>OX031063.1:31182171-32382171 GCA_943736015.1 Tridacna crocea | reverse complement strand
GAGCGGTTTCTCCTTTTTTCATAGCACTATCAAAGATCTAAAAAATAAAACAAGCCATCAACCGGTGATAATTCAATATGTTGATGTCACCGACTTCAAAACTTCCTCATTCTGTAGCTTCTAAAGTTGTTGAAAAGTTAACAGCTGTTCGTCCTAGATATTTGACATTTATATTAATCATGGGGTGGTAATAAAGAAAACCTATAGAAATATAAAAACTTATAAATAAGCTGCTAAACGTGACTCAATGGCACTTTATGACCAGTGAAAATCTATATCAGACTGCATGCAACGTGCAGTCTGGTCCTAGAACAACGCTGTCTGATAGAAATGTTTTTCAAATAATATAGATAAATAAATGAATAAATAAATAAATAAATTTAAACGAGCGAAAATCTTTTCAACCCTTTAACTGCTTAAGGCGACTCACCGACCTTTTGCGGACAGTGTAGATTAAGATCAGACTGCACTGTCTGTGCAGTCTGATATTGATCTACACTGTCCGACAATGAGATATTATTTCTCAAAATATTAACATTTAAATTGAAATATTTGAAGTTTTACTATCGATTTGAAAATTGCATTTTAGTTATTTAGCAGTACAAGGATTAAGTTATTTTGCGGATAAGGATTAAACGCTTAGCATGTACTCTTTCCCAAATGATTAAAAAAATGGATGGCATGTTCAAAATGGAAAGGATTCGCAGACGTCAAATTAGATGTGTCTCCATATACTTGTCACTGAAAAGATAGAAGATATATATATGTGCCATGCCCCGGCAAAAGGGGGCTTATTGCATCCCCCGTGATGCATGATACCAATCAAGCTATCACATACTTATAAACCCATGGTAACCATATTTTTTTACTCTTTGCATAATCATAAGGCAGAATGGGTTTTGGACATACAGAAAATTGATGAGTAGAAAAAGGTTTCTACCCAGGTCACCCTGTGCAAGGTCGGCAGGCTGATCAAGGATGACGCTTTACGCAGATGTCCGAAAGTACGGAACCCTGTAGGTGCCATGCTCTACACATTTTTCACTTCAAAATAACACAATCGTTTAAACGAAATGCTATTTCGAGAAACACCCACAGGGCTCCGTACGAATGCCCTTTTTGGCGTGTTGTAGGCCATATATAAAAAATATCTGGTGCTCTAGATGAGTATTAACAACCAGGTAGTTACGTATTGCATTACATTTCAACCTTCCTTGTGCCGTGTAAATGCTTTGTCAAATTTCAACAAAATAATTGCAGATCAATACAACTACTCGTATATAATTGATTCTTAAAAACAGTTTTTATCCGAGCCTTGAGAAATAATTTGGGTACCACGGATAAGAATTTTCAACGATGTGATGATTAGTTTAGTCTATGCCTCTTCAAAAAGGATATGCTCTGACAAAATGCCAATGTCTTTCTTCCAAAAAAATGTCTATCAATCGGTAATATCATTTTTATTTTATCTAGTCTTCTTTGTGAAGTGAAATAGTATCCATTCAGTTAGAAAACAGTCACTGTCCAAAACAAAATACAATTTGCAATACCATTTGCTAACAGTATAATCTACGGAAACCCTAAAGTGATATGCTCGACTTTTTTTAATATGCGAATTTCTCACTTTATTTCGTTTGAACGAAATAAGATTTCGTTTGAACGAAATAATATTTCGTATTTACGAAATAATCATTTCGTATTTACGAAATAATTATTTCGTATTTACAAACCGGCAAAAGGTCTTGCCATGGTGTCTTATGTTGACGGCTTGGCCAAATGAATTCTGTATTAGAATTCTTCATTTGATAAGATGGTCTTGTTATTGTACTGAGGGAATATTGGCCCGCTAAATTCCGATTTTCGTCCAATTCTAGATTTAAAGAGAGAGAGAGACACACACACACACACACATTTAATGGCAGACTGGAGTATTTGAGCAAGGTATTTATATGGGGATATAATGTATCTTCGTAACGCATTATGGTAAGACAGTCGTCGTATAATTATGAAACCGTAATACCATTTATTTTGGTCCGAAAATGGTCTGAATCATGGTGCATGATCCTTGGACAAGTATAAAGATGAACACTGGCTAAAAAACTTCAACCCATGTCAGCCTAAGATTCACTTCGGTTTACTTTCTTCGCAAGGCACTGAATATGGTAGCTTAGTCAGTATCGTAGAGAGGTTGCAACCAGTGGGTCACTATTCGAATCCATAGATCGGCTTTCTTTCCGAGGACAGACGATTCTAGGATTAAATCCTTTCTCGCCAATAGTCGCTGAGTGAGATAGTCGTTGTTTCGACAATGCTTATGTAGGAAAGCAGTCTGTGCTTTTGTAAGAAAATTGTGTTAAGTAGTCGTAAAAGCAAGCTACGGGAAAACATGAAAACGAAAATAATGTTGAAAATTGTGTCACACATCAAACACTCATTCAATCGTCTCTTTGCAAAGGAAACCAAAAGTAGCGATATGCGCAATAAGGGTTGACTCAATTACTTTATGCAGACGACTCTACAAAGCACCTTGCATCATACAAGATACAAGAAGGCCATGATGGCTCTGTATCGCTCCACTGGCTTTTTAACCCTTTACCACACAAATTGAAGTGTTCATGACCCTGACAAGGAGGGCCTTCAAAAACAATGAACACTGTCAAGCAATACAAGCAGGTTAATTCATTGGCATGAAAGAAAAATATCTTGGGAAAAAAAACTGAATGATAGTAAACCTTTCTGTGAATTTTTTGATATTCCACTCATAAAAAATTATATGATCAAGGGGGGTAAATAGTAAAAAACTTATCCTTTATAAAAAAGTTATTTCCCTTGATTAATGCTTAAATTGAAGTGACCATACATGTATTTTGAAGTCCATGCTAGATTTGTGATCCCTGGAATGGAGCCAATTTGACCCAAGGCCTATAATATGAAGAAACTTGTGAAAGGTCCATTCGATAAAACTAGATGCAAAATTCAGTAGTACCGGGCTTTGTGGTTTCAGGTTTCAGGGAAGATCTTTAAAAATGATTTTTTTTTCAGATTTGTTGCCATGGCAACCAGAATTTTTGAAGGAATCAAATTCTTTGAAGAAATTCTAAAGAGGACCATTTCAGGATCATTTCTGTAAAGTTTCATCAGATTTGGATGGGCAGTTTCAGAGAAGATGTTTAAAATAAAAGTTAACACACGGACGGACGGACGCACGACGGACACCGGGCCATTACATAAGCCCACTGCCCTTCGGCCAGTGGAGCTAAAAACGGGCATTGATAACTAAAAGACAACTTCCCCCTTCGCACAAAACTTTTATAGTATTCTATTGTAAGAAGAAAGTTATTATATTATATTTCATGTGTCTATTTTTAGAAATGTTATGGGCAAAGAAATGTCGTAATTTAAGCTGGGAGTGGGGGGTGGGGGTGGGGGAAGGAATTATTTCGCCGTCACAGTGAAAATTTTCCTCCGCCGAAAATCTAGAACTACGTTTAACTGTGATTAGTTTTAACAGTGGCATTCGCTAACAAAATAACTGACTCTCTTTATTTTCGCATACCTTTCCCTTTTTCGGCAAATACTTCCCCATATTAACCACAAGTTGATGAAATAAACTCTTTTTGTGTATTGTGTAATTCCAAGCTAATTATGAAATAAAAACAGACCCTAAATATAGGCATGACAAACCACACCTGCACACGTCATTTCTTTGGTGACACCAATTGCTAGTCTCGTTGATCAAAGGCCTGGAAATACATATTTTACTTCCTGTCGCTAAAATTTCCAGTTTTTTAAATCATCCTGATCATGCAAGGTCTTTGAAACCATGTATGTCGGTCAAAATCAGAAAAATTCTGTATTTTTCACCATTATCCTGCTGAAAAAGTGAAATGCACTTACAGGCCGAAGTCAGTAAAATCCCAAATTTTCCCATATAAAAGGCACTTATAGCGAAAAGTATGACTAAAGGTAGTACCCTTTCAATGATAAAGTTCTTTTCACAATATTATTATCCTAAAAATTTGCTGTAGTTGAAAATAAGTATTATCTTAATGCTTAGACCGAGCCACTTTTCTATTCTTTCCGCCTTAGAATGATCATTTATAAATCTAAAGCCACTCTACTTTCAATAAAAAAGGAGATAATACTTACATCCCTTTTCAGAAAACTAACAAAAATATCATCATATAATTTCAAGATAGACAAAAAATGAATTTTTGGTCGGTTACACATGTAAAAAAAAATGTTATATCAGTATAAACCCTTATTTATCAACTAATAAGATATTTTGTCCCATGTTGCATGAAGCGTTAGGATAGTACTCAACTCAACTCAACTCAACTCAACTTTATTTGGCATTCGGCAAACAAATATGCCATTGGCCATTTACAAAAAAGAACATGGATATATGGCAATGACAGACATATAAAGTACACATACATATACATATAACATTAATTACCAAAATGTTTATTCGTTATTAGTCAGCGTAATTAAAGATTTCCTTCTTTGTAAAGCTTCCTTTATAAATTTTGCAGTATTTATTTGTATTCTATTGTTTTTTGATGATAAGATGCGGATAAATTTACTGATATTAGGCCTAGTACAGGAAAGGTACTTAGTTCTAAGATCACCAAATTTACCGCATATACAAAGAAAGTGATACTCAGATTCTACTACAGAACGATCGCAAAGTTTACATATTCTTTGGCTTCTATCTATATTAAGAATTCTACCCATTTCAATTTCTAATTTGTGAGATGCTAATCTGAACTGTGCCAGTTTTATTCTAAGTGATTCATTAAGTACATTATTTAAATATGGTTCGTACTCGAAAGAGTCTTTGAACATGCAGTAATACTCCAATTTTGAACAATTATTTATACTACTGTGCCATTCTTGAATAAAATTATCTCTCAGGCGACGTTGTATTAGTAAAAAATCCACGTTACTCAAATTATTTTTCTCTAAAAGGTATGATAGACCTGTGTTATTCAACACTTGCCTGATCTTATTAACCCATAAAGTGTACGACCGATTGGTGATTAGATTTTGCTCATTATATATTTTACCTAGTAGATTTTCATCATTACTTCTTACCTTTACCCAATATTTCATTGCTCTCTCTTTTGCTATAATGGAAAGAGGATACCTACCCAGTTCACCATATACCGCAAAGTTTGGGGTCTGTGTTTGGACACCTAGAATAGTTTTACAGAACTTTATGTGAAGTCTGTCGACCTGTTGTAAACCATATATTCCCCATACCTCTGCGGCATATAGCAAAATCGGTGATATCAATCTATCAAATAAATGTATTTTTGTTTTAATATCAAATTTTGTTCTTTTAAATAATTGGAATAAATTCATCATCGCTCTATTAGCCTGATTGTGTAACGCTGAAACTGCTTGTTTGAATAAACCGTTTTTTGAAAATTTGATACCGAGATAACAAAAGTTTTCTACAATTTCCAGCTCTTTGTTGTCAATAGACCAAGTAAAATTGTGTCTTCTTTTTCTTCTTTCAAAAGTACAAATTTTGCTTTTTCCGACATTAATTTTTAAACCCCATTGTTTGGCATATTCCGAGATATCATTAAGTTGCTTTTGTAAACTATTTTTATCTGTTGTAAAGAGAACCATGTCATCTGCAAACATAAGCATATAAACTGAGAGATGTTCTATATCACTTTGGGTAAGATTTTCTAAATTGAAAGAATCTCTTATATCATTTACAAATAAAATGAAGAGAAGAGGCGATAAAGGCTCGCCTTGCTTTAAGCCGACTGCTATATCTATAAATTCAGAAAGATTTGAATTGTTAGATACTTTGATACATGATTTTACATTATTGTATAAAGATTTAATCATGCGAATAAGCTTACAACTTAACCCTGAAGTAACAAGTTTCTGTATCAAAAAATCCCGATTAATTGTATCGAAACATTTCTCGTAATCAATAAAAGCGCAAAATAATTGTTTATTCAACGATAAAATTTTCTGTATCAAGCAATGAAGGATGAAAATGCAATCAACTGTATTCTTTTTGTCTCTAAAACCAAATTGAAAATCTGTAAAAATTTCATTATTCTCACAATATTTATTAAGTCTATTCCTAAGGCATAGCGAAAAGATTTTGGCTAATGAGTTAACGAGCGTAATTCCGCGGTAATTTGAAGGATTATTCTTCTCACCCTTTTTAAAGATTGGGACAATAATCCCCTTTGTCCATGCCTCAGGATATATACCTGTATCATAAATCTTATTGAATAAAATACAAATGTATGGTGCAATAAAATCCTTGCTATCTAAAAACAACTCGGGTAATATATTATCAAAGCCAGGGCTTTTATTACGGTTTAATTGTGATATAGTTCGGATCACCTCGTCCGTAGTAAAAGGTCGATCTAAATCGTCGATATAAGAATCTGGAAAATTCAAATTTTCATTCATCTCTGGTGGGTCTAGGCTCAGCCCGTTCGACAAATTCTTAAAATGTTCAACAAAGTCCTGGGCTGATAAAGGAATATCAGATAGTAATACCTTTAGATGAATCTGCACCGCACCTTATCTGCACAGTCCGGAAAAGGTTAGGTGGTCGCACTTAGCAGCCTTATGTTGAAGGGTAAAACCCAGTCCCGGGTTGTTCTGTGTTTAGCAGCCCTGGATGAGACGGGCTATGAAACATTCTGAGACATGGAGAAAATTCCAAAAGCCCACAATAAGTATTTCTCACTATTTCTTCCCTTTCGCAGACTGATCCACCATTTGTATTACATCTGTTTTTTCATCTGGTTATATACTTTGCATTTAGACCAGTCTGCTATACTATGTCTGTAAAGGGGTTAAAGGAAAAAAAACGAGAAGAGAATACATGTATACGATTCACTCAAATAACGATGGTAGCTATTTATAAGATGTTTCTCCTTTAACACATTTTATTTTTTCAAAAGCCATCTTCATTAGGGTCGTTCAAACAAAAAACTTTACTGTAAAGGCTTGAGGTTCGCTTTGTCTGGTTACAAAGTAATGGTTAAAGCTCGCTTTTAGTCAACTGGGGATAAATTCACGCACTGGTTTACTAAACTCAATACCTAACGACAATATTTTAGGCTTGTCCAAATCGAAAGCATTTGCAGACGACAAGATAGAAGTGATTGAAAATTTGAAATTTGTTATGTGAATGGTAGGAGACATTGTGGGAAAAGGAAAAAATGCTGGTTACCAGAGTTTTATCCTTTCCCCTAAATATTTTCTAAAGTCTTCTTTCTTAGGTTCGTCAAGAGTACGGATTGTGTGGTAAAGGGTTAAGCATATACTTCCGTAACCGATCAAAATACAAATGCCGCACAAACTGATACATAAAGTATACCAGGTTTAATATTACACCAAAACTTGTGATATTACAATGGGAGCCACTTCCTCTTTTCGAGTTAACACATTATCGCACAGGTCCGATTGTTGAGAGTAGATCGAGAGAAAACTAAAATAGGCTTCTTTCCTATCCTGTTTTCTATACTACCAAAAAGAGGCATTTTTCTGTCGTTTAAATGTTTCTCAAGTGTGTCTGTCACTTTACACCACTGGCTCATTGGTAAAGTGTATGATCCGTGACATGAAGGGCTCGAAACCCAGTACAAATATGTGTAATGTCGCCGTGATATGACTAAATTTATCTTAGAAACACAAGTTAATGAATTAATCAACTTCCTTGTGGTGTATTTCTGAAGGTCTGCAATAGTTGATAGTAAAGTTAACGCTCTTTCACCATTTTTTACTTTCGTTTTACCTTAGCTGAGCACGGTTGCTCAAACGGTATCGTACAGGGCACGAAACCAGGGTTCGTATAGGCCTACGTCAGCAATTGTAAAGGACATTCCTAGTCTTATTTTTCAAGATTTTTTTCGTCATTGTGAAAGTAACAGAATATCTGATTGGCTAAAACCATTTAGTCTTACCAGTCAGAAGTTAGTTTACTTTCACAGTCAGAAAATTTTGGGAAATAAGACAAAGAATATTTTTAAGAATTGTTGGTGAATACGGACCCAGGAGGACGTTGAGACAAATTCTCAATGGAACCAGTCTGTGTTTGAGCCTTTATGTCATTCATTCAGACAGGATCCTTTCTTCTTTTGCTGCTGATAATTGTTTAGACGATGGTGGGAAGTAGCTAGTGGTCTGGGAATGTGGACTGGCATACATAGACCGATCGTGCAAAATTCACACGGGCCCGTATTCATCAAGAATTCTTAGTTTCATCATAACCGGTATTTTTCTTGATATACATGTAGCCGACCAGAAGTTGTGTTACTGTAAAATTTTGAATCTAAGGCTAAGACTTTCCTTTAGAATGGATGATAAAAACGAGCCCCGCGTGTTTTTATCCCTTGTAATATGATAAAGAGTGCTTACGATAGTGTTTAAATGGTCCGTATTTACCAACAACTTTAACTCATTACCAAACGACAATATTTTAGGCTTGTTCAAATCGAAAGCATTTGCAGACGACAAAATAAAAGTGCAAATTAAAATTTGTTTTGTGAAGGGTAGGAAAAAATTGTTGGAAAAGAAGAAAATGCTGGTTACCAGCATTTTCTCCTTTTCCCACAAGGTTTTCAAAAAGTTTCTTTTCCAGGAGCGTCAAAAGTAGGGATTGTGTGGTAATGGGTTAAATTGAATTCCGAGTCTTATTCTTTTTTTTTTAATTTCAAAGAAATAAAATTCTGATTGAGATGACTCGTCCGTTTAGCCTGTTAAAATGTTTTACTCACTAACTTTAAAACTAGATTAAAAAAGGTATCTAAGTGTAGCAGATAAGGGCCAAAACACTTTTAGAAACCCTTCAGGTTCTGCTATTTTAGCTTTTTCAAGATTTGTTTGCTTTTTTGTTTGGTTTATCTTACCATATAGGTCATATGTTAATAGTAGATGGAACTAACAAGTAGTAACTTAGTCATAATTTCTTTCATAAATATGTTTATTTTGAAGTATTTTGACTATAGCAAATTTTATATAGTTTTTGCAATACTGCCATGGACTAACTTATACGCAGTGTATGCTGCCACAGATGTTATCGTACAGACAGACCTTGGTGGACTTAAAGGCTTCACACTAGATGTGAAAGGACATAATTTCAATGGCAATGATGTGTCAAAACTTGACATGTTTCTGGGGGTACCTTACGCGGAATCACCTGTCGGAAAGCTGAGATTCGCTCGACCCGTTCCCAAGGCTCCATGGAAACCAAACACACGCGATGCCCTTGCATTTGGACCTTCATGTCAGCAACCATCGTGGTTCCTTCAAAAGTATGGTAAATTTTAACCGTATTTTATATATCTATAGACGTGAAGTGATCTTCATTCATGTTTGTATAATTTATTCATTAGGATAAATACTATCAAAATGCTTTCTTTTTTTTTAAATAAAGTTTCTTTGAAAACGATGCAATCATTGGCTAGCTTAATTTCAACCAATTACCAAAAGTAAGTAAAAAAAAGTTACAAAAAGGCAGTAAAAAAGGATCAAGATAATGCAATCTCCAGGCTTCTATCAGATATAGTGAAATTCAGACTTTTCGGCCACCTTCATTTGAAGTCATTTATCACCTAGTTGCAATTCATTTCTTCTTTTTTTTTGCATTCTTTTGGGATCAAAGCAGGTGAGTCGTCTATAGTATCGATCCAAGATTTTTATCCTCTGCAAATCGAGATGAAAATAACCCTTAGTGTCAAAAAGGGGATCAACAAGCAAGAAATAGTTGTTGCACTTACACATACTGAAAACATTTTGACTGCCTGCTTATATATTTTATTCCATTATTTTATTCCATTGTAGAAATTTCGAATTGTTTTTTTAGTACCAGCTTGGGATTGGATTATGACAATCTGGATGAGGATTGTTTGTATCTAAATATTTACTCACCGCATGTAAGTACTACAAACTTTAAAATTCGTATTCTCGTGCAGCCGTCTATCCGGGTTACTTGACAACCTACTTGAGTCTGATCCAACATAAACTCTTGGATAGGGATCTCATATGCTGAGTTTCGAGAATATCATTGCCACTTCAAATTCGAAAAAAATGGTCTACATTGTTAAGTTCGGTAATGTCACTACATCGGCGCATCTTCAAGTCGTTTATGCCTTGTTTTTGTCTTGTTGCTGCTGTTTCTAAGACACAAATAAGAGTATAGTATACCAGTAAGATCAACAGAAACTTTTAAAAAGGTGTATTTAACGATAACATTACATGTGTATGCTTACGTAATTTAGTTTATTAAAAAGTATCATAAATACGATTTTTAAAGCTATATACTTTACTTTTTCATGTTTTGCTAACAATACTTATATGGCCGTTTGTTTAGGCAGCAAACTGAACACGCTCAATTCAATGTTATGAGTAATGGTCATGAGTAGTATTTCTAAGCGAACTTTTTTATAAATCTTTTTCATATGGCATAGTTCCGAAAAAACTGGAATATACGTTTACTATAGTTTATAGCCATGGAACCATGAAGTTCTCACTTAGTATTTAAACAGTAAATATAAAGACAATGCTCAGTCATACTATTTTAGCCAGTATCGTTACTTTCTGACATGTCAAAGCAACTTATTACTAACTATGACTGATATTCCCTAGCCATCACCACACATGCAAGGCCCATTTCCGGTCATGGTGTGGATTCATGGCGGCTCCTACAAATACGGTTCCGGTGCTGTGTACGATGGGAGAATTCTGGCACTAGAGGGAGTGGTTGTCGTCACAATAAATTACAGGCTTGGTCTCTTTGGTAAGGTTCGTTCCCTTTGATGTCAGTTTCCTTCTTTTGTATCCAAACAAATCAGAACAGACCAGCAAAAGTGATAACAATTACTACTACTAATATCAATAATAATGGTAATGATACTATTACTTTTAATGATAATGGTTATTTTGTATACATGTGACCTTCCAAAATCCATTCAGGATAGAGGTATAACAGTACTGAAAAATACACCCAAGTTTATTCTAAGGTGCCTCTAAGATGATTTCAGATTCAACGACCGAAATGTAATGTTGATAATCTTCTGCAAATATTGAGCTAGAGCAAATGAATGCAATAATTGTACAGTAAAAATACTTTCTCTTTTTCTCATTTCTAGGATTTCTGTCAACAGATGACGACGTTGCACCTGGAAATTATGGTCTTTTGGACCAACTTATGGCTCTTGAATGGGTGAAAACAAACATTCACAATTTCAATGGGGACCCTAAAAAAATAACTATATTTGGCCAAAGTGCAGGAGGAGGAAGTGTGTCGCTTCATATGTTTTCGAAGAGAGCTAATGGTAAGTGTTTTGTCAAATGGGGAATCAAATGACTAATTTGGTGAAGTGAACTTGTAAACAACTGCGAGTCGCCGCCTCAGCGAAATTTTAAACACTTATAAGGGGACAAGTTTTTTCCACTAATGCAGATTCAGTCAAACTACCTACACATATGGCGGGGTAGGCAGTTTGACTAATTTAATAGTTTATTACTTTACAGTACTTACCGCTTATAACACTTAAAATTTCTCTGAAGTGGTAAAACGATAAACCATTGTTTTCGAGTATAACACCAAAATCGGTAAGTTGACTGATGCCGAGCAATGTGGTTATTTACGTCTCTACATCAGCAAAAGTTCCAGCTTTTTACCGATAAAATAGTCAGTTTTACTCTGTTACAATTTTGTGTTATCCTGATATGATCATTATTATCATTTTAATTAAAGCAACCACTTAAGCAAAAGAAACTATCCTAATTACTTTTTGGTGTTACTCTTGTTTTTCCGTCAACTGAACTTTTAATCTGGTCGTGAGTATTACCTCTTTCTGTTACATATATGTAAACCTTTCCAATGAATGATAAAAAAAATCTACTGAACTAATACAGGTTTTCATCTTTAAGAAGCAGACGGATGGATCGTCTGCAAAAACCTTTACCTTCGCTTTTGGCACCGGAATTGTTGGTGATGCTTAACTGATATTCAGTTCCAAAATTGTAATTTTTGCACACTTAATACTCTTGCAAAATGATACGTTTGGGCCTCCAAGGGCCAGTCAACTTTTTAATGCGGTCAGATATTAGAAAGTGGATATTTATAGATCAAGAATAATGTGATAACTGCTTGGAGTAACTGACCACAGAAATACATCAAATTCCCTTTTGCAAGACTGCAAATCTTCTTTGCAGATATATATCCAGATTCTGGGTTTGTGTCATAGTACCGTTACTAATTCATTTGGAACCTTGCTCGTTAGAAAGCTCTAGCCTAGTATAAGTAAAACACAGGAAAAACATTAATATGAGAGCTGTCGCCCTGATATGACTGAATTAATGTTGAAAGCGGCATATAGCACAATTCAACCAATCAAGCATATAAGAAAAAATAGCCCATCTATTAATGATCCATTGTCCTTCTTTCGTTGGTTTCCTAATAAGAATCTCCTTACGAAAACTCACCAAAATTTTGATGACATGTATTGTGTTCATATGAAGCGCACTTTGACAACATTCTGTATTGATAAATACTGTATCTTAAAAGTCAAGCATATTTCTATTTTTCTTTCCAGGTTTATTTCAAGCAGTCATCCCACAGAGTGGATGTGCCTTGGCTCCTTGGGCAATCTACAGGCCTCCTCATAAGCCAAAAACATATGCCATAGAATTGGCGACAAAAGTAAACTGTAACACTTCATCGTCCAACATTCTGATAAAGTGTCTTCGGTCCAAATGGGCCGCATACCTTATGAGGATAAATGTCAATGTAGGTACATAAGGACTTAATATTTGTTTGTTTTTCCTTTTTATTAAGTCATCTTACGATGTCGCCGATTACAAGTTTAAAGTTTTATACTGATTTTACACCATAGCTGAAGACTGATTATATCAGTTTTTGAGCACATGAAATTTATTATATAGTAAAAGCGCTGGTAGTTGAAAGATTATAAATCTCAACATGATATGACTGAGTACCAGAAAATGTGACAACAACATAAAACTAGGAGTATCTGCTAATTATAGTTCAACTGTGCAGGGAAGAGACAGCTATGCAAGCTTTGGCTACAATATCACAATGTTTACATAATTGAATGCAAACAATGAACAGGACGTAGTTTGTATATTGCTGTTTCTTTGGTTTTGATTAATTTGGTTTACTAAACATCGTACAGTAAATACATTAAAGACATTGACCTCGTGTAGGATTAGACCAAATGACATGCAAGTTAAATGTCCTCCTTTTATGCAAAAGACAATACTGTTTGAGTTGTAAACTGTCGTCACCAAATTAATCAATTAGCTTTCAACGCTTGAAATCATCATTAGATCAGATTGAAAGAAAATAGAATAAAAGAAAAAAAATCCCTGAAGCTCAACTAAATACACGGACGGTATATATCCAAGATCAGACTTGATCTATGCCGCCCGTAAAAGCTTCTGTCTTTGCCTTTTCACCTAGAGAGTTAAGTAAATACATACTAAAAACAGGGACCCCCGATGATAGCTACATTTGCACCGACAGTCGACAACTATTATATAACAGACCTACCAGAAATATTGCTGGAGAAGGGCGACTTTTTGAAAGACGTTCGAGTGATGACTGGCTTTGTTCCACAAGAAGACTCGGAGTCTCTTAGTAGGTACTGTTTATTTTAACGGCAGAAAAATGTGCGACCCCTTCTTCTGCACCATATCTGTTATGATTTCACGGTGCGCTATTGACTAAAGAGTACACAAGGCTGCGTTTGTTCCGTCTGTTTTTTTTTTCATTTACCTGAAGGTTATTTGACTCCCGCGGCACGATAAGAATTTTCATGTGTTCGGCTTTGGAGAAAAAAGAGATGAAATGAGAGTTCTTGTAATTGAACTTTTATACTTTGATGTTATTGTGGAAAAAAATGTCTGGCCAATTACCACAGATGGCTGCATATATTACCGACAGATAACATTTCCAACGCACCTTGATATCAGGAGCATTGGTTAGTGGCATTAAGTATCTTATAGAGTGTTCGTTCATCACTATCTTAAAATGAACCATAATTCCCCTACTGTTATCTTCCTATAGTTGACGTACAGGGCATTGACAACGGGCTAAGTGGGCAACAGTTGGAAGACCTTTTTCATACGAAAAGTAGAAGATACATCCCGCAAGCAGACATGATGCTGAACGCTCTGAAATGTGCCTATCCCCCCACCCGAGATTTCAACTTGAACAGAAAATATGCCATAGATGTAAGTAGAAGAAGAAACTCCTGATAACTGAATGCCACAGTTGAAGATTACATTCTTAATAACACTGTATTAGTCTGTTTTATTTCATGTTTTCCGGTGGGATATCGAGAAATGGCAGTGAAAATATTTTTCAATCTTACACTGGTTCCACAAGTGAAAATAACGATTTTCATATTCTTGTTGCCTTGGTTAGTTGCGCGTGCCTCGCAACCAGAAGATGTGACGTCATGTACCTTATATTTCTCGCACTCAACATAATATTGTACAATGCCTTGCTATGCGGGAGGGTACGCCACGGGGAATAATGGAAAAAGAACTGTACTGGATTTTGATAAGCTCCTCCCAGAAATGGTTGAAAGCATGAAATAAATAGAATATTTGGGTTTTCTTTCGCTGAGAGATCGAAAATTATTTCATCTCGTGAACACCATCGGTAATATTTTCACTCGTGGCTGCGCCACTCGTGAAAATTTTACCGATGGTGTCCACTCAATGAAATAAATTTCGATCTTTCACAAAAAAAAAACAAATATCCTCTATATCATCATTCATCAGAGATGGTCTTTTTTTGTCAAGGATAATGATAAAGCCTTATTCTACTGAATCTTCCATTAGTTTCAATGCGATGTTAAAAGAGTCTGAATATTACAATGTTTTAGAACGTTGTATCAAACGATTGATACTATTCCA
The DNA here is from genome assembly GCA_943736015.1 of Tridacna crocea. Lineage (NCBI taxonomy): Eukaryota > Metazoa > Mollusca > Bivalvia > Cardiida > Cardiidae > Tridacna > Tridacna crocea. The sequence continues at coordinate 32,367,228 of OX031063.1, read as the reverse complement.
AGAAAAGACTCTTTTTCCCGAATGCGCTCCGTATAATCCATCTAGAAATTCTTTTTATTTCCATTCTTTATTTTTTTTTTCGGTGATGTCGATTGTACTTGCTTTTGATATGGAAAAAATGGTCCGTATGCATATTTTGTCATTCTTCTTATATATCTAGATGTATTCAGATGCTTTCAGACTATGGCTACGTAGCACCTCATATCAAGCTAGCCACTGAATTGGGCAATGAAGCTGTGAAAGTCTGGGTCTACGACTTTATGTATAGATCCAGCTTTTCAAACAAAAAGTCATGGATTGGTGAGTACATACAGCTTCAATGTTATATAATTTTCTCGTATAAGAAACAATTCTATAGTTCAGACACATTCATTCAAGGCGGGAGTACAAACTTCATCTGAAAAAATGAAACATCTGTAGTGTATCCAAGATAGTAGTACAATCGATTTTTGTTTGTACTGAAGTTTGGCAGCTCTTTGGATATTTTTTCAACTGTGTCCCAGGACCACAAGTGTTCGTCTCGTAACGTACTTCTCCTTCTATACAATCTTATATAACAATTATATAACATACCTTAACAAATGCTTTATATACACGGTGTAAGTCAGCGGCCATAAATATTTCATTAAAGTCCGAATTTCCAATGGCTTACATGAATTTCTAACTTTACCTGTTTATTCCTTCTGCGTGTCTATGAAAATGACTACAGTAATCTCTTCTTCTACTTACATAGTTTTCTTCTGATTGCATGATCAGATGTAGTGTGCATAATTAATTTTGTTGCACACTGAAAAATACATGTAAGTAAATGGAATTCGGAAATTGATATAACATCTATGGCCACTCACTACAGACGACGAAGTGCGTCATAAAACGAACGCCAGTGGCATTTCGGTAATCTACATGTATGTGCATTTCATAGTTCTTTATAAACTCCCTTTTAAGCCAATAAACAACTGTTTTGCTACAATAAAATAGAAACAAGGTCAAGCGTTGAAAAAGCAATAAACCATGATGCAATTATTGCTTTCATCTGTAAATCCTTAGATTCAAATAGCATCTCCCGGATTACCAGCTTTGTTTGTCAAAATCGTCAGTCTGCTATTGTATATGAAGTGTATATGGCTCATCTGATTTTTAAATAATCGTGCAGTGTTTTGTTATATGGTAATCAGACTGGACCTGATTTCAGTGATTCCGCTGAATTGTTGGCCAACTAACTAAAATTTGTACTGCCCAAAACGCCATTACCATCACATTGGCAAGTTTTAAAGGAGTTTAACCCCATAAGGCTTTGTGTGGGGATAGTCTTGCAAATACATGTAATATAAGCTATACTTTGTGAAAAAGAAACTTATTGCACCTGAAAAAAAAATATATCGACCCACGCCAGCCAGCACAGGTTGACATGGATTGAAATCTTTTGCTATTTGTGAATTTTATGAATGTCTATGGACAAATGTAATCTAATTGATGTTTTTCTACAAGCCAATTTCATCAACAGAATCTGGCCGTGCGGATATACACGGTCTTGTATTGTGCATATTTATTTTCACCATTTTGATCTTATACCAAGGTGTTACTCATGCTGATGAGCTATACTATCTGTTTGGTGCACCCTTTTTGAAGAGAATGCCTTGTCCTGGGAATCGCACAGTGACATGTCCAAGCAAATTGGGCGACCAACAGAACTGGAATGTAAGAGACAGAGATGTTAGCTATGCTACCATGAAGCTTTGGTCAGACTTTGCGCACCTAAAGTAAGAAGAATTCTTTAAACTTCTGTTGTTTAATTCACACTTTGACAGCACAATAACTCAACACATCAATTTATGTTCAGTACACAATGTGAAATAATACCACATACAATTTCGCCTTAATATTAAAACAACGTTCATATAGTCGCATGTATAACAAGAGCTTCGCAAAGTGGCGCATATACGCCCGAAGGGGCTTGTCAGTGAAATGAGTTGAAATGACGGAAGGGCCATGAATGAAGAGTAGTTAATCTCCATGATATGTGAAAAATATTACAGGGCAATAGGTAAAAAAAGAAAGGGTGGCACAGTTACAAATTTTGTAAATTGCTGTTCTCCACAAGGTGTTCTATCAGTTTTGAAAGGTTCAAGATCATAGCTTTTATATTTTAGAAATTATGGCCCAGACGAAAATTCAAAGAGAAAACTAACAAAGGGCAATAACTAAAAAAGAAGGATGGCAGAGTTATGGTTCTTATGCAGTGCACTTCTTTATAATGTGTTCTATAAGTCTTTGAAATTTCAAGATGATAGGTTTTAAAGTTTGGGAGTTATGGCCTGGACGAAAATTCAAACTAAAAAATTAACAAAGGGCAATAACTAAAAAAATAAAAGTCGCAGAGTTATGGTTCATGTGCACTGCACTTCTCCATAATGTGTTCTATCGGTGTATGAAGTTGCAAGTTATTAGCTTTTATAGTTTGGAAGTTATGGCCTGGACAAAAATTCAAACTGAAAATTAACAAAGGGCAATAAGTAAAAAAATTAAGGTTGCAGAGTTATGGTTCATGTGCAATGCAATTCTCCATAAAGTGTTCTATCACTATATGAGGTTGCAAGTTATTAGCTTTTATAGTCTGGAAGTTATGGCCTGGACAAAAATTCAATCTGAAAATTAAAAAAGGGCAATAAAAACTCAAAAAATAAAAGTGGCAGAGTTATGGTTCATGTGCGATGCACTTCTCCACAATGTTATCTATCAGTGTTTGAAGTTGCAAGTTATTAGCTTTTATAGTTATGAAGTTATGGCTTGGACAAAAATTCAAACTGAAAATTAACAAAGGGCAATAACTCAAAAAATAAAAGTGGCAGAGTTATGGTTCATATGCACTGCACTTCTCCATAATGTGTTCTATCAGTGTATGTAGTTTCAATTTAATACCTTTTATGGTAATGAAGTTATGGCCTGAATAAAAATTCAAAGTGAAAAGTTGGTCATTTCAGAAATTAAGTGCAGATAATTTTGGAACGGAAACAGCGATCAAAATTCTAAGACCCAGGTGCACAACTAGACATCATGGAGATTCATTGTGGCAAGTTTCAAATAATTCCGATGAAAACTGTAGGAGGAGTTGCGCACACAAGAAATAGCTAACGGACGGACGGACGGACAGACAGACAGACGGACGGACGGACGGACGGACGGACGACCGGGGGTATAACATAATACGACCCTTCGGGCGTATAATAATTGCTATGATGCAATGATGACAGAGCATTTATAACCATTTATTTACCTTTCAGATGATACATATTCATGGAAAACGTTGGATTGATAGAAACTGGCTGCAATTTCATTTGAATGAAGCAAGAAATTGTTGCTTTTGCATGATTATTAGGCTTTTCGGCAGGAAGTGCTCATGGTGAGCTTTTGTGATCGCCCAATGTCCGGCGTCCGCCGTGCGTCGTCCACAATTTCTTTAAGCATCTTCTCCTCCTAAACTACTGGGCCAATCTTGATGAAACTTGGCAGGGATGTTTCTGGGGTGAAGCTCTACCAAAGTTGTTCGAGAGATTGAATTTCACCTAAAGCTCTGGTGGCCATGGCAACCAAAAGGACAAAATAGCAAAATCTTTGACAATCTTCTTCTCTGAAACTAGAAGGCGTTGAGCTTTGAAATTTGATATGTAGCATCTCCTAGTGGATGTCTACGAAAATTGTTCGTATGATGCCCCTGGGGTCAAAACTGACCTCGCCTCGGGGGTCACAAGTTTGAAACATAGGAACAAGAAAGGAAAACTTTAAAATTCGACTTCTCTGAAAGTAGAAGGTGCAGAGCTTTGATATTTGGTATGTAGCAATTCCTAGAAGACCACTACCAAAATTGTTCATATGATGTTCCATTGGGTCAAAACTGGCCCTGCCCCGGGGGTCACAAGTTTGAAACATATGAACAAAGAAGGAAAACTTTAAAATTCTTCTTCTCTGAAACTAGAAGGCGTAGAGCTTTGATATTTGGTATGTAGCGTCTCCAAGTAAACATCTACCAAGATTGTTCATTTGATACCCCTGGGGTCAAAACTGGCCCCGCCCAGAGGGTCACAAGTTTGAAACAAAGGAACAAGGAAGGAAAAGTTTAAAATTCTTCTTCTCTGAAACTAGAAGGGGCAGAGCTATGATATTTGGTATGTAGCATCTCCTAGTGAACCACTACCAAGATTGTTCATTTGATGCCCCTAGGGTCAAAACTGCCCCCGTAACTGGGGGTCACAAGTTTGAAACATAGGAACAAAGAAGGAAAACTTTAAATTTCTTCTGCTCTGAAGGTATAGAGCTTTGATATTTGGTGGGTAGCATCTCCTAGTAGACCTCTACCAAGATTGTTCATGATGATGTCCCTGGGGTTAAAACTGGCTCCGCCCCGGGGGTCACAACTTTAAAACATAGAAATAAAGAAGGAAAAATTTAACATTCTTCTTCTCTGAAACTAGAAGGTGCAGACCTTTGATATTTGGTGTGTAGCATTTCCTAGTAAACCTCTACCAAGATTGTTCATATGATGCCCCTTTGGTCAAAACTGGTCCCGCCCTGGGGGTCACAAGTTTGAAACATAGGAACAAAGAAGGAAAAATTTAACATTCTTCTTCTCTGAAACTAGAAGGTGCGGAGCTTTGATATTTGGTGTGTAGCATTTCCTAGTAAACTTCTACCAAGATTGTTCACATGATGCCCCTTGGGTCAAAACTGGTTCCGCCCTGGGGGTCACAAGTTTGAAATATAGGAACAAAGAAGAAAAAGTTTAAAATTTTTCTTCGCTAAAACTAGAAGGTGCAGAGCTTTGATATTTGGTATGTATCATCTCCTAGTGAACTTCTACCAAGACTATTAATTTGATGTCCCTGGCGTAAAAACTGGCCTCGCCCCATAGAAATAAAGAAGGAAAACATTAAAATTCTTCCTCTCTGAAACTAGATGGTGCAGAGTTATGATATTTGGTATGTAGCATCTCCTAGTAGACCTCTACCAAGATTGTTCATATGATGCTCCTTGGTTCAAAACTGGCCCCGTCCCGTGGGGGGGGGGGGGGGTCACAGGTTTGAAACATAGGAACAAAAAAGGAAAAGTTTGAAATTCTTCTGCTTTGAAACTAGATGGTGTAGAGCTTCGAAATTTGGTATGTAGAATCTCCTAGTGGACCTCTACCAGGATTCTTCATATGATGTTCCTGGGGTCAAAACTGGCTCCGCCCCGAGGGTCACAGGTTAAAAACATAGAAATAAGGAAGGACAACTTTAAAATTATTCCTCCCTGAAACCAGAAGATGTAGAGCTTTGATATTTGGTAAGAAGGATCTCCTAGTGGACTTCTACAATGTTTGTTCATATGATGTCCTTGGGGGTCAAAACTTGCCCTGCCCCGTGGGTCACAAGTTCGAAACATAGGAACAGTGAAGGAAAAGTTTATTTTTTTTCTTTTCTGAAACTAGAATGCGCAGAGCTTCGATACTTGGTATGTAGCATCTCTTAGTGAACTTCTACAAAGTTATTTTCATACGATGCCCTGGGGTCAAAACTTGCCCACCCAGGGGTCACAAGTCTGAAACATAGGAACAAAGAAGGAAAACTTTAAAATTCTACTTCTCTGAAACTAGAAGGTGTAAAACTTTGATATTTTGTAAGTAGCATCTCCTCAACCAAGTTTTTCTTAGGATGCCCCTGGGGTCAAAACTGGTTCCGCCCTAGGGGTCACAAGTTCGATTTTACAGCTTAGTACTCAGGTGAGCGATATAGGACCATCATGGTCATCTTGTTTTATTTTTTACTACCATCATTTCTTGTCTTTGTTTTGATAGCTGTAGATAGCATCCATATTCTATTCTGAATCATAATTCTCAGAAAGGCAACTGTCAGTAAAAACAAAAGCCAGTTCAAGGTGAATTATTCTCTTGATATGTTTCTACATTTTTTCATTCGTAGATGTTAAAGGCTTGACTGACCCCCCCCCCCCCCACCCCACCAAAAAAAAAAAAAAATGTAAATCGATAGTGTACATGAGTGATGGTAGCACTGACAGTTGCATAATCGTTGTATAACAACAAAATGAGTCATGGTCTCTGAAAAGGGGTTCAAGGCATCTTCAAAAAGGTCAGCCTGTGCAATTTGCATGGGCTGATCAGGGTTGAAATATTCTTGCTATTAAATTTCTACATATTAAAGGACCATTCTACATCATGTTTCAATTCGTTGTTACACAATAATGAAGTTTAAAGATACTCAATAAGATGCAGTGAACTCTCGTCAGGGCTATGCTTAAATGTATGTGATATGAGATATATGGCCAGGTAAAATCAATACATCTATCTGCAGTTATCAGACGTTTAAATAAAGAACTGTGACAAAACTTTTTCGAAGGGAGGTTAGCAATAAGTATGATTATTTCAGTAACAGCGTTGAAGTCATTCAAGAAGGAAGCCTAATTTACAATTGGCCTAGCTTTGATTGGCCCCAGTACGACACACACCAGACCATCTTGTACATCAATACACCAATGACAGTACAACACATGTACAAAACACAAGGTTTACAGTTCTGGGAGAGTTTTAATTACTTGAATCTTACAACACAAATCCCCTATCTATGCAACCCTACAATTTTTGTTGGATGATTCCTCGGTTTTTCAGTTTTGGTAACATTGATTTCTAGTAAAATAAACAGTTGCATATTTGTTTCATTGATCAATATGCCTTTAAAACAAAAACTGGTTCTTGGATTTGCTTTGAAAGCCATACAGGCACTATAATGACCTATGCAACCAAAATCTACTCTTTACAATAGCATTGACCTCTGACCCCTCTTGTCATTAAGAATTTAGCAGATTGAAACCTGTAAAAGAATGGGATTTTGTTCCTAAAAAAGAAATAGTTCCGATACATCGTTAATCTCTTAATTTTTTTCACTTGCATAGATGGAAGCGTACATTTTGGTCTTTTTGATTCCATAATGGCCTTAAACACGTGAAAGTATTATCCAGACATTTGGGTAAAGTACCGTCTCGGATTAGGCTGTGCAGTCCACGCAGGCTTATCCGAGACTGCCCTTTATGATTACATAATTAGCTTTTGCCCTTGAGTAGACTTACGCAATACCGAAAAATTTCATGAAAGTAGACTTACGCAATACCGAAAAATTTCATGAAAGTGAAAAGAGACGTTTCAGATTAGCCTACGCGGACTTAACAGGTTGATCCGATACGACACTTTACACAACTGTCCAAATGTTCCTTTTCATGTAATGCAGGTCATGTAATGTTGATGGATGTATTTTAGTCGAAAACGGCCTTAACACTAACCCTACATTCACAACATGTGCCCGACAGCCACGACAGGCTACCCGATATGCCATGAGATTTTATTCGTTTTTTCTCCATTTCCCAAAGTTCAGTTTAAAAGTCGCTTTGGGTATCCTTATGGTACCCCTGAGAAACAAGAGAGGTAAGTCTACGTTTACACCATGTTCTTTGCAGCCTTGGTGGCAACGTTTCTGACAGCTGTGGACAAATTGAGATCGATATATTACGATAGAAGGAACGGGATAAGCAAACTTGTCAGGCAGTGATCTCCGGGATTGCATTACCAGATTTTATGACTACCAAAATAAATTGCAATGGCAGTCCCAATGCTGATGAGAAATCTAACAAACCATAGCGGAGATGGTAGATCATTCTGTTCTACTGCAGCCTGATTGGTACTGGCAAAAAACCAAATACGAATTGAATCTTGTTACAGCTTCTTAAGTGGTGGCAAGTTCTGCTGCCATCAAGTTTGCTTATCCCGTTCCCCAGTGTTGTATCCCACGGTTGTCAGAAATGGGTCTGCTGGAAACATGATGTGAACGAAGGGTATGATTGTGGGAACAATCTTCACCTGAGACAGAATTACCGGTATGTCCATTTCAGAAAACCCATGAAATATACAAATACAAATCTGATTTAAGCGCTCTACTGTTCCACGTATTACGAATTTACCTTTTGAAAATATTATGAGAAAAGAAGAAAATTAAATTTCTCCATTTACAACATATTTTTCTGATTTCTCGAAGATAAATCCTATCATTGCTATACATCTCCTTTCTTTTTTCGTGTATGTCATTTATACTCGTAAGTTGAACATGTCTCTAAACTTAGTCTGTGCAGTAATTAGAATAAATTAAGATTAAAAATTGTTATACAATAGAGTTGGAGGCAGTAAGAGAAGTGGTCTCTTACAGTAGAGGGTTCAAGTTGGAATTGAGACTACCGATATCACTGCGGATTTCAAGGATTGGGACAAAAAAATGCTTCCTAGAAGTTATAAAACTTGTATCAGACTCTATGTTAATCCTTCAGCATAAAAAAATACCCTTTTCCAGGCTATTTATATACAGACAACGTCTCAAATGTGGCTAAATTTTGATTACAGTTTTTACAAGGCTGAAAACACTATGGAAAAGGAGAAAATGCTTGTCACCAACATTTATTTCCTCCATTTCATAGTTTTACATTACCTTCTTCTTGAGAGCGATTAAAACATAAACAAGAGGACCATGATGGTCCTATATCGCTCACCTGAATACTAAGCAGTTAACGTCTACAATGAAGATAAATTCCAAATATTAAAGTTCAAGGCCAAATAATTCTGACAGGGTATGTAACTGTGCAAAAAGCATTTTCTTCTTTTCCGAAAATGCTTTCACGACCTTTCTTATTCAGGGTCATTGAAAGTCAGGATTGTATGGTATGGGATTGAATTAACTTGGAAGGCCAGGCATTAATTTCCTGGTCAAAATGGTAGTCGAATGACAGATTAAAACATCATTCGCCCATTGGTAAGACACAAATGAGACTTGTCTTAGTAAACTTTTGACCAAATGTCAAAGGATGTTGGCTGAGACAGAAATCTAGCCAGTGCAAACTGGGAACCTTAAACTAACAGCTCACAACATTACTGACTGATCTATCGGGGCTCAACAAGTCTAGTTTGTGAAAGGTTACCTCTTTTTCTGTGACACATCTTACAAATGAAAATTGTATCAAAAGACTATCCTATGGAAGACATGTTTGAAGTTTTATAAATGCTAAGGACTTTAGAAGATATCGATCAAGGTGGATGGATGGGCAAACTGACTGCAATTGGTCCATAATGAAATTATACATTTAGTCCCCTTTTTTGATAACATGTCGTTTCAAGAAATAAAATCAAATATTTATTGTCAGTCGCTTAACAAGATGAAGTTTAATTACATTTTGTCCTGTAGTGAAAGAGATACTGGTCCATAGCGAAAATTTACACCAAGTCCCCTTTTTCAATGATATGACATTTAAAGAAAAAAAGGTAAAATATTGTTATTGGTAGACTATCATAAAGAACACACGCACGAAGTTTAACATCTTCTTTCAGAACAGTGGAATTTCAAAGTTTTCCTTTTTTGTTCCCATATTCAAACTTGTGACCACCAGGGCGGGGCCGGTTTCGACCCCAGGATCATCGTATCGTATTTGGTAGAGGTCCACTAGAAGACGCTACATATGAAATATCAAAGCTCTACGACTTCCAGTTTCAGAATTTTTTTTTAATGTTTTCATTCTTTGTTCCAGTGTTTTGAATTTTTGACCCCTGAGCTGGGCCAGTTTGGGCCCCAGTGATATCATTTGAACAAACTTGGTAGAGGTCAACTAGCAGATGCTACATACCAAATATGAAAGCACTACTCCTTATTATTTCAGAGAAGAAGAATTTTAAAGTTTTCCTTCTTTGTTCATATGTTTCAAACTTGTGACCCCGGGCCGGGGCCAGTTTTGACCCCAGGGGCATCATATGAACAATCTTGGTAGGGGTCCACTAGGAGATGCTAGATGCCAAATATCAAAGCTCTATGCTTTCTAGTTTCAGAGGAGAAGATTTTTAAAGTTTTCCTTCTCAGGGAAAGGTGAGCCAGCAATGTTGTAGAAATATGGCGCACAGTCATAGAATTTCGGTCAAATGCTGCACTTTTTTGCTTCTTTATATCATGTGCAGGGAAAGAATGTTTGCAATGGCTACATTTCTCTAAAAATAATGGCAAGTCTTCTGATTTAAACAAGAGGGCTAAGATGGCCCTGGATTGCTCACCTGAATACCTGAATTTTTGAGGGGACCATATCCTTTTTAGCTCACCTGAGCACGAAGTGCTCATGGTGAGCTTTTGTGATCGCCCAATGTTTGTCGTCCGTCGTGCGGTGTGCGTCATGCGTCGTCCGTCGTCCACAATTTCTTTAAACATCTTCTCCTAATCCACTGGGCCAATCTTGATAAAGCTTGGCAGGGATGTTCCTTGGGTGAAGCTCTACCAAAGTTATTCAAGAGATTGAATTCAAGCCATAACTCTGGTTGCCATGGCAACCAAAAGGGTAAAAAAAGCAAAATCTTTGAAAAACTTGTTCTCTGAAAATAGAAGGCGTAGAGCTTTGATATTTGGTACGTAGCATCTCCAAGTGGATCTCTACCAAGATTGTTCATATGGTGCCCCTGGCGTCAAAACTGGCCCTGCCCCGGGGGTCACAAGTTTTAAACATAGGAATAAAGAAGGAAAAGTTTAAAAATCTTCTTCTCTAAAACTAGAAGGTGCAGAGCTTTGAAATTTGATATGTAGCATCTCCTTGAGAACCTCTACCACGATTGTTCATATGATGCCACGGGGGTCAAAACTGGCCCCGACCCGTGGTCACAAGTTTGAAATATAGGAACAAGAAAGGAAAACTTTAAAATTCGATTTCTCTGAAACTAGAAGGTGCAGAGCTTTGATATTTGGTATGTAACATCTCTATGAACAAAAAAGGAAAACTTAAAAATTCTTTTTCTCTGAAACTAGAAGGTGCAGAGCTTTCATATTTGGTATGTAACATCTCCTAGTGAACCTCTATACAGATTGTTCATATGATGCCCCTGGCGTCAAAACTGGCCCCGCCCTGGGGGTCACAAATTTGAAACATAGGAACAAAGACGGAAAACTTTAAAAATCTTCTTCTTTGAAACAAGGAGTAGAGCTTTGATATTTGGTATGTAGCATCTGCTAGTTGACCTATACTTAGTTTGTTCAAATGATGTCCCTGGGGTCCAAACAGGCCAAGCCCCGGGGGTCACAAGTTCGAAACATAGGAACAAAGAAGGAAAATTAAAAAAAAAATTCTCTGAAACTGGAAGTCATAGAACTTTGATATTTCATATGTAGCGTATTCTAGTGGACCTTTACCAAATACGATACAATGATCCTTGGGTCCAAGCTGGCCCCACCCTCATGGTCAAAAGTTTGAACATGGGAACAAAGAAGGAAAACTGTTAAATTCCTCTGTTCTGAATGAAGGAAACTTCATAGTGTGTTCCATATGATAGTCTTCCATGTCATTGAAAAAGGGGGCTTGGTGTAAATTTTCATTGTGGACCAATATCTCTTACAAGACAAATGTTAATCAAACTTCATCTTGTTAAGCGACAGACAATAGTTATTTGATTTTATTTCATGAAACAACATGTTATCAAAAAAGGGGGACTAAATGTATAATTTCATCATGGACCAATTACAGTCAGTTCATCCATCCACCTTGACGGATATCTTCTAAAGTCAGGCATTTATGAAACTTCAGACATGTTTTCCTTATGATAGTCTTTTGATACAATTTTCTTCTGTAAGATGTGTCACGGAAAAAGGGGTTACCTTTCACATATTAGACTTGTTGAGCCCTGATAGATCAGTCAGTAATGTTGTGAGCTGTTAGTCTAGGGTTCCCAGTTTGCGCTGGCTTGATTACTATCCCAGCCAACATCCTTTGACATTTGGTCAAAAGTTTACTGAGAGAAGTCTCATTTGTGTCTTATCAATGAGCGAATGATGTTTTAATCTGTCATTCGACCACCATTTTGACCAGGAAATTAATGCCTAGCCTTCCAAGTTGATTCAATCCCATACCATACAATCCTGACTTTCAATGACTCTGAATGAGAAAGGTTGTGAAAGCAATTTCGGAAAAGAAGAAAATGCTTTTTGCACAGTTACATACCCTATCAGAATTATTTGACCTTGAACTTTGGTATTTATCTTCATTGTAGACCTGTATTGCTTATTAACTCAGGAGAGGGATATGGGACCATCATGGTCCTCTTGTTTCTTTTAGGTATTGAAACATTGGAAACAATCATTATATGCCAAGAAATTTTTAAAAGGTCACCTGTAAAAGTAATTTCGAAATCTGACCATCAGTTTCAGAAAAGAAGAATTTTTAAGAATTTCTTAATTTCCGTATAGTGCCAGTGCAAGTAGCCCCCATTCACCAGAGCCATGTTTCTTGATGGATCAAAATTTCGCAAACAGTTTTTTAAAAGGGTCATTGAAGGAACATTTATGTGATTTTTTTTTTTTTAAATCTGACCAGCCGTTACAGAGAAGAAGAATTTTCAAGAATTTCTTCATGTCGGTATAGTGCAAGTAGACCCCATTAACCAGAGCCATGTTTCTCAGTGGATCAAAATTTCGCGAACAAATTTTGAAAAGGGTCACCCGAGAAACATTGCTGTGAAATTATTTTAAAATCTGACCAAGGGTTTCAGAGAAGAAGAATTTTCAAGAATTTCTTCATTTCTACATAATGCAAGTAGCCCCCATTCACCAAAGCCATGTTTCTTGACGGATCAATACTTCGCGAACACTTTTTGAAATGGGTTATGTAAGGAACATCTCTGTGAACTTATTTCAAAATCTGACCAGCCGTTTCAGAGAATAAGAATGTTCATGTCTGTGTAAGTGCAAGTAGCCCCCATTCACCAGAGCCATGTTTCTTTACAAAGCATTTCGCGAACAATGAAAAGGGTCACCCATAGAACATCCGTGAGAAATTATTTCAAAATCTGACCAGCGGTTTCTGAGAAGAAGAATTTTTAAGAATTTCTTCATTTCTGTCTAGAGCAAGTAGCCCCTATTAACCAGAGCCATGTATCTGGACAGATTAAACTTCTGCGAACAGTTTTCGAAAAGGGTCACCCAAGGAACATCTCTGTGAAATTATTTTAAAATCTGACAAGCGGTTTCAGAGGAAAGATTTGTAAAGAATTTCTGAGAAAATTTCATTTGGTTGCCATGGTAACAAGAGTTTTTAAAGGAATCAAATTCTGTGAAGTTTTTATAGAAGACCTCCCTAGGAACATTCCATCCAAGTTTGGTCCAAATTGGCCTAGCGGTTTGGGAGGAGTTGATGTTAAAAGAATTGTTGACGCACGACGGATGAGCTAAGAAGAACCACATGGAGGTCCTATAGGCTCGGCTAAGGTTGCTTTCAGTGGAAATTTAAGGGGCATAACTTTGTCAAAAATATTCTGTTACCTGCCTCTGTTGTCTGGATTCCTCTTTTGATAGATTACAACTAGTACAAATTTGAATTAGACATCTCTAGCGGTGACATCGATTTATAAAATGTCAGTTTATGCAAAAGGATGATGCAGATTGATAACCCTAAGACTATGGCATAAACTTGATCTTTTCCTAAATAAACCAAGCTAACAAGGGCTGCTTTGGTTAAGGGCTCAATAAATAGATTAAAATTGGAGAGAACATGTATTAAGACGGAGACAGGTGTTCCTCGCACTAGTTACCAAAGTAATATGCATGTCCCTCAAATCCAGATGGAAATAGGACATAATTTACCTTACATTTCTCCCTCTTGACGTAAAAGCCTACTGAAATACGTTGCTATGCGGAGGGGGTACACAATGTGAAATAACCGAAAAAGAACTGTACTGGTTAACCTTTTAAAAAACAATCATTTTATACAGCCCATGAACCTTCTGAAAATATTGTGAGAAAAGGAGAAAATGCCGATAACCAGCATTCTCCTTTACTCGCAACATTTTCAAAAGCCTTCTTTCTAAAGGTAATAAAAACCAGGCATTGTTTGGTAGAGGGTTAAGATCATAAATAGTAGTAAAATGTAGTTGGAGACATTCTCTTTTTCCAACAATTTTTTCCACTTTTCGAAAGTCAAATTTTAATATTTGTGACACATTTGCCATCTGCAAGTGTTTTTAATTTGGACAATTTGTGTCGACTCGAAAAGAGTTCCATTCCCCCAGAAAGGGTTTAAAGCATGAAATATATAGAGTTTTTGTTTTGTTCGATGAAAGATTGAAAATCATTTCGTCTCCTGAACATCATCGGTAATAATTTCACGTGTAGCTGCACCACTCGTGAAATTATTACCGATCATGCTAACATATCCTCTATATACCTTGAAGAAAAAATATGACAGAAAATCATAATAATTGATAGAGAAGCTTTTAATTGATATTTTTTACAATATTCGGAAAAAATAATCTTTGTAGCTTGATAAACATTATCATAAAACTTTTTACCAAGCAATCCTGTATTAAAATCCTTTTCTGAAAACATTTTGGAAAACAAGAAAATGTTGATAACTGAAAATCTTTCCAATTTCCCCAGAAGATTCCCTGTCCTTTCAAAGACAAATGCATATTTTAAACAACATCAGTTATAAGAAAATGCTATAAATATCAACCACTTCATAAAGCCGTTGTCAAGTTAAGAGCCAGAAGATATGTTTATCAAGTCTTAAAATCTTTACCACACAACAAAATATTTCAGCAAGCTCCGGCAACAACAGGCTTGATGCATCTGTGAAAAGTACAGACCAAAGTTCACCTGCATGAAGCTGACCTGGATCGAAACCTTTTGCTATTGCTCAATTTTCTATGTGTCCGAGGAACACTTATAAATGTGGTTGAAATGGATCTGCAGAGAAAAACATGCAATGACTTGACTAGTGTGACGTATCCAAAAAATATATATTAAGTCCCCTATTGCCAGAACATGGCTAATTTAATTTTGTTTAAACTAACAGCATTTTTTAGGGGATCACCTACATATGGCTATATCAGTAGGGTTTGTCTTTGAAAGGTTAGAAAACATTATGGGAAAAGGAGAAAATGTTGACAAATAGCATTTTATCCTTTTCCCACTTTGTTTTCAAAAGTCTTTTCAGCTGATTCTTCAACCACTATATTGTTTTGTACAAGGTGAACTGACACACCATTTATAAACCAAATAACAAACAACCATTCCATGAACCAAACAAAACAAGACAGCAGAGTCACATAATCAAACTGTGTGCTACTGACACTATTCCCTGCTAATAGTTCGTTAGCTAGGACTAATAACATTATAATACTCAAGTATTACATCATAAGTTGCTTTAACAAAGTATATGTAGTTCCAGATCTGAAGAAAGGCCTCAATTCTGATCTTTGATTAATGTTATCTAATCCTTATTTTTAACAATTTCCATCAGCATTTAAGATTAATGCTTTGCCTATGGAGGTTTACCTTACTATCCTAAATGCAAATTTCTGACTAGGTAATTGAATACTTCTGAAGAACCAATAAATAGGGTCTGACATGAACTGGCATTTGACATAATTTTCTTTTATCAAATTCATAGAAAAAATGATATAAAGGAAGCCTTTTGCAAGCTTAGTAACATTTTTTTTTATCTACAAGTATAATAAAATTTCACCTTAAACGCCAATTAATGTCAGAGAGTCTATAAAATAATTATATCTCACAAAAGTTTGATGTTTAAAACAAAAATATGGCAAACAAATTCTGATATATTGTGTACTGAAATCTACTTGGTTTTTGACCAGTGTATACATCACAGACAAAAAGTAATCATGTACAAACAAAGATTTTACTTTAAATCTACCAACAATATTTGAAGCCTTGTCATAATCATTAATAATGATAATTCATTTCTCAGGAAAAGCTGAGTCAGCAATGTTGTACAAATATGGCGCACAATCATAGAAATTTACAAATGCTGCACTTTTTGCTTCTTTTTATCATGTGCAGGAGAAGAAAATTTGCAATGGCTACATTTCACTGAAAATAAGGGTAAGTTATCCAATTTAAAAAACAACAGGGCCGAGATGGCCCTGGATCGCTCGACTGAATTTTTGAGAGAACCAAAGCCATCTTTTCAAATTCTAATCAGCTGTTTCAGAGAAGAAGAATTTTTTTCAGGAATTTCTTCATGTCTGTATAGTGTTAATAGCTCACAGCCATCAGAGCCATGTTTCTTGATAGATCAAAATTTCTCGAACAATTTTTGAAAAGGGTCAGCCACGAAACATTTCTGTGAAATTATTTCAAAATCTGATCAGCCGTTTTAGAGAAGAATAATTTTAAAGAATTTCTTTATGACCATATAGTGCACTAGCCCCCATTCACCAGAGCCATCTTTCTTGACTGATAAAAATATCGCGAACACTTTTTCCAAAGGGTCATCCAATGAACATTTCTGTGGAATTATTTCAAAATTTGATCAGCCCTGTCAGAGAAGAAAAAATTCTAAGAATTTCTTAATTTCCGTATAGTGCAAGTAGCCCCCATTCACCAGAGCCATGTTTCTTGATGGATCAAACAATTTTTAAAAGGGTCACCAAAGGAACATCTCTGTGAAATTATTTCAAAATCTGATCAACCGTTTCAGAGAAGAATAATTTTTAAAAATTTCTCCATTTCCATACAGTGGAAAAAGCCCCCATTCATCACAGCTATGTTTATAGACGGATCAAAATTTCGTGAACAAATTTTGAAAAGGATCACCCAAAGAATATCTCTGTGAAATAATTTTAAAATCTGACCAGCCCTGTCAGAGAAGAAGAATTTTTAAGAATTTCTTAATTTCCGTATATTGCAAGTAGCCCCCATTCACCAGAGCAATGTTTCTCGACGGATCAAAATTTCACCAACAATTCTTGAAAAGGATCACCTAAGGGACAACTCTGAGAAATTATTTCAAAATCTGACCAGCGGTTTCAAAGGAGAAGATTTTTAAAGAATTTCCTGGAAAATTTCATTTTGTTGCCATGACAAGCAGTTTTTAATGGAATCAAATTCTGTGAACGATTTTTAAAGAGGAACTCCCAAGAAACATTCCAGGCAAGTTTTGTACAAATTGGCCAAGCAGTTTAGGAAGAGTTGATGTGAATTGTTGACAACGAACAACGCACTGAGGCACGACTGGTCCTAGTAACTCCCCTTGAGGATGTTGTGCTCAGGTGAGCTAAATACATGTATATGCACAAATATATGTAAATGACGGGCAACATAAACAATATTACAAAAGATACTGATCTAAACAGACCTTTTGTTAGTCAAATTTGCACTAGAAAAAGGCTAATAGACACTATAATAAGGCATACTGAAGAAAGCAAGAGGACCATGATAGTCCTATATTGCTCACCTGATTACTAAGCACTTAAATCAAACTTGTGACCCCTGGGGCGGGGCCAGTTTTGACCCCATGGACATCCTAAGAAAAAAATTGGTAGACGTCCACTAGGAGTTGCTACTTACAAAATATCAAAACTCTACACCTTCTCATTTCAGAGAAGCAGAATTTTAATGTTTTCCTTCTTTGTTCCTATGTTTCGAACTTGTGACCCCTGGGGCACGGCAAGTTTTGACCCCAGGGGCATCGTATGAAGAAACTTTGTAGAAGTCCAATAAGAGATGCTACTTACCAAATATCAAAGCTTTACGCCTTCTAGTTTCAGAGAAGAAGATTTTTAAAGTTTTCCTTCGTTGTTCCTATGTTTCAAACTTGTGACCCACGGGGCAGGGCAAGTTTTGACCCTAGGGACATCATATGAACAAACATTGTAGAAGTCCACTAGGAGATCCTACTTACCAAATATCAAAGCTCTATATCTTCCAGTTTCAAAGAAGAAGAATTTTAAAGTTTTCCTTCTTTATTTCTGTTTTAAACTTGTGACCCCAAGGACATCAAATGAAGAATCTTGGTAGAGGTTCACTAGATGCTACATACCAAATATCAAAGCTCTGAACCTTCTAACTTCAGAGAGGGAGAATTTTAAAGTTTTCCTTCTGTATTTCTATATTTCAAACTTGTGACCCCGGGACGGGACCAGTTTTGACCCCAGGGATATCATATGATCATTCTTGGTAGAGGTCCACTAGGAGATGCTACTTACCAAATATCAAAGCTCTGTACCTTCTAGTTTCAGAGAAGAAGAATTTTAAAGTTTTCCTTCTTTGTTCCTATGTTTCAACTTGTGACCCCCAGGGCGGGGCCAGTTTTGACCCCAGGGACATCATATGAAAACTCTTGGTAGAGATCGACTAGGAGATGCTACATACCAAATTTCAAAGCTCTACGCCTTCTAGTTTCAGAGCAGATTTTCATAGATATTGCTATTTTGTTTCCTTTTGGTTGCCATGGCAACCATAATTATACGTGGATTTCAATCTCTTTAAACAACTGTGGTAGAGCTTCACCCAAGGAACATTCTTGCCAAGTTTCATCAAGATTGGCCCAGTGGTTTAGGAGGAGGAGATGTTTAAAGAAATTGTGGACGACGGACGACGGACATTGGGCGATCACAAAAGCTCACCATGAGCACTTTGTGCTCAGGTGAGCTAAAAATACTGAATCATGTATCAAAGTACAGCTGTTCAAGGTTCTGCACTATCAGTTTGTTCTTTTTGGCACTGACAAATGTCTAGTTATTCAGGGTCCATATTCAGCAACCATTCTTAAGACTGTTCTTTGTCTTATTCTTCAAAACTGTCTGAAAAAGTATAAGAACTTTTGATTTGCTAGGTCATTTGGTTTAGCCAATCATAAGTTCCGTTACTTCCACACCAACAAAAAGGACTAGAAAGACAAAGTGTGCTAAAATTTATCTTTTAATTTGGCAACACTTCCAAATAAAATTTCCAAATAAATCAGCATTTGCAGTCAATAATTTTACTGAGGCTTAAGAAGTTCCTTGATAGAACTTGTCTTTCAAGAGGTTGAAAACATGGTGGGATATTGAGAAAATGCTGACTACTTGTATTTTCTAATTTTCCTACAATGTTTTCAAAACCCCTTCTACTTAGAATCATTACATCAAGGGATTGTTTGGTAAAGTAGTTTCAAAACTGGCCTTTTTTAAAGCCATGAAATATATCTAATGAAATAAATAAAGATTGATTAATTGTTCAATTTGGTATTCTGTTGTACCATAGTTTTCTGAGATTTCCATAATTTTTTTGTTGAGTAGAGTTTTGAAGTTAATTTCTAAGCCAGCGACTAGCACTGGGACTGACCAGACTGAGTAAAAGATTGCCAAAATGATTTTGATAGTTTTAAAATTAATGATAGGAGTAAAATCCGCTTCACCCCCACCTTATTTACTTTTGCCAGCTATCCATACCTGCAGTAGGTGAAATCACAGACTTTTCAAAATCGAAAACATCTATAGACAACAAAACCAGCTAAAATCAAAGGGTTTATATTTGATAGGAATTGAAGCCATATTTTGTAAAAAGGAGAAAATGCTGATAATCTGAGTTTTCTCGTCATCCCCACCCTCAAAAAGAACCTTATTACCAGTGCTATCAGAATGCCAGGTAGTTTGGTAAAGGGTAAAATGATAGTATTGTTTGATACAATAGAAACTAGAATACAAAACAGTGAGTGTTATAATAAGAGATGACATAAGGACATCGTAAGTAATACTTTCACCTACGCCTGTGCCACTTGTGAAAATATTACCAATGATGTTCACTTGATGAAATACATTTTGATCTTTAACCCAAAAAATCAAGTATCATCTTTATAGCTAGCAGGAGAATTATGATAAATAAATCATGATAATTGATAGAGAAACCCTGAATTGATGACTTTTACAGCATTCGAAAAAAAAAAAGAATTTTGTAGCTTGATAAATATTAAGTTATTTTTTAAACTTTATACCAAACAATCTTTTGTCAAAATCCACTTCTGAAAACATTTTGAGAAAAAAAGAAAATGCTGGTAACTCTGAAAATCTCAGTTTCCAATTTCCCAAGAAGGTTCCCTGTCCTTTCAAAGACAGATGCATATTTTAAACAATATCTTACATAAGAAAATCCAATAAATATCGACCACTTCATAAAGTGGTTGTCTAGTTTAGAGCCAGACGATATGTAAACAGAACAAGTGAGCAGGGTCACATAATTTAACTGTGTGCTACTGACACAATTCCCCTGCTAATAGTTGTAGTAGATTCCTTTCATTAGTTAGGACTAAAAAACATTATAGTTCTCAACTATTATAACGTAAGTTGCTTTAACAAAGTAAATGTAATTCCAGGTCTGAAGCACAGAGCCTCAATTCTGATCTTTGATTCATGTTGTATAGTGTTTTTTTTTTGTTTTCTTTAAAACCATTCTCATCAGCATGAAAAAAATATGCTTTGCCCACACAGGTTTATCTAATTATCCTATTTTTATCAAATTCAGGTCTAGAAAAAATTGGTATAAAGGGAGCCTTTTGCAAGCTTTGTAACAGTTTTTTGTCAACAAATACGATAAAATTTCACCTTGGAAGCAAATGAATGTCAAATTGTTTTTATCAAATAACATTATCTCATGAGCTAATGTTCATGATGTTTACAACAAACATTTTGCCGATGGGTACTGATACATATGTATTGAAATTCACATGAAGCCTGCTTGTTTTTTGACAAGTGTGTACATCATTGACAAAAAAATATTTCAAAGAAAGGTGTAAAACAATGATTTTGTTTTGAATCTAACAATAATAATATTTGCTGTCTTATCATGATTATCAATATTCATTTCTTAGAGAATATCAAGTTGGCAATGTTGTAGTAATGAGGCACACACTCAAAGAAATTTGGCAAAATGTGGGACTATTTGCTTCTTTTAAACATGTGCAGGACAAGAAAATTTGTATTGGCTACAGTACATTCAAAATAAGGGAAGATATATGATAAAAAAAATATGCAGAAATAATGTAAAAAAAAATAGGCAACATGAACAATGTTACAAAAGATATTGCTCTAAACACATCTTTTTTGTTACACTTACACATGAGAAAGGTTTATAGAAACTACAATAAGGCATAATAAAGAAAAAATACTGAAAACATTATAAAAAATACAGCCGTTCTGCAGTGTTATTTTCTTCCTTTTGGCACTGACAAATGCCTAGTAATTCAGCGTCCCTATTCACCAACCATGCTTAAAATTGTTCTTTGCCTTATTCTTCAAAATTCTTATACTATGACAGTAACAGAACTTCAGATTGGCTAAACAAATGGTTTAGCCAACCAGAAGTTCTGTTACTTTCACTCTGACAAAAAGGACTAGAAAGACAGAGTGGGCTAAAAATCAGTTATTTATCAAGCAACAAAATTCAGAGATTTCCAACTATAAAAGCATTTGCAGACAATGAATGAAATGAAGCTTAAGAAGTTCCTTGATGAAACTTATGTTTCAAGAGGTAGAAAACATGGTGGGATATTGAGAAAATGCTGACTTCTTGCATTTTCTTGTTTTCCTACTATGTTTTCAACACCCCTTCTCTCCTCAGAATCATTACATTAAAAACTGCTTAGTAAAATGTCATCTCATAACCTTCAGTTTGTTTCCTTAACTTTTTCTGATGAGTATAGTTTTTAATTAATTTCTGAGCGAGCAAGTAACACTGGGACTGACCTTACAATAACAGATTGTCACCATCACAGTAATTCCCATATTTTTAAATGGTACGAGTAAAATCCATTTCACACCATATTTCTTTACTTTTGGTGATTTTTAAATGCTTTTGAACAGGGTAAGGCTGATACGAGTGAAGGAGGAAACACAGGTAACCAGCAGCTTTTTCTTTTCCCTCAACAATTTCTAGTACATTTTTAACGAAGAGATCCATAGTCAGCTCAATTCAATTTGTCATGTTGGATTAAGATACTTACCAGCTACTGAGTTAACAAAGAAAAAAATTAAAAAGTTGGTATGTTAAAAGCTTTAGGTGGGACTATAAAACTCAAGATACAGAATGTCATGGAAAAGGAAAGTAAATCCAAGGAAACAAAATCTGATTTACAAAATTGTATGGGCACTGGGCAATCCATGACCCAAAATAAATAAATGACCTGAAAGAATCAGCAATCTGACATTATTATGCTGAAAGGAGAAAATGATGATTACCAGCATTTTCTTCTTTTCCCATAATTTTTCTACTTTATCAAAAAAAAAAAAGAAAAAAAAATGATCTGAGCAACATTTGAAGTTTTCAGCATATTAAGCAAGAGAAAAGAAATCTAAATGGTTGAAACCTTTTACCTTCTGACAATATGCAAATATTGCATTGTAAAACTTTGATGCCAAAGGCATCTATGAAACACTGTAACAAAATGGAATAACTCCCTAACTTGGATCTAAGATTGCATATTCCATGTAGTCTGATCTTGATCTATACTGTGACATGCTTGGACATATGGATGGTTAAAATAAAAAGATAATAATCATGACGAGGGCTTTAACTCTTTACCACACGAAAAAATTTTAGAGTGGTCCAAATTGAAAGCATTTGCAGATGCCAAAATAAAGGTGACTAAAAAATAGGAAGTTGTTCTGGGAAGGATAGAAAACACTGTGGGAAAAGGAGAAAATTCTGGTTACCGGCATTTTCTCCTTTTCCCATAGTGTTTTCAACAGGCTTCTTTCTCAGGGGCGTCAAAAGTAGGGATTGTGTGGTAATGGGTTAACTCTGTACCAAACAAGCTTTAGTTAATAGGACTTTGAGGAAGAAAGATTTTGAAAAGATCACAAAAACAGGAGAAAGTGCTGGTAAATATGTTTTGACTACCATAAGGTAGAATTTTCTTCTTTGGTAAAGAGTTCATGCATTACTTACATGACAAAAAAAGAAATTTACTGGAGATGAAAAAATATCTTTCTTTCAACAGTTACTTTTCAAAACTCACCTGCAGTATCATAAAACTGTTCATCTGCTAAAGATAATATTGATATTCCTGTAAGGTGAATGAACACATATACACATTTTATTTTCATCAAAATGCACACTTCTCTGAACACATGACTTGCACCAAATTCATCATTTCCCATTATACAGATGGAGTTGAAAATGAATCAATTCCTATAATATCTAAACTGATCCATTTTGAACAACATTAATCTAAGAGCTGAAAGTTAACATCTGAATGGAAAATATAAGTTTTAAAAAAATAATATATCAGTCACAAAAAAAAAGTCAAGATGTATTCATCGAACAATCAGGTCCAACTTCAAAACCAAAATCAGCATCAACTATTAGCTAAAATACCTTTCTAATACCCAATTACAAATGTAGGAATTACCATGGTGAAAGAAACTCTCTTTCACCAAATCTGATGGCGGTCCTAGACTAAACATGAGCACTGCATACAGGTGCAATCGCCATACCCCATACATGCTTTCGTCCAAAATTGTATGTTGAAAAAGGGGCTGAACTGTGTCAAAATATCTTGATAGTAATCTGCTACTGCTGTATGGGTTTGGAGTGGCCCTTTGATAGTTTACAATTTGTCCATTTTTGAAGGAAGTATCTTTCATAAAATAGATATTAATTCTAAAATATCACATGTAAATGCATGATGAAACAGACAACACCATTGCTATGACAATAACTTGTAGCTTTCTTCAAAAGAAGCTGAGCTAAAACCTAGCATCATATTCAGTGAGAGGTGAGTGTCACCCATTGATAATATATAATTTTGTTTTTCCTTAAAATGCTCTCTGCCATAACAACAAAACTCTAGCCCTGTAGAAATTGAGAGTATTTCAGACAAATATTAATGCAAATTAAAATGATACAATATATCTTTGAAAGGGGAGAAAACATTGTGAGAGAAGGAAAAAAAGCTAGCATCCAGCACTTTCAGCTTTCCAAGCAGTGTTTCGAAAGTTTTTCTCTGTCTAGTTCCTTGAAATACAGGATTGTTTCGTAAGGGGCTAACTCTTTACCACATGATCCTGACTTTTAAAGTCCCAATGATGTAGGCCTTTTGAAAACACTGTCAGAAATGGAAGAAATGCTAGTATCCAGCATTTTCTCACATTTTTTTCTAGAATATTATTTTGTTTCAAATCCCATCATTTTTGCCACATAAATTTTGTTGTTTGTAAGTACTTGGAGTTGGATCCATCTAAAATATTGTTGTCCAGGAAAGAATTAAAACAATATACAGATAAGCAGGGAAAAGAGAGCCAATGGGTGAAAACATTGGGGAGAGTAAATACAGATAAGCAAGGAATAGAGAGCAAATGGGTAAAAACTTGTAAAAAACATTTATGCCCTGTATTGTTGATGCCTTGTGGTCATGGCAAAAAAATTTAAATTTATAATTTGAAAGTCTTTGAAATGAGTATTTTATTTGTGGAGACAAAAAAATGACATCAAATAATATTAAATAAATAATCATTTCTTTTTCTGTGTCATGTCTAATGCCACAGGTTATAATATTCAGGAAATTTGTCCATATCAATCTACCATTATGAGCGGTGCTCCATCAAAAAGAGGTTAAATACACTTGCAAAAAAAAAAGATTAACTCATTTCAGCCTGCTACGTACAAGCAAATGATTTGTTACTTCTTAAAGACAAATAATTTGAAGTATGTTATTATGTCATCTGCAAAATTTCAATGATTCCAACTTGGACAATTCTAAAACCTTACAGTCTGGTATGAGTAAGGCAATTAAAACTGCAGGCACAGCCCCCACACCCCCCCACCCCAACATCTTTTACATGGGCCATGCTCTGGCAAAAGGGAGGTTAATGCCATACCCAAAACCATTGCACCAAGGAAGTCATGCAATGATAAGGGATCCATAAAGTCCATTTTGTCTAACAACCAAATGAATGAGATAAAATGGTCCTCAGACATGCAGAAAACTGACCAATAGCATATGAGTTTCAGCCCAAGTCAGCCTGAGCAGACTCCACATGCCCACCTTGGTAAATACTTTTGCTCCTTTTTAAACAGAACATGGCCCATTTAAACTACATGTATATTGAGTTATTTATACAATATATTTGCCCAAAACAATGTTAGTTTGCTGTGTGTGTCTTGAACACTGTTATATAAATACAGAAACAACAATAAAATTGCAAAACAGCAAAAACCTATCAGAACACCCAAAAGATAACACTTTTGAAATTAAAGAATCACAGACATTTATAAAAAGAAAGAATAAGAAAAAAATACCTGTATATTATAAACTGAAAATAGTCTTAGCAGGGTAACATACACTTGCTTTGTCCCTGCAGTCTGCAGTGAACAGCTTGTCAAAAACAAAGTAGGAAAAGGTGCCAAAAATGAGAAGCAATTTCCCATTTACCCAAAACCTTTTCCATAAAAAAAAGACATGTATTTCCTTTCCTCCTATATACATGTATCACTTTTATCACTTTTGTATTACTGAAAGAAATTGACCTGAAATTGACCTTTATGCAAAGAATAATTAAATCATGAATATTTAAATCATCGGACATAATGGAATCGTATGGAAATTATGTTAACTGTAAATGTTGGGTTTGACCATTACTGTGCTATAGCCAAATCAAAAATCTTTTGCGGGTGGCATAGATTAAGATCAGGCTGCACAGAAAGTGCATCTTAGATCTGAGTCACTCGCCACCTATTACCAGTTTAAATCAAAAAAATAATTTTCATTTTAGATATTTTAAGTAATTTTTGAAGACACTATAAATCTATTGGCCTCCTAAAGAGTTAAAAAAACATGCACATAGTTCCGCATAGAGACGACACTAGCCGAAGCTAAGTTCGGACAATAATTCAAGCGTGTCATAAATGGTAATGGAGGTCATTTATTTCATGTCAATTTGTTCGACTAATACTACTGAATTGCTGACAACAAGAGCCTGTATAGTGACTAAGTATAACAACGATAGGGAGTACTTGCCAAACAAATTTCAAATCCATAATATAATGTCCTACAAACCATCGCTCCTTTATCTCTATACATTTACTCATTTAATCCTTTTTCCGTGATGTTTTTCTTTGTATTCTATCACCAACAGGGGGTTTACAAAAAATCTTAATAAGAAATTTAAACTCGGCATTCCAAATACTATGAAGTCAATAACACTTTCTTTGCAAATACAATGTACAAGCATTTACTAGAATCGAATAAATCTTCCTAATTACTTGGTCACTAAATTTTTTGGCACAATACACACTCCATCTGTTTACTATTTAATCCTAGGCCCTTTTTCACCAACCATTCTTAAGAATGTTCTCAATCTTATTCTTCCAGACTATATAAGTTTGAAAGTAACATAACTCTTGATTGCTTAACCCTTTACCAAATGACAAAATTTTAGACTAGTCCAAATTGAAAGCACTGGCAGACGACAAAACAAACAGTCATTTAAAAATTAAAACTAGACTTCAGAAGAGATGAAAACATTATTGGAAAAGGAGAAAATCCTTGTTACCATCATTTTCTCCTTTTCCCACAATGTTTTCAAAAGGCCTCTTCCTCTGGCTTGTAAAAACCAGGGATTAATTGGTAAAGGGTTCACAGAATGGTTAACCCAATCAGGCCTTGTGTTATTTTCAAAGTTTGAACATTCTGGAGAATAAGACAAAGAAAGTTCTTAAGAATGGTTGGTGCATATGGACCATGAGTTTCAACAACCTTGAGGTTGAAAGCTTTCAAAACATTGTAAGAATAGAAGAAAATGCTTTTCACATGTCTTTTATATTTTCAGTCAATCTCTACCATTTGAGCCACATTCGATTTGTTGTCTGCAAATGCTTTGGATTTGGACAAGTCAAAAATTTTGTTACCTGCTAAACAGTTAAGATACAGAAATCAAGAATGACAAACAACTGAAAAACCTTTAAAACATCTACTTTAACAAAATCCTTAAAACAATGACCCTATGAAAGATGCCTTTTAAAAATATTGTAGGAAAACAAGAAAATGCTAGTAACCAGCATTTTCTTTTTTTTTTCTTACAATGTTTTCTACTCTTTGCAAAGTAAATATGCACTCTCGAGTCAAAGTAATTTTGTCATTTGCAAATGCTGTCAATTTGGACCAGCCTAAAATTCTGTTGTCTAGTTATGAGTGAAACTATATAAAAAGTCAGCCAGAATATATTAACTCACTACCAAACGACAATATTTCAGACTGGTCCAAACTGAAAGCATTTGCAGATGACAAAATAAAAGTGACTGAAAATTTGAAATTTGTTTTGTGAAGGGTAGAAAACATTGTGGGAAAAGGAGAAAATGCTGGTTACCAGCATTTTCTCCTTTTCCCACAATGTTTTCAAAAGGCTTCTTTCTCAGGGGCGTCAAAAGTAGGGATTGTGTGATAATAGGTTAACCCCATTTTCAACTGTTGAAGCCTGCTACAAATGGACAATATGTGTTGTAGAGTCATGGCAAAAGGTTAAGTTCGTCCTATTGAGAACTATCTCTTCATGCCACTATGTTCTCAGTTTTAGCCTGGGGTAAAAAATTATAATTAAAATGTTTACAGGTGGTACAGTTTTACCACTTTCAACACTGAATAAATAAAAAGAATTTTCAAAGTGACTACAAATACAATTTAGCTGCAAGAACAAGAGATGACTCATTCATAATCTAGAATAAAGCAATAGACAGTATAGATCAAAGATCAGTCAGGATGTTCCGTGCAGTCTGATCTTGATAAACACTGTTCACAAAAGCTTCTGGTGTTGTCTATATACTAACGAAAACCCTGCACTAGCCAGAAATAAAACTCTTCAAATCAAATTTGCTGAAATCACTAGTAAGGTTTGGAAATATGTAATTGTAAGGGAGATAGTACAGAAGAAAGTCATATCCTACACTTTCTAGAGTTATTGTTCTTTCAAAAAGTCCAATATTGTCAATACAACCCTTGTTAAGATTTTTCAATAGGTCCTAAAATTAAAATAGTACTAAAATTAAAATTTCTTAAATCAAAGCCATATGACAAAACAGGGCAGTAGAAACATAAAATTGAGTATTTTTTTCAATTTTAACCAATGAAGCACAAGTAGTCAATATTTTCTGTCTAAGAAAATTAGTCAAAAACATATTGATACTGTTTTGGTATGAATATTTAAGGAGAAGGTTTAAAATGAAAGAGGTGAATGCACAGACAGAATGAATGGCAAGCACAGTGGACCATGGCATGAAGGTCATCTTCCATTGGCCAGTTGACCCGGAATGGAATTAACTATATGAGCTTATTTCTTGTTCTGTCAGGTAAAATTATACATGTGATCCTTCAGCTGAAGTACATATCTTCAGGAAAACATTACAGCTGTCCACAAATGCCGACTTCATCCCAAAAACAAGAAGTAGAAGTTTTCATGTTGAAATGGATTCTTTTCCCATACTTTTACTTGGTTTTTTTTTTATATTTTCAAAATCAATAGGGTTAAAGCTATTGATGACATAAACAAATTGTGCAAGTATCACAAAAAAACTGGTTATAAATACATGTACCAACTTTATCATGTAAACAAGAAATGGAAATTCTTGAAATGGCTACTTTTCCTGCACTGTTTGTTGATATTTTTTTTTAAATCAACAGGGCTGAAGCTATTGATTAGAATAACAAACTATGCAAGTTTCATGAGAATCTGATGATAATTGCAGACTTATTGCATAAACAAGAAACATAAATTTTCAACTTGAAATGGCTACTTTTCCCATAATATTTTTTTCTTCAAATTCAATAGGGTTGAAGCTATTGATGAAATATAGCAACTGTGCAAGTTTCATGAAAATCTGATGATAATTGCAGATTTATCGCGTAAACAAGAAATGAAAATTTTCAACTTCAAATGGCTACTTTTCCCATACTGATTGTTCCATTTTTTTTTTTCAAAATCAATAGGATTGAAGCTATTGATGGGATAAACAAATGTACAAGTTTCACGAAATCTGACAACAAATCAATAAACAAGGAAAAGACTAACCAGCGGATGGACAGGCAAATGACGGGAACCATGCCATGACATAAGCTTTGCTGACTTTCAGCCAGTACAGCTAAAAAAGGAATAAGAAAATTATCAGAAATATGGTGGTTAACTACAAAAACAAAGACAATAAATTTGGATGACAAATGCAGAAACTAACCCTGATAAAAAATTTCCTTACGTTTGAATCAATGTGAAAAATGTTTTCAGTAAAATTGAAAACAGTCATGGGGTGCTATGCCAACTTATATTACCACTGAGGAAAATAATGTAAATTATTACCCTCATACTGATCATCATGCTACAATTCTGTAGTCACAGAATGTGCTTTGAAAAAAAAAATGTGACAGCCTGGGAAATTGCTAAGAATGAACCATTTCACCAGATGCCACATTATTTCCTCTTTATTTAGATTTTGATTATTACAATTGCATTATGTTCCATTGTTCAATGGCCTGTGAAGTAGATTAATCTAAATGTAGTATTGAATAAGGCTTTGACCAATTACCCTGTATTTGGATGAACTTTTTTGTCAACATTGTGGGAAAGAAAGAAACTACTTGTACCCAGCATTTTATCAGTTTCATCATTTATCCTTTCAGGGACAAATTGCATTACAACAAACCACATTTTGCCATTCTGCAAATTAATGCTTTCAAAAGGGAAAGTCTAAAAATTTCATTGTCAGGTACAAGCTTGAATAACTTGTGACTTTTTGTTTCCTGAACTTTTTACCACACAATCCTGACTTTTAACAACCCTTATAAAGAAAGCTTTTGAAAAAATTATAGGAAAAGGAGAAAATGCTGGCAATGTTTTCCCACAATGTTTTCTACCCTTCCTAATTCAAATTTAAATTTTCATCGCTTATAAATGCTTTCAATTTGGACAAGTTCAAAACTTTGCAGTTTTATACAGAGTTAAGGGTTAACTGTCTTTGACACATGCTCTTGGATTCAGCACCGGTACAGAATGATTTTAAAGCTTTTCCCTTGTGTCAGCATCACACACCAAGCTCTTTGTGAACCTGAAAAATACAAAGGAACAGTACATGTAATATATATTTCCTAAGTTACTGTACTATGTTTTCTGTATGTATTGTGTACATATTTTTGTTTTTGTCCTTCACACTTACAGCCCTGCATTAATGAAATCAACCTTTTCATTGCAGACACATAATGTATATGTGTCAGAAAATATATATGTGTACATAAAGATCAGACTGCACATTCTAAAACTTGACCTAGTTACCAACTTAGATACATGAAAATCCCTCTGACCAGTTTGAGCAAAAAGTATTGCTGACAATGATGGGCAAATGACGGACATGTAGGTATCAAAATCACTTACGTGTCTAAGCATTTCATTGCAATAAAACCCCAAAATGTGAGACTAATGCTTTCTGAAAAAGTGTTTTAACTTATCTGCAAAAATATCCCCATTTCAGCCTGCGAATTTTTTTTGCTATTGGTGAACTTCTTGCATGTCAATGAACTATTCTACCACTTGATGAGTAAGCCAGTCCTTGGACAAAATGGATATTGTGCAACAGCTTACTTGGGATAATACATTACAACAATATATCAAACACCTTTTTTCTGTATGACTTTTTTACGCAAGCCAATAGCAGCTGTACAATACGAAACATCAGTACGATGATATAATCTATGTGTTTCAATTATTCACCACCAGTATCAATGAAAATAATACCTCTGTAATCAGGTTACTAAATAATTCATAGTTGTATTTGACCTTTTAAACTCAGAAAAAAGACACTTTCAGACTGCTGTATGATAATAAAATTACATAAAAACTACGAATAAACATTTTCATTGATTTACATGTTATGAAAAGTATACCAAATAGAGCAATTTCATAAATTATGAATATAATTATATGTAAATGGAAATGGCAGTTATGCCTCAATGGGCTCCTTTATAGGCTATAGTTCTATGGTGTACATGTACATGCACATCTTTATAAAGGAAATTGGCTAACTCTGGTATCATCAAATGACTACAACTCTACTCATTTATTGTAGTGAATGTACTAAAATGATGGAAATTATCTTTGAAAAGGAGAAACATAATGTGAAAAGGAGTACAAGCTGGTTATCAGCATGATCTCCTTTGCAAACAGCATTTTCAAAAGCATTTGCTCTGAGTTTTAATCATGCACTTTAGTGTTAACCCTTTACTCCATAGATACTCATTTCTACACATCGCTGGTAGAAGCCTTTGTAAAACATTGTGGCAAAAGGTGAAATTGCTCGTGGCGAGCAATTTGACCTTATATCACAATGTTTTCTATGCTATCAAAAGGTGTCATTTACACATAAGAAATGGCTTCATCCTTGCTGTTATTTAGGGTCAATTAGAGATACCATAGGAATGCCTTATAAGGTAAAGGGTTCGCTTGATTACAGCAGATAATATTTGATGATTAATCCTTTTCCAAATGACAAATTTTAAGCTCTTTCAAAATGGTACAAAATATTACTAGTAACCCTCAACTCTCTCATATGGTAGAAAACATTGTGAAAAAAGGAGAAAATGCTGGTTACCAGCATTTTCTCCTTTTCCCACAATGTTTTCAAAATACTTCATTCCAAGGGTCGTAAAAACCTGTGATTGTTTGGTAATTGTGAATATCATAAGTTATCTTAATTAGTAAAATTTATCTACCACTGACTGTCTGCCAACTTAGAGATCACTGATAAAAATGAATTCACAATTTTTACCAGTTTGTTTGTTTGAATAATGACTTTTATCATACTTTCAAAATAATGTCATTGCAGTCAGGTATGTATCATTGTAACAACTTGGTCTACTTTTTACCTCAAAATCCTGAGTTGTAAGCCTTTACCACATAATCCCAACATTTAACAATCCTCAGAAAGAAAGCAATGTTTTCTACCCTATCAAAAACGGAAATTATCCTTTCAGCTATTCTCTTTTTATCTCCAAATGCTTTCAGATTGGGCAAGTCAAAATATTTTTTGGTTGGTAATGAGTTAATGCTCCTGAAAAAGACTGTGTTTGATCAAACTTCATGGAAAAAGGTGAAAATAATGCTTACTACATTTTCTCTGTTTTTGTAAATGTTTTCCAACCTTTCAAAACCAAATTCTCAATTTAGGAGCCTCTTTCATTTGTTGTCTGCAAAATTACTTTGAATTTGGTCGAGTCTAAAATTTTGTCATTCAGTACAGCATTAACCCTTTCCCAAACAACAACATTTTAGACTGGTCCAATTTGAAAGCACTCAATACTGACGACAAAATAAACGCAATTCAAAAATTGAAATTTGTTTCCTGCAGGGAAGAAAACATTGTGGGAAAAGGAGAAAATGCTGGTTAACAGCATTTTCTCCTTTTCCCACAATGTTTTCAAAAGGCTCTTATCTCAGGGTCGTAAATCCTAGGGATTGTTTGGTAAAGTGTTAACACTTGACCACACAAATTCCAGTACTAATTATACTCGTATACATACACATACATTTAATTTAGGATTATAAAATAGCAAAACTTTAATCATAATGCAGCTTAAATGATGGAATTAGCATTTGTTTTTTTTTTCCATTTCCCAAAATGTTTTCCCACAGATCACTAAAAACACAGGATTGTTTGGTAAAGGGTTGATTAAAACAGAAATAGAAACTTCTAATTCTTTGCCAAATGACATAAGTTTTGACTTGTCTACAATGAAAGCTGTGGCAGACAACAATTCAAATGCGACTCACATGATAGAATTTTTTTTGTGATTGGGTAAAAACTTGACTGTGTGAAGAGCAGAAAATGCTGTTACCAGCATTCTCTTCTTTTACTACTGTTTTTAACCCATTACCACACAATCCCTACTTTTGACGCCCCTGAGAAAGAAGCCTTTTGAAAACACAATGGGAAAAGGAGAAAATGCAGGTAACCAGCATTTTCTCCTTTTCCCACAGTGTTTTCTACCCTTTCCAGAACAAATTTTTATTTTTTAGTCACCTTTATTTTGTCGTCTGCAAATGCTTTCACTTTGGACCAGTCTAAAACTTTCTCGTGTGGTAAAGAGTTAAATGGCCTCTTTCACAAGGACATTTAAATTCGAGATTGTGTGGTATAGGGTTATCTCCACCAAAATGGCTGCCATTTACATAATGACAGAACGTGATATCAATCAATATACTGTAATAGAATCAAGCTTATTATAAATTTCCTCTTCACCACACAATGCTGACATTTAACGACTGGGAAAGAAGCCGTTAGAAACCATTGTGGCAAAAGAAGAAAATGCTGGTAAACAGCATTTTCCCCTTTTCCCTCAATGGTTTCTACTCTATCAAGGACAAATTCTGTCATTTAAGCCATCTTTGTCTTCTGCAAAATTAATGCTCTCAATAATGGACCATTCTGTAATTTTGTCATTCGGTAAAGAGTTAAATATTACTCTCTCTGACTGTCTCATCATATTCATGACAAATATTGATGAAGTAGATTAAATTCTGCGACTGATAAATTAATGGTTCTGAATTTGTATCTTCAGGGAAATGCAACATTGTTGCAATTTCACACACTGACTACTGAGCTCACATTGAATTCTGCACAATCTGATTTTGATCTGCAATGTATATAACAATACCTAAAGATGTCCTCATCATTATAAAGGGCAAATTAATGTTTATACCAAGCTCTTTCAAGCTGTAAGCACCAAATATTCTGCTTATCGTAACTTAAATGATAGGACTCTCTGAAAGGCTAACAAATGGTTCCAGTTAAATGCTTGTTACCATGATATTCTTTTTCCACAATCTTTTCAATAGCCTACATTACTAATAAGCAATTAACCCATTACCACAATCCCTACTTTTGACGCCCCTGAGAAAGAAGCCTTTTGAAAACACTGTGGGAAAAGGAGAAAATGCTGGTAACCAGCATTTTCTCCTTTTCCCTCAGTGTTTTCTACCCTTCCCAGAACAAATTTCAATTTTTCAGTCACCTTTATTTTGTCGTCTGCAAATGCTTTCAATTTAGACCAGTCTAACATTTTCTCGTGTGGTAAAGAGTTAAAAGTCTTGTCATTTTGTGAAAGGTAAAGAATTACACTATTCACTTGTACCATGTTGCTATGGCAATCTTCACAAGTATTGCTAGAAATTTACAAGACAATTTAGGAATAAGGCACTCAGACAGCAAACCCTTGGCAAACCTTAGGTCATCTATTGATAAAATCCCTAAACTGATCATCTAGGGTGATATTAATGATTTCAAAACTGAAAATATTAATTATTTTCCACTAAATCCTATGTTATGGGCCCTCATCAGAACTGTCTCATTCGAAGAGATATAACGGATTTAGAATACCATCACTCCCTCTTATCTGGAGCTCTGTAATCGTGTATACCTAACCTATCTTTGAGGGAAAAGGACTGCAGCTTACAACTTGGAATCCTGTGTGGTTCAGTGGTAAAGTGTAGGACTTATGACCTGGAGGCCACAGGTTTGAGATGCAATGGCTCAAAGGGTTTTTCATGGGAGTGTCATGGGGCAACATACTTCAGTAGAGACTAAGGCTTAAATCAAATACCATGTACAGCCAGTCTCATCTTTGGCTAAACTCCATGTGATATACTGTATAGTCATTGGCTTACAGCAGGTTAAGAGCTCATGAATGTTATCTTTTAAAATAAGGTCAAACAAAGGTCGTTTTACTGATTGCTGTTTGTGGTAATGCCCTGTCAAAAGATAATTAAGGATCTAGATAATATAACATTATCCTTCTCAACCTTTTATATCAGTACCTGTTACAGCAGCTTAAGTGATTCACCTGTTAACCAGACAACAAAATTTCAGAAAGGTCTTCATTGAATGTTAAATATTTCAGACTGGTTCATATTTAAAGTACCGTCATGTATTGCAGATAACAAATTCAGGTAGGCTGGGTTCAAGCCTAATTTTTTTTTCCTTTTATATTCTTTGTCCAAAGTGAGGTAATGGTTATAATAAACTGTTTTGCCATAAATTTGTATGGACTATAGAAGGAGATTGCCATATGGAGTGATTTCATGATTACTATTGCCTGGAATGCGGTGTAAATCAGCATCAGACTGCACTAAAAAAATCCTTGCCAGTGTGATCTTGGATCCATACTGCCAAGTTCTTGGATTAAATGTACTGAGACCAAAGAAAAAAAAAGCCTTGAAATTGATTTAGCTCTACAATCATTTAGGGTTAATTAACCTGTTAAAAAACGTTTTAAAAGAAACCAGCATTTTCTCCTTTTCCAACAATGCTTTCCATCCTTTGAGAGACAAATCCAATCATTTAGGCTTTCTGATCAAAACATAATGCAGACAACAAATAAATGTGACCTCAGATTAAAATTTGTGTTATAAGGATAAAAAACATTGTGAGAAAAGGAGAAAATGCTCCTTTTTTCAAAATGTTTTAAGAAGCTTTGTTTTTCTCAGGGTTGTTAAAACTCTGGATTGTGTTGTAAAGGGTAAAGGTAACAACAGTGTCTTGGAAACTTCAAAGATTCCACAAGATATGATTTCTAACATTATTCCACTGAGGCCATTACTCAAGATACAGCATTTAGGACAGTGACCTTTCTTCTCATGTTGAATATTTACCTTAAAACCTCTCTAAACAGATTAGTGGTTCCCTAATATTCATGCACTACTTCAACTGATAATTTCCTGAAAAACAATTTCACAAACATCCAGCTGAAGATTTTTATCCATGTTCTGGATAATCAACATAAACCTGGGTTACCTCATTCCCAAAGAGCAAAATTTTACACTTTTCCAAACGTCTTCACTTTTTGAGACAATTTCATCATTTCCATGAAATAGAATTTAGGAAAATCTAAAAATTTATCATGCTATAAAAAGTGAATAGAAAACCAAGAACTATCTGTAAAATTGCAAATTACACCCCTTAGTAATGGTTGGAAAGTAATCTTGTTGTTCAGAAATGCTCTCTGCATTATTTCAGTTCTATCTTGTCGGCCATTGCACATACATGTATCTTAGAATGCTTTTCTGGAGGTTCTTTTTTATACAGACTTCTGCAATATTATTCCAAAGCCACTGGCAGCTTTTCATCATAACCATTGTTGTGACAACAATCAGTGACCAGGCAGTAACAAATTCTGTCGCAATGACCTATGTCAATACTGCAAAAGACATTGGCAGAGCTAGAAAAGGGGACCATCAACATCCACAGAATAATCTGGAACCTTATAATGAACATTCATGACATACATCACTTCACCTTGCAGTACCTGTCTAGTCCACATGTGTAAAAATAGTTTTTCCATATGGTGAAATCATTACACACCAGCCATAGTTTTTCTGGGCCTGTTATCATTTTTTGCATAACTCATAGCAAAACAGATCTACATAATTCAGCAGAGGAAAAAACTGTAAGATCTACTAGTCTTTTTGACTAGTTGTTTGTCTTCTTTCAAGAGAAATAAATGTTAGTGACAGCAGGAACATGCCTTTGAATTTAACCCTTTACTGTAGAGTGCAAAGCTTCAATGAACCTAGGAAAGAGGCCTTTTAGAAACATTGTGGGAAAAGGAGAAAATGCTGGTATCCAGCATTTCCTCCTGTTCCCACAATATTTTCTATCCTATTAAAGGATAAGAGGACCATGATGGTCCTATATCGCTCACCTGAGTACTAAGTAGTAAAGGTCTAGAATAAAGATGAATATCCAATATTACCGTTCAAGGCCAAATGATAATGAAAAAAGAGCAGCAAATGTTACAATTTGACTTGAAACTTCAAAGTTCCTTTCCGGACAAACAAAAAATACTGTAAAAATGAAGATCAAAGTGGAATTACTCAAAATCTGTGCTAGGTAGAGTTATTGTTCTTGCACACTGTACTCCATAATATGGCAACAAACATGCGGACCAAGTTTGAAGTCATTCTGACTTGAGATGACAGTTATATTCCAGACAAGCACTAAATGCTGTAAAAATGACATTCACAGGGAAATAACTCAAAGACAGCATGAGGCAGAGTTACTAGTCTACTGCACTGCCCTTCCAAAAATTGCAAAGAATAAGCATACCAAAATTCAAGTCATTACTACTTAAGATCACAAAGTTATGCTAAAGACAAGCAAGAAATCCTATAAAAATGAGGGTGAAAGGGGGAATAACTCAAAATTTGTCCAAGGAAGAGTTATTGTTCTTGTGCACTGCACTCTGTAATTTTTCGACCATCATGAATATCAAATTTGAAAATTTTCAGGCTGGAGATGACAAGCAGGAAATGCTGTAAAAAAGACAATCAAAGGGAAACACCATAGACAGTATGAGGTAGAGTTATGGTTCTTTCACACTACACTCTGTATTACTGCAACAAATACAAATGCCAAGTCTCAAGTCAATCGGACTGGAGATGACAAAATTATGCTCCGGACTAAGAACTATTCTAAAGGACTTTTCTAATTAAGGGCAAATAACTCCAGTTGTTCCTGTCTGATTAGACCTATAATCGAACTCGTCACAGTTTTTTGGACAGAACATTGTGCATAGTGCCGGTAACAGCAACTCAGCAAAGCATGGATATTCAAATTTTGCACTGGGCATACAAAAGTTGAAAATGCCACTAAATACCATATATACAGATATATGGTAATATTAAACACAGTCTACTGTTGATTTGTTTGAAAGGGAAAGGGTTACCTTCACAGATACAAAGTAAGTGCCAGGTAGGTATAAAAAAATGTTTACCAAACTGCACTTTTTTGCTCTACCAAATTGAAAGCATTTGCAGATAAATGTACATGTAGCTAAGATGATGATGATTTCTGTCCTTCATAGAGCAGAAAACACCGTGGGAAAGGGAGAAAAATGTTGGTTTTTTTCCTCTTCCCAGATTTCAAAGGCCTTTTAGAGGATAGTTACAAATTGAGAACACACAGTTTATTGATAATATCTGACACATAGGTATACATCACAAATTCATGCTTTGTTTTGGATACACAGCTCTCAAAAAACACTTGACCCTGTGGTTTGAAAACAAGACTCTACCTTCTACTCAGTTTGAACTTAATCTGAACTGTCAGCAATACCACCATGAGCTAAACTCTTTGCATACTTCAACTTAAGAGCTGTCAAGACCTCATCTTTTAGCCATATGTAACAAAATTTCACAATTAATGATAATGAAAGCACAAGAGTTGTAGCAGACAGAATTTCAATGATTTATTCTGTCTGAAATATTGGGATTTTCCTTTGATGAAATTGTAGAAAATATGGTGAAAATGTTTTTTCACAATGTTTTCAGACATCCTTTTTCACTGCCAATTCCATTATCAATTTCTACAGAATATAGCCACATGATAAGTAAGTAAACTAGAAGGCCCTGAAGGGCCTGAAATCACTGCACTGGCAGATAATTTGTTTTTATGCAAGCA
Organism: Tridacna crocea; assembly: GCA_943736015.1. Taxonomy (NCBI): domain Eukaryota; kingdom Metazoa; phylum Mollusca; class Bivalvia; order Cardiida; family Cardiidae; genus Tridacna; species Tridacna crocea. The sequence goes on along the minus strand of OX031063.1, from coordinate 32,328,925 downwards.
TACATTTTGAATTTATGATGCAAAAAGAAAACCAGTAAAATCGGTGTGAAGGAAAATACTTTTAAACAAGAAATGGAAATTTTCAACTTTGAATTGCTGCTTTTCCCATAATGATTGTCAGATTTTTTTCAAAATCAATAGAGTTCCAGCTGCTGATGAAACAAAGCAACTGGGCAAGTTTCATGAATATACTGCCAAAAATGCTGACTTCATCATGTAAATTAGAAATCCAAATTTTCAACTCAAAATGACTAGTTTTCCATTACTGTTTGCTGGATTTTTATCAAAGTCAATGGGTTAAAGCTATTGAAGAGATAAACAAACTGAAAAATTCACAAAAATCCAACCACAAAATACCTTATCATGTAAACAAGGTATGAAAATGTTCAACTTGAAATGGCTACTTTTCCCGTACTGTTTGTTGGATTTTTTTCAAAATCACTATGGTTCAAGCTATTGATGATATAAACCAGCAATGCAAATTTAATGAAAATCTGACCTCAAATGAAGACTTTATCGCATAGACAAAAAAAGTAAGTTTTCAACTTGAAAAGGCTGCTTTTCCCATAATGTATGTCACATTTTTTTCAAAATCAATAGGGTTGAAGCTATTGATAAGATAAACAAACTCTGCAAGTTTCTTGGAAATCTGAACACAAAGACAGACTTTATCGCGTAAACAAGAAATGAAAATTTTAAACATGAAATGGCTACTTTTCCCATATTGCTTGTCAGATTTTATTTCAAAATTGATAGGATTTAAGCTATTGATGAGATAAACAAACTGTGCAAGTTTCACAAATATCTGACCAAAAGTGCACACTTTATCATGTAAACAAGAAAAGAACGTTTTTAACTTAAAATGGCGACTTTGCCCATATTGTTTGTTGAATTTTTTTCACAATTAATGGGGTTGAAGCTATTGATAAGATAAAAAAAAATTCTTCCAATTTCATGGAAATCTGAACACAAAGGCGGACTTTATCGCGTAAACAAGAAAAGGAAATCTTTAACTTGAAATGGCTACTTTTCCCATATTGATTTTCCATTTTTTTCCCCAAATCAATACCTATTAAAGCTATTGAAGAGATAAACAAACTGTGCAAGTTTCATGAAAATCTGGCCAAAAATGCAGACTTTATCACGTAAACAAGAAAACGACTAACGGTGGGATGGATGGACGTAAGCCACGCCATGACATAAGCTCTGCTGGCTTTGTAAACTGGATTCTTCATCCATGTTCTAAAATTGGTTTCTAAAAGGTAATTAACCAAAGGAGTGTCCAACTAGTCAAACACATACACATATATCTGGTTATTCAAAAATCACAACAAAAAACTGAACAATTCTGATGAGTGAACAAGATGTCTGTTTGTAAAACAGTCATGTCCCCCTACTGCCAAATTGATACAGGAAGTGGCACAGTTTATAAACTGATATCAAAAGAATTGATTGGGAAATATCATTGTCATCTCAGGAAAGGATTCAGGTGATTGGCGAAAGGCAGTGTGGGCCCTGAATCATCTGGTGGTCACTGTGACCTTGAGCTTTCATGGATTAACCTCAAAATCAATAAGGATCATTTAAACTCCATGATGAATATCTGTACAGAATTTGAAGGACCTAGGTCGATTCTGTGTATAGTTATCATCTGGACAAGGTTTGGTCTATATAATTATCATTAAGTTGAAGGCCACTATGACCTTGACCTTTGACAGATTAATCCCAAAATCCATAGGGATTATCTACACTCAGAATATCATTCTGTACAGAATTTGAAGATCCTAGGTCATTTCTATGTGTAGTTAGCATCTGGACAAGGTTTGGTCTATGTATCAACATGTTGACAACCACTGTGACCTTGACTTTTGACCCAGTGACCTCAAAATCAATACAAAAAGACTTTCCTTCCCGCAGTCAATGAAGACTGGAACAAACTACCAACTGAAATACGAACTGAAGATTCATTATCGTGTTTTAAGGTGGCCCTTCAGATCTTGGGACAAAATTTTTGCAAAAATGAAAAAAAAATCATCCTTATACTCCCAAAGCCTTTTAATTTTCATTCATAAAACCCCAGTCATCGAAAATTATCCGACAACACGAGAAATTAGAGACTTACTACGGCCCAGGTTGACACCAACGGGAGACACATTCTATTTTTAGATGATCGATTCGCTCATTTACATAAAGGAATACACAGACGAAACTTTAACCCATTACCACACAGTCCCTACTTTTGACTCCCCTGAGAAAAAAGCCAGTAACCAGCATTTTCTTCTTTTCCCACAGTATTTTCTACCCGTCACAAAACAAACTTCAAATTTTCAGTCACTTTCATTTTGTCGTCTGCAATTGCTTTCGATTCGGACAAATCTAAAATCTTGGCGTTAGGTAATGAGTTAAACATAGTTTCCAAAGAAGACATTGTGGAAAATAATTATTACACGTTAGTTATGCAATGGAATTTAAATGTTATGAGTCACATGCCAGTCACTTGACATTCCCAAAATGCTTTACTGATTTTTGGCGCGAAATCTAACATTACCTCCAGATGCGTAGCCTTTTAATGGAACACCCATCTAAAAAATTCATTTTTGTAATTTCATGAATCTTAGTTATTGATAATTTGTATTATTCTTTAATATCAATTTCAGTGATATGTATATTTTTTAAATTTGGTGAGATGTAAAAATTCTAAATACCCACCCTTAGTACATTATCAGTGTTTGGTAATTTTGATCTTGAAACATTACTCTTTGGGAAAGCTAATCCTGTATATATCATGACAATGAAAAATTTTTTCTTGAAGTCCAAAATTGTGTTGATGTCACTGTGGCCCTGACCTTTGACCCATTGACCTCAAAATCACCAGGGACCATCAACACTGTCAGATGTATATCTGTGCTAAATATGACAAATCTAGGTCAATTCTGTGTCTAGTTATTATCCAGACAAGGTAAGGTCTAATGACAAACCTTTGGAAGGCTACCGACTGACCGACAAAGCGACTGACCGATGACAAACTGACCGCAATGTTTTCCACCCTTCAGAAAACAAATTTCAAATTTTCAGTTAATTTTATTTTGTCGTCTGCAAATGCTTTCGATTTGGATAAGCCTAAAATTTTGTTTGGTAAGGGGTTAAAAGGGTTAAGCACTATCTTTTTCTGAATAGCTAGCAACTTCTCTAATTTCCACTACCACATTTTCCCAAAATTATACTCTGCTGCAGAGTGCTAAATGTAGGCTGGACAAATTTATTTATAAAATTCCAGGTTAAATGAACCTCAGCATCAGGTAACTCATCAGAAGTCAAGTCTTTGGTTCACTAAAGAACTATCGGAAATATTTCCATGATTGTATTTATTACAGAGCTCTAGATATGATGTAGTGATGGCATTCTGAATCCACTATTTCTCTTTGAAACGCTGGCTTGTGGGTACTCATTAGAACCGTCTCAATGAGATTTATCAATACTTTCAATTTTGAAATCAAAATCACTCCCTCTATCTGAAGCTCTGTATTTAACTCTTTAATACCAAATGACAAAATTGTAGAACACTCAAAATTGAGAGCATTTGCAGACGACAAACCAAGTATGAGTCAAAAATTAAAAATTTGTCTTGGGAAGGGTAGAAAACATTGGGAAAAGGAGAAAATGCTGGTTGCCAGCATTTTCTCCTTTTCCTACAATGTTTTCAAAAGGCTTCTTTCTCAGGGTTTTTTTAAAAGTCGGGATTGTGTGATACAGAGTTAATACACTGCAGATCATTGTTTGCTCTTTTTTGTTTACCATGCAGATCATTGTTTGCTCTATTTTTGTTTACCAATCAACCATCATCTGCAGATGCATGACGTCCCCAACTACATGTATATGCAGACTACTACTAAGAACAAAATTAATGTGGTAGATGACGAATTGCTCATACTGAAAGAAAATTTCTGATTTGGCCACTCCCAAGTTCATAACCAAATTCTGATATTCTTTGTTTCATACAGCTCATTTCAAAGCTGTCTGGTGCAAGTTTGAGCTTGAGAGCTAAATAATGATCTCTACATATAGAATTTCTAGGAAACTTCTTTAGGTGTCAGGAAAAGTAAGATTACGCATGACAAAAAGTTCAGTTAATCGTGAGACATGTTTCCCCACTGCTCTTTCTCCAAATGAAGGCCATTTATTTCCTTTCATCAGAATTGGTTGCCATAGCAACCAACAATCAATCAGACAGGCGAGTCTCGCTTAAGATTACTATACTTATACAAATGACATATCTAGCAGTGCGTCAACATGCTAATAACATTAAAGCACAATAGGCACTCTTCATCCATTCCTTGCTACTCCAAGGTACCAAGGAAGTCCCTTCTTTAATCCCAGCCCTCATGGCTCCACTCCTGGCAGAGTGTCCTGGCACTGCATGATAAAAATTTAACCCTTTACCAAAACAATGCATTATTCAAAAGGATTGTGATGAAAAAAGCTTTAACCCTTTACCACACAAAGAAGACCTTGACGACCCTGAGGTAAAAGCCTTTTGAAAACATTGTGGGTAAAGGAGAAAATTCTGGTAACCAGCATTTTCTCCTTTTCCAACAAGGTTTTCTGCTGTTCCTAAATCAAATTTCGTTTCTTCAGTCACATTTTTTTTTGCCATCTGCTTCCAATTTGAACCAGTCTATAAATTTGTTGTTTGGAGAAGAGTGAAAAACCATGGAAGAAGGATAAAATGCAGCATTTTCACCATCATACTGTTTTCTACCCTATCAAAGACGAATTTAATCCCTGGAAAAAATATTAAATACACTGTATGTTATCAGCATTTGAATGCATCCAATTTTGACAAATATAAAAAATTCATATATTAATGGTATGGGTCAAATAATTCCAAAAGCCAACTCATTGCTTTGCTATTTTTGTACAGATTTGACTTTCATGTATTACTGCTCTAACAAAAGAGGATTTGTTGCATCTGCAAATAAGTATTGACATTGCTCAGGTGAACATGCTGACCTGGGTCAAAACTTTTTGCCAATGGTCATTTTTCTGTTGCTTAACCCTTTACCACATGGCAAAATTTTAGACCTATCCAAATTGAAAGCATTTGCAGACGACAATTTCAAAGTCGCTCAAATGGTGCAGTTTTGCTTCGATGGATTGAAAACGTTGTGGGAAAAGGAGAAGATGCTGGTTACCAGCATTTTCTCCTTTTCCCACAATGTTTTCAAAAGGCTTTTTTCTCAGGGTCATTAAAAGTTGTCATTGCATGGTAATTGGTTAAAGGACCCCTGTTTCCACCATGATACGGTTAAATAGTAGACAAAATGGATTTTATGGAACTGGATTTATCTTATGGCTTGCTAGGTAATGTATCAAACAAAATATTAAGCCCCCTTTTCCAAGACCATTGCTCATCCATTTATTAAATTTCTATGCTTTGTAAGTTTGTTTTGATACTTTTCTTTGTGTTTTTGTTGGTTGGTTTCTCTCTGTGCTGTACATGTAATTAATGTGGAACATTGTTGTTGAGTCAAAAAAATAAACTCTTCAATTTGACTGAAGAACTGAACTTATCAATCCTTTACCATGGAAAAACAAGTTGTAATGACTCTGAGAAAGAAGCCTTTTGAAAACATTGTAGGAAAAGGATATAATGCTGGTAATTGTTTTCTACCCTATCAAAGACAATATCATAAATTTGAGTCACATTTAACTTGTCATCTGCAAATGCTTCTGGTTTGGACAAGTCTAAAATTTTAGATTAGATACTATTTCCATAAGGTATACTTCCTGGTATTATTGATCTTTTTTAAAATGAAATATATTGATAAAAAGAACTCTTATACCACTTCATACATGTATATATTACATTTTCTTTATACTGTTTACTTATAGAGTGCAGAATAAACCCCGCAGTCATACCAGCCGATATAGCTCAGTCGGTAGAGCGTAGGACTCATGAACACAATGTCCTACAGGTTGTGGGTTCAAATCCCCGGCTGGCCAACTAAAATTACTAATAGTCTTTTGGATGAGACATTAAACCGAGGTCACATGCTATACGCCGAGCACGTTAAAGAACCAGGCAAAGCTCTCAATAGTTTCGACCTGTATCCTTGCACTATCCTCTGTAACAACTAACCATTTTCTGGGGGCGTCGCTCAGATGGGTAGCCGGTAGCAACGATAAATAAATGGAAATAACCAACCAACCCAGCAGTCAATCTAGAGCCATTACCAAGGTGAGCGTACATTCAAGGTTCCTTTTGTCCAGATGGTGTAAGCAACACTGAACATGTAAATCAAAGATAAGACTGCATACTCTGTCCAGTCTGATCTTGATCTTCAATTAATGCAATAGCAACTATCAAATATGTTGCAAAAGGTCCTTTCAGAGTAATTTCCTTCATGTTTTTTGTAAAAGGAGCAAATTCAAGAACCTATTCTAAGCCTTTTCCAAAAGTCCAGTGTTTGATAAGCCAGAGGTTGAGATCTTTTGAAAACAATCTTAACCCATTACCAAACGACGATATTTTAGACTGTTCCAAACTGAGAACATTTGCAGACAACAAAATAAAAGTGACTGAAAATTTGAAATTTGTTCTGTGAACGGTAAAACATTGTGGAAAAAGGAGAAAATGCTGGTTACCAGCATTTTCTCCTTTTCCCACAATGTTTTCTAAAGGCTTCTTTCTCAGGGGCATCAAAAGTAGGGATTGTGTGGTAATGGGTTAAAAAAAGAGAAATACTGGCAAACAAATTGTTTTGTGTCCTGTTCCTAGAAGAAATTTCATGAGAAAAGGAAAAAAATGCTGGTAAACAGACTTTTCTCCATTTCCCATTATTGTTGTTTACCATTTGGAAGACAAATGCCATCACTGCAAATTGAACTCTTTACCACACAATCCCTGAAGAGATAGCCTTTTGAAAGCCTTGTGGAAAAGGAGAAAATGCTGGTAACAAGCATTTACTCCTTTTCCCACAGGGTTTTCAACACTTAGTCTAGTCTTGTTGGCACAAACTCTCAATATGGTTCAGTCCTAAATTTTCCGGAGTGGTAAAGAGTTAAATGTTAAATAACAGTTACTGTGGTCAGCAAATGTTTTGACAAGGCTAGGGTTTCAATGGTAAAGGGTTGACCATCTGATGCCACCTAATTAGCTTGGGATATTTTATGATGATATTTTCAAGGTTCTCTTCAGAAATTCCAGACAGAAATAGAGGATTATGAAAGAAATCAATCAATACATTTCCACCTCCTTTCTTTTGCCTTGTCTGAGAAATCAAGGAAGTTTAACTCTTTAGAAAAGTTTTGTCTTGACAAAATTGAAAGCATCTGAAGATGACAAATTCTTTGTAGCTCAAAAGATGATAAGTGTTCTTTTGAAGTTGTAACAAACATAGTAGGAAAAGGAGAAAAAGCTGGTTAAAATGTTTTTTTCCAACAATATTTTTAAAAGCCTTGTTCCTTGGGTCATTAGCCAAGCCCTGGTAGCTCAGTCAGTAGGTTTCTGGTCTGATCTCAGGATGGGCCCATTTCTTTCCGAGGACTGATGATAGTTCTTGCGACAGGATTCATCCCTCTCTCAATGGTGACCATTGCTTTAACTCATTACCAGTCCAAACAACAAAATTTTAGGTCTGTCCAAATCGAAAGCATTTGCAGACGACAAAATAAGTCACTGAAGATTTGAAATTTATTCTGTGAAGGGTAGAAAACAATGTGGGAAAAGGAGAAAATGCTGGTCATCAGCATTTTCTCCTTTTCCCACAATGTTTTCTGAGGGCTTTTTCTCTCAGGGTCGTCAAAAGTAGGGATTGTGTGGAAATGGCGTAACAATGGACAAATGGGAAAGCTGCCAGAGGCTTGGAAGGAATATTGTGCAGAGCACTAGTAAATGAAACTCCAGGAAAGCATGGATTGGTGCACTGATCCCTCTGATAATAATAGAAATAATGTTGAAAATGGTGTCAATCACCATACAACCAATCAAAAAATTGTTTTGGTTGCAAAAACTTGTCATGGTATGGTAAATGATTAAGATCATCTAACCCCTGATTTCCATATAAATTAGATTGAGTCCATTCCTCCATCAAACCCCTGGATGATTTTTTCTCTCCATTTTTGACAAAACTTTTTTTTTTACTAACAATAAAACCTGATATCAAGTTTACCTCATCATCAAACTACAAAACTTTCCACTTGTTCAAATTGAATGCATTTGCAGGCAATTTTCATGTAACTTAACTCTTTACTACACAATGCTAAGTTTGAACAACACTCACAAGGCAAAGAATGATTTTTAAAACATTGTGGGAGAGAAGAATTTTAGTGCTGGTAACCAACATTGGGTCACATTTTATTTGCCGTCTGCAACTGCTTTCAATTTGGACAAATTTCAAATTTTGTCAATTGGAAGAGTCAAGGTGTCGAGTTCCACTTCAGAATTCTTTACATGCAATTATGTGGCCCTCTATGTGATGCTTTTACCCTTTTCCCAAACGGCAAATTTTGGACCAGACCAAATTGGGAGCATTTTGCAGATGACAAATTTACAGTTGCTAAAAAGATGATTTTTCTATATGATAGGCTAGAAAATATTGTGGGAAAAGGAGAAAATCCTGGTTTCAAAAGGGGTAACAGTATACCAAGCAAGTCACATAATTATGAATTCGTAACACCCATTTTGTATACTAACACACAGATTCATGAAATATGCTGGCCCTGTGACATGCAGAAAGTTGACAAAAAGCAATAAGTTTTAGCTCCCCTGGCTGACCTAGTTCAACACTTTTGATGAATGAATTAAACACCCTTTTCACAGAGCACAGCCAATCTATTTCACAGAAAACACTAAGGCTACATGAACCACATCTAATGGAGGCTAGGGGTTCCTCACACAGAGAAGAAAAAATGCCCCCAGTGATCATGAATTTTCCATACACGGCAGAAAATAGCGTATGACAGAAAAAGTGATGATATAGCCTTCAAATGAGAAATGATATTTCCCCCAAGGTTTCTATGTGTCTGTAATATTTTGCCATGAAATTGGTATTTTGTGTTTTACACAATTATAAAGACTGACTTTTTTCCTGATACATCAAACACTCACAGCTCTAAACAGCTATAATTTTGGGCAAATAGGTGCCTGACCAAAGGTTTTTCACTCTCTACCACACAATGGAAATTTTAGACTTGTCTAAATAGAAAGATCAAGGTGGCTCAAATAATGAAATCTATTCTGGTTAGGGTAGAAAACAATGTACGTACAGGGGAAAATAATAAGCAAGGAACCAGAAAAGAATGCTGGTGTCAAGAACTGTCTTCTTTTCCTACAGTGTTTTCAAAGGCTTCTCTGTCAGGGTGATAAAGAGTCAGGATTGTATGGTAAAGTAATAAATTTTGGAATGCCATCCTTTGAATGATTTGTATAAATTTGATATAGATAAATAATCGAAACTTATTGCACTTTCATGACCACTTTCATCTCTTCTATCTCAACTTTTACGACAGAAAAACAGAACTAGAAGACCTTGGAATTCAAAATTGGTTATGAGTTGCTTCTGGAAATAGTATAGATTAAGATAAGACTGCACAGAAGAGCTGCAGTTTTATCTTTACTGTATATAATAGGCCAAAATTTTATCTTATTTAAAACCTCCACAAGATGGCATTTCAGATAAGTTAAAATTATCTTTCTCTGAAAATATGATGATCAGCCTAGGAAGATTAGATACTAGACAATCGTAGGAAGCTTTATGATTTCATTTCCTCACTTTGGGTAAATTAACCCTTTACCACACAATCCCTAGTTCTGACGACCCTGAGACATCGGCCTGTCAGAAATATTGTAGTTAAATCTTAAAGTTAACCTGTAATTTTCATCCTAGATCTTCAAAATCGTGGACATACATCAAAGTAATATCAAAGATTAATAACAAGATTGTGTCAAATTAAGTGTCTACAATTCTAACTACCTTTATCTTCATTCATATGTTGCACCAATTTTTATCCATGTATATCAAAAGAGAAAGTGTCCTTGGAAGGGGCCCTGCATAGCTCCAGTATAGTTCTGACAAAATCACAGGAAGAATACATATGTGCTCTTTTGATGTACTATGACTGAAATAATGTTGAAAGCTATGATTAAATTTAGTCATTGCATTTTATTAGCCAAGGAAAACAAAACTCATCTTACCTGATTTAAATGAATATAACTGATGATATTTAGTACTAAAACAATAATGTATCCCAGGTACTGGAAAAAACAGAGGAATTCCTGCAAAAAAAGAAAGTAATTTAAAAGCAAAAGTCCTTTCTATATATTTTACATGCTTGTACTTATCTACACTGACATACTCCTTCCTCAACAATTTTGTCCTTCATGAAGTTTTTAATTGCCTTGGTCTGTAATAGCCTTTACATAAACCCTACGAACAAGACCAAAACAATTTTAATTTCATGAAAGTTTTTCTTTTCTCCATAGCATTTAAACAAAGCCAAAAATATAGAACAAAGCTAAGATTGCACCTTTTGTGCAGTTAAATCTTGATCTACACTTGCTAAAAAGGCATCTTCCTTACCGTAGAGATAATTTTTGCATACTGGGTGTTTAATTTGGGGGGGGGGGGGGGGTTGGGGGGGGGGGGGGGTGGCGGGGGGGGGGGGGGGGTAACTCTTCAAAACCTCTTGTGTAGATCATCTGTAAAATGCTAAAAAGGCATCTTCCTTACCGTAGAGATAATTTTTGCATACTGGGTGTTTAATTTGGGGGGGGGGGGGGGGTAACTCTTCAAAACCTCTTGTGTAGATCATCTGTAAAATGCATCTTGCTCATCTAAATGTTCTATGGAGTTACACAACATTTCCATATAAAGACAGATTCATTGAGGAGGGAAATGTACACAGAACACAAGTCATTTCACCTTTCTATATGTCACATGATTATGTTGAGTCATATAATATTCTCAACAGGGGCCAGTAAAAGCTGCCATACCTGTGGCTGCTAGCATCATAAATAATGCCAGCTGTATTCTTTACCAAACAATCCAATGATTAATTTTTTGTTGCCAGCACTTTTTCATCATAACCAAAAATCTTTCCAGAAAAGCTTTTCCCTGTGTAATAAGGCCATAAATATGTTTAAACAAGAGGGCCATGATGGCCCTGAAATCGCTCACGTGAGTCTATTGACCAAACATGAACCATTTTCAATCTAGTTTCCCAGTGACCTAGTTTTTTATCAGACATTACCAATTATCAAACACTTTTGAGATATCAATAAGACAAACATTCTGACAAGTTTCATGAGTATTGGACTGAAAATGTGACCTCTACAACGTAAAAAAGGTTTTTCTAAGATTTGACCAAATGACCTAGTTTTGGACCTGACAATTATCCATTATCAAACACTTCTGAGACATCACCAAAACAAACATTCTGACCAAGTTTGGAGAGTATCAGGCAGAAAATGTGGCCTCTAGAGTGTACACAAGGTTTTTCTAATATTTGACCCAGTAACCTAGTTTTTGACTCCACATGACCCATTTTCAAACTCATTAAAGGTATCACCAAGACAAATCTTATAAACAAGACTGAAAATGTGTCCTCCAGAGTATACACAAGGTTTTAATAACATTTGACCTATTGACCTAGGTTTTGACCCAACATGACCCATTTTTCTACTCATCCAAGATATTATCAAGGCTAACATTCTGACAAATTTTCAAGAGTGTTTGACTGAAAATGTGGCATCCAGAGCGTATACAAGGTTTTTCTAAGATTTGACCTGGTAACCTACTTTTTGACCAAACATGACCCATTTTCAAACTATTCCGAGATATCATCAAGACAAACATTCTGACCATCTTTCAAGAGTGTTGGAGTGAAAATCTGGCCTAAAGAGCGTACAAAAGGTTTTTCTAACATTTGACCTGGTGACCTAGTTTTTGACCCAACATGACCTACTTTCAGCCTCATCCAAGATATCATCAAAACAAACATTCTGACCAACTTTCAAGAGTGTTGGACTGAAAATCTGGCCTAAAGAGCGTACAAAAGGTTTTTCTAACATTTGACCTGGTGACCTAGTTTTTGACCCGACATGACCTACTTTCAGCCTCATCTAAGATATCATCAAGACAAACATTCTGACCAACTTTCAAGAGTTTAGGACTGAAAATGTGGCCTCCAGAGCATACACAAGGTTTTTCTAAGATTTGACCTAGTGACCTAGTTTTTGCCCTGACATGACCCATTTTCAAATTCGTCCGAAATATCATTGAGGCAAACATTCTGACAAAGTTTCATGAGAATCGGACTGAAAATGTAGCCTCTAGAGCGTACACAAAGTTTTTCTCATATTTTACCTAGTGACCCAGTTTTTGACCCAACATGATCCATTTTCAAACTTGTCATCATTGAGGCAAAGATTCTGACCAAGTTTCATGAGTATTGGACTGAAAATGTGGCCTCTAGAGCGTACAAATGGCTTTTCTAAGATTTGACCTAATGACCTAGTTTTTGATCAGACATGACCCATTTTCATATTCATCTGAGATTTTATCAAGGCAAACATTCTGGCAACTTTCATGAGTATCGGACTGAAAATGTGGTCTCCAGAGCATACACAAGGTTTTTCTAAGATGTGACCTAGTGACCTAGTTTTTGACCCAACATGACCCAATTTCGAACTCAAAGATTCTGACCAAGTTTCATGAATATCCGATGAAAATGTGGCCTCTAGAGCGTACACAAGGTAAAAAGTTGATGACAGACGACGGACACTATCACAATAGCTCACTCTGAGCTCAGGTGAGCTAAAAAAGGATTGAAAGATTTCCTGAATTATGGGGACTTACCCATATTTTGTCAATGAACACTGCTAGCAGCACCATGTGTAAAAGAGCTTGACCCTCCCAAATCCTCCAAAGATAGATCACCAACCAGGTGCTACCCGAATGAAGGGCCTCCGTCTGAATTTGCTGTAACAGAATGAACAGATATTTATCAAAATCGCAACATACTATGCTTTTCATATTTAGTAGGAATAATTACTGAGATTCTCTATATAACATACTTTGGAAACCTGTAACCCCTGGGCTGTTTTCATACCTGTGTAACATGTTGAACAACTTTGATAATGGATTCATAAATAATGCTGCATGCAACTTACCAAGACCCAAGGCCTCACAGACACAAAGATTTTTAGAGAGCAATATGCTGTACTATAGTGTCAGGTCAAACCATTCCAAAGAAATGAAAGGTCAAACAATACTAATTATTTTATCAAATTTTGTTGCAGTCCAGATACTGAAAATGAGACAAAGTTTCAATGCCATCTGATTTCCAGATGTACAGAAGAAACTTTTCTTCTGAGTTTTAATCTGCCTTCTTGGATTTGCCAAATCTCTCCTTTTCTTGCCTTTGCATCAAGAGTTCTGCTTGGAATCAATATTTTTTGAACAACTTTCATAGGGTTTAGCCATTCCTGAGAAGGGACATTGAAGGTTTTAACCCTTTTTCTGTACAACAAAATTGTAGCCTGTCCAAATTGAAAGCATTTGCAGACGACAAATCAAACATTACCTAAAACATGAACTTTGTCATTCAAGGGGTAGAAAACATTGTGGAAAAAGGAGAAAATGCTATTCACCAGCATTTTCTCCCTTATGGCCAGCTGGACGGCGAGTTTTACAGGTAATTTTGACACAATCGTACTGGGACTGCACGGCGACCGTCCAGTGGCAATTTAATTCAAACAGCGACAGTTCAGTTTTGAGATGCATCCTTCAACTGAACTGGGGAAATTACTGAAATAAATCAACATATAAATTATAAATCATATTCAATAGCTCCTATAGATGCTATATAAGGTTAACCTTTACCGCACAATCCTGGGTTTTCACATCCCTGATAGAAAAGACTTGTGAAAACATTGTGTAAAAAGAGAAAATACTGGTAACCAAATGACAAGAGTCATCTGGTAAGAGTTATGAGCTTATATAAAATTATTGCAGAGTGATGATGGCAACCATCAATCTATCTCAAAAGGGCAATGAAATTACATAATTCATTATTTATTATTAATAAACCATCAATTGTGATATTAAAAACAAGTGGACCATGATGGTCCTATATTGCTCACCTAAGTACTACACAAAAAGGTCTATAATGAAGATAAGTACCAAATATTGAGGTTCAAGGCCAAATGATAATGAAGCAAGTGTAACATAATGCATCTTATGTCTCGATCGTATAGTGGATTTTAGTACGTCAAATATAATATAAACACGAATCTGCTATTCTATGTGTTTATTAATTACGACACAAACAATCTACTCAAACATGATATTCACCATGAATCAGTTACTCAGTAAAACTCTTCTTAGTTATTAAAACCAATTGTTCTCTCAATCCAGATCTTATCACTTCATTCAGATGGTAACACATTCTGTCCTGATCTTAACCTTCTCTCTACAGAGATCTTAATTCACTCTCTGTCCTCACATCTATCCCCCAGATCAAGCATCCTACACCACATATATAGGAAGCCAAAACACTCCCACTATGAATATCAATATTCATATTGCCGACCAGGCAAATAAGGCATCAATAGCCAAAATCTGAGGAAATTAGATTCTCGAAAAACACGCCTCCTCGGTCCGTCAAGAGTTCTTGGTATCTGAGTTTTAGCTCATAATGTTACACATCTCCCTTTCTCAAGATATTTTGTCTACCTAGACATAATATCACACAAAAACAGTAACATTATGATGTTTTCATCCAATGGTCAAAATGGTTTCTAATACAATACAATATGAGAAAAGACGATATAAGTAACACCTCACAATACTTAATATTAATTACTTCAAAAACAAAAATATCATCAGAAACCTCTACTCTTGAACAACGTACAGTCAATCATTCCCATCCAGTTTAATTTACTAGTTTCTAGTCTAACTCGTCACAGACTGCTAGGGCAACTTGTTAAAGCTCCTTGTTTCCAAGGACAATACTGCTTTAACAAAACCATGAGGTTAAATCAATTATCTTTAACAAGAACGATTCAGAGCCTCATCGAAAAAAATACCCAATCCTTTATCACTAATTGTTAAGGCTTCCTATGTTAAAGGAAAAATACTGCTTTAACAATAAAAACATGAGATATCATTAATCCTTTTCCCAAGATTAATATGCTTTCTCATTAAACAAAATCTTTATGGTCGTCAAGCTCCTAATGTTAAAGGTACATACTGCTTTAACCATAAAACTATAAGGTACAAACAACATTTCAAATCACAATACCCAATACTATAAAAGTCTAGAATCTAAACTTTCTTCTGAACCAACAAAGTCCATTGTGTAGTTCTGTTTTGGCAACACTGCCTTCTGGTTCGTCGACTACTTTGGAGGTGACACGACTTCGGTCCTCGAATGCAACATTATGGCATTCCTACTATTACGTAGCTCCAAGTCAATTGAACCATGTTTTCCTTGTTGAACCTTGCAATATTTCAGCCAGCAATACATTTTATTTTTTCTCTTTGCTTTGATTGCAACCTAGCCAACATAGCATTTTTTCAATTGCCTTACTATGAAAACATGAAATTTCTTCTTGAATTATATCTATAAGATCTCTTAAATTTTCAAAAGCTGTATAAAAATTAGGCTGACTGGTAATTTTCTTTTGTATTGCAAGTTTCATTTCTTTTGTATTGCAAGTTTCAATCAAAGAAAATGATGGTTACTCACAGTTCCCGTTTACCGCAAAATATAGCTGACTGTTTCTGTCACTTCGTGAAAAAAAATGGTTGTCAGTCCAACGTTACTAGAACACAGTCAGCTTCTCTAAGTAAGGATTCTTGGGTTTCTCAGGAATTGTATCGTATTCAGCAAAACTCCAGTATATGGTTGCAGGCATTAATGCATGTGCATATCTTTCACAGTCTTAGAACAAATTATCGAATACGTTCCTAGATAAAACGTTCAGTGGAAATCCAAATGATTTTGGCCTTGGTTGTTGGGTCGAGAGCTCCAGCTTCGGGTCCACACTTCGGCTTCACTAGCGACGTAACAAAGATGTTAATCAAACACTGAGTGGCAGCACTTTTGTCAATGACATAAGAAACTTCAGCAAAAGGGACAGGCAACCAAAGTCACCTTAATGTTTCTTAATTACGAATCTGAACTGTTTGTTGGCTCTTGTATAACCATTTGTTTCTCAATGCCCCATTTTCTGTCACCGGAATTTTTAAAAGTACTTTTTGAAAGGTTTTCTTCTCCCTTTATGACTGTTGTAATTAAATCCAATATTTTAAGTGCACAGAAACTGATAACCTTAGAGTTCCCTGTTCGTTACTTGGTGGATCACCAATCCTGGTCACGGCACCAAAATAAATGGGTGACCATGTAACATAATGCGTCTTATGTCTCGATCGTATAGTGGATTTTAGTACGTCAAATATAAAATAAACACGAATCTGCTATTCTACGTGTTTATTAATTACGACACAAACAATCTACTCAAACATGATATTCACCATGAATCAGTTACTCAGTAAAACTCTTCTTAGTTATTAAAACCAATTGTTCTCTCAATCCAGATCTTATCACTTCATTCAGATGGTAACACATTCTGTCCCGATCTTAACTTTCTCTCTACAGAGATCTTAATTCACTCTCTGTCCTCACATCTCTCCCCCAGATCAAGCATCCTACACCACATATATAGGAAGCCAAAACACTCCCACCATGAATATCAATATTCATATTGCCGACCAGGCAAATAAGGCATCAATAGCCAAAATCTGAGAAAATTAGATTCTCGAAAAACACGCCTCCTCGGTCCGTCAAGAGTTCTTGGTATCTGAGTTTTAGCTCATAATGTTACACAAGAGCAGCAAATTGTCACAAGATATGCCCATCCCACTGCCAGTTGACCAGGGGGTATAATAATTGCATAGGGAAATGCAAAGGTAATGTAACAAACATGTTTATAAAGTCTCTAATCAATTTGACTTGAGACCTCAAAGTTCCATTCTGGACAAGAAAAAACTACTGTAAAAATGAAGATAAAAGGAGATTACAAAAAAAAAAAAACGTCCAAGGTAGAGATATTGTTCTTGCACACAGTACTGGGTAATATTGCAACAAATATGAATACCAAGTTTGAAGTCCTTCTGAATCAAAATGACAAAGTTATATTTCGGACAAGCTCTAAACACTGTAAAACTGATGATCAAAGGGAAATAATTCAAAAGCAGCCTGAGGTAGAGTTACAATTCTTGTGCACTCCACTTCCAAATATTGCAACAAAAAAGCATAACATATTTCAAGTCATTCCTACTTAAGATGACAAAAGTTTTGCTCTAGACAAGGAAGCAATGCTATAAAAATTGAAGGTCAAAGGGCCAATAACTCAAAATTCATGATATGAAGAGTTATGGTTCTTGTGCACTGCACTTCATAATTCTTAAATCATGCATACAAAATTTGAAGATGTTCAGACTAGAGATGACAAAGTTATATTCCGGACAAGCAAAAAATGCTGTAAAAATGGTCAAAGGGAAATAACTCATAGACAGTACGAGGTAGAGTTAAGGTTCTTTCACACTGCACTCCGTATTATTACAACATACATAAAACACCAGTTTTAAGTCAATTGGACTTGAGATGACAAAGTTATGCTCGGGACAAGGAACTATTCTATAGAACTTTCTCATTCAAGGGCGAATAACTCTTATCATTCTAGTCTGATTAGACCCATAAATGAACTAATCCCAGATCTTATAGTCATATACATTTTGACCAAGTTTGGTGCTGATAGCTTGATATTTATGGATGCAAGAGTGTAAACAATGTCAAATAAAGTAGTTTTTTATAATTCAAGGGCAAATAACTCCAGTCCTTCTAGTCGGATTATACGCATTATCAAATTCATCCGTTATCTTATATATTCTACATATTCTGACCAAGTTTGGTGCTGACTGGCTGATGTTCGTAGATGCTAGAAGGTAAACAAAGTCAAATGTAACATTTTTTCTCATTCAAGGGCAAAATCTCTATGTGAAATCCGAGACCAACAATATAGGGCTTATTTTCACACCAGGGCCATAATTTGACATATTTTGGTACAGGGCCACTAGATGATGCTACATGCCAAATATGAGAGCTCTAGCCCTTACAGTTTGGGATAAGAAGATTTTTTAAAGACTTCCTTCTTTAACTCTATGAGACATCTGAGAACCCACAAAAGGGCCATTTTCAACAAAAGGGCCATAATTCGAAGCATTTTGGTAGAGGGCCACTAGATGATGCTATGTGCCAAATATTACAGCTCTAGCCCTTACGGTTTGGGGCAAAAAGATTTTTAAAGTTTTTTTCTTTCGGTTGCCATGGCAACTAGAGTTCTTCATGGAATTCAAATCTTTGATGTAAATGTATTCTGAAAGTGCATCACCTAAGGATCATTTCTGTGCAGTTTCATTGAAATCTGATGGGCGGTTTCAGAGGAGAAGATTTTTTAGTAATTGTTTACTGACCGACAGACAGACGGACGACGGACAACGACCGATCACAATAGCTCACCCCTAGCACTGCATGCTCAGGTGAGCTAAAAAAGGGGGAAGAGGTGTGGGTAACCTGCCACTGAATGTATGCAAAGATGAACCCCATTATTTGTTATTATTCAATAAACCAATTCTGTTTCCTCTTTCGTCCTTTTTATCACTTTCTTATTATTTTTTTTTATCTTCCCATAGCTTTGCAGGGTTTTTCCTCAGCTTTAAAAATTGGGGGTCATTGTGATCCCCTTCCACCTTAGTTGAGGGATCAATTCGTTAATTTATGGGGTCAAAATAAATGAATCTCTTTGCCATCAACTTCAAGCACTATTTACAATGCATTTCACCAAGATAAAAAAGTAGGTCAGTCACTTCCAACGGAAATGTCAATTTCACTTTTTGACAGACCAAACATTTTCATCTGAATCACAGCTTGGAAACGCTTGATCAGCAGTTGTAGGAAGCAGACTATAGAAGAATGCTACAATTTTCTTTGTCATGACATAATTTTCCGTAAACAGAATAGACTGGTAATGTGTACTTTATATACTGGAAGTCATATAAAATATGCTATGAAATACAGAGAACCTAACCAAGACTTTCACTGGGCCCATATTTTTGACACATGTCAGATATACTTTATGGTAATAATGTGTAAACCACTCTAATTCTATAAATAAATTACTGGAAAACTGACTTACTGTCAAGGCTGTATCTTCAAGGTCAGTCTGGAAGACATCTGTGTATTTCTCCACAACTTTGTCCCACGTACCTCCTGCTATTGCCATAAGTAAACCAAAACATAAAACTTTGAAAAATATATGTCTCTTTGTAATTCCGCCATTAGGACGGTCAGCCGGTGAAAATATACTGATATTGAATAAACTGAAAGTAAACTTTCTTGTAGGTGAAATACTTGATACTGGACTAGAATTTCCACTGTCTGTTGACTTTGTTAGAGGTAATTGAGTGTAGTTTTTATTTCCATTGGTGGCTGGTGGACACTTCAACAAATAGAATAAAATTCCAAAGCTAAGAGCAATGCCTCCTACAATGTCACTGTAAATGTCAACATAATATCCAAGTGTATTATGCTTTGATTGGTACTGGCCTTGCGTCTGTGTGTGTGATCTGTATACAACACCATCAAGGTCATCAAGCCAGGAACGAAACTGGTATAAAATTACTCCACTTCTTCTAGTGCACAGACTCTCTGATGACACCATTCTTGCAGCAATAAAGCTAATTACCACATGAGTAAAGCTGATCATATTCGGTGTAATAAAATACAAGACTTTGCTAAATCTGGTCACTTCATCAAAATACTCAGCTGATGGACCTATTATGTAGTGATTACATGGATCTGTCATGAGTAATTTTATACTCAATGGTTTAAATGGTGAATAGTGACCAGGTATAGGCGGGTTTTGATTAACAAGGACAGTTGATTGCAAAGTAAAGTAAAGATGAGTATCCATGGAGATGAAAAATGCAAGGAGAATTGCAACTGCAATGATGAAGACGATCTTTCCATTGTAAAGTATGTTCAATGTTAAATATGAAATCATTTTGAATCTTTCGCTGATTGTTCCAATACTCAGACTAAATCTAAGTAAAAAAGTTTTGATTATAAAAAAAAATAAAATTTGATACAGTACTCTCTGCAGGGAGTATAACTTGGTTTGAAACAATATACAGACACTCAATCTTCATTCAAAGTAGACAAAAAAGTCTAGCATAAATTAACAAGATAGAGACAACATTAGCAGCTTGTAACAGGTAAGACAATAATGACGATAGTCATCAAAACTGCAGTAATACTTTTAACAATACTGGAGACAGTACATGACTAGATAACTTCCAACAGAATACTGATTACAAGCACCTCGAGAACACAGAATTTCTCACATATCTAATACTACAACCTAGCAAGTCCACATGTTCCCTTCCTGTTAGCATCCACTCAGAATGTATTTCACTTGTATAAGATATAAGACACTCAACTCCAATCTGTTGCCATCTTTCATCCAGTCTCTGGCTCAGATTTTTTTATTTCCCAACAAAAAATTGTACTTGCTGCAAAAATTGTACTTGCAGAATGTGGGCAAAGGTCACAGGAAGGTCAATGCCTATCACCTGAAAATAGAAAGCAACAGAAGACAATGAAACTGTTTCAAACAGAATATCATGGTTCATTCCAAGACAACAAAAAAGAAAAGACTTTTTGTACCAAGACCAATTTCTTTTCAATGCATTGTGTACATCAAGATAAAACTAGACAGCACATTCTGCACTATAATTTGTGAGATTCTATGACCACATGCTGCTATATATCTTGGCCTTCTGTCTCAAAATATCAAGTTTGTTTTTCTGGCACTGAAAAAAAAAACCTGGCATATTCTGTGGATTCTTAGGAATGAGGAGCTCTACAACTGGTACCTATTGGGGGAAAAAAGTCACTCTATTCTGTAAGCTAAGCAAAGTGCAGACTTTAGTGTTGCTAAAACCAGTGGTATGATTGACTTTACCTCTTCATCAGATGACAACATTTTAGATTTGTCCAAATTGAAAGCATTTGCCGTCATCAAGTTAAATGTTACTCAGACACTGACATTTGTCTCCAAGATGGGGAAAAAACATCATGGGAAAAGGAAAAAATGTTGGTCACCAGCAATGCTTGTGAAAGGACTTTCTCTGTCACAATCATTAAAACTTGGAATTTTATCGTTAAGGGATTACAATACTACTGAAGCCTGGTAAGAATTCCATTAGATGTGAGTTAAGATAGAAATAAGTACAGTAAAAATGCCATTAGACATCTCATAACTCTTTACTGAACAAAAACTTTTCAGACATGTCCACAGTACAAGCATTTGCAGATGAAAAACGTAATGTAGCTCAAGTGATAAAATTTGATGAAACAGAAAACAATGTGGGGAAAAAGGAGGAAATCCTTAGAAACAGCATTTTCTCCTTTTCCTACAGCGTTTTTAAAAAGCTTTCTTTCTCAAGGTTCGCAACACACTTGGTTATCTGGTGAAGAGTTAGCTCTTTACCAAACCACATAATTTTAGACTGATCCAAATTGAAAGCAGTTGCTGACGACAAAATAAACAGGGCTCAAAAATTGAAATTTATTTCCAGCAGGGTAGAAAACAGTGTGGGAAAAGGAGAAAATGCTGGTTACCAACAAAATAAAAAGTCTTCTATCTCAGAGTTGTAAAAACCAGGGATTGTTTGGTAAAGAGTTAATACTGGTATTTGATCAATGAACAGACCTTTGATTGGTACACAAAACCATCATAAAAAAAGTCATAAGACTTTGAAGCTTGTGATCTTTATCCCAGCCCTAATTGGATCGGAAAACTGCAATAACAGATACAGGACACATTGATCCTTTACCACACAATAAAATTTTGGACTTGTCTGAATTGAAAATATTTGCAGATGACAACAGAAATATGGCTGAACTGATAGAAGTCTTTTATACAAGGATAGGTAACATTTTAGGTAAAGAAAAAATGCTGGGAGATAGAATTTTTTTCCCACAATGTTTTTAACTCTTCACCAAACGACATTTTTTTGGACTAGACCAAATTCAAAACATCTGCGTACAACAAATTAATCTTGTTAATATGATGATTTCTGACTTTGATAGGATAGAGAATAATGTAGGAAAAAGGAGAAAATGCTGGTAACCAGCATTTTCTCCTTATCCCACAATATTTTCTATATGCTTCTTTCTTGGGGTCGTTAAAAGTCTGGGTGGTAAAGAGTTAAAGGTTGTCCACTTCAGGGTTATTAAAACTCTTGTCAATTCTTTACAAAATTTTAGACTTTTCCAATTTCAAATAATTATGCAGAAAACCAGTTTTAAAAATTTGACACTATGATGGAAATTTATTTTGGGAAGGGTTTAAAAAAAAACACTGTGCAAACAAGAGGCCCATTGTCCCTAGAGCACCTAAGTAAAGTCATCTAGGGCTGATAATGCTAAAAAGATTCTTATTTTCATGTTATAAAACACAAAAGTGTAAGTAATCCTTTTTTCTTTAACTCCAAGTAATCAAATTTCAACTTTGTCCCCAAAATCAACAAGAGAAATATTCTTGCCATGTCTCAAGAGTACCATGCTGAAAATGCGACTCAACATGACCCAATTTCAAACAAATATGAGATATCATTAGGACAGGTACTATACCTTAGTTTTATGGGTATCTGGCTGGAAAGCTGGCCTCTATAATGCACATAAAGTTTCCTACAATTTGGCCCAATGAACTACTTTACGACCAAACATGACACAATTTCAAACATACCCATTTTTAGGTACCAACAAGACAAACATTTTCACCAAGTTTCAAGAGTTTAAATCTGAAAATGTAGCCTCTAGAGTGCATACAAGGATTTTCTAGGATTTAGCCTTGTAACCAGCTTTTGAACCACATCACCACTTTTAAACTTGTCTAATCAAAAACAACTTGCATCAAGAAAAAGGCATCATCAAAACAAACATTCTTGAGTTTCAATAGTATCAGGCTGAAAATGTAGTCTCTACAGTGCTCACAATCTTTTTCTAAGATTTGCCCCTGTAACCAGCTTTTCAATCCACTTAACCCAATTTCAAACATTATAAACTAAAATATCAATCCAAACATTCTGACCAAGTTTCAAGAGTACCATGCTATACATGTGACCTCTAGACTGCACATCAGTTTTATCAAGGATTTGACCCAATAACCTACTTTTTGGCCAGACATGATACATTTTTCAACTTGTCCTACACAATATCAAGACAAACACTCTTGTCCACATTTCAAGATTCTAAGGCCAAACCTTTAGAGGCCATTAAGGTCATTACTGATTAATTGATTGTTTGATTGATTGACAGATTGATTGATTGATTGATTGATTGAATGGTGTTTTACACTGCATTCAACATTAATTCAGTCATATCACATTGACAGCTATATACTTTTCATATCCATCCTTGATTTCACCAGTAATAGGCTAGAGCTCTGAAGCATCTTGCCCAAGGACAGTGCTAGGTCTAAAATTAATACTCAGGACTGTTTCTCTACCAAACGATATAATTCTAGGCTGGCCAAAAGCATTTGCAGAAGAAATATTGAACACAATTCCGATGATAGATAAAGTCTTTGAAAGTGCCAAAAAATGTTGTGGGAGAAGGAAAAAAAACTTTTTACCAGCAATTTCTCCTTTTCCATAAAGACTTCAAATGCCTATTCTTTCTTTAGGGTGTTTAAACCACCTGATTATGCAGTAAAGGTTTGAAACGCTCCCTACTAAAATCGCATACAGATTGGTTTTTTCCCTCATCTCTGAGTCATTAATGAGCAATGAATGTGGGCAGAAACAAGATTAAATACTGTACCTGAAGGTAAATTTACCTTTTTTATAACAGTCTGCCTATCAAGAGCTTCAAGTAAAATCCATATTTTAAGAGTCTTTTTTCCCCTTTATATTGACATTTCTCAGGCATAGCTTGGTGTCAAAATATTCAGAACTAAAATACATGTATATTCTTGAAAAAAAGAAAATCTTAATAAAAATTGATCATCCAAATTAACAAAGATAGTCATTAACCTATGATATTTAATGAAATTACAAGTGGGAAATAAGGTTAACTCTTTAACAAACAATCCCGACTTTTAACAACCCTACGAAAGAAGCCTTTTGAAAACATTGTAGGAAAAGGAGAAAATGCTGGTAACCAGCATTTTCTCCTTTTCCCACAATGTTTTCTACCCTTCCCAAACCAAATTACAATGTTTTAGTCACACTTGTTTTGTCGTCTGCAAATACTTTCAATTTGGACATGTCCAAAATTTTGTCATTTGGTAAAAAAGAGTTAATTTTCACTTTACTACACATGTATAATGAATGAGCCATGCTCTGTGAAAAGAAGGTTTCACGTATCTCATAGATCTGCAGAAAAAAAGTATCACTCCAGGTCAGCCTGCACAATCAGTGCAGACTCCGAGCTTGGTCTCAACTCGTTGCAGTTGGTCAATTTTCTGATTGTCTTAACCCTTTCTCATATGACAAATTTTGGACTCTTCCAAACCAAAAGTGATTGCAGATGACAATTTTAGATTTGGAGAAAATGGCAGAAAATTCTCAAAAAGGGTAGAAAACACTGTGGGAAAAGAAGAAATCGCTCGTTACGAGCTATTTCTTCCTTTCCCACAGTGTTTTCATCCCACAGTGTTTTCAAAAGACTTTTACTGCAGACATGTAAAGACCAGAGCTTGTTTGGAAAAGGATTAAAGGACCTAAGTGCAGCTCAGGATTGTGTAGTTTCAGCCAATTTTGCCAATTTTGAAGCATCATTTTGGCTCATACACATAAGTATGTTCAATGTTTCTTTTCATTTTTCTGCAAAATAGTTTATAACCTTTTTATCACAGCAGTATAGCTGCAATCTGGAATCTCATAACAAGTTAAAATCACACTTCAAACATACTTGATAATTATATTTTTCCTCTGTTGATTTCCATACCATTTAGCACTGGATTAATTAGCAGTCTGGCTATAAACAACATTTGTTCCACAGCTGCGTTAACTCTTGTAACCAAATGACAAAATTCTGAACTGGTCCAATTTGAAAGCATTTGCAGACGACAAAATCAATGTGACGAAAGATTTGAAATTTGTTTTAGGAAGAGAAGAAAACATTGCAGGAAGAGTAGAAATGCTGGTTACCAGCATTTTCTCCTTTTCCCACAATGTTTTCAAAAGGCTTCTTTCTCAGGGTCGTTTATAAGTCGGGATTGTGTGGTAAAGAAATAACTCTTGTAACCAAATGACATAATTTTCAAATGGTCGTAATTGAATGCATTTGCCGACGA
This sequence comes from Tridacna crocea, assembly GCA_943736015.1. Classification (NCBI taxonomy): domain Eukaryota; kingdom Metazoa; phylum Mollusca; class Bivalvia; order Cardiida; family Cardiidae; genus Tridacna; species Tridacna crocea. The sequence goes on along the minus strand of OX031063.1, from coordinate 32,303,496 downwards.
CAAAATGAATGAGACCAAAGATTTGAAATTTGCTTTAGGAAGAGAAGAAAACATATTGGGAAAAGTAGAAAAGCTGGTTACCAGCATTTTCTCCTTTTCCCACAGTGCTTTCAAAAGGCTTCTTTCACAGGGGTGTTAAAAGTTGGGATTGTGTGGTAAAGGGTTAATTCTTTCCCATATACTCCTGCTTTTTTACAACCCTGAGAAAGAAGCCTCTTAAAACATTGTAGGAAAAGGAGCAATTATGCTGGTCATTATTTTTTCTCCTTCCCCAATGTTTTTTAACCCTATCAAAGACAAATTCCATCAATTGAGCTCCACTTGAGCTGTAGTTGCAGATGCTTTCAATTCGGACAAGTTTCAAATTGTGTTGTTTGGTAAAGACTTAACAGCAGTATTTTAGACTAGTCCAGATTCAGAGCATTAGCAGACAACAAATTAAACAAGGCTCAAATGCTTGGATATGTTTTAGAAAGGTTCGAAAGCATTGTTGGAAAAAAGAAAAACTACAGGTTACCACTCCTTGTTAGTAACAGTAAACAGTTTTTTGTATGGAATTGATATTTAACTTCGCATATTCTTTGTATTCCAAGAACTAAGGAGCTCTATACCTATATGGGGAATAAAATTGTGACTAAAACCTACCAGTCTTTATTGAAAACTTAGCCAAGGAACAAATGATGGAATTGTCTTTGAAAAGCAAGGAAATGTTGTGGAAAAAGAAGAAAATTCTGGAATTCCAGCCATTTCTCTACCTCTCAGTTTTCTAAAGCCTATTACTCACTACATAAGGTTGATTGAAAATGGGTCATCCCTTTACCCCATTAGGCATTTCTATGGTATCTCTAAATGACCCTAAATAACAGCAAGGATGAAGCCGTTTCTTATGTGTATATGGCACCTTTTGATAGTGTAGAAAACATTGTGGCAAAAGGTGAAATTGCTCGTCACGAGCAATTTCACCTTTTGCCACAATGTTTTCCAAAGGCTCCTACAAGCAATGCTTAGAAATTAGTATCTATGGTGTAAAGGGTTTATAAGTCACCACGATGAACAACTTTTACTGTTGCTCACATTTGGTATGGAAATGCCAGCACTTGGTAACTAAGAGAACAATACAAATGCTTAGAAATTAGTATCTATGGTGTAAAGGGTTTATAAGTCACCACAATGAACAGCTTTTACAGCTGCTAACAAGGTATGGAAATGCCAGCACTTGGTAACTAACAGAACAATACACGTACAAGTAATTATTAGGTGTGACCACTGCATAAAAACTGTCATTTAAGAGTGATAAAATGGGGGGAGGGGGAGCATTATTCAACTATAAAAGATGCCAGTACTGTATTGCTAGCTCAAAATAGAACTTTAGGTAATAAACTACCATAATTCAATGGTTTCTACCAACATACATGTAGGATCTGGTTTTCGGACAAGCAGTTGTTCGCACAACAACTGATAATTGGCATATAATGAACACAACAACAATTTAGATATGTCCAAAATAAAAGTATATATATTATATTCTTTATTGACAAAATCGACAAAAATTGTCTATGGCCATTTATAAAATGATAGAATATGGCAAAGACAAATATATACATGTACCAATGCAAAAGCATCATAATTAACACATACAAAAGAAAAGTACAAAGTTCTTAAAGACTACTATAGGAATTGACTTAAGGAACAGCAACAGTTTGAATGACTTCATCCCGAATGAAATAACTTTCTGTAAGATATTTGCAAATAGAAAACAAAGTTGTTTTTTTTGACAATGACATTAATTTAACAAAATAATTAGTATTCGGCCTTAATGTATATCCAATGTGCTTTCGTCTCACATGCTCGTATTGTGGACAGCAAAGCAAAAAATGAAATTCATCCTCGACAACTGGTGTAGATCAAATTTTACAATGTCTATTATCTCTATGTGTACCATTAAATCGTCCGGTTTCAATTTCTAGTTTATGAGAACTAAGCCTAAAACTTGCAAATAATTTTAACCACTTTTTGTTTGTTATTGTGTCAAGGTAGTTTTCATATATAAATTAATTTTTAAATCTACAATAGTAAGTAAGCTTACTGCAATTATTAATTGACATACTCCAGGTCTGCACATATTGGTCATATAATCTGGTTTTCAAAATTACAGCATTGTTGACATTTACATCAAAATTAAGTCTAATGTTTGTTAGACCAAGATGGTCAATCATTGAATTGACCCTCTTGGCCCAACAAGCATTAGGCACATAATTACATTGATCGATATAAGCATCGTATAAATTTGAATGGTTTCCGGACATAACTTTACACCAAAACTTTAAAGCACGTTGCTTACATATCACAGAGAACGGTAGTCTACCAAATTCGCCAAAAATTGCACAAATTGGAGTTTCTTAGAAATCTTAAATGTAAATTATCTATGCTTTTAAAATTGTACACACCCCACACCTCTGCACCATACAATAAAATTGGTTTTACCATCAAATCGAACAATGAAATTTTTGTCTTAATATCAAAGGGATTTTTATCAAAGATTCTCAAAAGATTATTATACGCCCTTAGAGCTTGGTCATTCAAAGTTTTAACAGCTAAATTGAAGGAACATGTATAATTAAAAACGAGTCCCAAGTACGTAAAATTGTCAACAAAATCAACTGCTTTTCCATTAATAAAAATATTTTGCTGTTTAAAAGATTTTCTTTTTTCAAATACACAGACCTTAGTTTTCTTAATATTTATCTCAAAGCCCCATTTACATGAGTATTGATATAAACTATCGACTTGCGATTGAAGGCTCTCTTGACTAGTTGTAAAAAGAACTATATCGTCTGCAAATAAAATCAGATACTTTGATAGTAATTCTAAATCAGAATTGTTCAATGAATTAAAATCCAAATTTTCAGTTATATCATTAATGAAAAGAAGAAATAATATTGGCGATAAAGGCTCTCCTTGTTTCAGACCGAGGCTCACCTTGAAGAATTCTGATAAATTAGTACTGTTCGTTAATTTTACGCATGACTGAACCATTTCATACATTGATCTTATCATATTTGTAAATTTACAACTTATACCCAATTTAATAAGCTTATGAAACAGAGCGTCTCTTTCAACAGTATCAAATGCCCTCTTGTAGTCAATGAAGATACACCAAAGTTTTTTATTTTTTGATAAAATCTTCTGTATAATAGTATGAAGAATGAAAATTGCATCTGCTGTTGAACGTCCATTACGAAATCCAAACTGATTTTCATAAAATACACCATTATTTTCACACCAGTTGTTTAACCTATTTCTAAGAACCAATGAAAAAATTTTTGCAGTTATATTAACCAGCGTAATACCTCTGTAACATTCTGGGTTATTATTATCCCCCTTTTTAAATAATGGAACTATGGAACCTTTTGTCCACGCGTCCAGATACTTACCTGAATTATAAATGAAATTAAAAATAGAAGTGAGATATGGAGATATGAAATCTTTACCATCAATAAAAAAATCGGCAATATTGCCTTCAACATCACTACTTTTGTTTCTATTCATGGAACTTATAACTTTTTTAATTTCATCAGTGGTGATATCTCTATCTAATGCTTCTATAAATTCTTGACTGTTTGAATCAAAATCAAATGACTGTTTGAGGTTTTGCGTTTCCTGATTATTAGAAATATTTGAAAAATATTGAGCAAAATCGTCTACCGATAATTTCGAATTTTTCTGTACAGAGGAATTAGAGAGACGAATCTTTTCCCAAAATTTTCTAGGATTGACTTTAGCCAAATTAGAAAGATTTACTTTTTCTTTTTCATAATAGGCCTTTTTAGATTTACGTTTTACTTGATTAAAGTCAGATCTAGCTTTCAAAAAATAATCTCTATTTATGCGGGTCTGGTCGGACAAAAATTTACGTTTTGCTTCATAAAATTTAGTTTTAGCCAATCTGCAAGCATTGTCAAACCATGGAGATTTAAATTTTTGACACTTTTTTGACCCCGTATAGACTGTTTTTCCACACAACGAGAAAGAAATGTCATATACAAGCTTTGAAATTTAGTGGGACATACACTCATTTACATCAATTTGCAGACAACAACTTCATGTTGCCCAAATGATTGAATTTGTCTTTGATTTGGTAAAAAAACTTGTAGGAAGAGAAGAAAGTGATTCTATGATGTGTAAATGTATGCTGGAAGCTATTTACAACTTGTACAAAACAAAACAAATTGCTTGTTTAGAGAAAATTCTCCATTTCTCTTTTTCTTTGCCATGCCCATCTCTACAACAGCATCATGCAGTGATTATTAACATCATCCCCTCTACAACATTCTAACTTAGATAAGTGGTAATCCTTGTCCATGACATGACAAGTGAAACAGATTTCATTGTCTAAGCAGGGTCCATTAACCCTTTACCCCATAAGGCATTCCTATAGTATCTGTAATTGGCCCAAAATAACAGCAAGGATGAAGTTGTTTCTTATGTGTATGTGACACCTTTTGATAGCATAGAAAACATTGTGACAAAAGATGAAATTGCTCGTCACGAGCAATTTCACCTTTTGTCACAATGTTTTCCAAAGGCTCCTAGAAGCACTGCGTCAAAATGAGTATCTATGGAGTAAAGGGTTAAACACTACAAAATGCCAAATTTATATCAACCTCTATCTAAAGCATAACAACAAAGCCAGTGGTTGCTCAGTAATTAGGACTTCAGACCAAGGGATGGCTGGTTCTTAATCCCCAGCTTTTCTTTCCGAAGATTGATGATGGTCACTGCCAAAAAAATCCCTTCCTCTCTTATTCAGGTCATTGTTGTTTTCGACAATAATAGGTTATGAAAGTAAGGAGATAGTAACTTGAAGCTACTGCAGTGAGCAGAACTTGTAAATGAAACTACAGGAAGGTGCAGATAGGTGCATTCATCTCCATAAAAGTAAACATCAGAGGGCCATTCACTCTACAAGCAGTGACCCATAGGATAGGGCCAATTTTAGATGAGGCCTTAACTTTAAAATGATTACACTCATAAACCATTACATCTATATATTAGCTCATGATCAGAAGCAAGGAGATTTTTAAGGTTTTCTATAATACATGTATAAAGCATAAAACTTGTAACTTGTGAGGCAAGGTCACTTTAGACCCAAGGGCTGTTCCTTGATTAATCTAGGTAGACGTCTGTAAGATAACTACATGCAAAATTTGGTAGCTACATTATAGCCTATTACTTGTTACTTGTGACTTGTGGGGTGGAATCTTGACCTTTGACCCAGGGCTATGATTTTGACCCTCTTTGTAGAGACCCACTAGATGAAGCTAGTCATGCAAAATTTAGTAGCAAATAGCCAATTTTTTTTTTTGTTAAAGTACAAGATTTTCACAGTTTCTCCAATGTAAGCCCATGTGAAATTTGTGATCCACGGGCTAGGTAAAATTTGAGCCCATGGCTAGGAATCGGCACTGACTTGATAGAGATCCACCATAAAGCTACATATGAAATTTGGTAGCCCTAAAAATAACGCTTTATATGGCTAGGTACAGGAAGTTTTAACTTTTTAAGCCCATGTAAAATGTGAGATCTGGGCCTGGGCTGCTTTTAACCAGAGGGCTTGTAATTTAAAAAAAAAGTTAGTAGAGGTCTATCAGATAAAATACATGCCAAATATGATAGCCCTGGGCCTTATGGTCTAAGACAAGAAGGCTTTCACAGATTTTCAATATTTTTCAGTTTTGTTGCCATGACAACCAGAGTTTTTGAGGTTACCAAATTATTTCAAGGCTTTCTGAAGAGGACCTTTGCAGGATCATAACTGTTAAGTTTTATAAAAGTTGGATAGTGTCAGAGAAGATGTTTAAAACAAGAGCTAATGCATGGACACACACACCCCTTAACCCATGACCACACAATCCCTGAGAAAGAAGCCTTTAGAAAACATTGTGGGAAAAGGAGAAAATACTGGAAACCAGCATTTTCTCCTTTTCCCACAATGTTTTCTACCCTTCACAAAACAAATTTCAAATTTTCAGTCACTTTTATTTTGTCGTCTGCAATGCTTTAAATTTGGTCCAGTCTAAAATAGTGTCGTTTGGTAATGGGTTAAACTGCTTTTAACACCATACAAAATTCTGAATTACAAACTACATTACGCATTAGTTGCTGTGACTGAATAATTCACCTTTCACCAAACAACAAATTTCACACTTGCCCAAAATGACTGTGATATAAAACTGAATACTGCTGATGACACATTATCAAATTCGGCTTAAAGGGTGGGAAGACACCTAATGCAAAATGAGAAAGTGATAAGTATCAGGATGTTCTACTTTTCCATGATGTTTTCAAGCCATTGACAAATAAATCAGTTAACCCATTACCACACAATCCCCACTTTTCACGACCCTGGGAAAGAAGCCCTTTAAAAACATTGAGGGAAAAGGAGAAAAATGCTGGAAAACAGCATTTTCTCCTTTTCCCACAGTGTTTTCTACCCTTCCAAAATAAAAATTCAGTTTCTGATTCACATTTATTTTGCCATCTGCAAATGCTTTCAATTTGCATTAGTCCAACATTTTGTCGTTTGGTAATAGTTAAACATATATAATTAAAAATCTGCCTTTGGCTATGTACCATTCAACATATTTTTGCTTACCCTTCTTTGTCTTGTCAAACTACGTGTATATTAAATAAATAAAACTTTTTTTCTTTCATTACGTTTCATGTGACTTTGAAAAATCTAAAAAAGCCCCCTCTTAAACTACTACCTTCTTAAAGGTGAGAAATAAGGTTCTCGTAAACTTCCTGAATGACGATGAAAATAAAAACAAAGAAATTTGATTCCAATACCTGATGTTTAACTTCCTTCTCTTTTTACCGAAATAATCTGCCTTTATCTGTCATTTGAAAAACAAGAAATGCAGATCAACACCTCAAGATTGCAACAACATTGAGCTTTTAACTCTTTACCAAAGGAAAAGTTTTAAACCTGTCAAAATTAAATGCAGCGACAGAATAAGTAAGACTCAAATTTATGGAATTTGCTTGTGATGGGGCAGAAAACATGTTTGTCGTAGGAGGAGGAATTGGTGGTTCCAAGCATTTTCTTTTTTTCCCCACTATTTTTTCAAAAGGCTTCTTCCTGAGGGTTGTTAAAATGCAGGACTGTATGGTAAAGTTAACTGTCAATAGGTTGTATGGTGTTTAACACCTTTTTCAACATTATTTCAGATATATTGTTGCATCCAGTGTGCCTAGAGCTATCCTGGTTTCTCTTTGACCAGTACTCTACAAAATTTTCTTTCAAAGCCACTGGCTGCTTTCCCACATTGTTTTCCTTGACACATGATTTTGTGTGTTTTGAACTTTTGACACATTTTTTCCATCAGTGAGTCACTGTTGATGCACAAATACAGTAAGAGTTATTAACGATCATAGACAATACCGACATAAATCTGAAGTACAAAGAGAAAAGGGGATGAAATACTGGACTGTGTATCGACTTTACCAAAAAGCCATCAGTCTGTATACATGTTCAAACTAAACTGGTGGATCTCTAATGAAAAAAATATATCTCTGAGTCTCTCAAAATCAGATGTCATTCTTGCTGTCTGCAAGGAAGAAGAGCCCTTAAAGATCAGACGATAAGCAGCCTGCTAAGAGCTCCCAGAAAACCATTTCAAGGTCTAGAGGGTTGACTATAACTTAGTTAAAGAGAAACACTTTGTTATTCCTTGAAAACAGCAGCATGAATGTGACCCGTGTGTCGAAACGAATCGGCCATTTAATTGGTGAAAATAGTTTATTTTGGCCAAAATGTCTATTTTCTATCCAGAAAAACAATAGAGATCTTCTGATTCGGCTGACAACAAGCTGTTTTCATCAATATATTGAACAGTTGATTACTGTAATAACACAAAACAAAGTAATCCTTTACCACAGAGACAGGCTCCACAAACTTTGAAATTCAACGGGGGAATCCCACAATGTGCTTCATCCAAACAGTCTTAAGCCGGTGTTCCCACTTGTGCAAATTATAATTATTGCGTAAATCACCTCACAGAAATGATTTACAAACCATGATATATCCGTCTTCTTGAGAAATGTAACTTTTATTTATAAAATGAACACAAGCTTTCGGCAGTACAACCGCCTTCTTCAAGTGTGATCCTGTGATAGAATGCCTGCAGAAATGTTCTGCTAAGTTGTTTCCTTCAGTAAACAACTGAACATTACTGCATGCATTCTATCATAGGATCACACTTGAAGAAGGTGGTTGTACCGCCGAAAGCTTGTGTTCATTTTATAATTAAAAGTTACAGAAATGAAAACAAATATTGGTTACATGCGAGACCTCACAATATGAGAATACATGTAGATGGACAAAAAGGACCATTAACCTGACCTATCTTGCGTAAAAGGACAGGTTTTGAACTAACTTAGTAATCCTTCTTGACAAATTTACGTCAAATCATGTGGAAATTATACCTATCCAGAATTATTAATCGACACGAAAAAGTGATTGATGCAAAAAACAAAGAAACTCATAATACAAAATGACTTCTTGCCTTTTCAACTATTTCATGACTTTAACTCTTTACCACACAATCCCGACATTTAACGACCCTGAGAAGGAAAGCTTTTGAAACATTGTGGGAAAGGGAGAAAATGCTGGTAACCAGCATTTTCTCCTTTTCCCGAAATGTTTTCTACCCAGCTGGAAACAAATTTCAATTTTTGACTTGGGTTTATTTTGTCTTCTGCAAATGTTTTCAATTTGGACCAGTCTAAATTTTTCTTGTGTGGTAATGGGTTAAAGCAGACTTCTTTGTTTTAAATCATCAATACTGGTTGCTTTTGATGATAGGGCACCCTAACAAGATTGGTATAACATCACCTTTGATTGCCAAAAATTGTACAGATTCCGCTTAAGACTTTGGTAACCCCTAAACAATGCGAAGAACCACCTGTACGAAATATTACGCCTGGAGTTTAACTGGAATACGCCCTGAAATTTAAGCGTGTTCCATCTAGACTTACAATTGAGAATGAATGCCGTCTTGAGTGGTCCTTAAGGAGAATAGGACTCGAAATATGCAAATTTTTTCTCCCTAGTAAAGCGGAAACCATCTTACTAGCAGGAAAAAATTTGAATAAAAGGCGGAGACCTTCTAACTACAAGAAGAAAAAACCACCTAAATTTCCACCTAAAATATCCCTAAGGAAGGCGGAAACCGCCTTACTCCAAGGGAAAAAAATCCGTCTTACAGAAAACCCGCCTACATTACCTGGAAAAAAAGGCAGAAATCTCCCAAGCTTAGGTGGAAATTTACTACATAGCTGATGAAAAATAACGCCTTAGCTAGGCGGATTTCTGCTTAGCTTAGGCGGAATTTCTTCTATTAGGCTGAGAAATCTAAAGTACCATGATAAAATCCCGCCTTAGAAAATCCAGCTAGCACAAGCTAAATTTTTGATAAAAAAGACTAGAGAATTCTTTTTCTGAAAAATACATTCCTTATCCAGGAGTTAATCATTAGTTTTTCAGGATCACATCCTCCTTACTCAAACAGCAAACATAGACCATGATCAAACTGCAGGGTAGGCAATCTGATCTTAAATGTTATCCTGCATTTTCTATAAACACATATCTGTAAATTCCTATTAATTAATTTTCTCTGAATGCATCAAATCTTGTTACACGAAGAGCTCAATAATAATGCATAGTTTTATATACAGATGACAATAGCCAAAGCTAAGTACCATCTAATTCAAGCTTGAAAGTTGTGGTGTTAGAGGTCATTTATTCAATGTTAATATGTTGGATTACTAACACTACACTTCAAAATAGCTACCTAGAATTTCTGCAATCATTTGAAAATAATTTGATATTGGTAAATTTTAACGATATCCAGGAGCCCAGATTGGCATAAATAGAGGATAATCAACTGGTTGTTTTTGATATGAAAAATATCTCACGAGGATGCGTTGTTAGGCGTTGAAAAAACGAGTGCGCAGCACGAGTTTTTTTAACGCCTTACGACGCGTCCGAGTGAGATATTTTTCATATCAAAAATAACCAGTTGATTATTCTATTTATTATATACCTAATTAACATCATTATTTGTAATTTTGCGTTTGAAAGTCGAAAAAAATGTAGTCGAAAAAAAAGGTAGTTCCCAAATGACGTCAGGAAGTGAAAGTTGATAACGTCACTAGTGATGATATCAAAATTTATTACACTGGGAAATTCCAGGATTTCACTGCTAGGTATATAATAAATAGTTTTTCTTTGCTTCAGGTTGGAAAAAAAGTTCACACAGCACTAGGGACATTTTCACTGTTAAACTGCCAGATATTATAGGACAGTTGCTGGTAAAAAGAATAATAAGGCCAAACTTGTTCCTGAAATATAATTCAGTGATTAAAATGAAGCTCACAAAATAAAATAAGAGAAGAAAGAAAACATGCTCAACTCTGTGTGGCTTCATCCACTAAATTAGAAGCAAAACAATTGGTCAAATAAGGTGTTTTCATATTTTCTAAAGACTCTTAAAACAATTTCAGCTTATCTGCTATTTAACTCTTTACCAAACGACAAAATTTTAGACTGGTCGAAATTGAAAGTATTTGCATCTGACAAAATAAATGTGAATCTAAAATTGAAATTCGATTGGAAAAGGGTAGAAAACATTGAAGGAAAAGGAGAAAATGCTGGTCACCGACATTTTCTCCATATCCCATAATGGTTTCAAAAGGCTTCTTTCTCAGAGGTGTGGAAACCCTGGGTTTTTGGTAAAGGTTGAGCCATATGGTATTGAATATAGTTCTACATATGTACTAACAAACCGCCTTTTTAAAGTTTTTGCTCCATTCATAAATAAGCAGACTAAAGGAACTGCTAGCATAGTAACAGTTAAGAACAAAATCATTTCATATAGGATATGTCATTACTTCATGAAGTAACCAATCAGTAATAAACTTTACAGTTTTTGATTAACACTTTTGGGGACCTGTGAAATGCATGACATTTACATAACAGTGTACCATATGCATTTCACAGGTTTTAGAGACTAATCTATCAAGAAATAAACGCAAATTTTTATATTCTTCAAATCATTGTCAGGGTTCAAAACAAACTTTTTTGTTTTATGTGATCCAGCAAGAATCACTCTGTTATCTGGGATCCCTCGAAAAGTTTCAAAAAAGGAAGTTTTCATCGATCAATCCTTTTTTTTAAAATTTATTTAATTTGATTTTCATTGATTACATTATTCATTATTTTGTATGCTTTGTTTTGTAGCATTGCTAAATCATGAGCCAACAGATCCCCATCGTGCTCCTCTGCATCAGTGATTCATTGTACCTTTGGAAATTTGGTCGCAGATCAAGCAAATGCTGACCATTATGGACTGTTTTATGTGCTTCTATCATAAATGGATAAATACAAATGGGCTATTAGCAGAGTATTTTAAGTATGTAAAAAGAAAATAGATTTAGGCTTATGTCACCAGAAATTCACAATAGACACCTGAATAAGATGTCAAAAGAAATTTAGTATTGACAACTGAAAAAGTACAGTGCAGTACAATGGCCACCTTTGCTATCAGCCGACTGATATACTTCCTCAAAGAATATATCTGCACCGCGAAAACTCTAGACAATTTTCGACCAAAACCATAACAACTGACAAGGCTATCTGCTTTTAGAGACCGACTCAATGACTTGGTAGGTTTCAAGAAGTTGCAATTGTAATACATGTACAATTATAGTTAGACTGGTTTTTCCAAATATTCTTTAAGGACACAGCATATAAAGGACGTTTCTTGTTAAGCTTGCGTTTATCATATTGTAAACAATCCTCAAACTTGTATGATTCCTTCAAATAATTTGGGATCCTTCGGAACCCAGGATAACGTAAGTGTCGAACCCTGATTGTATAGTTGTACTGACAGTTCTGAAATAAATTTACATTTAACTCGCTACTAAACGACAAAATGTTTGGCTTGTCCAAATTGACAACATGTACACATGACAAAAAAAAAAAAAAAAACTGAAAGTTTGAAATCTGTTTTGTGAAGGGTACAAAAGATTGTGGGAAAAGGACAAATTGCTATCAACCAGCATTTTCTCCTTTTCCCGCAATGTTTTCTTTAGGCTTCTTTCTCAAGGTCATCAACAGTAGGGATTGTGTGGTGATGGGTTAAGTGAAGAACAGATTTTTTTGCGATTTCACATCATTTCTCCTCACAGGATGACACAGTTTTAGATAAGTGAATGCATCATGCAGTTTGATATGGTTATTAACAATAAAGAATGTCATTTTTTGAAAAATGTCACTTTTTCCTGTGTAGCTTTCTTGCATAACTTATCTGCTCAGTCACGGCGTCATTGATATCTGTATCCTTTGGGGTTCCTTTGTTGTTCTTTCGGCACCATGCTGTGACATACTCTGCAACAAATTTTAGTCCAAGGGTAAGTTTAACATATTTTATAAAGAAGCCTTCTGCACTTATTGTCTGCTTTAACCTACCACCAGATGACAAAATTATAAACATATATATCCAAATTGAAAGTTACTGCAGATGACAAATATGGCTAAAATAGTGAAATTTTAATCACAAAGGGTAAAAAACATTGTGGGAAACAGGGACAATGCTGGTTACAATCATTTTTGTCTTTCCTCAAAACATTTTCCAAATGGGGTGTTGTTTAACCCTTTACCACACAATCCCTATTTTTAACGACCCTGAGAAAGAAAGATTTTGAAAACATTGTGGAAAAGGAGAAAATGCTCGTTACCAGCATTTTCTCCTCCTTCCACAATGTTTTCTACCCTTCTCAATACAAAATTTAATTTTTCAACTCGCATCTGTTTTGTCATCAGCAAATGCTTTCAATTTTGACCAACGTAAGATTTTGTCCTTTGTTAAAGAGTTAATACAAGAGGACCATGATGGCCCTGGATTTCTCAACTAAGTCAATTGGCGAAATTCACTCTACATGCGCAATTTATGATCATTAACTTTTGAAAAAACGAATCTCTTTTTAGGGTTATCATACCTTTTAACACTTCTATTCTTTGAGCATCCAATGCTGGTCTCAAGTCACCCTTCTTGACTCGCATACCCTGCCCACAGGACATTGACAACTCCTGAGTAGTAAAAATGAGTTTAACTATCTTGGAGGCTAATTTGTAGCCAGCTTTCTCACAGGTTGCCTCTGTGGCAGCTTTTGTTGCCTTTCTCAATTGCTTGTAGTCTACTTTTATATCGGACTTGGCCAACAGACGTACCATCTAGAACAAAGCAAAGGGAATTGAAAGTAAACTTGGCAAATACAGGGGGGTAGGCAGAGCTCAACTGTTGTGCTGCAGATAAAAAAATACTGACAATTTTTTAACTTATGTTAATGATGAGCTTCAATATTTAATTGGTTGATAGTTTGTTGTATGGCGTTTTATTAAACATTTTCGGTTATGAAACCCAAGAACCTGAGGAGCAGACTGAACCTGAAGTAAATTGGAATAAAAGAAACTGGATCAAATGAAAGTGATAAACATGAGGACCAGGATGGTCCTATATCACTCACCTGAGTATCCAGACAAGATGATTTTTCAAAGATTTTCATTTTCAAGCTAAGTATGCAAGCTATATGCTAAATGTAGTTTGGTACAAATGATTTCTGAAGATTTCCATTTGTATCTATAAAGCAGCGTGGACCTAAACACTTGGCCAAATTTTGGAAGATAATTTTTTTACCATGTAACTATTTGTTTACTTACTCCATTAGAATCTGCTCCCTCCGAGGACACTGATGTCAGCTTTCTTGGAGATCTGCGCACAGGTGTAATCTGACTATAAGTGGACTGTTCTGCAGAAGACTGCATTGGCATTTGAAACTCTTGTGGAGTGCTATTTGTAGGATAATTTGTCTCAAAGTGTGAATTGGGTTGTTGAGATGGTGAAAAGAAAGGCGTTGTCAAGTTTGATGCATGTTGTGTCATGTGTGTGGATTGTTGTGAGATAAGTTGCGGCATTGGCTGCGAGTTGCATGGGTGTGATGCCATAAATGGTGTAATGTTCGATGACTGATTTGCTTGTGTTTCTAAATGTGATGATGAATGTAATGATTGGGTTAATGGTGAAGTCATTTGTGTTGACATGTATTCTGATTGTATTATGTGGGTCGACTGGTTTTCTTCCTGGGTCATGAGTGCTGGCTCATATGATAATGGTTGGAAAGGTAAAAGTGAAGTCAAGTGTGTTGCCTGATTTGATTGTGGTTGGATTAGAGGCGCAATGTGTGATTCCTTGTTTAATTGAGGTGGAATTAGTTGTGTTATTTGTGGTTCCTGGTTTGAGAGTGGTTGCATGTGTTTTAAAGTGAAACTGGAATGGCTGGTATTTTGCTGTGGTGAGGGTGGCACCATGTCATCCATGTCATTTGTCATCATCTCTTCTTGTTGCTGAAAAAAAAAAATAGATATGAGGATTAGAGGGAGTAAAGGTGTTTTTAATCTGTTATTTCTCTTCCAAACCCTATGTTGTGGGTACTAGTTAGAATCCTCTTGATAAGACGATTGTAATGAGTACCCACAACATAGGGTATAATTGACAATAATTCATATTTTCCATTTTGAAATAAAAATCACTCCCTCTATCAAAAGAATCAGACAAAAACTAGACTTTGCTCCTTCAAGAGGTCAAATAAGATTTCAAAAAGTCTCCTTTTCCACTTGTTTATTGGTGAAATGTCTTGAGATTAAACAGGGTCTATCTATGTTGCCATACAAATAATTTGAGAAAGTTGTTTCCCTGCCTTTCAGGGCCTCACCCTAGTACTTGTAATGCTGCAAGAAAGCACAATGATTTACAGCAAACTACACTGTATGTCTGAAATATTTTTTAAAGGAGCTTAAAACTGATTACATTTCAAACCTAATGCAAGTTTCAATGAGAATTGTTGAACAGCACCATGACATATTAACTGTTTACCAAACGACAAAATTTTGCACTAGTTCAAATTGAAAGCATTTGCAGACGACAAAATAAATGCGAATCAAAAATTGAAATTTGATTTGGAAAGGGTAGGTAACATTATGGAAAAAGGAGACAATGCTGGTAATCAGCATTTTCTTCTTTTCCCACAATCTTTTCAAAGGCTTTCTTTCTCAGGGTCGTAATGAAATTGGGATTGTGTGGTAAAGGGTTAAGCTATTCTACCCCTTTATCAACTAGAGCTTGTAATGTTTAAAAAAGTCTTTGATACCAGTACATGTATATACAGATTGAAACAATTGGAAATTACCTCTGAGTAACTGACATCCTCATAAAACTGTAGAAATGCGGCGATGTATTCTTGCACATGGCGATTTTCAAGGGCTCTAAAGAACTGCAAGACTTCCTTTGGTGGGGCTGAAGAATTATCAATTTACAAATCAGAAGTAGAATAACCCTGTGTACATATATGCAGTTTTTTGTTTACATCTTTTTTTGCATGTATAGGTTTCTATTTGAATAAATCAGTGCCGGACAAAATTCTATGCTGGTCCAAATTGAAAGCTTGTGCAGACGACAACAATTTTAATTTTATCGAAATTAAGAAATTTTTCTCTCATAGGGTAGATATCATTGTACCCAGCATTTTCTTCTTTTTCCACAATGTTTTTCAAGGCTTTCTCAGTTGACAGGTTATGTAATAGAGTAGAATTGAATAGTTTGTACCAGCCATTCGTTCTTTACAATATTGGTAGGCAAGCTGAGCTTCAAAAAAAAAAAGTGAGTCTAATTTCAATTTTGCATGTGGAAATAAAAGCTACTTGCTAAAATTTGCAAGTGGATGAAAAAATGAAATTCGAACCTTGGTATTGTGAAAAGAACATAGTAAAAATGAGCATTGTAACAAATACTTTTTAAGTTACTTGGAAAAGAAATGTTTTAATGATAATTTTTTACCTTAAGTTTTTGTGTTCTTTTTGTGTTAAGGGTTAAAATTTTACCTTGAACTTGATCATATAGCCATCAGTAGATGCACATGGATGAAAGGGACATTGATACCAAATACATGTATAAGCATTGTAGGTTAAATATTTTTGAAATTACAGGGACATGTTTTGGCAGATAGACAGATGGACAAGGGTAAAACAATATACCCCTGATCTATTGATGCAGGGGACACAAAAAAAAATGTTGTTTTTTACAATCTGTTAAGAAATTAAGTCAGTAAGTGAAATATAAAATGCAGAAATTACTTGGTGGTTTTCCATGGCATAATGACCATGTTGAGGTCAGTGGTGTTCCGAAAGAAAGCCTTTGTTTCGTCCTGGATTTCGCTTGGGTTTGTCTTTCACTTTCCAGACCTGCTTGCTGAACCTCATCAGAGACTCGGCTGGTACACTGCTGAACCTCATCTGGGACCGAGTTGCTAAACTGATTCAGCAAGTCAGATTCTGTTGTTGCTCCTGTATCTTGTGGAGCTGTAGGATTTGTCTCCTGTTGCTCACCTACAGAATCTTTAGTTGAGCTCTGACACTCTGGAATCTTTTTGTGGACATCCTGCCGAGACTGTATCTCAAAGCTGTACAGCAATTCCAGTATTTGGCTATGGGCCTTGTTATGGCTTCTCCGCAAAATGTTTGAATTGGCTTTTTTTGCGTATAATGTGAGACTCTCTTCGTCTGTTTTAAAAAAAAAATATACAATCAAGATGTGTTTGAGAAACTAATGCCCCCTGTACAGTCATTTTTTGTTTCCAATGAAAAGGCTAGTTTCATGAAAATCTGACCAGAAATGCTGACTTCATCGCATAAACAAGAAGTAGACATGAATGGCTACTTTTCCTATATTGATAGTCAGCTTTTTTGGTCAAAATCAAAAGGGAGACAAAGCCACTGAGCAAGTTTTATGAAAATCTGACCACCAATGAAACAAGAAATGGAAATTTTTATGATGAAATGGCTATTTTTCCCATACTGTTTGTTTGATTATTTTTCAAAATCAATAGGGTTGAAGCTCTTAACGAGATAATTAATCTGTGCAAGTTTAACTCTTTACCACATGAAAACATTTTAGACTGGTCCAAATTGAAAGCATTTGCAGACGACAAAATAAAAGTGACTGAAAAAATGAAATTTGTTCTGGGAAGGGTAGAAAACACTGTGGGAAAAGGAGAAAATGCTGGTTACCAGCATTTTCTCCTTTTCCCACAGTGTTTTCAAAAGGCTTCTTTCTCAGGGTCGTCAAAAGTAGGGATTGTGTGGTAATGGGTTAATGAAAACCAAACACAAATGCTGACTTCAATTAATGTGTAAACAAGAAATGGAAATGTTCATGTTGAAATGGCTTCTTTACTCATGCTGCTTGTTTTTTTTTTCAAAATTAATAGGTTGAAGCTATTGATCAGATATACTATCTGTTCAAATTTAATGGAAATCTGACCACAAATGCAGACTTTATCAGATAACAAGAAATTGAAATATTGAACCTGAAATGGCTACCTTTCCCATACCATTTGATTTTTTTTTTTCAATATCAATAGGCTTGAAGCTTTTGATAAAATAAACGAACTGTGCAAGTTTCACTGAAATCTGTACATAAATGCAGACTTTATCTCGTAAAAATGAAATGGAAACTTTCAACTCTAAAAGGCTACATTTTCCACACTGTTTTTTACAAAATCAGTAGGGTTCAAGTTATTGATGAGGTATAGAAAATGTGAAAGTTTCATGAAAATCTGACCACAAATGAAGTCTTCATTGTGTAAACAAGGAAAAGACTAACAGACAGACTGACAATAGCAACCACACCATGACATAAGCTCTGCTGGCTTTCAGCCAGTAGAGCTAAAAATCAACCATTTTAGTAATCACCTGATTTCCTTTAACCCATTACCACACAATCTTTACTTTTGACGCCCCTGTGAAAGAAGCCTTTAGAAAACATTGTGGAAAAAGGAGAAAATGCTGGTAACCAGCATTTTCTCCTTTTCCCACAAGGTTTTCTACCCTTTACAAAACAATTTTCAAATTTTCAGTCGCTTTTATTTTGTCGTCTGCAAATGCTTTCAATTTGGACAAGCCTAAAATACTGTCACTTGGTAATGAGTTAATTCACTGACCGAACTGTCACTCAAGCAATAGAGATTTAAACGTGAAAATGTTTACATAACTATTGAACTAACTTCCATGTAAGCTAAACCTTAGTTGGGGATGATGTGTACAATCAGTTTGCTTACAGCTTGAAGTTTGATACACTCTTATTGAGCGTGCAAATTGCACCATTGTTATGTATTATAGATCTATGCTTGTGCATGTTATCCTCAGTAAATAATGATGGATAAATATACCATGGCATTTGCTGCCTTTTTATTAACATCAATCATTTAACTCATTACCAAACGACAAAATTTTAGGTTTGCCCAAATCGAAAGCATTTGCAGACGACAAAATAAAAGTGAATGACAATTTGAAATTTGGATTTGTGAAGGGTAGAAAACATTGTGGGGAAAGGAGAAAATGCTGGTTACAATTATTTTCTTCTTTTCCCACAATGTTTTCTAAAGGCGTCTTTCTCAAAGGTTTCAAAAGTAGGGCTTGTGTGGTAATGGGTTAAAACAAAAACTGTTATTTCTTCCATTGGGGGGCATTTTATGTACTTTGCTAATCGACTTTGCTATGCATTGGTTTTAATCATAAAAGACATCTAAAATAAAGGAGCATTTACAAAAATCATGAAATTTAAAATAGTAAATACAACAGTATTTGTGTAAGATTAAGAACACTATACGTTTTTTTTAAGTTTAGAATCCACTGGGTAAGCTTTGACTTCAGTTTGGCACGTTTTGACTCCACTTCGCCAATTTTGACTTGGGTACGTTTTGGTTTGAGTACGTTTTGACTTTGAACCTCTACAGATAATCACTGCTTTCTCTGTCTTACGTCACTGTCTCGGTGGAAAGAGTCAACTTAAAACCCTATTTACAAGTTTTCCCGAGTATTTAGATCTAACAAATAGACTATGCACATGGCATTGCAAAAATAAGCCTACTTACCGCCAGTTTTCACAATGGTGCCGTCGTAGACCGATTTTCCCCAAGTCAATTTCACACATTCTTTCACTTTGAAATTTCCCAGCAATGTCAACTTTTTGCTTTTCTCTCCAACGACCACTAAGGACTTGTCATCTGGACAGTATATTACCGCAAACATGGTGGAATCGGCGTGATAGACTTTCTTTGTCTGGACTGTTGATTCAAATTTGATAACACAATCGATGCCTAGGGGGATATGACTAATTATAAAGATAAGCGAGGTGTGGCACCAGCATCATGACCGCTGTCACGTGACGTCGACCTATTACTCATGTATTATACTCACGTGACCAGGTAGTTGGGCCCAAACACGCATCATAAAATGTCTACTAATGGAAAAAGAAGGCGAAGGGGACCTTATGGTCGCCACAAATACGACTGTGAAATAGATTCTGACGAGATTGCGAAGCGCTGGCGAAAGGATATGGCCGCTCAGTCTCAGTTTGACAATCAGCCATCAACATCAATGGTAAGTCAACGCGGACCACTCCGTTTTTCCCACCCACAATTTTTCGCAAAATATAAAGTTGAAAATAAAGTTTACTTCTACAGTAACCATTACATTTCTTTTGATTATAATGTGTGTGAACAGGCGAATTACGGTCATTTGTGTAGTAATTATTTCGTATTAGTCACTTCTTTCATAATTTTACCACTTCGCACCACGTTTTTTTTTTTAAGGGGGGGGGGGGGGGGGGAGGAGGTTGAGATTATTGTTAGTTTTCTCTATGACTAGGATAGGCCTATATTGAAATATCTTTGGTTTTAATTGGGTTTGAAACTCTGATTACCGTTTTAAAAAAATCCTCGTAGAATTTGTTTTAAATAGATAAATGGCTATGGATAAACCATGAAGTTACTGCAGGAAGGATAGAAAACATAGTGGGAAGAGGAGAAATGAAACAAGCAGTCCCCCTCTCCCAATTATGATTGTGCTATAATGGGTTAAACAAAGTTTAATATTAAAGGCTCAGTTTCAAATAACTTTTCATTGACAGAGAACAAGTAGTTGACAGTAGGTTGTTTTTGTAAGATAACTCTGTACATAATAGGTACACTTTTTTCTGGCCATTTTTGTAGTTGGGTTGACCCTAGGCCAGGCTGGGCATCTATGCCCCTTGTTTGTAATTTGGTTTGCATTGGGAATATCTCTCAGGTTTCCTCTTTGAATAGAGCGGTGTCTGATGAGCTTCATTTTACAGTTTAGGCAAAACATTCCCAATATAAACCCGGTTACAAACAAATAATACAGCTACTTAGCCAAGTCAGCACAGGCAGGAAAAAGTGTATTAGCTGTTTTAAAATGGCTGTTGGGAGCCCAGGTGAAGTGTTTCTTATTCACAGTCTGGCAAAAACTGTTCTACTGGCTGAAGAAAACTGGGGCAGAAAAAAATGGACCCATAGTAGCCCCTGCTGGTGAGCCAGCTTGTTCAGTTCTGAGTTATCCTATTTTTCTTGGTGTAATATTGGCTTTACATATCAACTGTTGACTTCATTAATTTTGAGTTGTAAATGAAAATATTTGTAGTTTAGACTTTTTATGAGTGTACAAAACATGAAAATTTAACTCTTTTTATAATACTTGTCAGCCAGCTTTATTCGACACTCATTTGTTAAAAGAAAATTAAGTATCATAGTACTAGCAAGAACCCCCCTACAGCCCTATCTGCAGGTAATCTGAAAATATTTTGAGGGAATGGATGAGTGACAAATAGCATTTTCTCTCCCCTTCATTTTTTTATGATTATTTGAAATACCAATTGAAATGTTTTTACTCTTTCAGGATAATGAATATCAGGCGGTTGGAGAGGAAGCAAGACAAGATGGCTGTTCTGTTCAAACATTTGAACCAAAAGATTCCATTCCAGAAGACATTAGTCAGGATTTGGAAAACATTCTGTACATGCTGAAAAGTACTGATAGAGAAACTCCTGATGACTGTATGCTCGAGTCAGATAATGAAAGTGTTGCGGAAATGATATCCCCTCCACTAACTCTATGTGATAGTGACAATTACCCAGCAGAAGATAATGACAAGCGGCCATTATTCCCAGGCAGTTCTGTTACCATTGGCTCCTTTATGTTGCTGTTAGCTCTTTTTACAACCAAGTACAACCTAATTGGTGATGCAACACAGCAGCTTTTGAATATTCTGTCATTCGTTCTGCCAAGTGGACATATATTGTGCAACACATTACATGATTTT
This sequence comes from Tridacna crocea, assembly GCA_943736015.1. Taxonomy (NCBI): domain Eukaryota; kingdom Metazoa; phylum Mollusca; class Bivalvia; order Cardiida; family Cardiidae; genus Tridacna; species Tridacna crocea. The sequence continues at coordinate 32,282,201 of OX031063.1, read as the reverse complement.
AAAATGTTTTTCAAAAAGTTGAAAAACCCCCTCATTTTCCACTATTACTGTCCTCACTGCCATAGTGTTGTAAAAGATCAAGCAGTTAAAGAATGTCCCCATGACAAATGTGGAAAGCAATTTGACATTGCTAGTTACTTCATCGAAATGCCATTAAAAGATCAACTTCAAACATTATTTGGACAAGAAGGTTTCTATGACAACCTACAACATCGTTTCCAAAGACAGGTACCCTTTGGCAGTTATCAAGATATATACGATGGTGAACTTTACCAATCACACTTTCAGAATGGAGGATTTCTAAGCGAAAAAACAAATTTGTCATTTACTTTCAATACAGATGGAGCAGCAGTATTCAAAAGCAGTAATGTTTCAGTTTGGCCATTATTTTTAGTAATTAATGAACTTCCATATAAGTTAAGAATGAAGAAAGAAAACATGATCCTGGCCAGTCTTTGGTTTGGAACAAAAAAGCCATCAATGAGTACTTTCCTGAAACCATTTCAGGAAACTTTTGCTGAAATGTATGATGGATTTCAGTTTCTTTCACCAGATATAGGGAAATTTACATGTAGAGGAATTTTACTGAGTGGTACAGCAGATTTGCCGGCTCGAAGTTTACTCTGTAACCATATACAGTACAATGGAGGTTTTGCTTGCTGGAAATGTGAACAACAAGGGGAATCTGCTGCAGTTGGAAGGGGCCATACTCGTGTTTTTCCCTACGATGTAGATGACCCAAAGGGACCTCAAAGGACTGATGAAAATGTAATGCATTACTCTAATGAAGCAGAAAACACAGGAAGAGCTGTGAAAGGAATAAAAGGCCAATCACTCTTGAGCCTTTTTCCATGTTTCAGCCTAGTTAATGGAATAGCCATTGACTATATGCACGGTGTTTTGTTGGGGGTTGAAAAACTTCTTTTAGAGCTTTGGTGTACTCAAAAATACAAGGGAAAGCCATTCAGTCTGTATGCAAGCCTTTCAACTATCAATGAGAGATTAACAAGTATCAGGCCTACTTTAGACATAACACGACTTCCAAGGTCCATTATAGATCTGCAGCACTGGAAGGCATCAGAATATAGGTCATTTCTTCTGTTTTACAGTGCTCCAGTTCTTCATGGAATACTAGATGATGCACGATTTGCACACTACATACTGTTGGTGAACTCTATGCACATTCTTTTGAAATCTGGTTCGTATGAATCTGATTTGAAGAGAGCTGAGGAAATGCTTTTTGAGTTTTGTAGACAATTTGCTCATTATTATGATTCCTGTTTTATGAGATTGAACTTACATCAACTTTTACATTTGCCTGATTGTGTGAGAAAATTAGGACCATTGTATACAAGTAGCTGTTTCAGTTTTGAAGATAAGAATGGTGTTCTCCTCAAAATGATAAGAGGAACTCAAAACTTCGATAATCAGATTTTAACTGGGGTTTCCTTTGTGCAGAAACTACCTGAGCTAAAAAACAAATGTGTAGAAAAGGGAACAGAATTCGAAAGGCTCTATAACTCAATAGAGACACCAGCAGTGTTAAAAAGAACTTTAAGCATTAACAACAGATTTCATGTTCTTGGTGGCATTTCAGAAAAAGTTCTTAAGGATGATGAGACTAATGCTCTTCGGCATTACCTTGGTGCTGATCATTTACAGAATAAATTTTTGTCATTTAACCGCATTGAACTGAATGGTAGTTGGATATATGGAACAGCATATACCCGTATGATTAAGAGAGACAATTCAGTTGTTGAGTATGTGGATGCTGCCCAGAGTAACAAACAGTTTGGAAAAGTACGCTTTTTCTTCAGCACACAAAATCCAATAAGTTCGGAAAGTAGTTTGGCAATCTTGGACTGTTTAAAATGCCAAAAGTATGATTCAAATGCCAACATACTAGCAGTGAATTCAACCAATAAGGTTCAAGTTATTCCAGCATGTAACATAGTATCTTCATGTATGTTGATTTCATTCAAAAACGAAAGGAAAATGTATGTTGGTAAATTTCCCAACACACTGGAATCTGACTAGGAGAGAACAAGGTAGACAAGGCATTCGAGTTACCGGTATACCTGTTTTCAACATGGAATTTTCACTCACTATCAGCATCTGCAGGAGAGCGTGGCATCTTCATGTGGTGGTCTTGTTATTCATTTGTGATCTATATTTCTCAAGCAGTGTAGAAGTATTGGTTACTTTTTCAGACAAATACTTTTATAAGCAATAGGATGTGAGGGTCTTTCAGGCTTGTCTACATTTAAAAGAAATATAAAATGTCATAATTTTTTGTTGAAATCAAATTTCCATTGTCTTCTGTAACTAAAAAGTAGAAAAGAGAACAGAGTTGTCCCAGGGTACTGAATTTGCCTGTAGCAGGAAAGATTGTTTTGCAAAGATTGTATGTCATTCTACTCTGCCTAAAATGTTGATGACACAAATCAGAAAGAGGAATAGTTTAGAAGCAATTTTCACCCGTTGCCACACAATCCCTACTTTTGACAAAACTGAGATAGAAGCCTTTAGAAAACATTGTGTGAAAATGAGAAAATGCTGGTAACTAGCATTTTCTCCATTTTCCACAATGTTTTTTACCCTTCACAAAACAAATTTCAAATTTTCAGTCAATCTTATTTAGTTGTCTGCAAATGTTTTTGATTTGGACAAACCTAAGATTTTGTCGTTTGGTAAAGAGTTTTAAAAAATTAGTTTGCAGCTAGTGCAGAGAAAAAATGTTGACTTGCAACCTGTAATACCGCATTTTTCCACAACTTTTTAACCCTTAATTTACAGAAATGCTTTCGTTCTGTTTGATAAGATATGTTTTTCTGCAGATGCTGTCAAAATTGATGATCTGAAAGTTATTGTTTTGTAGCTTAATTGGAAAGGAAAGAGTGACAAAATGAAGTGACTAATTAGTTCCTAAGTCTCTGTGGTTAACTTATTACCAAAGAACAAAAAGACTTGTCCAAATCAAAAGCATTTGCAGACAACATAATAAAAGTAACCGAAAATTTGAAATTTGTTTAGTGAAGGGTACAACCCATAGCGGGAAAAGGAGAAAATGCTGGTTACAAGCATTTTCTCCTTTTCACACAATCTTTTCTAAAGGCTTCTTTCTCAGGGTCATAAAAAGTAGGGATTGTGTGGTAATGCCATTAAACAGTTTAAAAAAGCTAAGTCTGAAATTCTGCCTAGAAAAATTGCCAAAGACAAAAAATCCATCTAGTAAAAGTGACTAAGTCGAAATTCCGCCTATGAGAATCGCTAGAAATATTCAGAGACAATTTTTCCTGGTAATTTTGAAAGTTAAGTTTACTTTTCCGCCTTTACAACATGGCTTTTATTTTCCGTCTAAGTTGTTTTCAAATTTCCTGTTAAGATTAAGGCGGATATTCAGATTTTCCTAGGCGGTTTTTTTCACTATTCCATGTCCGCCTAGCAATGGCAGGAAAATCGGATTTTTTGACAATTTCAGGGCGTAAACCATCTAAATTCCAGGCGTATTCCTGGTAATATTTTCGTACAGGCAGTATCTATCAGCAGATCGATAATGGATTAGCCGAATCCTTAAGTTTTTATGGTAATGAAAGGTCACAGATGCTACACAAATTCCATAAGGGTGCCTAGTATCCATAAAAGATGGCAGGACTTCATAAAGTTTTGAAATTAATTTTCTTGCCAGCTACTAACACTTGGCCATACCTATGCTACTTGTCATGGGTAGTTTAGAAATTCACTGATAGTGTTTAAACCTACCATACAAGCCCCTGTTTAAAAACTCTAAGAGAGAGACTGAGACTTTGAAAACATTGTGAAAGGATGGAAATACTTATAACACCCATTTTCTCTTGTTCCATTGTGTTTTTTAACCACATAATTTATCTCAGCATGCACATGTAAGCTATAGTTCACTTCTTGTATACAGATACTTACTATTTCTTTGAGTTGGAAAATTATTGTAATGTAAAGTTTTTAAGCGTTCACAAACTAAGCACAAAAAAACTCACTGTAGACTCTCCTTTTCATGATACTGTAACATTATATGTATTTCTGCTAACAAGCATCAGATATATACATGTATATATGTAAGAGAAGAACTGTGAGAAAAAGTCAAACTGCTTGCCCTGTGGTATATTAACACTTCACTTCCTTTTCTTCTTCTTTCATTTACCTCGTTCCTGAACTCTTTACCAAACAACAAAACTTTACCCTTTACCACACAATTCCGACTTTTGACGACCCTCAGAAAGACAGCCTTTGTAAACACTGTAGAAAAAGGTAACCAGCATTTTCTCCTTTTCCCACAATGTTTTCTACCCTTCACAAAGCAAATTTCAAATTTTCCGTCACTTTTATTTTGTCATCTGAAAAATGCTTTCAATTTGAACCAGTCCAAAATTTTGTTTCAGAAAAAGTTAACAGTCTTCCAATTTGAAAGAATTTGATCGATTGATTGTATGGTGTTTAATGCCATTTTCAACATTATTTTAGTTATATCACAGCAGCCACTGCACCTATCCACGCATTCCAGGAGTTTCTTTTACCAGTACTTCGCACAATTTTCTTTCCAAGCTACTGGCTGCTTTCCCACATGATCATTGTCGAAACAATGATCACCAGTGGGATCCAAGTTGACAGATCACGTTAACCAGTTACCATATGATTCCAAGTTTAAACCATCCTCATGGAAAAAAGCTTTTGAAACTATTGAGGGAAAAGGAGAAAATGCTGGTTGCCAGCATTTTCCCCTTTTCCCAAAATGTTTTCAATAGGCTTCTATCTGAAACTCTGGGTTGTACAAACCAGGGATTGTTTGGTAAAAGGATAAAATAATGAAAAAAGCTCCGGATAGAAATTTTATTGATGAAGGAAACAATGTAAAGAATGATGTAAGGCAGCATACATGTACAGTGGAGCCCCGTTATAACGCTGTCAGTGGGAGCCACGATCGTCAACAGCGTTATATCCGGGACTACGTTTATAACGCTGATTCCCCCCCCCCCCCATCCCCGCCACACATTACCTGACAACAGAACTATGGCTTATTATATTTTTCGCAAAAATGAAATAGCAATGTTCCAAATACTAAAACCAAGACATGCCTATTTACGTTTAAACATTTTGTTTATAGGACATTGAACAATTTAGATTCTTTTGTACGTAACGCCTGAACTCATTCCCAGTTAGTTTCTATCAGCGAATCTGGTCATCAAATAATGTTACAACTACGTGAAAGAGCTTATCTTATCTTTAGGACCCGTTTCAATTAGAAAATATTCACCCGCTGTTTTGCTAAATTACAGCAAAATTAAATTAAATGGTATTGTGTTGGATTGCAGACGGTGCCGCCGCCATGTTTTTTCAATCATATTAACGATTGCAGAACGAACCCTATCAGCAATGACGAAAGAAATCTGTTTAATAATCAAACGAGATAAGACCCCCGTACATGATGAAAGTCACAGGAAATTTAACCTACTATCTGTAAAGAATTCACATCAGTCGTATATCCACAGAATGTTTGCAGTAAAGTTTGCATTAGTGGTACATGTATGACGTAACACACCAATAACGCAAAGCGAGAGGGTTGTAAGTGCAAGTGTTTGTCATACACACTTAAACCGTTTCGCCCGAAGAATTTACACCTGGCTATGAGCTGACCTCCATCCAAAACTAAGCGATCATGCAATAAGCCAGTATCTCTGTTGCTTTATATTTTCTGATACAACCCTTCTGCGTATCGTAATGATTATTGCAAGAGTACCCCAGTCGTGTCACATGTATGTTGTGTAGTCGGTAGAAAGAGAGTCATTCAGCTATTTTCTGAAAATTTTGTTGTGACCGAGATAAAAAAAAATGCGTGATTTGATGCGGATTAGTTGCTGATAAATGAAGAAGAAAAACAAGGTTTTGTATTCAATAATACTGTATTTTTGTAATCATGGGGACAACACTAACAGGACTTCAACCGTTTCCTCCTACGGAATGACTATTCATGCTTGAACTGCAGCAGATGCATTCAGAAAACGTTGTGAAAAATGGCAAAACTCGACTCTCAAAGGTTTCATGTGCATGACGCTATTATGCACGATGTACAACTCTTGCTTTCACCATGCAGCCGATCATCCTATCTAGAGTATTTTCCAAAAATTTAATGTCAGGTGTTTTGGAAAATATATTTTTCAGCCTGTCCAAGTATTTTTTAATATTCGGACTATCTTAAGATTGAACTTGAAATCGATTTCTTTTGACAAAAAAATATAAATTGTCCGAACATATAGGGTGTCCGAATGTACTTGCGAGTTACGGAACATTCGATATCGCCGTTACGATCTTCATACAGACAAGACATATTGACGTAAAGTTTATATAATGCAAGATTGTGAAAAGACAATTATGAGACGAAGTCCTTTTGTTACCTACTGTGCGTGTATTTCTCAAAGTAATTGTGCAAAGCCATAGGTGATAAATGTAATCAACAAGGTAAAGGTGTGAAAAATTGTCACATTATGTGCACGGTATCGATTTTTTATTTGACCGAGAGTTGTTTTTTTTACATCGAAGATTTTTGTGAGAGCAACGGTGGATTCGGATCAGACTCGAAAATGGTCAACCCCCGAAATTTTGGGAGCCAAAGGACACCCGCGTTATAACGGAATCAGCGCTATAGCGCCTTTCGTTATAACGGGGCTCCACTGTACTATGTCATTGTATAACACAATAGAATGCATAACTATTTTTACCAGTTACTACACAATACCCAGTTCGAATTCTAGGTAACATAAGTATCATTTGTGCTCTGGAAATGTTTTTAATTTGGACAATGCTGTGGTTAAACAAAATGTTCATTTTCAATTTCATCAATATTATCACTTATATATTGCTAATGTAATGCACTATTCTTGCTACAGTGCAGTCATCTATCGCTAAAATTGTTTATTTTGTTGAAAAATTTACTCAAATGATAAGCTTTGCAGACAACAATGTTTTCTCACCTATGGGAAATAACAATGCTTTCTACCCTACTGGAAATAAATTTAAATTTTTGAAACTTTACATTTATTTTGTCATCTGACATTGGGCCTGTCTAAAATTTTGTAATTTGGTAAAGTGTTAACCATAACCAAACAATCCCTTACTTTTGACGTCTCTGAGCAAGAAGCCTTTAGAAAACATTGTGGGAAAAGGAGAAAATGCTGGTAACCAGCAATTTCTCCTTTTTCCACAATGTTTTCTACCCTTCACCAAATTTCAAATTTTCATTCACTTTTATTTTGTCATCTGCAAATGCTTTCAATTTGGGCAAGCCTAAAATATTGTCGTTTGGTAATGAGTTAAGCAAATATATACTGTACTAGCTGTTAATATCATTTATGAAAATAAAAAAAAACCTGAAACATTTCAATTTTTTTCCCGAACTAAAAGGCTTCACTTAACTAGCAGACTGTATAATCATAAAAGATCAAACTGCACATTCAGTGCAGACAATCTTTCACTTGTTTTTCCTTTAAAATCAATCATTCAAAAGAAAAATGAGGCTATCAGTACTTCTGCATATCTAAAAAACCTTATTTGCATTTTTACATGCTTGTACATGCACTGCATTTAATCAGTTATTGAAATCTTTATTAGACAGAAAAAGTCTAGACTTGTCAAAGTTTACTGCATTTGCAGAAAACAAATCTTGTGTCGCTTAACATTATTTTCCTGTGACATGTATAGTAAAGGAGAAAATGCTTGTTATCAGCAGTTTAAATTCCTTTACTCATAATGTTTTCAAAGGCCTCCTTTTTCATGGTAGATTATATGGAAGACAATTCTCCATGACCTTTCTCCATTTAAGTGTTTGTTTGTGTAGAATCCCATATTTTTTCCAGACCTTAGGAGCCCTGGAGCCGGCTGTAGTTAAGTAGGGAGCATGCAGCAGGACTTGAGACCTGGGGAGAGCTCTTTCACTGCTTACCATTGTTTCATCCATGTTTATGTGGGGCAGCAGACAGTGACCTTAGGGAGAATATTTTGCAAACGGACTGATAACAGAAACTCCAGAAAAGCATAGATAGATGCACTGGCTGCAGTCATATAACTGAAAATATGTTAAAAACAGCATTAATAACCTTGCAATCAATCAATTAGACCTCAGGAGCAAGGCTTTTTAGCTGTTGTTGGAATCTGATCTACAACACTTTCTTCTTTCCTTTGTAATATTTCCACTATTTTGAAGACAACTCTCTACATTTATCCCATTTCAAAACAAGTTTCAGACTTTTAAAAATTATTCAGAAACTGTCTGAAAAGAGTGGACTGATTGATTGATAATCAGAGTTTAACACCATTTCGTATAATTTCATATCACACAAAGTACACCTATGCATGTGTTCCTGGCTTTCTAAACCAGTACTGACACAAGTTTCATACGAAGTCACCGATTCCTTATCTCAAGCAAAAGGTTGCCGGCCATAAAGTTTGCCTCAACTGGGTATCAAACTCGCAACAACAAGGTCACAAATCTGATATGCTAATCCCTATGCTACCTGGGCAGTCATCAAAAAGTAAAAAATTTTGCGAGGGTTTTTTTAAAAATTTTGTCATCTGTAAATGCTTTCAACAAGAGTAGCTTTGTTGTCTGGGAAAGCCTTGCAGTTACGTGCTTTATTCCTATAAACTGGTTCAGTAAACCAAAGCCCTTTATGTCATGTTGAAAGTTCTTTTAATTTCAACTGGATTTTTTAGTTACTAACCCTTTCCCAAACCATCCAGATTTTCAAAGACCCTGTGCGGTGTCCCTGACCTGGTTGTGAGGTAGAGTGTCAGCCTTGTAACCATGAGGTCCCGAGTTTGGTACCCGGGAGCGGATGTTAACTTTGGGATTTTTCATTGGCCCACACATTCTGCTAAAGAACTGGTATACAGTTCCCAGAAAGCAGAATCGAGAGAGTTTAGTATAAGTTGTAAGATCTTGTTTCTCAATCAATGTAAAATAAATATGTTTAACTCTTTGCCACACAATCCTGACATTTAACAACCCTGAGAAAGAAGCCTATAGAAACATTGTGGGAAAAGGAGAAAAGGCTGTCAACCAATATTTTCTCCTTTTCCCACAATGTTTTCTCCTTTATCAAAGTCAGAAATCATCATATTACCAAGTTTAATTTGTTGTCTGCAGATGCTTTAAATTTTTGTCCAGTCCAAAAAGTTGTTGTTTGGCAAAGAGTTAACTCGTTACCAAACGACAATATTTTAGACTTGTCAAAATCAAAAGTATTTGCAGACGACAAAATAAAAGTGACTGAAAATATGAAATTTGTTTTGAGAGGGTTAGAAAACATTTTGGGAAAAGGAGAAAATGCTGGTTAGCAGCATTTTCTCCTTTTCCCACAATGTTTTCTAAGGCTTCTTTCTTCAGGGTCGTTAAAAGTAGGGATTGTGTGGTAATGGGTTAAACCAAAGGATTAAAACAGTTTAATGATGCAACTGCTTCAGCCTGTTTACCACAACAGTTTTACCCTTCATTCCATACAATCCCATATTTTCAACGACCCTGATAGGGAGAGAACTTTCCAAAACTCTGACTGGGAAATAAAGAAAATCCTTTTTCCCACAGTGTTGTCTATCTTTTCAAAGCCAAATCCAAATATTTTAGCCAAATATGACTTTGTGTCTGCAGACCTTTTCTTAAAAGACAAGTCAAAACATTTGTCATCTTGCGAAGAATTAACTCTTTACCTTGGAACAAAATTCTGGACTCCGCAAATAAAACAGATGAGAATAAAACATTATATATGTAGCTCAAATGATGATTTTTGTCGACCACAAGATAAAAAACATTTTGGAAAAAGGAGAAACTGCTGTTTACAGCATTCAGTCCTTTCCCAACAAGGTTTTCAAATTTAGGCTGTTTTCCCAGATCATTCAAACTCAAGATTGTGTAGTAAAGAGTTAACCCTTTCCCTTTTACGATGCTGGGAAAGAAAACTTTATAAAACATTGTAGGAAAAGGAGAAAATGCTGGTAACCAACATTTTCTCCTTTTCCCACAATAATTTCTACCCTTTGGTAGACAAAATTCATCAATTGTATTACATATAATTTGTCATCTGCAAATGTTTTCAATCTAAGCCTAGGCCAAAATTTTGTTGTTTGGGAATGGGTTAAGTGCCACATCCTGTACATAATTATTATATGTGCTTCCGATAAAATCACACATGGTTGTAAGTCATGATGACACAATGCTGAGGGAGGTACATGTAGGACATTCAGCCTGAGAAAGGAGGCCCCAGCCCCATATGGACTTGTCCAAATTGAAAGCATCTGCAGACAACAAAATAAATGTGAATCAAAAGTTGAAAATTTATTTGGAAAGGGTAGAAAACATTGTGGGAAAAGGGGAAAATGCTGGTTACCAGCATTTTCTCCTTTACCCACAATGTTTTCAAAGGCTTTCTTTCTAAGGGGCATCAAAAGTCGGGACTGTGTGGTAAAGAGTTAATATAATATAAGGCCAGTACACTTCACAAAGTACTGGACAGTGTAATATATAATATCAAATGTAACAGGCTCAACATTTTGTGCAGTCTGATCAATGTGTAGCATGATCTTGATACAGGCTGTTTATGAGTGCAAAACAACCCTGTGAAGGGCTTTGAGGGTTAATGAAGTAAATGATTTATTAAATAGTGTTTTACACCCCTTTCAACAATATTTCAGTCATGTCACTTTGACAGGTCACAATTCATGTATCACACACAGTATGTTCTGGTATTCTTCATTATTGAGCGACTGGTCTCTGGGATATCTTTGCTCAAAGACACTTCCATGAAAAATTCAGTAGTTCCAGCAAGGCTCTTGCCTTAGTATTGTGGCTACAAGTCCTACACTTTGTCACTAGACAACACAGGATCCCTTAAAGTGTTAATAAAATTTTCACATTATCAACTTCTATGTAAGACACAATAACACACATTTTCAGCAGTCTGATCTCAAAATCAGCAATGTCTACAAAACCAAATCTTTTTAGGACTATGTGGGTAAGAACAAGTTCTCTTTTTATCTCTTTACCAGCATCATATGGTCATTTAGGGTTAAGATAACTAAAATGACAATTAAAAAAAAAAAAAGTTTTTCTCAACAGATGAGAAACAATAAAAGAATAATTACAGACTTACCAAACAAACCCAAGCATAAAAATATAAATTCAGCCCACAACAAATTTTTATTAAAAATCCTTGAAACTCATCCAATTTATGTGAGAATTTCAGTTTATGTAGCACAACAGTTATTGAACATACGATTTTCAGTTTGAACTTGGACCCTGAGCAATATCTACTATTATGTATGTCTAATCTTAAAACCTCACATGATAGCATGTGATACACCAATATGAACAAATAACCAATAACTATCGGACTGAATGTGAGAGCCCAGCCCACAAAACTTGTAAGTAGACAAAATGAGGTGAAAGGTCATACCATAACCTTTTGAATCAAGTTGGGGCTTTCCATTTCCTTTACTAAAATATTTTGAAAAAGAAGAAACTGCTTGAATTGTCACTAAAGTGTCATTCTCTAAAGTCCTTATCCAAATTTTATCTTCTCAGTGCATGCACATTGATTGACTGACATTGCATTGTGTTTAATGTTGCTTTCAACATAATTTCAGTAATGTTGTGATGGCAAGTGCACCTATCAATGCTTTCCTGGACTTACTGTTACCAGTTCTTTGCACAAAATTCTTCCCAAAGTACTGGCTTCTTATCCCACATAACCATCATTGAAACAATGATAAGCGATGACCAACATTTTCTCCTTCTCCTGCAGTGTTTTCTAGCCTTGAAAAGACAAATCATACCAATTGAGCAGTATATCACTTGTCACCTGCACTAATACTTTGGACTTGGAAAAGTCTAAAATTTTGTGGTTTCTTCACCCACTATCCAACAACCTCTGCTTTTCACGGATTTTCTCCGTTTTCCACAGAGTTTCTATCCTTCCAAACACAAATTCCAACCTTGTAGAGGCAGTAATTTTGTTATCTTCTGTAATGTCATTACTTTAAGAGATATATACCAGGAGGTTTGGTAAAGAGTTGATATGCCAGGAGGATGTCAATGTATACCTATATTCCTTCATGTGTGTGAATATTAAGACATCTGAAAGAAGTGCATACATTAGAACCAAACTTGCACAATCTGTAAAGAATTCCATGTGATGACTTTGGAGTAGAATAATTTTTTTTCAATGATTAAATTTCTGAATTTCTCCTACTTCTTCATTTGTCATGGAAAGCATATGTTCTGAACCAAATCAAATTCTCTGAAAGAATTCTAAAAGCCAACGTTTACCATAGTGTCTTAAGCTCACTGGCCGTCAGTCACTGGTGCTAAATAATGCTCCTTATTTTTTTTTTCATTGTGTCACAACATGTTCAACATGTGCAAGCAAAAAGAAAAACCATTTGTAGGAAACAATACACTATGGATCACATGTTCATGGTGAAAAAAAAAACAGAAGCTTCTGGCTAATACAATGGAAAACAGTGAAAAGGGAAGAAAAAACAGGCTAAACGCTTTACTCAAAACATTTCAAAAGCCGTCTTCATGTGGGTCCAACAACCCTGGGATTTTATTTGGTAAAGACATTATTGATTGTGCCTGTGAGTCTTTTCTTATCAGACATAGGCACAATACTGTTTGGTAGTAAACATAAGTACATCAGGGTAAAATGGTAACCCAAATATGTCTATGTATCCCTTCGAACACCTGAAATTAGGTCCCTTATTTATAAACCTTTACTAAAACAATTTCCATATTTTGACAACCCTGCAGGGAAAGGCTTTTGAAATCCAGCATTTTTCTTTTCCCAAAGTGTTTTTAAAGTTCATAGAATAAAGTACAAATCCCTTTATTCAAGCCATACATAGTACATGTATGTTGTAAGCGAGTGCTTTTATTATGCACCATTATGCGTAACCAGCATTTTCTCCTTTTGCCACAATGTTTTCTATCCTATCAAAGAGTAACAAACTTTATCCTTTATAACTAGAGTACTTTCCCTTGATTAGTTTTTCAACTGAAGCGACTATATAAAGAAGCCCATGTTAAACTTGTGATCCACCAGCCAATATAGCTCAGTAGGTAGAGCGTAGGACTCGTGAACACAATGTTTCGGGTCACTACAGGTTGTGGGTCCGAATCCCCGGCTGGCCAACTAAAATTACTAATAGTCTTTCGGATGAGACATTAAACCGAGATCCCGTGTGACGGTGCTACAGCCGAGCACATTAAAGAACCAGGCAAAGCTCTCAGTAGTTTCCACCTGTATCCATGCACTATCCCCCGCAACAACTAACCGTCTTCTGGTGGCGTCGCTCAGATGGGCAACTGGTAGCGACGATAAATAAACGCAAATAACCAACCAACCAACTTGTGATCCCTGAAATGGCGCCAATTTTGACCCCAGGCCTACAATATGAAGAAAGTTGTTAAAGGTCCATTAGATAAAGCTATATGCCCAATTCACTAGCCCTGAGCCTTATGGTTTCAGAGAAGAAGATTTTCAAAAATGTTAAATATTTTTTTAGTTGCCATGGCAACAACAGTTTTTGAGGGAATGATCAATCCAAATCTTTTAAGAACTTCTGAAGAGAACCATGGCAGGAAAATTTCCACGAAGTTTCATTAAATTTAGAAGGGTAATTTCAGTGAAGAAGATGTTTGAAAGAAAAGTCAATGAACGCACACACACTTGCACATACAGACACACCGGCCCATTACATAAGCCTGCTGGCCTTCCACAAAAGGAGCTAAAAATTGCTGCCGAATTTATGTTTACATAATTATAGCTGATAAGTCCGCTAGTAATACAGCAATTCTTTTCATCTTCAAATCTGCACAAGTTCCACCTTTTAATTCTCAGATCAATACCTCAGTGAATATGATGATGAAAATAAAGACACTGTTGTAATTTTGAAGCCCTCACCGAATACCCACTTCTTTATCAAATCATAAGAGTCCACCTGAAAAAACTTGTGGGAATGCTGTGATAATGGGTTTCAGTACACTTACAACCTGTCAACTAACCTATCATTAGCTCTTAACCCTTTACAACACAATGCCTACTTTTAACGAACCCTAGAAAGAAACCTTTTGGCAACACTGTTAGAAACGGATAAAATGCTCATAACCAGCATTTGCAAGCTACATGATATGTTATTAATAACATGACATTTATCTTTCAAGGGATGGGAAAAGTTTGTTGGATATGGAGAAAATGCTGGTAACCAGCAATTTCTTCTCTTTCAACAATGTTTTCTTCCCAAGTATCATTGATAATTAGGTCAGGTTCTTTGGCAAAGTGTTCAACCTCCCAGGTTTATACCATAACCCATTGCCTTCCTCAAGATTTTTTTTTCAAACCATCCAGAATCATGCACTTAATCACTTAGATGTTAACCCTTTAACAAACAAACCCAAGTTTCAACCAGCCCCAAAGAAAAGCAGCCCCAAGGAAAAGGGGTATGGAAGACATAACATGCTGGTAGCCATCATTATCTTCTTTTCCAACAATGTTTCATTCCCTTTCAAAGAAAATTGGGCCATACAAAGGGAGACTACCATGTACTGGAAGTATCAATTACAAGTCTTAGAGGTCTTATTGATCACTTAAATTGTACATCACAGTCATGATGTCATTTTTTTCCATGGGCGGATCCAGGGGGGGGAACCGGGGGTCTGGATCCCCCCCTGGAATTTTATCTATCAAAAATGCGGTTATAGGATTCGTGAAATGGTACTGGTTTGGTATTGCACAGCATTTATGTAAAATACAGTCACAAATTTAAAAAAAAGGTTCTAAATGTGGACACCTCATAGTTTGAACTGGAAGCGTTGACTTTTCTTGTAAACGGCTTACATCCACTGAAATCCGGAAACCAAAGTATCATATAATAAGATAGAGTGCATTTTCGGTGGGACCCCCTTCCCTGAGAAAGAGTATCTGGATCCGCGCATGTTTTCAAATCAAATTGATCAACCATTCATAGGTAACTGTGTTTATAATGAGTGTTTACGAATTAACTAGGTCGGGTTCGACTAATCACCGAAATTAATACCACCGAAATACCCCAAATTTTTTCTATCAAGTATAGATATCTGATAACACTATGAAATATTTGTCTTTTTTCGTAATATTGGAGTAAGCTTTTGTTGATTGATGGTAAGTTGAAAACATTATGACAGACAGAAGAAAAAAAATAACGACCCTGGGAAAGAATACTCTTGAAAATATTGTGGTATTTTCTACCCTATCAAAGAGAAATTGCACCATTTGTACCACACTGAAATTGTCGTCTGCAAATGTTTCCAATTCTGTCAAGGCTAAAATTTTATGTCAAATGTCACGATAAAAGACAATTAAATCGGACTTATATCAGTAATCTAAACTTGATAGCAAGAAAATGTGGTATTTCGGTGTTTCAATGGTATTTCAGTGATTCGTCAGACCGACTAGGCCTGCGTGTTATGTCAAGTAAAATGTAAATTACAAAAAGATCATTGGATACCTTGCACCAAACTCGGTGTTAACGTGAAGTTGAATCGGAAATTTATCAATTTATGTCCATTTTCATAACTGAGAAGCAGATTAAAGCCAATTAAAATTTTGAAATTTCCAGAAAGTACTAAAGAATGGCTGCTATGAAGAGGTACAGAGACACAATCACAAAAATAACATCGGAGCAACTCCTCAGACTAAAGGTAGGGTCTCAAAATTTAATGACCCTCAAAAATTTTAAGCTGGCAGAAAAACTGCTCATACATGCATATATAATGAGCATTTATGTATACATATTGTCCACATGATTGTGTTTATCACAAAATAAAGGTAAAGATCAGTGCTGTGCCTAGGCAGCACAATCATGGGATTCCCATGATTTTTCTGAAAATGCCACCCTCCCCCCTCCAAAAAATACAGACAAGCGGGCCATAAGTCACACTTCAGGCTCACTGAAACTATAAATTTTCTACCTTTTTCTAACTTTTAAGTGTCTGATACATGCATTGCATTACTCTTTTCTGTTCTATTATATTGTGGAATGCAAATCACAGACTGCCTTGGTTTTTTTCGCTAGTCCACATGTACTATTAAGCATTTTGCTCTAAATCCAAAGATAGGAAATTCTCGAGAGGCAAAGTCACATGGATTAGAGTTGATGATTCCAGTAGGTATATGTCAGGATATCAGGAAAACTCGTACCCTGGAAAACTCAAACCCTGGAGAACTTGTACGACCATGCTCAAGGGTACAAGTTCTCCAGAGAAATCATACCCTGGGTATTGTGTTCTCTGGAGACTTCATACCCCCACTTATACATAATTATGATGATACGAGGTGTGATCAGAATGTTCTAGGCCTGATACGCTTCAAGGCATTTCATTGGACAAAAATCTTGTTCAGTCTGTCATTCTATCTGATTGAAAGTCATTTGGAGAATAAAAAGCATTAATTTTGGTCACTCTTGTTTGCTTTTGTATGACATTATTTAGAAAAGACAGTGTGTCAAACTTGCAAAATTGACTCGAGGTGTTCTGCTCTTGCAGGACAATGCGCCTGCTCACACGTCGCAAGTTGCCATGACTGCTGCGACTGAATGCGGATTCGAAGTCCTTCCTCACCCCTCATATTCTCCTGATATGGCCCCTTCTGACTTCTATCTGTTCCCAAAATTGAAATCCAACCTTTGTGGAACACAGTTTGGAAGCAATGAAGACGTCATAGAGGCAGTGAACGAGTACTTGGGGGACCAGGAAAAAGATTTCTATTTGGAAGGGATAAGCAAGCTCGAACAGAGATGGACCAAGTGCACTGCCCTGAAGGGGGGCTTATATTGAAAACTAATGACCAGATTTTCATTCCCTGGTAATTGGAAGCACTTCGGTCCGAGAACTTTTTTATCACACCTCGTAGTTTACCACCATGTTGTCGACTTTTATTTTTACGCCGTTTTATGATCAATGTAGATTTGATGAAATTTTTTTTTTCATACACGTGTTGAAAATGTATAAATAAAGTAAATGAACTTGTGTTTTTTTTTCATGCAGTGTATGTTGTTTATATTTTGTGTTTGAAAAGGTGCAAAGTTATTTTGTTAAAGGAGACCATGTTGGTTTAAGCACCTTTTCCAACAATGCTTCCAAAAACTTCTTTGGTGTGGTTGAAACTCGAGATCATGTAGTAAACATATCAGAAAACACAGAAGTCTGTACAATGAAAATAAGATAGTGAGAGAAAAATGCAAATACTGCTATGTGAACTCACACTTTAGTCTCTTCAAAATTCTATAAATCTGCAGACAACAAATTCATATTTGGTACAAATGGGCATCAGTTCTATGAAAGGGTGAAAGAATGGTGGAAAAATGAGAAAATTTTGGTCATTTAAGCGCCCCCTCCCCCTTTTATCCAACAACATTTTCAAAAGCTATCTCCTACAGGGTGGTATTTATCAACTCGGCACTATTTAGCAAAGGGTACAGTAATGATCCATCAAGATTCAAAGAGCTATATTTCTTTTTTTTGATGTTACATAATTATAAAAAAAAAACACTGCTATACTTGTTTTATCCTTTTTCCAATGGTGTTTATAAGTCTTTCACTACAAACAACCATGCGACTGACTGGTAAAGGGTTACTTTTAACAAACAAATTGTACCTGTTTAACCCATTACCACACAATCCCTACTTCTGATGCCCCTGAGAAAGAAGCCTTTTGAAAACACTGTAGGAAAAGGAGAAAATGCTGGTAACCAGCATTTTCTCCTTTTCACACAGTGTTTTCTGCCCTTCCCAGAACAAGTTTTAATTTTTCAGTCACCTTTATTTTGTCGTCTGCAAAAGCTTTCAATTTGGACCAGTCTAACATTTTGTCATGTGGTAAAGAGTTAAATGCTAGTAAATGGGCAAGTGTGCACAATGGTGTTTTTCACACCTGATATGTGACTTTATGGTACTGGAGACTTTTGACTGCTTTGAAAAATTGCCATATGCCATTAACGAACCATAAATAAAATACATGCATCTCAATGAGCTTTTAAAAAGGACTTCTCTTCGAATAATTCAATGAATCCTGATAACTTAGATCTACCTGATAATTTCATCTTTCTAAAATTTACCTGCCCATTACGTTAACTTCCTTTCCATTTAAATCCATCAAACATCTGGTTACAAAACTGATATTTTACTACAAATACCCAAGTTACCAATGCTGCAATATTCTACACCTTACTCATTTCACTAAGAATAAAATGAAAATCACCAATTCACCAAAATCTGAATGATATATACATGTAGAAAACTTTCCCCCAATGGTCTGTAGGGTACCGAGTTCTCTGGAGAATTCATTACCAGGGTAATTCCAGAGAACTCATAATCTTCTGATTGGGGTACAAGTTTTCCAGAATATGAGTTTTCCAGGGTTATAAATTCTCTAGTACAGATAACTGTCCCCAAAGATGATGTTACTTTTTGACTGGTCACCTCTGGGTACAGAGACAATCAAGACAAAATCAGCTGAAAGCTCCGCACAGATTTTGTGCGCAAGTTTGAACTCTTACAATATCCCAAATAGACTTATAGAACACAAAACTAGGATTTAAACATACCTGTGGCTTGCGTATTCA
Organism: Tridacna crocea; assembly: GCA_943736015.1. Lineage (NCBI taxonomy): Eukaryota > Metazoa > Mollusca > Bivalvia > Cardiida > Cardiidae > Tridacna > Tridacna crocea. The sequence continues at coordinate 32,263,523 of OX031063.1, read as the reverse complement.
ATATTCCTTCATTTAAAATACAAATATTTTCAATTTAAATGCTGATCATGAGAAAAAAAGATGCATTTCATCAGTTACTCGAGTTGTTTACATTCCCGAAAACATACAAACTGGCTGCCACGCACGATAAATTTCGTAAGTGATTTAACAATTTCTTTTTGGTCATGTTTATCACTAGAAGGTAATGGCATTTCGCTTGCAATGGAGATAAAACCGACGAAAGTGAAAGTTAGTATAGCACTGTATATTTGCTACTGGAAAATTTACGATGGACTAGTGACGGTACAGTGTCCAAATATGAAAACAATCACCGGAACTTCACATTATTGAGACTAACGAGTTCTCTAGCAGTCCATGTCAGGTTTGTTGTAAGCGTAGTTTAAAACTTTTTAGGACCATTTGCTTGCAGCAAAGATTTTAGCCTGGTGCTCTAAGGGTTGAAGCTAGATACAAGTATCTCGCGTCATTAGTTTTGATGCCCTCAAGCCTTTCAGTTTCAGCTTCTATATCATTAATTTGTTTTCAGTATAAATAAATGTAGTGTCTAGTGTCTTTCAGCTTTAGCATGTTGCCTTTCACTTCAAATCTTTTTCATGACTTTTTGTGACTTACATAGGAATTATTTTCAAGACTTAGCATTGACTTTGTAGATGCCTTTGTTTGTTTACACTCTTTTGAAATATTTCATTCGTCCAGACTGAAAGTGAGCTTCACAGTAGGCTTAGACAAATAAGTTACGATATATAATTATTACTGAAAAATATATAATTAGTATGAAAACTTCATAATTCGTTGGTGAGATATGCAAAAGGATATCTGTTAAATATTCACGGTTACATCATCTAAATTTTCTAAACACTTACCGCTTATAGTTCACAGCCTCTCTCTCTCCCCTCTTCTCTTCTTCTGTATGGAATCATTCGCAATGTCTCGGTCACAATTTTAGCTGTGTTCGTTTGAAACTTTCAGAGACACCCGTTACTTCGATTTGGAATATATTTCGTGTGTAACCGAACATACTAGTTAATTAGGAACACAAAACACGTCAGAAAACGCAATTAGAGAACCATAATCTGTTTTCATGATTTTTAAAATTTCATCGACTATCTGTATAGCTGTAGACACGGGAGTGAGAAACTTAGACCCCTGACCATTCAGACCCCTTAGATTTTGGGTGACATCCAGAGACACTTGGACCCTTTATTTTTATGAACCCATTTTTTTTTCTGTAAATCAGAATTGTGATATTTGATTGTTTCATCAATTGAGTATAATTATTAGAAGCCGCTAGAAAGCGGCTTCCAGTAGGAATGCACCTAAACTATTTACCATGTAGATGATTAGTAAATACTCGATTGGTCATTATTTTCGGAATTTTCTAATAATGTCGCGTTGTTGTGGCAGAATTACTCAACGTGACTTAAATATTCAAACAGACCAAATTGAAAATCAAGCCTGATTTCTTGCAGTTTATAGTTTATTCCCAAATAGCAATAAAAATACAGAAGAATATAAACATCCTTTAATATTAGTTAGTCCCCCGATGTTTTCACACTTACACGATTCCTTCTATTTTCCCAAACGAAGTTTTTATGCTTTCCATTTATCACGAGTCTTCCCATTTCTCAATGGTTTTCGCATTTGTCTACTATTTTACTAAACAGAATAATGATAATTATGATATAAAAAGCAGAATAGAAATGATAATCAGTAGCAATTTTATGTACAAGCTTTTCGTCTACTCTTAATCTGTAAAGAAGTTTTACAGGTTTGCACAATGGCTATGCAGAAAAAGGTTCAAACTACTGTTTATTAAACGAAATATGAATAGTAATAGTTATTATGTTGTGGTGAAATAGATCCAGATCTTTAAAGACATAAAAGATTTTTTTTTTTTTTGCGTGTGTGTGGCTGCTATTTCAGTTGTAAAAGAAACGTTCTTTGTGCCAACTGTGCAGGCTATGATTAGAATAATTTTAGAAATGTCATGCAAAAGTTTCTGTTGCTGGAGTAAAAGTGTAAAGATTCACTGTGTTGCAAGCATGCTAAAATACTTTTTGACCAGCAGGAAGATGATAATGAAAAAAAGTTGCTGAATGTATTTTTTTTTTTTTTTTTTTAAATGAAACCCAAAGAAGAGATCACTGGTAGAAAATGTAAATACACGTACATGTAAACATCACTATGTGAATAACGATCTTAATATCGCTTCTAATAATTAGTAACTTAAATAATAATTCTGTAGTAGTGCCTCTGATCAATGCCGCAATAGAAGTTTTCTTTCTAAAATCATCTTAAAATAAATGGAAAATGCTGTATACTGAATGGGCAATTTCTCCATTTTCAAATTTTGAGTATAAATTTAAAAATTCTAATGCTTTTTATAATAATACAAATAACAAGATTATTTAAGATTCCTCTCTAAACTTCTGTCTATTTCTTTCAGGATTTGAATAAATGGAAGTATAGGAATCTTTATTGACTTATACATACACATGTATATCGTCATATACAAAATGTTTTTTAACAAATGGCATGGTACTAAATAGAGTCTCTTTCTCTCTCTTTCTCTCTCTCTCTCTTTCTCTCTATTTTCTCACTCTCTATTTCTCTCACTCCACCTCTCTCTCACTCCACCCCTCTCTCTCTCTCTCTCTCTCTCTCTCTCTCTCACACACACACACACACACACACCCCCACCCACACACGCACACACAAACAAAATTACAATAAACAAATCTACCCGCATTTAACCCCTAGGCTGCTAAGTGCGACTCATGAACCTTTTGCGGACAATGTAGTTCAAGATCAGACAGCACAGAACGTGCAGTCTGATCTTTGATCTAGACTGTCCGATGAGGAGATATTATTCCAAAAAGCATAACTTCGAGATAGTAATATTTAGGTTCATAATTTCAAGTTTTAAATCTAATTTTAGTTCTTTAGCAGGTTAGGGGCTAACACCAAAAGAAAAGAAGAAGAATGAAAAAAATACTACTGTGAACTAAGTATAATTGATTAAGTAAAGACATATAATGGAGAATGTATAAACATGAAGACAGTATAACTACAATTTTAGTGTCTGTATATACACATACACAAATTCATGCAATATATATATACACCCACTATCACTGCAGTAAGGGATATATTGCTGTTTTCAACATTATTTCAATTATATCGCGGCGTCTAGTGCACCGATCCATGCGTTCCGGGAGATTTTTTACCATTACCTTGGCAATTTCCTTTCCAAGCCACTGGCTGCTTTCCCACATGATCATTGTCGGAATAATGGGTAACAAAACTTATTCATTACCGATGACTGGAAATTTCCATTTCGTAGCAGCTAAAAGATTATTATTAACAATACTAGTGAGATTATGATTCCTGTAACAAAGTTCTTCTTCTAAATGCCTGTTGAATAAACTTTCCTAGCTTAAGTGTTATTGACTTGTTTTTCTCTCTCATTAATTGAAGTACTTTCTCCATACTTGGACGACGATAATAATATTTTTTGATAAATTGCGAACGTAAATCATCAAATTTGGAACATTTGAACAAGAAATGAAATTCGTCTTCTATTTCACCGCTATTACATAGGTTACAAATTCTCTCCGATCTTTCCTTTCGATCACGGCCATATCTTAATTTCTCAATATTTAGGCTGTGTGCGCTTATTCGCAATTGTGAAATGGCTGATCTTATTTGAAATGAATTGATACAAGTTAAATAATTTTCCATACTGAAGTCAGTTTTAAGATGAACGTATAAGGATTTCAATTTTTGATTACAGTGTAAATCGTAAAACCATTTTTGATAGAAGTTATCTTTTACTCTCTGTCTGAACTCAGAAATGAAAATACTTTCTTGTATTTGGTCAGTGCTATCAAAAACATATGAAAATCCATAATCATCTAGTAACTTTTTTATATTGTACAACCACCCTTTCTTACCTTGATTCAATCTTTCTTTTGCACTCTCATAAACTGCCGATAAAATAATATTATCAGACTTTACTATTTTTAACCAATACTTTATTATTTGCACATAACGATTTATGTACATTATTTTCTGTTTCTTTTTTTCCTTACGTTTTAGTACCATGTATATCATGATTTTCCGTTGGTTGTGGAGGGGGGGGGGTTTAGATAAAAACAGATACAAAAAATGTTATGATGTTATGTCCACCAAAAGATTGCGGCTTCGATGATGCTATGCATCATAAATTTGTCTTGTTCAAAGTTTAGTTTTTCAATTAGCCATGAAATCAGGTGTGATTTTGAATATGTTGTTCAATTAACATATTTAGATTGACTATTGTTGTTCAAATTGAACAGGGATCATAAATAGAATCCGTGATTGGAAATTTCCCTACTTTTTCAATGACTATACAGCCTTGATTTTTACCATAGACGAGTGGAATATTTTCACATTTCAGTATTTTTTTGAACGTATTTTCTTGTAGTAAGTTGTAACTTTGAAAATTACTGTTTTACTTACACATTTAAAAGATGAAAACTGCTGTTCAATTAATAACTTTACTAGTTGTTTCATAACTGAAAAGTTCTTTTTTAACCCCTTACGGCACAATTTTAACCCATTACCACATAATCCCTACTTTTGACAACCCTGAGAAAGAAGCCTTAAGAAAACATTGTGGGAAAAGGAGAAAATGCTGGTAACCAGCATTTACTCCTTTTCCCACAATGTTTCCCACCCTTCACAAAACAAATTTCAAATTTTCAGTCACTTTTATTTGTCGTCTGCAAATGCTTTCAATTTGGACAAGCCCAAAATTATGTCGTTTGGTAATGAGTGAACGTAGTGGACCCGTAATAGAAAACAGATATTTCCACTATAATATCGTCCTAGCAAATTTGCTAAGATTAAAAATAAGTATTATTGTACTTCTTTCACCGAGCCACTTTTTCCTTTTTGACTTTCCTAGAATTATCTTTTATAAATCTAAAACCACTATATTTTCATTACAAAAAAATATGATAATTTCCTCCCTTTTCTGCGAACTAACAATAGTATCAACAAATAATTTCAAGATAGACATCAAAGGAAATTGAAAGGAAAGCCACTACCTTAACCCATTACCACACAATCCCTACTTTTGACACCCCTGAGAAAGAAAACTTTTGAAAACACTGTGAGAAAAGGAGAAAATGCTGGTAACCAGCATTTTCTCCTTTTCCCACAGTGTTTTCTACCCTTCCCAAAACAAATTTCAATTTTTCAGTCACCTCTATTTTGTCGTCTGCAAATGCTTTCAATTTGAACCAGTCTAAAATTTTTTCGTTTGGTAATGAGTTAAGTCATATTTAACTTATTGTCTGCAAATGCTTTCAATGTGTACAATTCCAAAATTTTGTGATTTATGTAGATGAATGGGTTGATTATATTGATGATAACTAAAAGACTGAAAAGAGAGATGAAATAGACAGAAGAGAAGATTGGTTGGTGCATAGATAGATAAATAATTATGCTGAAGGTATAAATTCAAATGGCGATGAAGGGATATCCTTGTACATTAATATTTATAGTGCTTATCCATCCCCAGTGTAAGGTGTTTATTTGATCATGAAACATCCTTTCAAAAAACCTGTAACACTTTACCAGACAACATAATTTTCAAATTGCCAAACCAAAGGCAATGGCACACATAAATGAAATATGGCTAAAATAAAAAATGGGCTGGTTCTGTCTTTTGAAGACTGAAAACAGTGTATGTAGGAAAGGAGAAGCTTTACTTGTTTATGGTGGTCATTGCTGAAAATTTTGAGTCTGTCATGTCAACTTTTTACTGAACCTTTATCAAATTTCTCATTCCCCTTTGCAACTTATATATAAACTGCACTTGTAAAGATTTTTATATTTATTCATTATATGTATTCATGATCACTTCTGCCTCAATATTTACTATTAAAGCTCATTTGTGTGATTGTCTTTGAAATTTTCAAGAATATATAAATACACGGAATGATATATGTATAATTAATCTATGTACCTAAGTATGTCTAGCCGCAGACTTCAACTTAGCAGATTGAAAGGTTTTTAACACGTATTTTATCAAAAAATACAAAACACTGCGTGTAATTTGCAAGCAGCGAGCATACCATGGAAGAAAAAAAAATCAACCAATAAAGAAAGAATTTGAAAATAGATGTGTATGCATGTTTTGACCTTTATGTTGACTGTGAGTAATTCAAAATCATTTCATGAACTATTTCTATAAACTAATATATAACTATAGTCTCAAAAGTCAAAATACTTATTTTATGTTGCAAGACAAGATTTCAACTGTTACAATCCTGTCATGCATAGTAAATTTAATATGTAAATATCTTTTTGGAAAAAGTCTCACTAAATTAGGGATCTATGTACCTCAAGGGTCTAACTGTCATCGAAATTTTAGGGGTCTAAATGGTCAGGGGTCTAAGTGTATGACATCCTTAGGCACTTACCCTTTTATATAAAGTATACAGTATGTTCGACAAGGAATCATATACAGTATACACTAGATCTATAATTATACCACTACGATGCTAGTTCGGTACATTTCTGGAATTTTTCTGCGCAAAGTAGGAATTTACTTTCTAACGCCAGATTTCATTCTACAAATAGATCTTTCTAATCTAGGCATTCTGGGTGAAGATTCGGACTACTTGAATAGACGACAGCCGTCACTTTGAATTTCAAAATCACCTCTTGTACGGGCTGATTTTGATCTAAACTATCTGCAAAACATACCTCAGTTAATGAATAGTAACGCGAAAGGCACATTAATATGCTCGTCATTTTTTGTTTTTGTTATCTTCCTTTCGATGACCGTCATCAGAAAGCTGGCTGGCATATATTATTTCAATTAGACTATGCGGCAGCAGCGTGTTTGCTCCCCCCAACCATGAGGAATTTTCGGGACTATAATTTTCTTGAGGCCCAAGGTCTCCTGAGCACATTCTGAAAATCTACCACCCGGCGAATTGGGCTTTTAGAAATTATAAAGATCATCAAGTGCACCACTAACCCCAAAGTTACTGGTTGATCCTCAATATTTCTATTTCTTTGGGAATTTTATACCTCGCGAAAGTTCCTTAATGATCTCACGTAATGCATAAAGCTAATAATAAGATGACTCTATGCATTTCTAACAAATAAAAGGGCATTTAGTGCAAATCAATGCACTGACAGCACTATTTTATAATTAAAGCTTCTAAAAAATCATAATCTGACAAACTATACCTAGGATATATTTCAGATAAAGCATATTTTCTTGGCGACTATCTCAGACGAGTTCCAAAGTGGGTCATGTCGAGTTAAAACTAGGTCACTAGGTCAAGTCCTAGATAAACCTTGTGTAGGCTCTCGGGGCCAGGGCCCCGTTTAACTATGGTAGTTAAGAAGAAAAATTTCGTAAGTTTTACGTAACTATAGTGACATTAATCTGCCACGAGATACATGAAAACTATCATGATAATTCGCATGCATTAATGCCACAATACTATAGTTATGTACAGTTTGGTAACTATCTTGGTGAAACGGGATCCTGGGCTTTTGGAAATTGCTCAGAATCTTTGTCTTGATGATATCTGAGACGGGTTTGAAAATTAGTCATGTTGGATCGAAAACTAGGTTACTTCTAAGAAAAACCTTGTGTAAGCTCCAGAAGCCACATTTTCAGTCCAATACTCTTGAGAGTTGGTCAGTATGTTTGTCTAGGTGATGTCATTGATAAGTTTAAAAAATTGAAAAAATGGTCAGAATGTTTGTCTCAGTGATGTCATAGATAAAGTTAAAAATGGGTCATATCGGGTCTTGAACGAGGTCATCCGGTAAAATCTTACAAAAATCTTTTGTACCCTCTAGAGGCCACATTTTCAGTCAAACAGACATGAATAAAGGTTGGTCAGAATGATTGTCTTTATGTTATCTCCAACAGGGGTCCTGTCTGGTTCAGAGATAAAACGTAGGATTCGTGACCTGGAGGCCCTGGAACAGAGCCACACTGGCTCCACTTAATTTTTCACAGGAGTGTCCTTAAGCAAAACACTCCAGAGCTAGTAGTACTCGTGCAACCCAGGAAAACATGAAAATGCGACATGACTGAAAGCAGGATAAAACACAATTCTAAGAAATAATAGTTATCTCGAACAAGCTTGAACATGGGTCAAGTTGGGTAAAAAACTAGGTCACTGAATCAGATCTTTAAAATATCTTGCGTATGCTCAAATGGCCATATTTTCAGTCGTATACTTTTGGAATTTGGTCAGAAAGTATGAAGGTTTTATTAGTATCTTAGATGAGTTTGAGGACGGGTTATTTAGGTTTAAAAACTAGGTAACTAGGTCACATTTTAGAAAATAAATCTTTTGTACGCTCTACAGGTCGCATTTTAATTCCAGTGCTCATGAAAGAAAAATGTTTTTCCTGATTATATCTCAAATAAAATCGAAAATGGTCGCATCAGATCTTAAAAAGGTCACGTGGTAAAATCTGTAAAATATATTGTGTTCGCTCAAAGGGCTATGTTCCGTGTCCAATACTGCATGTTTGTTTCCATTTCCTTTTTGGTATGTTTATGTGTGATGAAAACGTGTAAACGTTCTTGACTTGAATATTTGCGAAATTGATCAAATAGTTATCCTCGATTGAATTTGGAATCTAACATGTAAGTAATTGTGCAGAGTCAGACATCATCCGAGCATTTAACAAGAGATCGGTAGACAAATTTTGTATCATTGCGCCAATAAAAGACTAGGAATGAGTGAAGCTGATTTCAATCAAAAATCAGTATTTTTAAGATAGATGGCCTCACCCAGGTCACCTAGGGTATTTTAACATGCCATTTCCAATAACATATATCTGAGTGCCACCATAAAATTCATTTGACTGAGAAGTGAAGAATGAGTTTAAATGGTTTTATTTCCTTCGGCTTTGCACAAAATACGATAGGTCGTCTTCAATATTAAATATTGAACTCATAGTGGTTTCTTCGACAAATACCACAAAAAATGCGTAAAGTTTGGGGTAAGACCTGAATTCATATTGTGTGAAATAGTTAATACTTTCCAATCCACTTTGCAACAGGTAAGTTTTAACCGTTTTCTTGAGATCATCTGAATCTAAGTCCATCCTCTGCTTCACCATGAACTATGACTGTTCGGTGTGATGAAAATCGTGGTGTTTTAGCACGAAGGCCCAAAACCTAACTGCGACAGAGAAAAACGGAAAAGGACTTGAAAAATCCATGTGATGATCCAGAGGGCTACATCTAAACACAATATACTGCAAAAAGCTTTTAACCCTTTACCAGACGACAAAATTTTAACCTTATCCAAATTGAAAGGATTTGCAGACGGCAATTTCAGTGTGGCTCAAATGGTGCAATTTCACTTTGATAGGGTAGAAAACATTGTGGGAAAAGGAGAAAATGCTGGTTACCAGCATTTTCTCCTTTTCCCACAGCGTTTTCAAAAGGCCTCTTTCCCTGGGTCGTAGAAGGTCGGCATTGTTCGGTAAAGGGTTAAGCAAAGAGATAGAATAGTGGCGGTTAATAGTTTATTAGCCAAATTACCAACATGGTTTTGTTTTTCCCTTCTCTTTTAAACTGGTTATCCATCAGCCATCCATATTATTAAGAACTTCAAATTTCACTACTAATTGTCTTTGTTACCTCCCTTTGACCATGGTCCGGTATATGCATATAGCAACCAGCCTTTTTTTTCACCAGGAAGGCCAAAATCCACCCATACAGGTAAACAAGGTGGACCTAGCAAGTTGTGACATTTTATGAGTTATTCTTATTTTTGTCCTGTTTGATCAATCATCGATCCTGTGATTAAAGACCCTGATGCAAAAAAACAAACTTTGAAATCATTGGAAAAGAGAAAAATAATACTGTTTCGCACAAACTCTTTTCTCCCTTCTCGGAGAGAAAAAAATCGATTATTTAAGCTACATTTGTCGTTGTTGAAAAAAAAAAGACTTATCTCAACAAATGATTGACAGAATACTAATTCGTGTTTTCGTCATATTGTATTGAGCTTTTTACCAAACGACAAAATCTTAGACTGGTCCAAACTGAAAACATTCGCAAACGACAAATTAAATGTGACTCAAAAATTGAAGCTTGACTTTGCAAGAGTAGAAAACAGTGTGGGAAAAGTAGAAAATGCTGGTTACCAGCATTTTTTCTTTTCATACAATGTTTTCAAATGTTTTTTTCCCAAGGGTCATGAAAACAAGGGATTTATTCGGTAATACCTTAATACTTTAATCCAACAGCAATGGTAAGATGATGGAGAACTGTTCAGAATATCAGGTCCTAATGTCTGTTTGTGTTATCTCCCTTCGACAACTCCTCTCTCTCTTTCTCTCTCTGTCTCCCTTGTCATATTCCACAACTATTTAAAGTATGCAGATTTAAACTATTTGAGCTGTGGCAAAAGGGGCTTGATGCATTTCCGTTATGCATTATATACCAAGCAAGTCATCACATGGTTAAACGTCAATCAGATCCATTTAGCCTCTAAATCAGTTGGATCTAGAGGAAGAAAGGCCCTTTGACACACAGAAATTTACACAAAGCAAAAAAGTTTTGGCATTTGTCAGTCTTCCTGGGGCCAATACATGTTCCATATGCATTAAGCCCCCTTTTCACAGAACAAGGTCAACTTGATTTAGTTATGGCAATTTACGCATGCGTTACATTTTTTTATATTCCTCTTCTTCAAAGTAGGGGGGGGGGTTGGTATTCTGGTTTCATCATGGCTGTCTGTCTGTCCTTCCGTGAATCAATCCATCTATCTGCTTTGTTTCTGTGCTCTATATTAGATGCTGTTTGATTTAGTACACTGAAACTTTGTACAAGTGTATTTTAAGCGTTACTTCGATTTGGAATATATTTCATGCGTAACCAAACATTACGTACTAGTTTACTAGGAATACAAAACACGTCGGAAAACGCAATAAGATATCCATATTCTGTTTTCATCATTTAGAAGATTTCATCGGCTGTCTATAGAGCTATAGACACGGGAGTGAGAAGTTTAGACCCCAGACCATTCAGACCCCTTAAAATTTTAGATTTTGGGTGACATCCAGAGACACTTTGGCCCTTTATTTTTATGAACCCATTTTTTTCTGTAAATCAGCATTGTAATATTTGACTATTTTATCACTTGAGTATGATTGATAGTTTAGTTTTTCAAATAAGCCAAAAAATCAGGGGTAATTTTGAATATGTTGTCCAGTTTACATACATAGATTGACTATGGTTGTTCAATTGGAACAGGGATCATATAGAGAATCCCTGATGTAGAATTTTCTTACTTTTTCAATGACTGAACAGCTGTGATTTTTACAATAGATGGTTGGAATATTTTCACATTTCAGTATTTTATTTGAACTTCTATTCTTAATTTGATCATGAAACATCCTTTCAAAACCCCTGTAACACTTTACCAGACAACATAATTTTTACATTGTCAAACCCAAGGCAATGGCACACGTAAATAAAATATAGCTAAAATGTGCTGGTTCTGTCTTTTGAAGACTGAAAGCACTGTAGGAAAGGAGAAACTTTATTTGTTTATGTTGGTCAGTTCTGAAAATTTTGAGTCTGTCATGTCATTTTTATACTGAACCTTTATAAAATGTCTAATTTCCCTTTGCAACTTATAAATTGCATTTGTAAAGATTATTATGTGTATTCATTATATGTATTCATGATCACTTCTGCCTCAATCTTTACTAGTGAAGGTCATTTGTGTGATTGTCTTTGAAATTTTCAATAATATATAAATAAGCGGAATGATAGATATAATTACGTAACTATAGTATAGTGGCATTAATCTGCCACGAGATACATGAAAACTATCATGATAATTCGAATGTAACTCGTAGCCGATTAATGCCACTATACTATAGATTTGTATAGTTTCGTAACTATCTTGGTGAAACGGGGCCCTGGGCTTTTAGAAGTAGCTCAGAATCTTTGTCTTGATGATATCCGAGAAGGCTTTGAAAATTGGTCATGTTGGAACAAAATCTAAATTACTTCTAAGAAAAACCTTGTTTAAGCTCCAGAAGCCATATTTTCAGTCCAATACTCTTGAGAGTTGGTCAGTATGTTTGTCTATGTGATGTCATTGATAAGTTTAAAAAATGAAAAATGGTCAGAATGTTTGTCTCGATGATGTCATAGATAAAATTAAAAATGGGTCATATCGGGTCTTGAACTAGGTCATCCGGTAAAATCTTACAAAAATCCTTTGTACCCTATAGAGGCCACAGTTTCAGTCAAACAGACATGAAGGTTGGTCAGAATGATTGTCTTTAGCTTTTTTCGAACAGGGGTACTGTCTGGTTCAGTGGTAAAATGTAGGATTCGTGACCTGGAGGCCCTGGGATAGAGCCACACTGGCTCCACTTGGATTTTCACAGGAGTGTCCTTGGGCAAAACACTTCAGAGCTACTATATAGTTCTGGTGAACCCAGGAAAACATGAAAATGCGAGCTGTTGCCGTGATATGACTCAAAGCGGGATAAAACACCATTCTAACAAACAGTAGTTACCTCGAACAAGTTTGAACATGGGTCAAGTTGGGTAAAAAACTAGTGCACTGGATCATACCTTTGAAAATTCTTGTGTATGTTCTAGGTAACTACGTCACATTAAAAAAAAAAAAAAAAAAACACGTTTGCACGCTGTACAGGCCGCATTTTAATTCCAGTGCTCATGAAAAAAAATGGTAACAATGTTTTTCCTGATTTTCTCTCAAAATGGTCGCACCAGATCTTAAAAAGGTCACGTGTTAAAATCTGTAAAACATATTGTGTTCGCTCAAAGGGCTGTCTTCCATGTCCAATACTGCATGTTTGTATCCATTTCCTTTTTGGAATGTTTCTGTGTGATGCAAACGTATAAACGTTCTTGACTTGAATATTTGCGAAACTGATCAAATAGTTATCTGCGATTGAATTTGGAATCTAACTTGTAAGTAATTGTGCAGAGTCAGACATCATCCTAGAATCTAACAAGCGATCGGTAGACAAATTTTGTATCATTGCGCCATTAGAGTTAGTGAAGCTAATTTCGATCAGAAATCAGTATTTTTAAAATAGATGGCCCCACCCAGGTCATCCAGGGTATTTTAACATGCCATTTCCAATAACATATCTGAGTGCCACTGTAAAATTCGTTTGCCTGAGAAAAAATGAGTTTAACTGGTTTTACTTCCTTCGGCTTTGCACAAAATACGATAGGTCGTCTTCAAAATTCAATATTGAACTCATAGTGATTTCTTCGACAAATACCACAAAAAAAAAAATGTGCAAAGTTTGGTGTAAGATCCGAATTCATATTGTGTGAAATAGTTAATACTTTCCAATCCAGTTTGCAACCGGTAAGTTTTAACCGTTTTCTTGAGATCATCTGAATCTAACTCCATCCTCTGCTTCGCCATGAAATCTGCCTGTTCTGTATGATGAAAATCGTGGTCTTTTAGCAAGAAGGCCCAAAACGTAACTGCGACAGAGAAAAACAAAAAAAAGCTTGAAAAATACATGTGCTGATCCAGAGGCCTACATCTAAACACAATATACTGCGAAAAGCTTTTAACTCATTACCAAACGACAATACTTTAGGCTTGTCCAAATCGAAAGCATTTGCAGACAACAAAATAAAAGTGACTGAAAATTTGAAATTGGTTTTTTTGAAGAAAGGCCCTTTGATTTACTCCAGCATTTTCTCCTTTTCCCACAATGTTTTCTAATGGCTTTTTTCTCAAGGGCGTCAAAAGTAGGGATTGTGTGGTAAAGGGTTGAGCAAAAGGATAGAATAGTGGCGGTTAATAGTTTATTAGCCAAATTTCCTATATGGGTTAGCTTTTCCCTTCTCTTTTAAAACTGGTTATCCAGCAGCCATCAATATTATTAAGAACTTCAAATATCACTACTTAATGTCTTTGTTATCTCCCTTTGACCATGGTCCGGTATATGTATATAGCAACCAGCCTTTCTTTCACCAGGAAGGCCAAATTCCATCCAAACGGGTAAACAAGGTGGACCTAGCAAGTCTTGGGCTTTTTACCAAACGACAAAATCTGAGACTGGTCCAAACTGAAAGCATTCGCAGACGACAAATTAAATGTGACTCAAAAATTGAAGCTTGACTTTGCAAGAGTAGAAAACAGTGTGGGAAAAGTAGAAAATGCTGGTTACCAGCATTTTTTCTTGTCATACAATGTTTTCAAATGCTTTTTTCCCAAGGGTCATGAAAACAAGGGATTTATTCGGTAATACCTTAATACTTCAATCCAACAGCAATGATAAGATGATGGAGAACTGTTCAGAATATCAGGTCCTAATGTGTGTTTGTGTTATCTCCCTTCGACAACTCTCTCTCTCTCTCTCTCTCTCTCTCTTGACATATTCCACAACTATTTAAAGTATGCAGATTTAAACTATTTGAGCTGTGGCAAAAGGGGGCTTGATGTATTTCCGTTATGCATTATATCAAGCCAGTCATCACATAGTTTTTTGTGCTACTGAGCCCTGGGGTAGCTGAAGCAGTAGCACACAGGACTTGAGAACAGGGATCCATTGGTAGTCAATCCTGTGCTTTCCTAATCTCTTTCCGAGGGCTGATGATAGTCACCGAAACAAGATTCATTCCTGTCTCACTGTTGATCATTGTTTCCACAATGGTTATGTCGGAAAGGAGCCAGTGCCTTGGAAAGAATATTGTGTGGGGTATTGGTAAAAGAAACTCCAAGAAAACATGGATAGGTGCACTGTCTGCTGTGACACATTTGAAATAATGTTGAAAACAGTGTAAACACATTACAATACAATAGTATATTTTTGTGCTATCGTAGGGTAAAGGGATACTTTAAAACCTTGGTTGCATTTTCATTAACATTAATTGCTTCCTGTTTTTGTTTTTTGACAATATTTCTATCATTCACAACACTGTTTTTTTCCTCAAATCTCTCAAAATGTGTGGTCACAAAGGGTTGCTTTAACTCTTTACTAGATGACAAAATTTTACACTCCTCAAATTCTTTAAAACAGTATTTGCAGCTGGCAGTTTTAATCTACTCAAACATTGATTTCTGTCTTAAAAACAACAGAAAACCTCATGGAAAAAGGAGAAGTTTCTAGTTAGCAGCAATTCTCCTTGTTCTCAAAAGGTTTCCCAACGCTTTCTTCTTCAGGGTTTTCAAAAACGTGGGATATGTTTTATAAAGGGTTAAAAGGTCAAAGGTGATATTTGGGACCATTGAAAGTCCCAGCTTGTCTCATGTCAATAGATTGCTAATTCTGATTGATTACAAAAGCCTTGATGACCCCTAATGACCTGAAGAGACCCCTAATAGCCCCAATTTGATACCCTTTTACTACACTGATATCTCGGATTTGTTTCCAGTCATCAAAGAAGAGACCCATATTGTGCATGATGACCCGTTCTTAATATTTGTTTTTGACTCTGTTGTCTTGGCAACTTAAAGCTGATTTTTCATGTGGGAAAGAGGCCGGTTGGCTGAAAAAAAATATTTCAAGTGTGTGGCTATGGTATGTCAGGCTGATCCTTGCCTTAATAATGGTCTGGGGGAGGGCTTAACTATGATTCAGCTCTATGTAACAGCCAGGCATGCCAGTAAATTCCTATCGTTCGATAAGACAATAAAATTTTAGACTTGTTCAAACTGAAAGCATTAGCAGACAACAAATCAAGAAGAGCTCAAATGATGAGACTTGTGTTTGTACTGCCTAAAGAAATAGTAGGAATGGAGATTTTTGTCCAGGGGATATTCCTCTCCAAGACAATATACATCCTTTGTCTGCATTGAAAAAATAAACAAACAGACACACAAACACACACACACATAATAATAAAAAAAGATGTTTTGAATTTTTTTTAAAGATTGTATTCTAATAGCAGGTATCATAGTGTCTTGTCTGATGTCTAAAAGTTAAAACCCAGAGCCAAAATGGCAAAACTGCCAGCTGTTATCAATGCTTTCACTGCTGGATTCAATAGCAACAAAAAGAGCCTTTCATACTTTGACAAGAGTGGAATTCCTGGCAAAAAGGAAAATCTAATAGATAGAATTCATGTGGTCTGACAATTAATTGGGTATGGATGTAAAATGGTCCTTTGACATGCATGACATTTACAAATAGGAAAAAGTTTTGACTTGCTTTGCATGTCAGCCTGCACAGACTGTGCAGGCTGACATGGGCTGACACGTTTTTGCAGATGCACAAAGCTTCTTTTTCACTGAGCACAATCCATCAATATTCAAAGATCATAAGTCCACTGCTCACATTGTTTGTTATTGTTTCATTTAAAAGGCATCTGTTTGCACATGGCGACACAGTTTGACCTCTGTTGGCATGACTGGATAAGATAACAGAAGTGGACAGAGCCAGTGTATCTAACCCTCTTCCTGAGAAGCTAATTTTTGGATTTGCATTGAATTTAAGTATTTTGCTTACAGAAAATTGATTTTGGCCCTTATTATGGGATCTGCCTTTTCAAGGATAAGAAACATGGTTACCAGCATTTTTGTCTTTTCCTTCAATGTTTTAAAAAGTCATCTTCCTAAAGGTCTTTAAAACTCAATATCCTTTTGTTAAACGTTAAGCCTTTACCACACGATCCCGTTTTTTTTTTACAACCCAAAGAAAGAAGGCGATTGTAAAAACATTGTGCGAAAAGGAGAAAATGCTGGTAACCAGCATTTTCTCCTTTTCCCACCATGTTATCTAGCCTATCAACGAGACCTCATCATGTTAGTAACATTTGTTGCCTGCACATGCTTCCATTTAGACAAGTCTCAAGTTTTGTTTGTTTGGTAAAGAGTTAAAAGTTGATTGACAGGCAGGTGCAAGTAGGCACCCTGTTGTTGATGTAGCTTATTTTAAAGTAGCACAGATGCATTTTGTTTTTGCCTTCCAACGGCTTGGTCATATTTATTGTGCTCTTGCAGACTGTTGTAACTTATGAGGAGCCTCAAAAAGCAAGGCAGTCTTGGTCTTGGATCTGTATGTTGTAAGATTTTGTCAAAGATGCTCTTTAAAGCAAAAACACCTAAAACACCTTTGAAATAAATTTGTTGTTTCAGGAGCTCAAATATAATCATCGTGATATACAAACCACAGAAGTCTATCTTTTTATATCCCTACCTGAAAAATGATTCTCACTGTCAGTTCTTCCAACCGTCTGTTGACATTCACATTGCTGTATTTGTCATATGGTGACACAGATTGACTTCTGTTGGTGTGACTGGACACAGTAGCTCAAATGATGGACTTTCCTTTGATTGTATGAAAAAGATAATGGCAAAAGGAGAAAAATGCAGGGTACTAGCATTTTCTCCTGTTGTCACATTTTTTTCAGAAGGTTTCTTTCTTTGGATTCTTTGGTATAGGGCCTTTCAGAAACTGCTGGTATGCAAGAAAAAATATCTTAATGACTGCTTTCAAGTGTTGAATAATTTCATTTCTTGAGCTTCATTTTACATTTGGATTTGTTTTTCTATCAAAGCACTTTTTATGGAAAAAAGTACAATGTATGGGCATGTACAGTAGATCTATATTACTTTAAAGCATATCTGGTCCTAATTACATGAATATGTTGAAGGCTGTGACAAATTGTGAAAGTGTTTTTTATATGGAAATTTTCCCTTTTTGTCACATCCAATAAGCTTTCAGTAAATGATAGCGTTATATTTTTCTTTACTCTTTTTTCCGATCTACTCACTTTACCTTTACCTAAGTCCTTCTGTTCTAACACCAAATTACACACACATAATTGTGAAAGTATGATGATGAAGATCTGTAAAGATCAAATCTTGAATAAAGGATTTATCTATCTATATACTGCATAATGAACCTCACAAGAAAATGAATTCCTTGCACATGGAAAAAACTGGTATGAAAAGCAAGGAAAAGAACAATTGGTGGATGGTATATAGACAGGCAAAGCAGAAGCCCCTCACAGCATGTTTCAGGTATGAGCAATTTACACTGACAACTATCGGTATATCATTATCCTATGTGGTCAAAGTATAACTTACTAATATATACATTTGTTGAGTTTTCATTGCTTTACATCACTGTTAAAACAACCTTGATGAAACAGGGTGGAATATGGAAAATTCATTGCAAAGAAGCCAGAAGCTGGTGTTTAAAAAATATGAATCCATGACACGAAAGCATGGTGACAGATTTTTTTTCGGAGTGAGTTCAGATATTGTCACTGATGTAAATTAGGACCCATTTCAAAAATATCTTAAGCATTACATTTTGTAATAAAACTGATCATAGAGTGTGGAAAAGAAAAAAAAAAAAAAAAACACACACACAATGAAGTTAACCACTGCACAGGACCCAAAAGTTGATAAAAGGAAATTTCAACTGCTAAAAACCTCCAAAATTTTAGACTAGTCCAAATTAAAAGCATTTGCAGATAACAAGTTAAAAGTAACTGAAAAAAATGGAACTTGTTATTTGAAGGGTAGAAAGCATTATGAGAATAGGAGAAAATGCTGGTTATCAGCATTTTCTTCTTTTCCGACAATGTATTCCAAAGATGTCTTTCAAAGGGTTGTTAAAGTCAGGATCATGTAGTGAAGGGCAAGTAGGTGAGTGAGTTCAGATGGTACCACTGGTCAAAGCAGGAAATGGGCTATATTCAGCAACCACTCTACATAGTCTTCCTCTAGTTTTAGAAATAATTGGAATTTCTGACTGCCTAAAATCCAATCAGAAATCGTGTTACTGTGAAATTTAGTGATTTTTTTGAGAATTAAACCAATAATATCATTACAAGAATTGCTGAATATGTGCCCAAGATCTTTATTCACCAACAGCTCTTAAAGTAAGAACATTCTCAGTCTTACCCTTAAAACTTTACCGAATTTTAGAATAAGACAAGTTCTGAATGGCTAAACCATTTGCTAAATGGTTTAGCCAATCAGAAGTTGTCTCACTTTCTAAATCTAGGACAGGACAAGGATTAACAGTCTTAAGAAGATTTGTTGAAGACAGGGTCAGATCTTCACCGTGCCAATGATAAGTGTAGATCAACAGCTGACAAGATGACAAGATGGGTGGTATCTTTTGTAAACATATCCTATCTAGAAGTCCATTGTCCCCCCTGTCAGTCCCAAACTCATCATCATACATGAATGCATGTTTTATTATTGCCTCTGTTTTTTTACAATCCTCTGTTCTTTTGGCCTTTTACCACTTTTTCTACTCGAATGCTACTACTAGATACCTTATCATAAAATCATTTACTTTCAATGCACCTGCAACAGGCAACTTTTGAAAACATTATGAGAAAAGGAGCAAACACTTATGACTGGACTTGTCCCCTTCAAACCATGGTGAAAGATATTTAAACACGAACAATTGCTTTTAACCCATTACTACACACAATCCCTACTTTTGACGCCCCTGAGAAAGAAGCCTTTCTACTCCTCACAAAATAAATTACAAATTTTCAGTCACTTTTATTTTGTCGTCTGTAAATACTTTCGATTTGGACAAGCCTAAAATTTTGTCGTTTGGTAATGAGTTAAGTCCTTTTCCGATCAAAGTATGTATTTCACTGAAACAATAATAAACTTGGACTGGTCCTCAGTAGAAACCTTCACATAGGGTTGAATATCTTGTCTACTACAATGCCAGTCAAGGAAAAGCATCATCAGAAATCAAACACAGAAAATGATATTCTCGAGTGCGAGTGGCCACAACCCAAAAAAATGATGTCAAGTGTTGGTATTCTTCTTGAGCTTTAACTGTTCATCACACATTCCCAATTTTTTACAATCTTGAGTTAAAAGGCTTATTAGAAAGCTTAGAAAAAGGAGAAAATGCTTGAAAATGATTAGTATTATCTCCTTTTCTCACAGTGTTTTCTATCCTTTTATAATCAAATTTCAGCCTTCCTGCCATATTGAGTTTGTCCACTGTAAAGGCTTTCAATATAGATCTAGATGCTTCTGAAATTTTGTTTAGCAGTCTGTTACACATAGCATCAACGAATTGATATTGTAAGGATATCAATTTCTACAATACAGTGTCTATGAAAGAGGGAGGGGGTAGATGAAGTCACCAGCGTTTTTTCCTTTCCCAACAATGTTTTCAAAAGTCTCTTCAAGGTCATAATAAAACACGGGATTGTTTGGTAAAAGGTCGAAATAACCTGTACTCATTTGATAGTTTTTTTTTAAATTCCGGAGATATTTTAGTATATATATTGTTTATACATGTACATCAGTATCATACTCTGCTTTTAGCCTTTAAATGATGTTGTCATTTTTTTTTTTATTTTAGTCATGTCATGGCAACAAATTCACCTATCCATGCACCAGAACCACAGTACACTCTTTTTATGCTATTGGCAGCTTTCCCACATAAATACTATCAAAGCAAAGCACCACTCTGCAAGAGGAGTGAATCCTTTTGCAGTTAATGTCATCTATCCATGAAAAAGCTTTAGGTTGCTGAGATTCAAACTCTTAAGCTCTGAGTCACTGATCTTGCATGTCAACTACTGTATGTAATCAACATTTGGATCATACAAGCAATTAGGAAATATTGAACTCTCTAACAAATTACACCATTTTAGACATGTCCAGATTGAAAGCATATGCATGCTAGAAGGACAATATGGGACAAATAATGGGTTTGTCTGTGAAAGAGTAAAAAAATGTTGAGGAAAAAGAAGAAAATGTTGGTTTGAAATCTTGATGGATCTAATTACCATAATTTGCCAGGAATAAACAGATTGGCTAATTTCAGCCTAGGAATATGGCCCACCAGGAATTAATTGCAATTAGATGGTTGTTTTTGTCTACTGTTTATAGGCTTAGAAGATGGTGTAGATAAGAGATCAGACTGCCCGTTTTGTGAAATCCGATCTAGATCAATGCTAACCTTTAAAGCAACTATAGTTAAGAAAGGCATTTTATGGGTTGATAGAATGACTTTTGTGTTGTTCCTCTTTTTGTGCTGTTTCTGATCATGAGAAATTAGATGACACCGCCAAGCAGTCAAAGGTTTTAAAAACATGATGCATATGGCTATAAATTCTGCAGGGACAATCAAAAAGTAATTTTGATTAAATCCACAGAGATTAAACCAAACAATAATAAAGCATGAAAAAATCTTTTGGCAGTGAAAAGCAAGATGGCTATCATGCTTTATATCAAACATTCAATGTTCATTTGACACCTTTAATAAATTTCCACTCTTTTTTTGCACAAAGCTTGAAGAAAACTTCCTGTGATAAGCTGGAAAGATTCTATTTTAGATATAATTGGTGTCTGTCCACAGCATTTATCAAATCGGATAAGATGACCTTTAAGCCCTGTCTTTCTCTGTGTCAGTTTTGTTTGGTTTTCACCCTTCTCAATGAAAAGAAAAAGAGCCTTTTCACTTTGAAATTATTGATGCGGATTAAAAAATGAAATCACTTGATGTATGAAGTACTAGCCTACACGTGCATTTTTGTACACGTAACAGCTTCAGCATATGACTTTGCAAAAGATAGATCTTGTTGTCTGCGCATGTCATATTCTTCGAAGATTCGATGCATCACTAGCCCCGAAAGCGGGCTGACTGTACATAATATTACGCTATATAAAGTAGCAATGTAGAAAATAGCTTTTATCAATACGTTTGAGGAGAAATGAGACCTGCTTTAGCTCCAGATTTCTCTAAACTGCTGAACATAGCTGAATGAACTGCACGTGGTATATTTTATAGAGTAAACGTTTATGTTAGTTTGAAATTTAAAGTAACGATTGTCGAGTAGGAAAGTGGTTGGGTTCTGTACCAAGGATGCCCAAATTAGATAGATGAGTATATATAGAATGCCATCTAGCGGGAGATAATGAGATAGAGCTATAGGAACTATTGAAAAACTCATCTAAAGGCACAATATCTATATCAATTTCTTCCAACTGCATGTCATTAGTGAATCATTAACTCTTTACCAAACAACAAAATTTTAGACCTGTTCAAATTGAAAACGTTCGCAAACAACAAAATAAATGTGACTCAAAAATTGAAACTTAACTTCAGAAGAGTGTATACCATGGTGGGAAAAGGAGAATATGCTGGTCACCAGCATTTTCTCCTTTTCCAACAATGTTTTCCAAAGGATTCTTCCTCTGGGTCGTTAAAAAAGGATTGTTTGGTAAAGGGTTGATTCAAGGAGCAATAAATTTTTTATCTGAAAAAAAAAATCAGATTGCCTTTTTTCGGGGTGCAAAACATTCACTGTAACAGGAAAATAGTTTGTTCTTTTTGAGCCGGAATAAAAAAATGAATTGGATCTAGAATTACCGCTATCGTTGAAGAGATGACAGAACTATAGAATAGTCTAATTTTAAACAGTTTGCAGACAACACACTTATAATATGTGTGACTTATATATTGAGATTTATCTTTGAAAAGGATAAAAACATTATTCGATTTTCTCCTTTTCGCACGATGTTTTCAGAAGCATTCTCTTGTATGATGTCAGTATTTGTGAGGAAGAGGGTGGGCCTCGTTACCATTTCGTCTCCAGTTAGATATCTGGAATCGGATGTTATCTTTGGGACTGTTTGTTGGCCAACACATATGGTGTAAGGATAAACTGGTGTCAGTCCGTTAGATAGAGACATTTCATTAAAACAAAATTATCAAGTAAAACTGAAAAATGAAAACTCTGTGTTCTCAATGTTTTGAATGCCTGTATTTCAGAAGAAGAGCAAATAGCAACACACATTTCTGTGACTTTCCTGTAGTTGTGTACCTTGTTTATTAGAATGACTTGAATGCAGGGCCTAAATGCCAGGCTAGGTGTTAGGACTGTACTTAGTTTCCAGACAGCAGAATTGTGAGAGAGTAGTTTAAGATGCTATTTAAACTTAAATCGATGCAAGACAAATAATTATGCTAAGACTAGATTCATGTAACTTTTCTAAAAACTGCCAAATTCCTCAGGATTGTTAAAACCAGGGATTGTGTGGCAAAGGGATAAATTATGTGGACGTTCTCAGTCAGTGCAAACAATGCATATAGATCTAAATGACTGCATAATTATATTCATGTATTGTAATTTCAGTTGTTGAAGTATCACTGTGTATCTGGCAAAGAAGCAAACTGTTTAGATCTAAGATCAGACATGATGTTCTGAGCAGGCTGATTTTGATCTATACTGTCTGTTAAGCAATTCAGTACATATTCAGGGCTTGGGTGGTTTATACTGGAGGTCTAGCATTGAAGCCTGTTTTTTTTTTTAAGATGTTCTTATAATGTGAAAAATTAACATGGTCAATGAATAGGTGAAGTGACTGCAAAATCTAGAGGGTAAAAAGATGAGTGACAAAGTTAAACTGATACAGATCAAAATCTTGAATGCTTCATTAAATTTGAATAGATGTGACGCTTTAGGTCAAATATCACGCATCACAGGGACTGTCGGTTATTGGGCTTATTTCCACATCATTAAACCTTTAATTGCTTACAATATGCATAATATTAACCCTTGGGCTGTCAAGGGAGACTCAGTGCCCTTTTTTCAGACAGTGTATATCAAGATTGGCGCACTGTTCAGTCTGGGTCCGTATTCACCAACCATTCTTAAGAACATTCTTAGTTTTACTCTTCAAAATTTTGTCAATGTGAAAGTAACAGAACGGCTGATTGGCTAAACCCTTTGATTTAGCCGATCAGAGGTTCTGTTTCTTTCACACTGAGGAAACCTTGATGAATAAGACCAAGAATTTTCTTAAGAACGGTTGGTGAATACAGACCAGTCTGACCCTAGATTTATACTGTCTAATAAACATGTACATGTAGCTGACTTTTTTTTTTCGGGAAATGCTCTAGAAATAAAATAAAAAATGTGTTGTCTGATTGTTGACTTCACCTTATAATATAGTTTGTTTCAGTGTTTCTTTTTTCAGTGAAAGGAATTCAAAAGTTGCGTTATTTGGTTGTTAATATACAGTATTTCGGATTTTTTTTCAGCAGTTTAAGGCTTAACCCAAGACCAGATAGATATTGGTAGATGTACGCCAAGAGAGAGAAAAAAAAAATTAAATCCATTATGAGGTGGAAAGCAGCGTTTTTCGTACATAGCCCAACTTTTCGAAAATCTTGTTGCTAACGAAAGAGGAACCTATCTACAATGGTTATTACAATGAACACAAAGTTTCTAATACCACCAAACTAACCCATACAGGTCAAAACTTTCTTACAAAATCTGATCCTCGTGCTTCTAAATTTTTACAAAGATGTTGATTTACAACTGGTATTTCTTTATTGAATTGCATCACTCTTTACCCGCCCCTCTGTTCCCCCCCCCCAAAAAAAAAGGAGAACAATTGCTGGTAACCTTCTTTTCCTTTAATGTTTACCAGCCTATCAGAGCCAAATTTTATCAATCATCCCATAAGTTAATGCCATGTTTAAATGCTTTAGATTATGAGCAAATAATTGGTAAGGTAAATATTAGTTAATTATTTTTCTCTCCATAACGTGCTTATAAATCTAAGAATACTATAGCCTATTCAAGAACTAAATATAAATCAGGCAAGATGTCGCTCAACTCATTTTACATCTCTTGGTATAAGTAAAAAGCAAATCACTTTGAAAACATTCTGTGTTAAACATGGTTGACTGAAATAAACTGTGATTTGATAAATGAGCACAGGTGAAAACATTGTGTCAAAGGGGAAACAGCCTGCTTGTCAGGAACCATTTCTGTATTTTGTGAACTTTTTTTTGTTCACAGATGATCTGCCATTAGATGCAAAAGTCTTTCATTGGAAGTAAGGAGTTAAATGATAAAGAACTTAAATGGATATGAACCCGTAATATTTATGATTGACATCTGTCATAAATTTCATAATCATTTAAATCAAACTGTTTCTTAATTGTTCATTATGTTTATTGTTCGATGGACTTTCTTTCATGAGTATGATAGTCGATATAGGTCTATGACTGATACTTATATAGAATGTGTTAAATTCATTTCTCTTGATAGGCTATATATTTTTTTGCCTGGGGTTTAAAAGATGAGAATGCAGTCTAAGCATCTTTAGCAAGCCAATGGAGAATGCACTGCCGCTGCACACTGATAAGATTAAGCTTTGCTGCAGGTGTTCGAGGCGGTTAAACCTGTTTGGCTACTGCTTGATGACTTCATAGCCTCATAGAGCCTCACCATTTTTTAAATTGCAATAAATACTAATGATTAACAGTTTTACATGCAATGAAGTTTCAAAATACTTACGAACTACTTTTATTTTTTTTCTCAGAAGAGTATCCAAAACCGAAAAAACAAGAGGGTTTAAAACAGGCAGTTGTTGAAATTAATTACCAGACCGTTCATAACTGTAATCTGGTTACAACTACTTTTCATATAGATACATTTCAAAAAAAAAAAAACTCCATAACCGACAGAGTTGTCATTGGCTGCACTGGTCAAAGGCCAAGACGTAATTTAATTTCAAACATCTCCTGAAACTACCTATCTAATTTAATCAACTAAACAGAAATGAACCTACCATGGACTACGTAAGCATTACTTTAAGCCATTTCATTTAACGCTCTTGTTGCCATAACAATAACGCTCAAAAATATTTAAAAGATTGAAAAATCTTCAACTCGCAAACCACACCTTAATATTTTGTTAAAGTTGGGATAAATGTTCCATATGTAGATCTTTCCAGATTGCATGATATAATTTTGATCTTGCAAAGGACATAGCTGCTGTGGGCTTGACATGACAAGCAATAGTTAAACTTAATATGCTGATCAAGGAAAATCGAACCTGTTTTCTAGTTACTGGTGTTTTGTAACCATTTATCTCGCCTGATAATCTGACACTGCTCTACTACATTCTATGGTCTTGTATATTCACGTTTCTGGGATGGAAAATGTTAAGCTTACGTTATTTATTATATAATTGGATGTAAATGATTATGCTCAGGCGAGTTGAATATTAAACATGAAGTGAAGTTTGCGTTACTCTACTCGCTGCTCTGAGAATTTACCGAAATAGAAAAAAAAAATCCCTCTACTTAAACCTTATCTACAGCACAAAATGAAACCGTCGGAAACTTTCAACTAGAAATCAGACCCAAATGATCCAATTTCAAGGTTTCTCTCCATGGGTTGAAGAGCAGACAATGTAGATCAAAGATCTGTAATGTTCTTGACATGACAAAGTACTCTTTTTCCTCTTTTTCCAACTCCAATGATAGTTGATTAGACCTGTTGCTGCAATCACTGACATCAGCTTTGCTTATGGAAAAGATATTTGCCTTTTTTAAGGGGGGGGGGGGGGGCGGCTTCAGCTGTTTCTCTCTTTGAAACTATGGCACGATACCACAATACAGTCTTTTTACCATTTGATGTCTCTGTTGATGCGAAGTATGGGTATGGAACATTATTAGTTGTAAAATCGGGTATCAGGGGACATGAAAACTTGTTTAAGGCTTGATGAATCACGTCGCCCCGAGCCTAAGTCCAGGTTGCCATGAATATGTTTCCAAGTCCCCTGCCACCTGACAGTACAACAAATTTATTATACTGCAAAATTCTACCATACCAATGTTTGTTTAGCAAACTTTATTTTTTTTTTGTTTAAAATATTGTGTATGCTGACAAAGTATAATTTCCCTTTTGAATTTCCAAATTCAGTGAAAACTGACACCAAGGGGAACTGACATCAATGAAACCTTGGTAATATGTTCTTAAACATGCAGCTTGGCGCATAATCTTCATGTATATCTTGATGGACAATGCCATTTTGGATGTTGTGTTAAACTCTGATAGTGTAGTCATGTATTTTGGGCTCCGAAAGGGGAAATTGCTTTTACATTGGTTTTGCCTGTGTGCATGATATTATGTTACAGTTTGAGGCATATTATCCAATCAGATTATGAAGAATTTCTTTGCAGTACAATAATTATTCCTATAAAAGTGGAGCAATATAAGGTTTTCATGGCCCTCTTGTTTCAACTGCTCACTGTGCTTGTTATGCAACGAACGGCTTAACCCTTATGCTGCTAAGAGCAACTCACTGACCTTTTGTGCACAGATTAGATCAAGATCAGACTGCATAGAATGTGCTGTCTTATACTGAATCCGCACTGTCTGATTAGGGTATATATATTATAATTACCAAAGAAAATAACATGGAAAAAGTAACACTTCGGGTTTTACTATCAATATGAAAGTTTCATTTCAGTTATTTAGCAGGATAAGGGTTAGGTAGGATGACTTTTTTTGTAAATTGGTTAAAATGTGTATACTGAAAACAGGCAATTTTGACAATATTGGTTAGTTATATGGGGAGGAAATCCAGCCAGATCAAGTGGGATTAGATTGTTATCAATGGGGACTACTGTGGAAATTCCTTCACCTTCGGAGTTCAGGTCCAGGTCACATGGGATGGGGGTCAGCTTACAGTTGTTTGTTTAAACACTTTACCAGAAGACCCTGTCTTTTAACAACCCTGAAGAAGTCTATGCTTGTACCTAACCTGAATTTTAACCTGTTCCCCTAATTTTTCTCTGCCCTTCCTCAGAAAAATCTCAAACAGTGAGCCACATTGAAATTTTATTGTCTAGCAATGCTTTGAATTTGGAAAAGTTAAAAATGTTGTGAGATTTAACCCTTGTTTTCAACTTGTAGAGTGCTAACTACACTTTAGTTGCTATCACAGACAACATGCATGAAGATCAAAGCACACACAGTATGCAGTCTGATCTTGGTTATACACTGTTTTTTGTGAACTGCTATAATAACAGCCTTGCATTGTTGATATTTAGATCAAAGATTTATTTCCTGAATCAAAATCCATTTCATTGAAGGATGTAGGGGTTCACAGTTTCCTTAAAAAATACCAGTTTGAACCACCCTGATAAAGAAGGGCCTTACAGACATTGTGGAAATAGGTGAAACTGCTGGTTACTAACATTTTCTCCTTTTCTTCAAACAGTTTCAGTGCTATCCAATGATTATGTTGTCTGTAAATGCTTTGAATTTAGACAACTCTGAAACTCTGTAATTTTGTATTGCCCCAAAACTTTCAAATTTTACGGCATTCAAATATGTTGACCTTGTTGACAGAATAACAAGCTATATAGCTAAGGCTATGACTGTGTACACCATTTAACACTTCAAATATCAAATGACATTTTTTTAATCTTTTGTTTGGCTTTAAAGCAACTTGAAAAAAAATGTTTTACTAAATTGTTGTCGAAAGAGACTTATAGTTCAATCTCATAGCATTAGGACATATATAGACCTTCATTATAAGTTGGGATAAGTTGAAACATACCAAGGATTAAAAACTGATCCATAGGTGCTCAAACTTGTGACCCTAATATGACTTATGAAACCACCATGACTTAGCCATGACAATATGTATCAATGGAAGTGTCCAATTCAAAATGCCAGGCAAATGTATCCACTGCATGACAAATGGGTATCCGATTTCAGAGATATACAGGATTCCGTAGAGATAGGCAGCTAAAACCATCGACATCCTTCGTGTTTTTGAGTAAATGGTCTTGGTCCTCATCTTACTGTGATAAATAAGAGCTAAATTTAATTGTCCTGTGATTCAGTAATATAGACTTTAAATAACTTCAAGGAATGCACTATCCTAGACAACCTGAAATCTTCCATGACTTCACTATATTCCACAATTATCCAATTCTTATAGATAAATTACTCAAGTATCAATATTTGGATTGTGTTATATGAAATATGATATCAGCATTACAACTCGTTTCACTTTTCCATGAGAATACAAACATGGTATTTTGATATAGAAGTTAGGTTATTGTATGGTGTTAAACACTGTTTTCAACATTATTTCAGTTATGGCAGCCGGTGCACCTATGCTTTCTTGGAGTTTCTTTACCAGTATTCTGCACAACATTCTTTCCAAGACACATGCTGCCTTCCCACATACCAGTGTCAAAACAATGCTCTGCAGAGAGAGAGAGAGAGAGAGAGAGAATGAATCCTGTGGCAATGAATACCACACATCCTTGGAAAGAAATTGGTGGGGCCAGAAAGTGAACCAGCGTACCCCATGTACGCTGTCAACTGAGCTACTGGGGCTGGGCTGGAAGTTTCTTGAAGTCAGGTGGATGAACCTATGTTTTTCAAAAAAGGAAGTAGACCAGAGCTATATGAGAAACTGTTGCTTACATCGTTAAGTTCTACTAGAGCTCAAGGTATGGTTCGTGTTAAATCAGTCCACATTCAAAACAGGTCAAACTATTGCAGTTGCAAGAATAGTAATCGTGATATAAATATATATGAGCCATGCACTGGGGAAAGGCAAACAGGTCCTTTGACATAGAGAAAAGTGGTAAAATTTGAACCCAGATCTGCTTGGGCAGACTGCAGGCTGACCTGGTTGATACCTTTTGCAAATGGAATGAGCCCCCCCTTCAGAGAACATGGCTATAGATATAGATGCATAGATTAACAGATTCTGCACTTTGATCTTGCATCAACTCTGTTAACTCTTTACCAAACGACAAAATTACAGACTGGTCCACATTGAAAGCATTTGCAGACAACAAAATTAATGTGACTGAAAAATTGAAATTGTCTTGGGATGGGTAGAAAACATTGTGGGAAAAGGAGAAAATGCTGGTTACCAGCATTTTCTCCTTTTCCCACAATGTTTTCAAAAGGTTTCTTTCCAAGGGTCGTTAAAAGTCGGGATTGTGTAGCAAAGAGTTAATATATTAAGGTAAGTTAGGTTGACCATGTAGAATAACTGAAATGTTAATTTATACCATAGTGATAGCAGAGGGCATTAAGTTTGGATATATGATTTGTAATTCTTCTTTAAAACTGGGATTTCTGATTGGCTATCCCTTTACAAAACAATCACCAGTATTAACTACCTTGAAAGAATAATCTTCTACATTGTTGGAAAAGGATAAAATGCTTATTATAGCATTATCTCCTTTTCCTACAAAATGTTCTTCTTTTTCAGCAGCAAATTTCAATTTTTTGGTCACAAATTTCAATTCTAAAATCTTATTTCTCTTTTGTTGTATGCAGGTGATTTCCATGTTCTTGTAGGGTAGGGAGTCATGATATTGGCTAGTAATTAGGAAATCTAGGTCTGTAGCTACTAGTGACACTGTTCACATATAGCAGTAAGTAAATTGTTTATTATAGTGACATGTGTACATAGTAACATACAAAAAAAGAAATTGACAAAATTTATAACAAACATACACCCGGCCCCATGGGCCTATAAGTCACTTTCAGTTTTTGGAATGTTTACAATATTAATTCACATGCTGGATAACTGGTCAAATTTATAAAGCAAAATTATAGACTTATATATATGTTAGCAATAGGTAGATTTTCTTCGCTTCTCAAATGCATTAACAATAAATTTTGCAAGTGAGCGAACATGGTTCTTCATAAGATAAGCCAATTTGTCTAGGGGAGATAACTGTGTAAATTGATTCATGTTCAATATATCACCAAACGACTGAATTCTTAAGTCCTTGTAAAAATCACAAGAAATGACAAAGTGAACTTCGTTCTCTACATCAGATTTACAGCAATAAGTACAAACTCGACTTTCAATAGTCTCACCATTATATCGACCTGTTTCGATCCTTAGTGGAAGAATACCACATCGTAATTGAGCAAGTGCAGATCGTTCATTTCTTTTCAGGTTTAAATATAAGTATGTTTCTGTAGAGAATGAATGTTTAAAGTTTCTGTAGGTACGAAGCTTTGACGTTTGTCGGACATTGGTTAACCACTGATTTGTGAAATATTGTCTTATTCTTGTTTCTGCGAGGCTTTTGCAAATGATTCGTCTATGTGTAAAATACTCAATAAGTTCTAGTAAGTTTTAGTTTAGTGTCTTTAGGCAAGGCAACCCAGGGCTCAGCCCCAAGACATTTCAAGCCCAAGGAAATGCTGTACATGAAAAATTTAAAAAAAATGTTCTTTCTGAAATACTATTGAAGGGGTATTCAAACACTGGGTATTTGAATTGATATTTTGTCAGTGTCATATAAACAAAAACTCCAAAAGAACAACAAACAGTATTCAAACACTGGGTATTTGAATTGATATTTTGTCAGTGTTATATAAACAAAAACTCCAAAAGAACAACAAACAGTACCGTTGCAATTAAAATTCGAAAATAATGTGTATATTAAGGAATGCAGTCAAATATTAATTACATTTATTTAATTTCTTATTTAAAATACATCAATTCTTCTGACAAACCATGTGGTGTAGGCTTGAAAATTTTTTTATGCCGTTATACTATACATGATTTGTAGTAGGTGTACTGATAGGGCATCTTGTAAAAGCAAGAGTGACAAGTCAAACATAACTTCACCCTGGTGTCCTGATATCACAGATTAGCGCTATGAAGATAAATTAGAAAAAATTGATCAGGCTCTAATCTAGAGTTTAATGATGGCTAAGTACATACAAATATCCACCAGGAAAATATCTTCTTGACATTTTGTTGTCAGGTTTTTCCTCTACGGGATAAGTCACATGACCACATGAAGCCAGATATTGATTTTGACATTTTCGGTTACTTCATATGCAGTTATTTGCAGAAGTATAGATACATGGATAAGGAAGTATTGGGATTTTTAAACAGCAGAAATCACTTAAACTCTTTACTACATATTCCCAGAAGGTCCCCTTTTGCATGATGTGTCACAAATAGAAAGACTTGACAAATTTGCAGAAAACAAATTGACTGAGGCTCAATTGATGATATGTGTCTATGAAATGTTTAGGCTGACCCAAACTGAAAACATATTCAATCTGACTCAAAAAATGGAAATTTATCTGATGATGGGTAGACAGTAGATTACCAGCAGAAAATATTTCGAGGAAGGGAGGTCAACTGCATTTTTTTAGCCCCATTCACCAGAGCCATGTTTATTGACGAATCAAAATTTCGCGAACACTTTTTAAAAAGGGTCACCCAAAGAACATTTCTGTGAAATTACTTTAAAATCTGACCAGCCGTTTCAGAGAAGAAGAATTTTTAAGAATTTCTTCATTTCCGTCCAGTGCCAGTAGCCCCCACTCGCCAGAGTCATGGGTTCTTGACGGATCAAAATTTCACGAACAACATTTAAAAAAAGGTCATCTAACGAACATTTGTGTGAAATTATTTCAGATTCTGACCAGCAGTTTCAGAGAAGGAGAATTTTCAAAAAATTCTTCATTTCCGTATAGTGCAAGTAGCTCCCATTCACTGGAGCCATAATTCTTGACGGATCAAAATTTCGCAAACAATTTTTGAAAAGGGTCACCAAGGAACATCTCTGTGACAAAATTATTTTAAAATCTGACCAACGATTTCAGAGAAGAAGAATTTTTAAGAATTCCTTCATTTATCTATAGTGCAAGTAGCCCCCATTCACCAGAGCCACGTTTCTTGATGAATCAAAATTTCACGAACACTTTTTGAAAAGGGTCACCAAAGAGACATCTTTGTGAAATCATTTTAAAATCTGACCAGCGGTTTCAGAGAAGAATTTTAAAGAATTTCCTAGAAAATTCCATTTGGTTGCCATGGCAATCAGAGTTTTTGATGGTATCAAATTCTGTGAATACTTTATAAAGAGGACCTCCCAAGGACCATTCTAGCCAAGTTTGGTTTAAATTGGCCCAGCGGTTTAGGAGGAATTAATGTTTAAAGAATTGTTGACGACGCACGACGCACCAAATGACGCACGACGGACGACGGATACCGTGTGATCCTAAAAGCTCCCCTTGAGCACGTTGTGCTCAGGTGAGCAAAAAACTGGGGGGGTTTGGGGGTGGGGGTGGGATGGGGGTGGTAGAGAATAACTGACGATATGTCAAAAATTCATCATATCTAATTAGTAGAAAACTTTGTGGGAAAAGAAGGAAATGCTGGTTACCAGTCTTTCTTTTTTTTACACAATCATTTTCGAGAGCCTTCTTCCTAAGAATTGTTATAACACGGGTTTGTTTGGTAAAGGTTAGGGAAACACCTGTCTGAAGTAAGTACATTTTAAGTTTCCCGTAGGTTTTTGATTAATACAGCTTCATCTGGACTTTTAAGATCATTTTTAAGTCTTGCATTTATTTCAGTCTCAATTTTTTGAAATTGCTCTCTTTCCTTTTAACAAATAACCCTCTTGGGGCCACTGCAATTGGTACAGGAGAGAGATTGATTGAGGTAAATATTGAAGATGATAAATTTTAATGCTGCTGTTCAAATTTTAGATATTTTATTAAAGCAATTGGAGATGACAGATCAGAATTTCAAATCGAGCACAATGACGCTAGGGAGCACAGAGTGGAATGTAATGACTAATCGACTAGTGCTATCTATTTATCTTGAAGATATTTATTTACATATACTCGAATGTAATCTTCATTTCAAGTACACTGAATACAATCTAAAGTTACTTTTTGTACAGGAAAGTGTCATCCTTGAAGAGGTTCATTAATCTAAGCTCACATTGTTGAAAAATAGAAATTTGAAGAGGAAATCATATTTACCCTTCGTTTCATAAACTCGGGTGTTTTGGCCAATTTTCCTTTCACTTCAGTTATGATTTTGACCTTTTGAGTTCTAGAATAATGAATAGGATGTTTTCAGTGACAAAATTAGAACAAAATATATTTCAAATTTCATACTCATCTTGTTAACTTATTACCAAACAATCCCTGGTTTTTACAACCCTGAGATAGAAGCCTTTTGAAAACACCGTGGGAAAAGGACAAAATGCTAGTAACCATCATTTTCACCTTTTCCCACAATGGTTCCTCCCTGCTGGAAACTAATTTCAATTTTTTAGTAACATTTATTTTGTCGTATGCAAGTGCTTTCAATTTGGACCAGTCTAAAATTTTGTAATTTGGTAAAGAGTTAACTAGCTACAAAACAATGAAAATTTCAGACGTATCCAGGTGGACAAATTGAATGTAGCTGAAGTGATGGTAATTGTATGTAAAAGTGAACACAGAAAACTTTGCGGGAAAAGGAGAAAAATGCAGATTACCAGCGTATGGTTACTAGCATTTTCTCCTTTTCCCATAATTCGAAAGGCTTTCAGAGTAGAAAAAAAAAACAAAACAAAACTCAGAACAGCAACTGTGTGGTAAAGAGTTTGACATCAGACATAGTATTGGTAGATCTTGAATCAGAATGTAAAATAATTTCATGTTGATCATTGTCAACTCTTGTCAGTGAAAGCATCTAACTTTGTCTCCAGCTTTACATTGTTTTTTAATACAGGCATTGTGACTGATCTTTGTTTTCAGGCATAGAAAAGCGAATGTTATGTACAGAACCTGTACTATGTTACATGTTTTGCAGTGTATTGTTTCTCTTTTGATTATTTGAAATAGCCTTTAAGCCAAATCTATACAATGTTTGCAGGTACATTACCTAGTTACTTTCTTCAAATTTCTTTTTGTTTTTGTCTTGCAGCAAGCAATGGTTTCCTTTTGTCACAATTATTCAAGTGTTAACCTGTAGTTATTTTAGTTATCCCTACCTTATTGTAAAGTTATTTTGCTACGATTTGTAAAAAAAATTACGTACTTTGTTTCCAGGACCCTGGCAGACAGAGCTTTTTTGAAATGACTGTGTTATCCATCACTTTCTCCTTTTTCCCCACAATGTCTTCAAAAGCTTTGATCAAAGTCATTAAATGTCAGGATTACTAGGTAAAGGATTAAAAAAAGAAGTATTGACAATTAACGAAGTCAATGCAGTCTCAGGTTTCTATTTGATGAGAAAACGAAAAGCCCATACAGATTAAACAACACATTTTCAGCTTATTTTCATAACGTCAAGGAGATTGACTGTAAAGGCTTTGCAAAACATTTTGTCATTTGGTAATGAGTTAAGCAAATGTTGAAAAAAAATTGAGGTTGGCATTGAACTATCCCTGTCTGTGTGATCATTGCCATGCATTTTTTTTTCTGTCTTCTAGATTGTCCAGTATTGCTGAAAATACTTACTTCAAATTTGGTAAATGTGGACCCTTCTTCGACTTAAGACTAAATTTTACCCAAAGCAGAGAATTGGCATCAGAATACTTGGTGCTCATGTTTTGTTACTACCAGACATTGTTAAAAAGTGGGAAAAATGTGCAGTTGATAAATTCATTCAGCGCTTTACCACACAATTCTGAGTGTTATCAAGCATAAGGGAACAGAAAAAAACTGTGAACTTTCTACCTTTTATTATAATCCTATCAGTTTAGCCATATTAGACTTGTCTTCTACAAATGCTTTCAATTTCGAAAAGTCCAAAATTATAATGTGTGGTAAAAAGACTATTTCATTTCGAGGAAACGCTAAAATTAATGCTCATAATTATACGTAATTCAATCATACTCTTGCGAAGTGTATGCATGCGTTTAGGCAGGTAACTCGTGGAAGAATGCCTTATCAGCTTCTTGTTTGAGATTATAATATTATTTTGATAGAAACTGGGCCTGCCTGTCTGTCTGTCCCTATTTCTAAGACTCGTATAATACATGTACATAATTTGCTTGTGTCCCCTAGGCACACTCTTGCTTTGCAGGACAGTAAAGTAAGTGTAAAAGAAACAATTTTGTACCGCTGATCTCTTGTGTTCATGGGTTATGTCACCGTAAGTGAAGTCACCAGCAGATAAATGAGATTTATAAAAAAAAAGTGCGTGTTAACTACTGATGAATTTTATGCAGAAGAAAATAATGTAAATTAAGGAGAAATTCCTCTACATACATGTAGGCCTATATGAAGATCTAGCCTACAATTTATGTTGATCATATTATCCTCTGATGCAAGGTTGTTTCAAGAGAAATTTAACCCTTAGGCTTCTTACGTATGACATCAGGACTTTTTGCAGTTTAGTGTAGATCAAACCAGGCTGTACGGAATGTGCAGTCTGATCTTGGATATATAGTGTCGAATAAGGAGTTTTTTTGGTTGGTTTTTTTTTTTTTTTTTTTCAGAAAAATAGCAAAAGTTAGGTTTTTAACTATCTATAAGAAAGTTTCATTTCACTTACTTAGCTAGTAAGTATTAAATGGACTGTTGTTTATACTGTCCAATGGACAAGGGGATATTTTTTTCAGACAAATAGCAAAATTTAGCTTTTTAACTATCTACAAGAAAGTGTCAATTCACTTATTTAGATAGTTAAGTATTAAATAGACTGTTGGTATAGGGCATTGGGGTTCATAGTGATTTATGGTTTGTGTCTTCACTCCTCTTTGACCACCATTCACAATTGCATTACCAAGTTTTCATTGGCCAATTTAGTGGACGCTTCAAGTTACAGTGTCGGATATAAACTGACACCAAAACAATGTACATAGCTCACGTGGCAGGCTCTTGCTATGGTTCTGCAGTGTGATGCTTTTCTACTTTACTTTAGAGTACGCATTTTTCAAATGTGTTACTTTCTTTCAGATACATCATTTTTAATGTAATAATCAGTCACCGTATTGTTCTTTCTCTGGTCACTCAAATTGTTCTGCCTTTGCATTTTTTAGAAAAATGTCATTTTGTTGATGGTAGTATTCTTTTTCATCTTTAATACCTAACTGGACATGTGTTTCTTGAAATCAGTTCATCAGAAATGAAGTGTTTGCATATCACGATTTATATGTAACAAAAAATGGAATACCTTTTAAACGATAGCAAATGTTTTGGAAAAACAGAACGAAGTGCTGATTATCAGAATTCTCTCCTATACTCAAAATCTTTCAAAACCTTGTGAAAGGCTGTGAAAACACAGCGCTCATTGCTTGGTATAAGGTTAGGGAAGTCAGAAACAATCCAATGATGGCAGAAAGGGAAGACATAATGTACACCTCATTCCCATAGGATGCGAAGAGGAAATGCTTGTTGCACGGTGAGAGAGAAAAAAAAAAGAATGATAAAAAAGCTTGGAAAGCTGCAAACCAGTATCTGTTCCACGATCCTTTCGGAACTACAAAATTCAAGTCTTAAATAGTAAGGTTCCTCTCCAACAAAAGTAAAATACAATGCACTTGTATTTAACTCGTTACCAGGTGACACTAAAAAGACATGGACAAAAACCTGCAAAAGGAGAAATAGTCAGGTACAAAGTCACCAAAAGTCAAAATATTTGCAGGTAGTGATGAGATACTAAATGGTTTCACTTGTAACTAGATTTTCATTCAACGTTTTGAATACTTTAAACTCCTTACCGAACAACCAATTTTCAGATAAGACCAAATTGAAAGTATTTGCAGACGAAAATTAGGAGGCGGCTGTGGTAAAATTTGTCTTTGATAACTTTTAGCGAAAATGAGAAATTGCTGGTTACTATGTTTTTT
Organism: Tridacna crocea; assembly: GCA_943736015.1. Taxonomy (NCBI): domain Eukaryota; kingdom Metazoa; phylum Mollusca; class Bivalvia; order Cardiida; family Cardiidae; genus Tridacna; species Tridacna crocea. The sequence goes on along the minus strand of OX031063.1, from coordinate 32,226,120 downwards.
TCCTTGTCACATATTGTTTTCAAAAATTGTCATTCTGAGCGTCAATAAAACTAGGGCCTGTTTGGTTAAGGACGAAAAATAATGATAGAAATAAAGAAGTAATTGAGATTAAAATCAGATACAATGTGACAAAGTCACTGTCAATCAAGCGACACATCTCTGTCTCATTAACCTATCATTCTGGATTATCAATTCAAGTGTCTTGTGTTTCTAGTGGTCGTTATCGACACCATTATCTCTGATGCATTCACCTGATGGACTCGACCACTGATTAAAGGTTAGAAAATCATGTTTAAACACATTTCCACCTTTAGAAAATCTTCTCCTTCTAGCAGCAGATGAAATTTGAAAGCATTGTGGTGAAAAGATAGATTTCTAATAATTAATTTTTTTTGTGGCATTTTTTTTTGTCATTATATCATCCTTGATCTACCCTGCTCGTTCATAGTAAGCAAGAACATCAATAGTGTTGCATTTCTGGTATAAGTACAGGCTGAGAATTTCCATTCTAACCCTCGAGTAGTGTTGTGGGAAAGTGCACATTACCTACAAGTACTTCTCTTCCGCACATATTTCATTCACATTGACGTGAAATATTCTATTGAAATCTTACGCTTTATCTATGAAACAGAACAGAAACAAGAACAAGACTCCGGCATTACAATTGATTCATTTACATATTTTATAAGTGAAGTAATTTACAAACTGTGTGCACATATATCTGCCATTTTCATTTATAGTATATTGTTTTACAATGAGCTTTGATGCTTTAACCCATTACCACACAATCCCTACTTTTGACGCCCCTGAGAAAGAAGCCTTTAGAAAACATTTTGGGAAAAGGAGAAAATGCTGGTAACCAGCATTTTCTCCTTTTCTCACAATGTTTTCTACCCTTCACAAAACAATTTTCAAATTTTCAGTCACTTTTATTTTATCGTCTGCAAATGCTTTCCATTCGTACAAACCTAAAATTTTGTCGTTTGGTAATGAGTTAAGTAAAAAAAAAATACAATGTTATGCAGTTTTAATATATGTATATGCATCTCAACCAAAGGCGTCTTGATTGTCCATTTTTTAAAGGGACGTGATCGAGTCACTGTAGGATCTTGCATCTGTACCAGTAACCTGTCACTTTTTGTAGACGACTGTACATAGTTCAGCTTAATGCACTAAATAAACTAATAGGACGCCTTTATTCGAAGAATTAGTAAATTATTGCATTGTCAATCATAACTTTTATCTCAACAATTTCATAAAATAATAGACAGTCTAGATTCAAGATCAGACTATGTGCACGGCTCCTGTGGAATCTGATTTTGATCTTCGCTATAAGCAAGAAAAAAGCACAACGGTCCTAAGCAATAATGCCGCTTAAAGGGGAATAAACAATCAGCTCCTTTCTTCCTCCTTACATGGATATTTACTTGACTATTACTTTTCAAATCCTTTCACAACCATGTAGATTGATATCAGAATGAAAAAAAAAAAAAAAATTAAAACCAGAAGAATCTCTGGTAGTATTAAATACATTTGTTTTAGATGAGGCAAAGAAGAAGACGTTGCAAAGTATCTAAAAAGACAAAGAAAACTTTTTATGTCAAGTGTCTGTTATTGTCTATTCAAACAGCCTACTGCTGATGATACTTGAAGAGAAATGCTGCATTCATCTAGGAAGAATTAACATTCAGGGAGCTAAACATGACTTCGGCAGATTTTGATTATATAGATAGGTATTCTGATCTTTGATCTGCATCCTTGGTTATTTTGAATTATAAAGGGAAGCATGGCCGGTACACTGCAATAGATGTTGTTTTTTCCCTGTCTAAAATGTCCTTTTCACTTATTAAGCATTCCAGCGGTTATGTATCAGTGAATGTAACAACCCCTGGTCAAGAGGGTTAGATGGGCAGGGACTATTGCTGAAGCACCTGTCCAACTTTAATTGGCTTACCCATTTCTTTACCAGTAATTGAAATACTCATGTGAAAACTAGTTTCGTTTACAAAGAAAAAATCGAATGACTGGAATTTATTTTTAACTCATGTATCTTTACCCAAGTCAATTATGTCATAACTTGGTCTTCCTCTTTGTTCAAAGACCACAGTTAACTCTTTACCGAACAGTCCCTGGTTTTTACGACCCTGAAAAATAGAAGCCTTTTGAAAACATTCTGGAAATAGGAGAAAACGCTGGTAACCAGCATTTTCTCCTTTTCTCACATTTTTTTCTACTCTGCTAAAAACAAATTCTAATTTCTGAGTAAAGGTTATTTTGTCGTCAGCAAAATGCTTTCAATTTGGAGTAGTCCAAAATTTTGTTGTTTGGTAAAGAGTTAAGTCATCCGTAGTAAAGCATTGTACCATTTGTCCCGGAATACATCTTAAAAGATGTTGGTAAGAAATGGGATTAAAACAGGATCTTATTGTAAATTTTGAAAAAATAGTTATCATTGCATCGAACATGATAGCAATAATATTGTGGACGTTAACCCTTTACCCCATAGGGCATTTCTATGGTATGGCTAATTAACCCTAAATAACAGCAAGGGTGAAGCCATTTGTTATGTGAATATAACACCTTTTGATAGCATAGAAAACATTGTGACAAAAGGTGAAATTGCTCGTCACGAGCAATTTCACCTTTTGCCACAATGTTTTCCGAAGGCTCCTACAAGCAATGCGTAGAAATGAGTATCTATGGAGTAAAGGGTTAAATTCATTACTAGGCAGCATAATGACCTTTAAACAGGTAAATACCGATGGGCCATATTCTGTGAAAAAGGGTTTAGTGCATTTGCAAAAAGTATTAACCCATGTCAGTCTGGGTAATCTGTGTCGGCTCGCATGGGTTCAAACTTTTTGTCATTTGTCAGTTTCCTGCATGTCAAAGTACCATGCTACCTCATGACCCAGTTAGTTGTTAGATAAAATGGATTGTTATATTAGATTCACATTTATGTGATGTCTTGGTTAATATGAATGTAAAACTATCATTAAGATACATTAAGCCCCATTTTCCCAGAGTACAGTTTATTGTGTATATATCTTTTTTTTTTTTTTTTTCAATTACTTAGAAAACACTGAGGGAAACGGAGCAACTAATGGTAGGAAGCAATAGTTTCTTATTGTCTCACTATGATTAAAGAAGAAGTCTTTTGTAGTGGTGTCAAATGTATCCATTGTAAATCTATTGACCTTACAATGTGTATAGTCGTAGTCCAAACTGGAATCTAGGCAGATCCGGAATCTCCCTAGACCAAACTGGAATTCTGTCTAGACCAAATTAGGAGTCCAGGGTCCGTATTCACTAACAATTCTTAGTCTTATTCTGAGAGAAAAGGCTAGTTACCAGCATTTTGCCTTTTCCCACAATGTTTTCAGTAGTTTACTTTCAGGATCATTCTTTGGTAAAGGTTCGCATACCACTAAATAAATGACCGAAGGGTGAAGTATTAGAAAAGAGGAACATTTTTTTAAGGACAAACAAAATACTGTTGAAACAGGTGTGATTGCTTGTAACAATTCACTGTTCTCTTTCCCACCCCTTCCACTCCCCAAGTAGTCTTTCATGGAGTTCCATGCAGGAAAAAGAAACCTGCATCCATATGATTAATGTCTTAAGAGACTGGTTCAGCTTGTGTGGCCTTGAAGATGGATAGGGCATTTCCTGTTTGTACATCCATCTGTAGTATTCTCTCTGGAGATTTTTTTTTTGCAACCATGTTGAATAGAATTAATTAATGCACATAGAAAACATTGAGAACGTATTGCATCAAGCCATTTATTTTGTATTCAGTTACTTCCAACAAAAGAACAATCTTTTTCTCCAGCTATAAGTTATTTAGTCGATTAATTTGATAGGAGAAGGATTCACATGAAACAAACCATGGACAAGAAGATTTTAAACTACAATGTCATGATGTAGGTTTAACCCTGTACAGAACTATACTATGATTGTATTACCTTAGGTTGAAAGACTTTTGAAAACACCACGGATAAAGGAGAGAATGTTATGTTTCCTCTTATCCCCCACAGTGTGTTATACTTTTATAAAGGTAACTTCCATCTTTGAACCACATTTGATTTGCTGTCTGCAAATGTTTCCAATATGGATGCGTGCAGAACTTTGTCATGTGGTAAAGAGTCAAATATCCGGGTGACCTTGTTGACCAGAGAGATGTCCACTTCACTAGGACAATGGTCATTTACCTGGAGTGGTCAGAATTATATCTTGAAAAGGATTACACACCAGGCTGTGAATTAAATGGACGTGTCCCCAACAAGAGATCGGCCACATATGTAATATACAACTCGTTAAAAGTTTCGAAAAGGACTGTTCTTCATCAAAGAAAGATACAGGTAGGCATCTTTCTTTGTCCTTGAACGAAACAATTAAATCGTCCTTGAAATAAACAGCCTCAAAATTTACTTTAACATTTGAAAGCTGTCATAGTATACCAGGCACAGTAATAGATCGATCCACTGTGCTGAATTCGACTGCTGGAAGAATTTTATTTTGGCTGCATCCAGTTGAACGTAGTCCTACATGTCCCAGTTTTGAAATACATTGTAAATGGTTCTTCAAATCAAATATTAGACCAATCTCCATTTTGAAGTTCTTCCATGTCCTGTGAGATCATTCTGAATATAGTGAATGACAATGTGAAAACAGATACCAGTGCTTGCATACCAAGCAGCACTATCTTGTGCTTGCATACCAAGCAGCACTATCTTCTTTTACTAAGTACCTTGCCACAAATTATCTAGACCAGCAGTTACGCCCCTCGTTATCTACAATGCATTTAAGCATACATGCACACGTATCATTGTACATACTAGCCTGGTGTTTCTAGAGCATACATGCACACATGCACACGTATCATTGCACATACTAGCCTGGTGTTTCTAGAGCCGTCTGATTTTCTACTTCCTTCGAAATTGAAGATTATAGTTGTAGTACTTTTACTATAAAACAAGTGGAGTGTTCACAATACTGCTGATCCGTGATCGAATATTATTTAACACTTGGATAAAGTTATGCGTTGTCAATAAATGCATAAATTGTATATGTAAAAGGACTCAGATCGGTCAATCAAATTTGAGTTTTATGAGTACAAAATCTTTTTTTCTTTCTAGCTCTTACCAGAAGCCCCATCTTAATTCAATTATGTAATACCTGTTCAAGTTTGCAAAATGCTTTTCTTTTCCTCTCATGTTTCTCTTTCAAAAGAATCAAGCCGTTTATCCACAGAGTTGTCTTGCTTGACCGTTCAAAGGCATTTCGAATTTCATTACCTTAATAATTACACTAGGTATCACACTAGTAAATTAACTCATACTTCAAAATGTGTCAAAGATTTAAGTATCACTATTTTCCCACCATGACTGGGACTTTTTAACCACTCAATGCATCCAAGTACCTATTTATTCATAAGTCATGACAGGTTACAGGCTATTGTCTCAGCCGGAGGTAACTGTACAGGTAGTAGTCTTCGACCTTTACCGGGTGATAACTTGCCCATATCAATAGAGAGGGCAGAAGACGAATAAAACTTCGCTTCATTGCTACGTCTTTGAATAAACGTTTTGTTTTTTGAGAGCATCAAGAAGAAAATACGAAACCATTTTTTCCCCGTCCTTTTCCTAGAATGATGTCAAAAGCACTAGTACCTTGGGTTGTGAAAACACGGGGTCGTTGGGAAAGAGTTTTAAAATCTCTTTGATTAAAATTTCCTGGTTTTTCCAAAATATCAGAAAATATTAGTTTTATACAAAAAAAAACTAGATTTGTCACCGAATATCACTTAATACCCCCGCCAGCGCTTTGATAGAAAAAAAAGTGTCAAGTTCAAATCGAGATAATTCCTCAACCGGGAAGAATTGACACTTGAAAGTTGCATATTGCATATCTTCAATATATTATCAGTATATCGTCGGTTGCCCAAAAACATCGTAATTGCAGCTTGTTACAAACTGTAGTTACGAGATTTTGGAAGTGAACCGACGATATGCGCAAAGTTTCAATTCAATTGAAGAATCGTAGGAGTTCGCGACACAAAATTATTTGCATTTTGTACACAGGCGGATATACGGACGGACGGACACACGGACGGACAAGCCGATTCAAGTATACCCCCGAAAACATTCGTTTTGCAGGGTATAAATAATACAGTTAATGGTCATAAATATTTCATCAATATCTGAAGTTATTGACACATTGCTTTTAACTTTTGTTGGATGAATAATAAACTTTGCTACTATTGTTTGGAAACTTGAATGACAAAGAGACAAATAATTTTGACCATCAAAAATCAATATTCTCGAAAAGAAAAAGATACTTTTTTCACTAATGTTCATGGCGACAATGGCAAAATCTGACGTAATAAAACCACTAGGTTTCAGAGATCTACAGATACAGACATTAGACATGTGGTAAACTAGAATTATATGCATATACTTCCAGTAATCTCGCTTTCTCAATGCATCTGTAATTTTTCATTATCATAGCACACTTAGACGAATCTGCATAATTAATTTTCTCTCATACTGCACGATGTAGGCTATGTAAGGCAATGACAAGTTTTAAATTTGGTAAACTTATCATGCTGTCTTCGTGGGTTCTGGTTTGACTAACTCAGCAATTGAAGCAGTTATTCCAAGTTTTTTTATACATAGTTTTGAGTGGTTTATGACATAAATTAATAAAATCTTATTTTGTTTTGAAAGGCTTCATACCTTCATATTGCGAATATTTAGCGTTTACTTCTCGACCCGCATGTGTGAATCCCACTGTCTGAGCGCCATAGATAAAAACAAAGGGCGTTCGGGAAAGTCATAGATCATGATCAAAATGCATAGAAAACGTCTTGGATTTATTGCTTGTTTGGTTATGCCAACAAGACTATAATCCTCCTGGGTTTTGAACAAGGGACTGTATTTTTACACGTCGAATGAGATCGACTCGCACTGTAACAGTTGAGCAGTTCACAGCAACTATTAAGAGGGCCTGATCGTCACAGCTGTTTGCCTTCCAGCGATAACATCAGAAAATAAACGCAAATTCAATCAAATCGGAGTCCGCGCAGGCTGATCCGAGACGATATTTTACGCAAATTATGTCCGAACGCCCCTATCGCGTATTTCAGGCTATATGCATTCTATTAACTATCGAAGCATATATTTATCAGTTCCATACAACTAGGTCACGTTGACAGAATTTTATCAGATTTCTGCATCGCTCATCTAATGGATATTGCAGTCATAAAGTTTATTTACTAAATCACCTGGCTAGTTTTATGATTGGGGTCATGATAAATACAGCCTCCGGCCACCATAAAATCATAATGAGCTAGTGTAGTGGAGAAAGGAATATCGGAAAAGTCTGAGTTGACCTGACATTAAAATGCAGTTTTTGAAACATTTTGATTTATGTAATCCTGACTTTGGCAGATGGGGAGATGTGGGATTCCTGAAAACTTGACAATTTGAAGAAACACAATGCTAAGAAAAATATTATATTGAGTACAGTTTAACCGGTCCAGCTCCACTGGCAGGAACAATGCCTTCTGCGGACAGCACAAATCAAAATCAGACTGCATAGAATGTGCAGGCTGATCATGGATCCATACTCCATCCACTTGTTTCTAAAACCAAGACTATGAGATTAAATGTAGCAATGGATTCTTGTTTAGCCATTCAAATAGGTCCAATTTATATAATGATTTGGCACTGAAGCCGTGAAAAGTGGTCAAGGTATATGTATTTTGACGCAGGTAAATCGCAGATCTATCAACATTATACTGAAAAAAAAACAAGAAATGAATGTTTGTCTCTAGATGACAAAAGGTCTTGTTATTTGACATGGATTTAGAGCACCAAGGCTCAAAGGTCAATTCCATGTGGCTCTTCAAACTAGTATCGCGATATAGACCAGCCAAATCAGTCTGCAGTTGTTAAGTAATTTAAAGGTTAACGCCGGATAGACTTTTGCCTCAAAGCAGAATATAATTAGGTATTTGACTTTTTTCATAATGAAGATCTCTCGGGAACAGTGTAGATTAAGATCACACGGCATAGAACTTATACTGACACTTACTTAAGTTGACTTGTCGGAACAGCATTAATGTTGAAGTATATATATATACGTCTGTGTCTTGATTCTTTAATAAGCAATTAACTAGTAGAAATAACTTCCCAGTTTGAAGACATTGCTTTAACTTTAGAAAAACCATCTTTCTGGATAATTTTGCGCAAAATTTCAATTTATATAGACCTATACGCATTTTTTTTTTTCAACAACAACCGTATCAAAAGATGGTCATGCACTAACAATTTAAAGAAAAGTTATTTGGCGGTATTTTTTTATTTATATTGGGTCTGAAACAACTGCGTAAGGCACACAAGCACATGTATAGGTATGCAGACCGAATGAAATAAGTCCTCTATACATGTACATTCTTACATAAATAAAACATTTAAGGATTAATTTTCTGAATTTTGTGTGTAAAAAAAAACAGACAATATCCTTTGTACAAAACTTCTACGGAAAACTTCCGCAGCACTTTGTGTCGTTAGTAAACCAGGCAAGTGCATTTTCATGCAATTGTGTTCGCCCAAACTACTGAATTTTAGATCGTGGAAAAGAGTAATGTACACGACAGCCATAGGAGAGATAAGGTCAGAAACAAACGGCAAGGTTTTATCACTTAATCACTTTTGACCATAACCAACGATCTATTTCAAGTCGTCATAAACAGCTACTGACTTAGTGAGCCCACATTTGCACAAAGAATAAATCAATTCTACTTCACAGGGCAAGCCTACTAAAAATTAATAACAATGCTCACATAACCAGCTTTATTTACCCTGGAATGGCCATCAAAGAGAACCCTGTCCAGTTTATTGATATCGGTCAACTCATAATGGTCAGCATCAATGGTTTATTAATTTGTTACACCTGGTCTCTGTCACAAGATGGCGCAGAGCCACACTCCAAATGTATTTACTTTGGATTGCTTCTTGAGTTTTGCTTGGTAACTTGTCACTGTGTTTGAGGACGATGTGTTGCCATTGCATCATATGGGGTATTATAAAGGTGTCAGAGGAAAGATAAGGTATTTTTATTAGTCAATAAGTCTTTTACCATACTTTACTATTAAGTTTTATAGTCAGTAATACCGAAACGTCACGTACAAGAAAAATAAGAAATATAAGCTAGAAATGTATCTAGAGACGAAAAATTAACATTTCTTCACAGACAAATCTGCAACAGGTATGCAAGGAGCGGAATAATTGTTATGAAAGAGTTCTTGATAAAATCAGGGATCGTATAACATATCTAGAGTCCCTGATAAAGTCAATTTTAAATTGTGTTTTTTAATGACATCTTTACATGAAACTTAGCATGACCTTATACTGTGAATATATTTCTATTTCCATTTTTCTCACGAAAATTGCAGCATGTAACAGATAATCATGATTTTTTACAAGTATGGTACATGTATTAAATATCATGTTCAAGATTTTTGTTTTCAGTTATAGGTACTAGTGCACCTATGCTAAGATTTCTTGAGTTAACTTCACAATTTCTTCTCTGGGTATTCTTCCCAGCCACCAATATATACGGTTACATAGTAAAATAAGGCAAAATTGGTCTACAACATTTTTATTCCATGAAAATTTGTAAATAGAATTAAAAAAAAAAAACCCATAATTTAAAGACTTAATCATATATGCTTAAAAGATCTCCTGGTGTACAACCTCTTAGAATATTATTTTTAGGGTTGCTACTGAAATATTTGAGAAAAAGATTGATATTATCTGAGAATGTAATGTTTCCTGTGTTTGGCAAAATATGATTGGTACAGCTGTAAGAATTATTTTAACTCATTACCAGACGACAATATTCTAGGCTTGTCCAAATCGAGAGCATTTGCAGACGACAAATTAAGAGTGACTAAAAGTTTGAAATTTGTTTTGGGAAGGGTAGAAAACATTGTGGGAAAAGGAGAAAATGCTGGTTGCCAGAATTATCTCCTTTTCCGACAATATTTTCTATAGGCTTCTTTCTCAGGGTCATTAAAAGTCAGGATTGTGTAGTTAGTAAAGGGTTAAAATACATGTACTTCAAATGACTGTGATGAACAAAGATTGCGCTGATTTTGAAAACTAAGCGTACCTGTTCTGGGAGCTTTGAAAAAGAAGAATTTTTGAAATTCCACCCGCTTTTACCAATGAGGCCTCAGAAACAACAGGTGATATTTTGTAATCTTTGCCACATAGAAATGGAGGGCTCTCATTAATCTCTTTGAATATGGGAAATTTGATACCATTTTCGCTAATTCTTTGAAAGATTTAAAAGCCCTCAACACAAAGTAAGTATTCTCTACATGGTCAACTTGTAACGCCTTTGAGGCTCAGTGAGGTACAACTAACAAATGATAACAACTCATAAGTAGTCTAATGTAATAAATTTACAAGAAAGAAATTTTAACATGATACAGAATCCTTTCCTTTACTTTTGATTTTCTTTATGCTGTTTCATTCTCATTGAAAGAACCGAGTGCATTGAGTTATTTCCTAGTTCTTCTCTTTCGTTAACTTAAGTAACAATGATCATTGATGATTATTTTACAAGGTTAAACTACTTTAATTATATTTGAACTATTCATCTACAGATTGGACATGACCTGTAAGTTAGAAGAATAAAAAAGTTTGAGGCGATTCTTTTTTTAATACTTAAACTAATTATCTGCAAACATAGTTATCGAACCAATACATGTAGTTCAGTATCAAGGTGGCCAGTGCACCTAATACTGACGTGAGGTGGTTTCTGCACAGTACTGTGCACTACCTGCTTTTTCAAAGCCATTAACAACTTTCCTACTTACAGTATTTAGCAGCTATTGATATTTTCCATAAGAACTACTTTAATTGAACATTGGCAGGGCTGAGGAACTTTGAAAGGATTTTAATTCATAATACTTGAGGGTTATAAAAAAGAGGAAAAATCAGCTAAAAGGGGTTGTTGAAGTTGATAATCTCATAAGCCCAGGGAAGATCAAATGACATCTCATAGATATGATATCAAATGATTAAGAAAGGTTGTAAGCTATCATCTTGTTTAATTAATGGGGTTTCAAAAATCAAGGGGAGGTGTGAAGTGGCTATTGGTGTACCCATGTAATTTATAGTCTGTTTATTTCAAAAACCTCTTAATTACAGCTGGTTTCATGCTGTAGTTTGGAGGTCTTTGAAGTAAACTGATGTTATTGTGGTTTATTTCTTATCAGATAATAATACTGTAGACTTGTTCAAATTGAAAGCTTTTGCAGCTGATAACATAAAAATGACTCAAAAGATGAAGTCTGTCCTTTGGACCGATAGAAACCATGTTGGGAAAAGAAGAAAATGCTGGTTACCAATATTTACTAATTTTCTAAGCAGTTTTTCAAGTGTGTTTTTCTTCTGTGGGATATTATAAACTCATAGAAATGTTGCACAGGGTTATAAAAAGTAAGTGTTGAAGAGGGGTCTTGTTTTTCCGAAGTAACCTTGTAACTGTGTGTTCCCTGTTTATCTTAATCCTTTTTCTATAGCATACTTGTATTTACAGTATGCGGCTTTTGCAAAGTTGTGGCAAATAAAAGCATTGCTCGTAACAAGGAATTTTCTTTCTGTCTCAATATCTTTATCTTAAGATTAATGCTTATCATCAGTATTGCTGATCATCAGTATTTTAAGTCTTTAGCAGGCAGCAAGAATTTAGATGCTCCAGATTAAAAGCATTAGCAGATTACAAATAAAGTTAGATGCAAATAATGAGCTTTGACTTTGATAGAATAGAGAAAAGAACATTCTGAAAGAAAGGAGAATAATTATGCTCCTATTCCCTCAATCTTTTCAGAGCTTTCTTGCACAGGGTCACCATAACATTGGATTTTGCGGTAAAATGTCAAAAGAAAATTTATAACAACAAATGTTTGAGTGCTAAAAAATTTAGGAAACCATCACATGAGGTTAGATTCTTCTAGATGATTTTAATTAAATAAACCAATAATTAAAGCAGGGCTGAAGAAAGCAGGGCTGAAAAAAGAGAGGATCCTAGTGGAACTTACCCCAAGATGCAAAATATTGTTTGCTGGGTATAATTAGTTACCTCATTACCATTAAACCTTTCCATAATGACAAAATTTTAGACTGGTCCCCCTTGAAAGCACTTGCTGACGACAAAATAAACCTAAATCAAGAACTGAAGTTTGTAATCAGCAGGATCAAAAGCATCGTGGGAAAAGGAGAAAATGCTGGTTACCAGCATTTTCTCTTTTCCCCATAATGTTTTCAAAGGGCTTCTTTTACAGGGTCGTTAATAGCCGGGATTGTGTGGTAAAGGGTTAATAAACCAATATTTCAACAATCCTAAAGAAGAAGGCCCTTGAAATATTGTGCAAAAAAAAAAAATGCTGCTGACCAGCATCTTTTCTTTTCTAACAATTTTTTCTGGTAAGTCTATTCCAAACTTGAAAAAAATATCAATTTTTGACTTGCATTTAATTTATGATGTGTAAATTCTTTCAATTTGATTAAGTCTATGATGTTGTTGACTGATTAAGTGCTAACTCTTTCCATAGCATAGACACCATTAGAGGCTTTTGTGGACAGTGTAGATCAAGATCAGACTGCACAGAGCATGCAGTCTGAGACTGGTCTTCATTGTCCACCAATATATTCTAGATTATGAACAAACGGTCTCTTGATCTTGTAGCAGAACTGTATTTGTTGACATTAAGATAATACATTTCATTTATTCAGTGAAAGAGTTAACAGGAAATGAGATGACAGAGCAAGTCATTTTTACATGTGCATAAAACGAACAACTTATGTGTTTCTGTCAAAGAGCTAGTTTATTGTTGGGCTCTGTGAAATATATTTGAAGTCCAATCCTTCACTGCGTCCTAATGAAATAAATAGTCTCATTTAGTATGACAGATTGTTAGTTTCAAGTTTAAGATCACCTTGTCCAGAATATCTCCACAACTACAAGGCACTCTAAGTCTAAAATCATTGCGCATGATGATCATTGCATTCTGATCTTGCTCCATGCAGTTTACAAAAGAAGCTTAATTGTTCACTGTATGCAAAGGACTACATGATTTAAGAAATGCTAATGAGGAGAGAGATGAAAGAGTTATGAAGTTTTAAATCAGTTTTAATTATGAATGTGTGACTTATTACATCCATGAAATAATATGTTGCCATTTAGTGAAAATTGACTTCTTCCATTATCCCGTTCATGATCTGTAAGTTGTTCATATTTAACTCTGTACCACAGAATCCTGACTCTTGATGACCCTGAAAAAGGAGCCTTAATCAGAAAACATTGTGGGAAAAGGAGAAAATGCTGGTAACCAGCGTTTTTATCTTGAGCCAAAAAGATGTGTATATAAAATAATATAGATAGTAGTTAATTTACTACATGGATGTAAGAGTAAGAAAAAAATTGTTTGCTGTTTTGTCATGTTTTCAAATATCCTATTCTCTAAAAGCAACATGATGACTCATAAATCACTTCGCTTTTTCACAGAAAAATATGCATAAATCCATAGCGATATCTCTAAATGTGCTCATAGCTGTTGCTTATTTGCTAGACACACTTGTCCTTGATATGAGGCAATTCTGTTCACTGAAATGTCTCCTCACCCAACATTTTCACTGAAGATGTGTTTAGATCTTCACCATGATAGTAGCAAAGAGAGCGTTTGCAGGATCTGATAACAACTTCACAGTATATAAACGAACTGTACCCAAACCGGATCTTGCGAGTAAATTCCATGAATCGATTGGTGAAAACAGATGGGTACCTTTGAATAATTGAGATCGACAGGTTGTTGTGACTTTCATGCAACTTGCAAACATTTGCATCATTGAATGAAATAATGTATCTTTCAAATAAATACATCATTTACCATCTTTGGCCGTGTAATTGCTGATAAAGTGCAAAACTCGTCTTCACTTCTTTTGCTCACTACTATACATGCTGTTTTCACAAGGCAATTTATGTATAATTCCGTCTATTTATCCGATACCCATTTGTAAAGTTTTGTTTCTAAATGTATGCTCTTCACAAAACAGCCAATATATGCCGACAAAATTTGTTAAAATTACCTGAAAATGTATGGAAATTCTGCATGGCGAACGGTTTGATACTGTACCCTTCTTGCAAATATCAAGTAAATGATCTGTACATTACTTGCGAGTTGGCTGAACGAATTCTTGCGAGTACCATACAGGGATTTCCATTGCTTTATACCTACACAAGAGCGAAGCATCCATTACGCACGTTACTAGAATGCTCAATACAAACTTTGTTTCGCAATTTATTCCTTACAATGTCATTTCAATGCAGTTGTACTGAAGAATCTTTGAAATTTTTGTGGCAAAAGGTGGAACTCCTCGTTACAAGCAATTTCAACCTTTGCCACAACACTTTGTATGCTGTATAAAATCTAATATACATATCACAAGTAAAAAAATATTAGCTGTGATTATATGTGAATCATTTCTAAGTATACGTTCAAAATAACACGACTTTGTCTCATTGGCAAAAAAATAACATGAGCTTCGCACAGCAGTGCATATACGCCCAAAGGGGCTTGTCAGTGAAATGGGTTAAAATCTAGAACCCTACAGAGATCCAAATTTGAAAAGTCACATGCAAAACCACACATCATAGAGATTCATTGTAGTAAGTTTCAAATCATTCCGATGGAAACTGTGGGTGCATACAAAAAATGCTAACAGTGACAGACCGTGGCCATAACATAATACAACCCTTCCATCGTATAAAAAAAAATCAAAGTGCTGTCAGCACTGTAATCGGTCGACACTGAATAATCTCAAACCTAGCCATTCGACCCCTCGTCTACCCATCATGTGTACAACCTTATCCTCGTACCACCACATATGAAATACGCTATTTTATATTATAAAGGTGGAACAATGATTTTGTTCTTTTGTCATTATCAGTGCCATTTCTGAACACCATTCGTTGTATGTTTTGTTGAAGGATTACGTGTCACAAGGACTATGTGTCACATTTTATTTGCGTCTTTAGTTCATGCAGAGTGTACTGCCCAGCTCTTTTATTACAGCAGGGTATGGGTGGAGCTGTATTTTATTTCCATAAGTTAGTGTTGAAATCGGTGATCAAGGCGGACCAGAATAAAAGACAATATCAAATATGAAACACGGGGAGATATGTAACAGCTGCGACAGGTCATTGAACATCTATTCTTGTGGCTGTAAACAGTCACTGAAGATCAGGTTTTTGAGAGAAAAGCAGCCAAACATAATAATATAAAAAGACTCGGGTTTTATTCTGCTTCCTTTTCATGAACTACAGGAGGCCCTTCAGATTTTGGGACAAGAATTTTACAAAATACAAAAAAAAAAATCTTTATAATATACTCCCAAAGCCGTATAATTTTCTTTCATTAAACCCCAGTAGTCGAAAACCATCCGAAAACAAGAGAAATAAGAGATTTACTACAGCCCAGGTCGACACCGACGGGACACACTGTCTCTTTTTACAATTTGCTCATTTACATACTGGAAAATACACAGACGAAGCTTCAAACATAGCGTCCGAAGAAGACATTATGGAAAATAAATACATGTTTCTTATGGAATTTAAGCGTCATTAGTCACATGCCAGTCACTTATTTAAAATTAACATTCCCACCATGCTTTTTTTTTTGCGCGAAATCTGAAAATAGCCTAATGGGCAACGTAGCCTTTTAAGGGAATACCACCCCTAATTTTTTGTAATATTATGATGCTTGATTATTGATAATTCGTATTGTTTTTTCATATTAATTTCAGTGATATATATATTATTTAATTTTGTGTGATGTGAAAAACCTATATACCCACCTTTAAGGAACAGAACGAATTCATGCAATAAAATTTCACAATTCGTATTCATCCGCTGATAGATAAAAAGAGGGATTCATCTGCTTAAATAGATAAAAAGAGGAATTACCATTTCCTGATACGGCATCTTGGACTCATCCAATTTGGGAGAATTTAGGGGAAAATTTACAGATCTGCTTAATAAAAGTATAATTTTGAAAAAGAATAGAACATGTAACGAGAAAGGAAGAAATTGTTCGTTGAGTGTAATTTCTTCTCAAATTCTTACAATATTTTCTTAAGTCATTGACTGATGACTCATTTCTATGAGGAATAGGAATAACCACTATAAAACAGTATTTCGCATAAAACATTCAGATTCTTCAAGAAACTTGTGAACATCCCTCACTGGAGTCTTTCTTTATGGGGCTTTTTTTAAATGGTGACACATAAACAAGCCTTCAAACTCACTGTCTTAGTATCACCATTAGGTTGCAGAGGCCTGTTCCATAGCTTCAAATCTTTTGGAATACTTTTGAAGTTTTTTTTTTATACGAAATTGTTTCTTTTCTTTGTGAGTCAAATTCTGAAAGTTTGATCTTGAGGTTTTTCCTATATGGATTTCCAAATCATGATTTATTTATATCACAAAAGCTTGTGGTTGACAGTTTGCTGTAAAGGCATCTGAATTACTCCATTTTATACAGATTTATACCATCAGGCATCAGATTTGTTATCCCAAGAACCGTACAGAATATTTGAAAAAAACTCCCAAGACATCGTACAGATAGATTTCGTAAACTCGCAAGTAAGGGTACGAATCATCAGCAAGAAACGTACAGTTGACCTACTTTACATAGAGGCATTAATTCTTATTTTTTATGTTCAAAATCGAACTTTAAAATGCCCAATGCCGCAAATGTCTTTTTTAATTAATTAATTGCACCGGTTCAAACTCAGAAAACGTGTTTCAGCCAGCCTTAACATGATAAAAGCTGATTTAAGATCGGGTCTACTGCAAATGACGCTGTAGCCTGCGGTGAGTATTGAGAATTTCAATGTTTTAAAGCTAAGAATGATTATATAGCAGTTTATGTATTGACAATAAAGGTTTGGCATAAACTATAAATAAAGATTCACATAGTTTACATTGAGCAGTATGAAAGACGCAACAATTTTTATCTCGGCTGTCTCTAATGCAAAGTGGACATCACTGAAATTTACTCGCAAGATCCGGTTTGGGTACAGTTCGTTTATATACTGTGAACTTGGATATGGCTCAAATTATTGAATTTGCCTCCCATGGGCGAGAAAACATTGTGGGAAAAGGAGAAAATGCTGGTGCCAGCATTTTCTCCTTTTCCACAATGTTTTCAAAAGACTTCTTCCTAAAGCAATGAAGCTGGTATTGTGTGATAAAGGGTTCATGACAGTTGTGTTCTCTCAAGATATACCAAACACCAATGTCATTGATGTGCTGGGACCTACATTCTAGTCCTAATTTGATTGTAAAGATGGAGAAAGTCTGTCAAAACTACAAGTTCCTCTGCCTTGGTGTCTATTATCCAAAGGAGAGAAAGGGTTCACAGGACTGCCAGGTAGATCAGAGCTGGCTGACATTGTACCTGTCAGATTTCCTCTTCGATATTTAAATGATTAATAATAATAATGATTCAAGTAATAATGATACTATACAAACTTAATTGGTAAAACAAGCATTACAAATTGAGATTTTAATTGGAGCCATTTTAGTTACCAGAAATCATCTTTCTGACTCGTAGGAAACTTTACCAAGGTTGAGACTAGTGCCAATCATAAATCATACCATGTTTTAAATGACACCTGTAATTAGAAAAGAAGGTTCAAATATTGAAAATTCATGGTTTCTGAAAACACTAGCGGGTCTGCACATATGCCAACAGTGAATAATCAAGATCAGTATGCAGGTTCAGCACATTCCTATCCTGATTCATTCTATCCATTAAGCTACAGAAGGTTTGGCTACAAGGCTTAGGGTGAGAACTTGATTGTTCAGTAAGATAATGGAATAACAGGGTTGGAAAAAAAAATCCCGCTAAATTGTATCAATGTTTAATTTGTGTGTTGTCTTCCGTACAAATAAACAAGGTCATCAGAGGTATTTCTGAATTGATACTTTTATCAAGATAAAGAGCTTCACAAACACATTGCTATTGATATATTGAAGAGGATTCAATACGTCGCTGACTTGTGAACGGCAATTTTTTAAATGAGCACGATAAAAATCAAAATCACACAACGTCAGGTATTATTCAGGAGCGTATGTTCAGATCTTGATATTCATGTTGAATAATCAGTCAAAATAGTGTTTTCCGTCATGAGAAAATTGTCTATTTACTTGATACACTATTATCAAATCATTTTTTGATTTTTTAAATCATTTCCTGCAGTATTGAATCATAGTAATACTTGATTTTTAATCAGAAATACTGGAGTGGTATCCATTAACCAAAGCGTCCAGAGTTCTATCTGTAAAAACATTGTAAAAGAGAGAGAAAATGCTGGTTATTAGTATTTTTCCCTTCTTTCTACAATGTTTTCTACACTGTCACAAATAAATCGCATCATGTGAGCAAGACTGCCATTATTTGAGCCAAGTTTGAATTATTCTGTGCAAATGCATTCAATGTTGTCAGGTGTATTATAACTGTTCTTCTGCTACAGAGTAAACTACCAAGGCCTGTGATGAGTAAAAAAGGTACGACAATTATACAGATTTTATGGCTGTTAACCCTTTACCACACAATGACCACTTTTAATGACCCCGAGTAAGAAGCCTTTTAAAAACATTGTGGGAAAAAGAGAAAATTTTCTCCTTTTCCCACTGTTTTCTACCCTTCACAAAACAAATTTCATATTTTCAGTTACTTTTATTTTGTCGACTGTAAATGCTTTCGATTTGGACAAGCCTAAAATATTGTTGTTTGGTAATGAATTAACTTAACTCTTTCTGAGCACCAAATAATTATGAACTTGTAAGGTTTGGAGGGCTGAAAATGCAAGTAACTGAAACCCAGGAAGAGTTTTTTTTATGGTACAGGCTTGACTTTCTAAACAGACTTTCTTATACTAGTATTAAAGATCGGATAGCATGTTTTGTGCAGTTTAATCGTGATCTATGCGTTCTACAAAAGTTCATCCTATGAAAGGGTAAAGGAAACTTTGTAAACATGATTCTAGAGTATAAATAACAATTAAATCTATGAAATTAAATTTCATCAAAATAACCAATGTTGACATATATGTAGGTGTTTACTTGAATTTATGTGAACTATCAAAGACAAATATACTGGACATTAACTCTTTATCAGATGAGAAAAATTTACACTTTCCCTTATTCAGAGCATTTTGTAGACAAGAAAATAAGATAATATTAAGGTAAAACACATTGTTGGAAAAAAGAAAATCTGGTTATCTCTTTACCAAACGACAAAATTTTCGACTGATCAGCATGGAAAGCACTTACAGACAACAAAATAAACTTGACTCATCTATTGATTTTTTTCCCCACAATGTTTTCAAACTGAGGCTTCTATCTCAGGGCCGTAAAAACCAGGGATTGTTTGGTAAAGGGTTGAAGAGTTTTCCTCTGTTTTCCTGTGTCCTCAAAAGCCCTTTCTTCACATGATTGTCAAAACAATATTCAGTCTGTAAGATGCATGGTAAAAATGCTTGGCAGTGTCATCATCTGTACCATGCTTTCAAATGCTCTCCACACTTAACAGATTTCAGAAATGGTAAAAACATTTCTGATAAGAGTTTAAACCTCTAAGCGCGATTTTTTTACCTTCTGCAGACAGTGTAGATCGAGATCATTTCTAAAACATTGCTGACCTAGGTTCCTGGAGGAAATTGCGGTCAAAAGTCTTACCATGATAAAGTTGTTAATTTAATATCACTTTTAGTCTCAAACAAAAATCAATTAATGCAAGTTTCTTCGTTACATAATTTTTTCTGTAATGTACCTGTCATAGTTAGCGCACAGGCTATATATGTAAATTTCACTACACATGATACATGACGTTTAACACATTTTGGACTATGATTCTTGTTAATCAGTAATGTGATAAAAAGAATCTGACTCTCGTTGGCTTTTGAGGTAAAAAATTATTAAACTTGTCTACAAAAAATGTTATTAAGCTAACCAAAGGCTTGCTTAATAGATCTAACATTTGTTTAATAATTTTCTATCTCAAAAACCAACTCCTGTCAGATCCTATATTTCCTGAATACCTTTAATCTGATTTTGCAGTTGAGGTATTCCTCGATTAAATTATTTCAGGGAAGCTCATACATGTAACCTGTTTCCATTACAAAGTTTTTTATCTAATGAATAAAATTATCTTGAGTTACTAGAGGAAAACATTTAAGTGAGGTTCTTGCTTCAAAGGTTTGCAATTTATGTTTGGCTGACTATTCAGTGAGCCATGATTTTCTCACACAGCATAAGGTATATCTAGGGAAAGAACAGTCTCTATATTTTATGTAAATAACTATTTTATTGAACAATTGTTCAATTATCTGATAATGCGTTGGTTATATGAAATGGTCAACAAGTTTTAGCTGAAATGGTCAGCTAGTCCCACGATGTCCAGTTGATTTTAAACATTATTGGCAATATTATCAAAATATTGGTATTTCCTCCTATGCTAATAAACTGATTTGGATCACCATCAAAAACTGAAACCCTTTTCCAATTATGAGAATGTAATACACTGTCCCATAGTATGTTATGTGACAAGACTTCCAAACCTGTAGCATTGCTCATCTCTATAAATATAAAGGTACATGAATGCATGTCTTGTCTTTGGTTGCAATTTCTTTTTCACGTGGAAAAAAAAAAGTTGTTCTCAATTGCTTTGAATCGGTCTTTAATGTACAAGTCAGAGAAAAGTGATTACAAAAGGACAACGTGAAATAGGATATCCTTTAAGCTTGAGCTAATATTTATTTTAATTCTGATTGTGTGTAATTTAATTGTAAGGTAATGATTTTTGTCGCGCCTTTTTCCTGGGACTTCTGTCCCTGTGTCAATAAGAAGACCTAGAACACTTTCTTTTTTTTTTATTTTGCAGCTTCATAACTGTCGGAAAGGTACTTAATTTTCTTGGTCATTGCAATTTGAAATGTATGTGCATACTGACATAGCTACTCCACTTACAGTTTCAAAAGTTTGAGAAATTCTTGTTTCTGATTATTTACATCTACACCATTTCATTGCCTCTGAAGTGAAATTAACCAGCAGAAATTAAAACAATGAATCAATACTTCATTGAAGCAAATTAAAGTGGTTTATTAATCTGACCCTTTGCGGCAGGGCATTTCGAAAGAGAAAGTTTTTGAAACAGTAACAAAAAATAAAACTCAATGATTGTTCAATCTTCTGAGATACAAATCCTTTTATCAAATATTTTTTTCATATAGTTTTTATCCCCTTAAATTCAAATTGAAAAAGTGGTAGGTAAATGATACCAAATCTTCGATTTTCCTTGCAAATTATTTTGTATGAATGAGCTATTTTTGCGCCTTTGGAAGTTAAAAGATATCGACACTGGGGAAGCAAAATAACTGTTACCAAAGAGCTGGATTTGCAGAAGAAAAAAAAAAAATGACTTTTTCAAAGTTAACAGCCTATAAAGAAAGTTCAAATCAAAATATATATAAATAATCTGTTTTGAGAGATTGAAACATTTGGTAATTTCAAAATATTCCGTATGAAGAAATGGATGAAAGATGAAAATACATGTAATTATACAATTAAGATGATCAGAGGCTGGATCTGAAAGCCTTTTGTATGTAAATATAAAGATAAATATTGTTTTAATGTACTGTGATACCGGTAATTGTAACTTTTAAAAAAATACTTAAATGTAAGTCATTATTTGCTATCCATTAGGAATGAATACTGAAGTCATTATGATAAAATTATACTCCTGCAGTCTCAGAGCATTAATTTTGAATATAACAATATACTAGTGACCAACATTTTCTCCTTTTCTCATATTTTTGCAAAGCCTTTTCTATACAATAACCTGCTAAAAAGAATTAGAACTTTCAAGCCAAAATCTTTGCTTTTCTGAGGGTTTTTTTTTTTTTGATGGGGGGGGGGCGGATATCTCCTTACCGGACATTGTTAACCCATTACCACACGGAAAATTTTTAGACCTATCAAAATTGAAAGCATTTGCAGACGACAATTTCAAAGTGGCTCAAATGGTGCAATTTTACTTTCATAGGGTAGAAAACTTTGTGGGAAATGGAGAAAATGCTGTTTACCAGCATTTTCTCCTTTTCCCACAATGTTTTCTAAAGGTTTCTTTCTCAGGGGCGTCAAAAGTAGGGATTGTGTGGTAATGGGTTAATCCAAGAAAAAAAAACATGAATGTGTCTTTTCCCTTTACTTATTCCTTGTTAGCAGGCAATGAACTGAGTGTGTCTTTTTTCTCTACTTATTCGTTGTTGGTAGGCAATGAACTGAATGCGTCTATTTCCTTTACTTATTCCTTGTTGGAAGGCAACAAATTGAATATGTCTTATTCCTTTACTTATTCCTTGTTGGCAGGCAACAAACTGAATGTGTCTTATTTCTTACTTATTCTTTGTTGGCAGGCAACAAATTGAATATGTCTTATTCCTGTACTTATTCCTTATTGGCAGGCAACAAATTGATTGTGTCTTTTCCCTTTACTTATTCCTTGTTGGCAGGCAACAAACTGAAGGTGTCATTTCTTTGCTTATTCCTTGTTGGCAGGTAACAAATTGAATTTGTCTTTTCTCTTTACTTATTCCTTGTTGGCAGGCAACAAATTGAATGTGTTTTATTTCTTTACTTATTCCTTGTTGGCAGGCAACAAATTGAATGTGTCTTTTCCCGTTACTTATTCCTTGTTGGCAGGCTATTCCTTGTTGGCAGGCAACAAACTGAAAGTGTTAAGATGATAATCTGTCATTAACCCTTTACTCCATAGATGACTCATTTTAATGCATTGCTTGTTGGAGCCTTTAGAAAACATTGTGGCAAAAGGTGAAATTGCTCGTGACGAGCAATTTTACCTTTTGTAACAATGTATTCTATGCTATCAAAAGGTGTCATATACACATAAGAAACGGCTTCACCCTTGCTGTTATCAAGGGTCAATTAGAGATAACATAGAAATACTTTATGGGGTAAAGGGTTAAGCAGTCAGTTCAGGTGTTAGTGGTTGGCAGAAAAGTGAAGTTCAAAACTAGGTTAAAAGTTGCCAGGTCACTCAATTTTTTGTTTACTTTTGTTTTAACTTACTATTATCATTATACTGAAATACTGTTGAAAGTTGCATTAAAAACCATTTAAATTCATCATGATTGATGATGTCTTCATACACAATTCATAGTTTTCATAAACATACAAAAGGGTAAATGTGATGTAAATGACTCCAGAGATGTTACATTTGTTTGTTTGAAGTCTTGTTTTTAAATGAAGGAAGTTGTCAAATTTAATTGTAAATTAATCTTTCATAAATCATCAGTGTGTAGGCTTCATTATTCACTCTGCCATGATTTTGATATCTACAAACTGTAAAACATTAACTCTTATCCTGTTAACTCTTTACCAAAGGCTTCTTTCTCTGGGTCATTAAAAGTCGAGATTGTGTTAAAGAGTTTAATGTTGAAATGAGACTTTTACGCTCATGGTAAAAACCAAAATTTTGCAATTTCAAAGGTACTTTGGTGGGAAAGATATCTCTTTAACTCTTTACCACACAATCCGGACTTCTAATGATCTTGGGAAAGAAGCCATTTGAAAACATTGTGGGAAAAGCAGAAAATGCTGGTAACAACTGGTAACCAGCATTTTCTCCTTTTCTCACGATGTTTTCTAGTTCTTTCCCAACCAAATTTCAATTTTTGAGTCGCAATTATTTTGTCGCATGCAAATATCTACAATTTGGACCAGTCTAAAATTTTGTTGTTTGGTAAAGAATTGATGGACATTGTTACAGTTCCTGCTGATCAGACTGCTCTTTCTGTCCTTGGAACTTGCTCAGCAGCCCAAGTGTTAAAGGGGGGAAAGTTGAGGTGCCATTTTGGTAATGATATCAGCTCCCAGTTCTGTACAAAACAACAATATGTTTGACAGATCCAAACTGAAAAGGTTGCAGTTAACAACTCTTTACCAATTATCCCTAATTTCTTAACTCTTTACCACACGAGAAAATTTTAGACAGGTCCAAATTGAAAGCATTTGCAGACGACAAAATAAACGTGACTAGAAAATAGAAATTTGTTCTGGGAAGGAGGGATTGTGTGGTAATGAGTTAAGCTGGTAACCATCATTTTCGTCTTTCCCCACAATATTTTCTATCATTTCTTAGACAAATTCCATCATTTCAGCAACATTTAGCTCTTTACCGAACGACAAAATTTTGGACATGCCCAAATTGAAAGCACTTGCAGACGACAAACAAATAGTAAGTCAAAAATTGTAAGTTGTTTCCAGTAGGGCAGAAAACATTGTGGGAAAAGGAGAAAATGCTGGTTACCAGCATTTTCTCCTTTTCCCATGATGTTTTCAAAAGAGTTCTATCTGTGGGTCGTATAAACCAGGGATTGTTTGGGAAAGGGTTAACTTGTTGCTTGCCAATGCCTTCAATACAGTGGAGTCTAAAACTTCTATTTTTTTGAAGAGTTATACATGTAATAGTCAATTAATAGTATACTGAATCAATTTGATGAAATGTTTTGTATGATACATGTACTTTTCCTTATTTGAAACATGCATATCTAATATATGTGTAATAGTATGGTAAAAAGAATAATTGTTAAAAAAGTCAGGTTTCGACCTTTGAGCCACTATGTACTAGCCCTTTGCCTAACTATATAAAGGTGGGTTCAATTGTACAGGTTAAACCCAGAGGAAAAAGAATTTTGAAAACATTGTCGGGGAAAAAGAGAATACACTGGTGACCAGCATTTTCTCCATTTCCCATATTTTTTTCTTTCAATCCAGACAGATTTCCTTTAAGAGGAACCACAAATTTATTGTCTGCAAATGCTTTGAGTTTTGACAAGTCTAAAGTTTTTCTGTTCGGTAAAGCAATAAATCTCCTCACAAAAGGTAAAGTTACGAAAGCATTGCATAAATAATTTGACAAAAGAACATGATATAATGATCAGGTAATAAAGGCAAATTTTTCTCATAGTGAGTCATCAGTTCCATTCTTTTGTACAGTAGTCCATGTTTAACTTTTACCAAACAACAAAATTTTAGACTTGTCCAAATTTTGAAAGCAAATTGCAGATGACAATTTAAATGGGGCTCAAATGACAGAGATTGTCTTTGATAGGGTAGAAGAAATTGTGCGAAAAGGAGAAAATGCTGGTTACCAGCATTTTCTCCTTTTCCCACATTGTTTTCAATAGTTTTTTGCTCACAGGGTCATTAAAACTTGAGATTGTGTGGTAAAAGATTAACTCTTTACCACAATCATGACAATATTTTAGACTTGTCCAAATTCAAAGCTTTTGCAGCAGCGATATATGAAATAACCTAAAATGCAGAAATTATCCCTGAAAGAGTAGAGACATTGTGAGAAAAGAAGAAAATGTTGCTAACCAGCATTTTCTCCTTTTCCCACAAGGTTTTAAAAAAGGCATCCTCGTATGTCTCCATTAAAACAAGTGATTGTGTTGTAAAGGATTGTTGCCATTTCATTTTTTATTTCAAGGATTTTTATTCTAATGAAAAGTCAAAGTTGTGTAAACTTGTTGGGGCTCTTAACTCCAAATTGCCCATATTTCAATTATTGCAATATTCTTATTATATGATTGTAACATTTTCAAATTGTTACCTTTCCACTTTATGACCTCTGATATCCTCTTTATGTCTTCTTTCAAGGACCACAGTGAAAATAAGGAATTTATAATCCCTTTAATTTCTTTGTGTCATCCTTTGTATCTTAATATAGTTTGTCTTAATTTCATTATCATGTCCATGTTATTACATATATTGTGCTTTTATGATGTCATATATTTTATACACAAATCTATCTATCTATCTATCTATCTATCTATAATGTAAAACTTTAATTTTACTCCAATCTGGTCCCGTCTGCAGCAAGTTAGCTTCTGAGGTGCCTATGTCAATTTATTATGAAGGTTTTCTCTCATAAAGTTGATAACATTCTGGAAGGAGAAAAATTGCAGGTTACTCCCCCCACAATGTTTTCAAAAGCCTTCTTCCTGAGGGTCCTGAAAACCAAGGGACAGTGAGGTACAGAGTTAAGTATAAATTATCAAATTGCAAATATGTAGACTAGTCAAATTTGAAAATATTTGCATACAAAAAATGTTGCTTAAAACATGGAATTCATGTCTGAAAGAGCAGTAAACATTGTACTAAAAGGAGAGAGTGCTGTTGATCTGCATTTTCTCCTTTCCTTTTTCCACAGGGTTTTCAAAAGCCATATTTCTCAGGGGGGGTCACTGAAATACAGGATTGTGAAGTTAATGGAAGTATAATGTTTTCACAATGATTGATGTCATAATTTTTGTAAAAATAATCTGTTAAACATTTATGGTTTCAACTCCTAGTTTTTATCCAACAAAAAACTTGCATTAGATCTCTATAATATTTTTTGTGTACTCTGTCTGCCCTTACCTTTTACTTATGGAGGATTTTCTTTCCCCTGTATATAAATTAACTTACTGATATTGCAAAATGACAATATTTTGAACTTGTCCAAATCGAAAGCATTTGCAGACGACGAAATAAAAGTGACTGAAAATTTGAAATTTGTTTCGTGAAGTGCCCTCTATCCCTTAACTCAAAATCCCACCTTTTAATGACCCAGTGAAGAAGAAGCCT
This sequence comes from Tridacna crocea, assembly GCA_943736015.1. NCBI lineage: Eukaryota > Metazoa > Mollusca > Bivalvia > Cardiida > Cardiidae > Tridacna > Tridacna crocea. The sequence continues at coordinate 32,199,324 of OX031063.1, read as the reverse complement.
TTTGAAAACATTGTGAGAAAAGGAAAAATGCTGGTAACCAGCACTTTCTCCTTTTTCCACAATGTTTTCCTCCATTCCAGAAAAAAAAAATCAATTTTTCAATTGCAATTGTTTTTTTTTGTCTGCAAATCTCTTACTTTGGAATAGTCAAAAATATTTGTCATCTAGTATAGGGTTAAATGCTAAAAAATACAAGCCACACTCCAACAGAAAGGGGCTGAATGCAACTCTGTGATACAGGATACCGAGCAAGTCATCCCATAGTCATGGATCCGTAAAATCAGTTTGTGTAGCAATCAACAGAATCAAGAGGTAGACAGATCCTTTAACATACAGAAAACTAACCAGAAGTGAGAAGTCCTGGCCAAGGCCAACCTCTGCATACTGCACAGGCTGACCTGGGTCGATACTTCTCGCAGATTCATGAAGTCCCCAGGCTTTTCATAGAGCATAACTCACAAAAAAACATCTAAAAAAGAAAACACTTTGAAGTATTTGAGCCATGCTCTGGGAAAGGGGTGTAAATGCATATGCTAAAAGTATCGACCTTGCTCTCTGCAGTCTGACCTGTGTCAAAACTTTTTACTGAAGGTCATTTTTCTGCATGTCAAAGAACTATTCTATCTCATGATTAAGTCAGTTGTGATATAAAACAGATTTTACTGATAATATCAAGACTTACCTACTGTAATATATCCTGAGATACATTATCCCTCCTTTTTGATACAGAACAGCTTATGTCATTTTCAAGGCTGCTTTTCTATGACCAGATATGTGACATAAGTAGGTTTCAATGTCAAGGTTGATTTTATCAAGAGTGTCTCAGCAAAGCAGACAGTGTGGATCAAAGATTGAATTGCACATTTTCAGTGTGATCTTGATCTCTACCTAGCCGCAAAAGAAACTTTAGTCATGAAAGTTGTCAACAAGGACAGTGTTAATTACTTTCAGAACTTGGAATTCGTGACATTTATAGGAAAAGCCATTTGTCTCGTCATGTCTGCTATCAAGAAGATGAACACAAGCATGAAATGACATGAACATGTTTGACAGTGAGATTAAAATGGAGATATACTAAGCTTCTTCATAGTACATTACTTAAACCCTTTACCAGACGAAAAAAATTCAGGCTGGTCCAAATTGAAAGCATTAGCAGATGACAAAATTAAAGTTCCCCTGAAATTGAAATTTGTTTTGGGAAGGGTGTAGAAAATATTGTGGAAAAAAGAGAAAATGCTGGTTACCAGCATTTTCTCCTTTTTCCACATTCTTTTCAGAAGGCGTCTTTCAAAGAGTCATGAAAACCTGGGATTGTTTGGTAAAGAGTTACAACAATGGAAAAACAGTCCCAACTATAGGTACTATGTTCCGTGAATGATGCGCAGATCAAGCACAGATTATGCAAAATGTTTTGACTGATCCAAATCATTCAACACTATTCTTTATTGCAGCCAATATTCTGGTAAAACCAGTCATAACCCTTAAAGCGCCCAAGAACTTTAAATTTTGCTGTTTGAAGGAAAGGAAAAAAGACCTTTCTATATGACATTGAAAAATATTGGAAGATTACTTGTTATAAGAAAATGCTCTTTTGCCTGTTTTTGAAAGATTTCTACTAAAGGATCATAAAATTTTAGAACTATGTATTTGCTTTATAATGGAATCGTTATTTAAGCCCCCTTCGAAGATGTTCGTATTTTAACCTTGCATTGTATAAAATGACTCTCGTGACAAATTGACACTTATATGTTATCTTTCATCTTTGGCAACCCTTATAAAAAGAAATTAAAATACAATTTCATCGATATCCTTCTCTGAACCATTCACTTTCTCTGTAATTTGCAACTAAACAGGACTTTGATAAAAAATTTCTCAATGAAAAGTCATGGACAAAGGTGCGTCTTGCTTGCATTTCCTATAAGTTCTGTGGCTCCTTGATTTGTATACTGAGAAGCTTACCAATCCCTATTATACATGTAGACCTGTGATCTTCCAAATAGATTATGACTAATTATTTGGAGATTCATAAATTTTAAACCTCGAACTTTAGTCAAGAACTCTAAAGTGGCAAATAAAAGTAAAGAAGAAGGCATGTTTCAGTATTGCAAGTTTTAACCCATTACCACACAATCCCTACTTTTGACGCCCCTGAGAAAGAAGCCTTTAGAAAACATCGTGGGAAAAGGAGAAAATGCTGGTAACCAGCATTTTCTCCTCTTGCCACAATGTTTTCTACCCTTCACAAAACAATTTTCAAATTTTCTTTCACTTTTATTTTGTCGTCTGCAAATGCTTTCGATTTGGACAAACCTAAAATTTTGTCGTTTGGTAATGAGTTAAGCAATTTTCATTAGACTAGTAATGCAGAAAGTAAATCCAGTCTAATCTTGATCTACATTGTCTGGAAATGGATATGTACTACTATTAGGAGGAATTTGAGGCACCTTTTCAGAATGTTTTGGATACCATTGCTTGTAACATGTGATGGGTCCACCACCTGTACATAGTGTTCTCTAATAATTGAAAAGGGATTCTGTTTGCCTGTTGTATTATATATCCTAGTTTGTCTCCTTCCAGATAACAAAATTTAGACATGCCTGAATCAAAATCATTTGCAGATGATAGGGTAAATGCTTATGATTTAAAATTTCGTTTGGATGAGAAGAAACAGGAGAAAATGTTGATTTCTCCTTTTCCCATAATGTTTTCAGAAGCCATCTTTTTCAAGGTATTTAAAACATGGCAGCTTGGTAAAGGGTTAAGAATGGTGTTGAATTTCAAACTGTATACACCTTGTCTTACAGCACCTCATTGGTTGACAGACCATCCATTGTATCAAATCCTCATTAATCCTTTTCCACATTTGTGGCACTTGAAGCAGACAATATTGTGAGAGCCAGAGCAGAAAGTAAGCCATTTAACGAGTAATCATTACCAAAAGATAAAAGTTTGGGTTTGTCCAAATCAAAAGCATTTGCAGACAACAAAATAAAAGTGACTGAAAATTTGAAATTTGTTTTGTGAAGGGTAGAAAACATTGTGGAAAAAGGAGAAAATGCTGGTTACCAGCATTTTCTCCTTTTCCCACCGTATGTTTTCAAAAGGCTTCTTTTTAAGGGTTGTCAAAATTAGGGATCGTATGGTGAAAAAATAGGATTGCTAGGTAGTCGGTTAAATTTCTTTTAACCTGCTAAAGCTAATACTTATTTGTAATTTGTATTCTATGACTTTATTCACGAACTATTCTTAAAACATTCTTTGTATTATTCTGCAAGGTTTTCAAAATTTGAAAATGACCCAACTTCTGATTGGCTGAACTATTTTAAAATTCTATTTGGTTTAGCCAATCAGAGGTTTCGACTCTTTCAACCTTAGAAAATTCTGGAGAATAAGACTGAAAATTTTCTGAGAATAAGACTGAGAATATTTTGTTGTAAACAGACCCAGGTCTTTGAATTTCAGAAGAGTTCAACACATGGTATGTAAGGCAAACAGTTTATAAGAACACGTATGGAGGTCAAGAAGCTTAAATTTCTCACCTAACTCTCCTAAAAGTTGTCATAAAGTTATAATTTCAATTTTCCCTGGTGATTTTCAAGTGTTTGAACAATACATAGGCCTGTTGGTAAAGATCTTAACCCACTGATAAGAAGTCATAAATTTCATGAAAGTTACAATCCATCATTAAAAGTCAATATTGCCACCATCTTGTCGTACACCCTTGAATGCCCAGCATCACCTCTGTCAACATAATGCTTAACCAGATGACAAATTTTAAACTTCTCCAAATTGAAAATGTTTGCAAATGACAGATAAGTTCTTGCTGAAATAAATGGATTTGTCTTTCAAAGAGAAGAAAACATAATGTAGCAAAAGAAGAAATGCTGGTAGCAGCATTCTCTCATTTCTCCAACAGCTTTTTCCAGAGCTGTCTTCTCCAGGGTCTTTTGGAAAGGTCATTATTTGGTTAAGGATTAAGCAGGAGTTTAATGTTACTTTATGGGATTGAACATTGTTTGAAACAGTTTGGCAGCAGTTCTGGATAGTCTACTCTAGAAGAGGTTATTTAGTGTCAATGTTATACTTGACTGATAAGCTTTTAAAACCTCTTTTTTGTTACCTATCAGCTTGTATCATTGACATTCTATTGCTTGCGTTATGGCACTCATCCTGAATACTGCCTCAAAACACCCTTGGAAGTCTTGTACTTTGGGTATGTATGGTTTAGCAATTTGTTTCCTATTTATGCCACTTTCAACAATACATTAGTGAATGGTAACATCATGGCTGCCAATCAGCATATCTACCTGTTTCTAGGTTCTTAGAATGAATGCCAAGTGTCATGATATTACAAATTGGACATAATCAGAATCCTTGGCTGAGGTTGAGCTTAATCATGTCAACAGTGGTAAGGAATGGTTCGGCTCTAGGTTTTAGGTTTGATCCCTGCAGGAAACTAGGCAATAGCCTGCCACTGCTCTATACTTTTGGTGTGAATGATCCAATGTAATCGTTAAAAAAGGAGAAAATGCTGGCAACAAGCATTTTCTCCATTTTCCACAATGTTTTTTTAAAACCTTCTTCTTTTGGGTAGTAAAATCTTGGAATTCAGTAAGGCAGTTAGGGTAACTCTTTCAAACAGAGTAATACCTTAGACTCTAAGATAATGAAAATACTCTTAACTCATTACCAAACTACAAAATTTTAGCCTGGTCCGAATTAAAAGCATTTGCAGACAGCATATTAAATTAGACCCAGGTGATGATTTGAATTTTGTAAAGAGTAGAAAACATTGTGGAAAAAGGAGAAAATGCTGGTTGGTTACCAGCATTTTCTCCTTTTCCCACAATGTTTTCAAGAGGCTTCTACCATGGGGTTGTTAAAAGTCAGGATTGTGTGGTAAAGAGTAAAACAAGATGTGAAAGTTGTTTGATTCTCTACCAAAAGCCAGAAATTTTTAGACATGACGTCAAACCTGAAGGCAATTGCAGATGAGATATAAAATGTGACTAAAACGGTGGGATTTGTCTATGATACGTTAGAAAATGTTGTGGGAAAATGAGAAAAATGCTGCTTACCAGCATTTGCTCCTTTTCCTACAAAGTTTTCAAAAGGCTTCTAACTCAGGGTTGTTAAAACCCAAGATTGTGTGATAAAGGCTTTAGCCTTTTTTTTGCCCGGTTCATTAACCCTTTGATCAACTTGTTTGGGATTAACCCTGTACAACACGATTCTGAGTTTTAACAACCCTGTACAGAACGGCTTTTGAAAACAGTTTGGGGAAAAAGTGAAAATGCTTGTAACCAGCATTTTCTCCCATTCCCATTATCTTTTCTGTCCAAAGACAAAAATCATCATTGTAGTTACATTTGATATCATTTACAAAGGCTCAATTTGGTCAAGGCCAAATTCTCTTTGATATAAAATTAAAGCACTGGATTTATAATCAAGAAATCCAAAATTTTAATACTGATTTGCAGAGTGGTAGTGCTGAGATTTTGGAATGTCCTAGGACTGTCAATGAAGAGCCCCATTCTGGTATTGGTTAATTTTGCCCAGGAAAACATAAACAAGTAAGCAACAGTGTTAGTGTGATATGAATGAAATATAATTGAAAGAGACATTGGCCATACCAAACAATCCTAAATTTTGACGACCATGAGGATGAAGGCTTTTGAAAACATAGTGAGAAAAGGAGATGATTCTAACACTCAGCATTTTCTCCTTTTATCAGAATGTTTTCTATCCTGTCAAAGACAAATTATGTCATGTGAGCCACTGTTCAAAGTGTCATCTGCAAATGCTTTCAGTTTGGACAATTCTGCATTTTTGTTTTATGGTAAAGAGTAAACCACATGTCTCGAACAGTAAGTAAAATCTTTAGGATGCAAACAATAACAAGCCATGCATTTGCAGGTAGTAAAGGCCAACATCAGACTGCATTTTCTATTAACCCTTTCCCAAACGCCAAATTTTGGACAAGACCAAATTGAAAGCATTTTGCAGATGACAAATTAACAGTTGCTAAAAGATTATTTTTGTATATGATGGGGTATAAAACATTGTGGGAAAAGGAGAAAATGCTGGTTACCAGCATTTTCTCCTTTTCCCACAATGCTTGCAAAAGTCTTCTTTTCCTGACCCGTAAAAACCAGGGATTGTTTGGGAAAGGGTTAAATCTGATCATTACTCTCAGAACACCTAGAACTAGACATTGGTAAAGTAGGGTCCTTATTTGCTGAAAATGTTGTCAGAATTTTGACAGCATTAGGCATCATACTAAAAATAGTATTTTCTCAGATATATCTGTTTAATCAGCTCTGCAACTTGAAAAAAAGAAATGGAATCTTGAAAACATTCTGATTGGCGGGTGTTCAGATATGACAAAGATTTTCATTGGGTGAGAGATCAAGAGGGGCCGATGCATTTGACAGTCGATCAATACAGGTAGTACTGTAGTATTTTAATCACAATTGAAACTCTACAATATCAGCTTAAAGTTTACAGTTTAAACTTTATTAAATTGACTATATTTTGATATTTTTACATTTTGGACTTTTGTTTTAGATACAGTAAATAACTGCAACAGACTGTTATAGTAAAAGACAGCTTTATTGCAACACTGGATTTGTTTTAAAAGAAGCAAGAGGAATATTGAAATATTCATTGAGAAGCAGGTATCTGTCATTTTCTGTAAATTATTTAGTAGCGTTAGTAATTACTTTCCACACATCTCGTGCATCTTTTTCATATTAACACTTTGCTCTAACAATTTCATGTATTTCATTTTGTCTGCTGACAAACTGATCAATATCAAGTATTGTTACTTTATTAAAGACAATTTGTGTTGCAAGTCATCTTTTCTTTCACAATACACTGATAATAACAGCAAGGTATGGTAATATTGTACTTTTATCCTTAAAAAAAAAAAGGTAGATTATTTGTCTTTTATATTGATGTTTAATTCTAAATTACCAAACAATCCCTGGTATTTATGACTACGAAAAAGTTCTGTTGAAAAACATTGTGGGATAAGGGGAAAATGCTTGTAACCAGCATTTTCCCCTTTTTCCACTATGTTTTCTACCCTCTCCAAAACAATTTTCAATTTTTGAGTAACTTTAATTTTGCTTTCAATTTGGAAAAGTCTAAAACTTAGTTTTCTGGTAACGGGTTAATCCATTACTCTTCAAGTAAAAGTTTTTATGCTGCATTAATAGTTGAAAGCTTTTTTGAAACATTAAGCTCATTGCAAACATTTCTATATTTCTTTTCCTAAACTTTCCTTTTTTTTTTTTAATTATTTACCCTAAAGTAATAAATAGAATAATATTTCTGTATTAAAAGCATTTCTAGATATTATCTATTACTTATATCTTGAGATTTGATGATAAATGGGCAGTATTTCGGAAAAAGTAGAACATGCTGGTTACTAGCAATTTCCCCTTTATCCACTGTGTTTTCAAAAGCCATCTTCCTGACACAGTGTATTGGAGGTAACAGATTAGTATATTAAAATATTGTTTTAACTCTTTACCAAACAACAAAATTTTAGACTTGTCCAAATTGAAAGCATTTGCAGACGACAAAATAAAAGTGATTAAAACTTTGAAATTTGTTTAGCAAAGGGTAGAAAACATTGTGAGAAAAGGAGAAAATAATGGTTACCAGCATTTTCTCCTTTACCCACAATGTTTTCAAAAGGCTTCTTTCACAGCGGTGTCAAAAGTAGGTATTGTGTGGTAATGGGTTAAATCAGTCCACTCTATAAAAGTGTCATCTGTGCGCCTGCACCTCCCTATAAATATGATGTATGATCCAGGCTCTGAGAAAATGTACTGCATCTAAGTAACAGTAATGCATTATAACAAGCAAGTTGTTGCATGTTTTGGATCCATCTTGTCTAAAACCAGCAGGATCATGAGGTAGAGTGGTCCTTTGACTTGAAAAACATTTACTAATAGCAAATATCAAACTAGGTCAGCCTGTGCCTCTAGACTGCAATATGTGAGTCTGACCCAAGTCAATACTTTTTTCAGTCAACCATTTACCAAACAACCCCTACTTTTTACAACCCTGAAAAAGAGGCCTTTTGAAAACATTGTGGGAAAAGGAGAAAATGCTGGGAAACAGCATTTTCTCCTTTTCCCACAATATTTTCTACCCTTCCCATACCAAATTTCAGTTTTTCAATAACAACAATTTCGTCATCTGCAAATGCTTTCAATTAGGACCAGTCTAATATTTTGTTGTTTGGTAAAGAGTTTAACACCCATATCACAATAATAATTTGCCGTACTTCATTCTATTTGTCTCAAAATAGAAAATTAGCCACGTTTTTTTTTTTAGTGAGAAAAGGATTACGTCTTTTTTGAGTTAAATACTGCAGTCATAGCTCGTAACTCGCCTTTTTTGTCTTTGTCATTGAGTTTGTTTTTCATGCATGGTCGAGTCGACTTTTTGTTTTATAGATTTTTGAAGCTGATTGCATCTCTTTTCTGCTGTTAGTGTCTCTGATCCAATTAGACAGCTGTTTTACAAAGCATTCATCTGAAATGATGTAAAACGTTAATTTACACACTTCAACACCCTCAGTCATTTACTACCGCAATATCATGGCTATCTTTTGCTGCTGTTATGTTTTGTTTCTTTGGAGTTTAATGACATTTTCAACATTTTCAGTTTTATGATGGTAGCCGGTGCACCTATACATTTACATATAGATATTATCTATCACTTATATCTTGAGATTTGATGATAAATCCAGGGCACACAATCCCTACTTTTGGCAACCCTGACAAAGAAGCCTATAGAAAACATTGTGGTAAAAGGAGAAAATGCTGGTAACCATCATTTTCTCCCTTTCCCTCAATGTTTTCTATCCTTTACAAATCAAATGTCAAGTTTTCAGTCACTTTTATTTTGTTGTCTGCAATTTTTTTGCTTTTAATTTGGACCATTCTAAAATTTTGCCGTTTGGTAGAGTTAGCATTCAAAAATAATGTTATGTGGTGAGAGGAGAATGAATTCTGTGTAAGTGACTTTCCTCAATACCCATAAAGAATTCAGCATACCTGAGCAATCCAACTGCCGATCCATGGGTTTCAATCCTATTTTTTTGCTGTGCCAAAGCTGGTTGCAGTCTGTAGCAAACAGGACTTGATACCAGGAGGTCACTGGTTTGAAACCTACTGTAAGCTCATACAATATCTTTCCATGGATTAGTTATAGTCACTGCATGTGACTGGGTTCATTCTTGTCAATCATTGTCTCTAGGATAATTATGTAAGAAAGTAGTCACTGGCTTGGGAAGAATATTCTATAGAGTACTCTATGGAGGCAGGGACAAGTGGGCTAGCCGCTGCCATGTAACTAAATGTTGAAAAAAAAGCAAGTTCTCTATAAATCTACTGTAAATTAGACATATAAAAAGAATCTTCATGATTCATTATGTGTACCAAGCACTTGTAATCACATAAATTGAATGGATTCATAAAATCAACTTTGATCTAGAAACTAAATACTGAAATTGACCAATAGCAAATAATTTCATCCAAGTCAGGCTTCAATTGGATGCAGATGCATGATCCCACTTTTCATGTGGTATGGACCATAATATCATAACATAAAATAACATGCATATAACCATGTTGCTGTTATCATGACATGATTAAAATAATGTTGAAAATATAGTAAAACAGCAATCAGTCAAACCAGACATTAATTGAATGACATGAAGATGAGGCTACAATATCGTCTGTGACAGCTCAACAGGATAGAAAATTCCACTTTATCACTACAGTTTTATGTCCTTTTAACAATTTAACCCAAAGGGTACTATGTTAATTAATGGTCATTTACCTATAAATGTTTTGAAACACACACCTGTAGTTCACCCCTCTTTTGAAATTCAAGATCTAAAATTATACCCCTCCCACTCCTAATTATGTCACAACATGTCATTATGGGACTTGATGAGTGTTACCTTTTTCCTGGGCTCCCTTCCCCATCCCAACTTAAGGCTTAAAATTCTATTAATGGTAGTTTGAACTAGTTTCCATTACAGACTGATTGGGCTTTAGTCTTTACCAAAGGATTCTACTTCCTAATCATTGTGCTTGCATGCCTCTACTCTTTGCAATTGTGCCTGATTCCTGAGAATTTTCAAGATTGTCTTATGTCATAGTGCAGGTAGATAATACATTCATGGCAATATTTCTATGAATTTTGATGATAAAGTTATGCCAAAACTATGCTTAAAGCCTTTAATAATGAGGTTAACATCACAATTGATTAACTGTATTTGGGTTTAAAGCTGTCTAATCCTTTATCAAACAATCCCTGGTTTTTATGACCCTGAGACAGAAGCCTTTTGAAAACATTGAGGGAAAAGGAGAAAATGCTGGTAACCAGCATTTTCTCCTTTTCCCACAATGTTTTCTACCCTACTAGAAACAAATTTAAATTTTTAAGTTACCTACATTTTGTCGTCTGCAAGTGGTTTCAATTTGGACCAGTCTAAAATTTTGTCATTTGTTAAAGGGTTAACCTTTTACTCCATAGATACTCATTTCTACGCATTGGTTGTAGGAGCCATTGGAAAACATTGTGGAAAAAAGTGAAATTGCTCATGATGAGCAATTTCACCTTTTGTCACAATGTTTTCTATGCTATCAAAAGGTGTCATATACACATAGGAAACGGCTTCATCCTTGCTGTTATTTAATGTCAATTAGAGATACCATAGAAATGCCTTATGGGGTAAAGGGTTAAACACCTTAGGTCATATCATGGAGGTGTCAGTGCACCTACTCTTGTATTTCCTGGCTTACTTACACCAGCACTGACACAAATTTCTTTCCAAGTCACTGAGTTCTTTTTCACAATTGCACCAGAGGTGAGAACCAAAAAATTGCTAGAAGAAAGTTTGCCTCAACCATGTATCGAACTCACAACCACCAGGTCAAGACTCTGATAACTCTTTACCACACAATCCTGAGTTTTAATATCCCTAAGGAAATAGCCTTTGGAAAACCTTGCGGGAAAAGGAAAAACTGCTGGTAACCAGTATTTTCTCCTTTTCTCATGAGATTTTGTACACTTTCACAGACAATAACAATCATTTTAGCTTAATTTAAAGTGTCGTCTGCAAATGCTTTCAATTTGGACGAGTCTAAGATTTTCTGGTTTGGTAAAGAGTTTAAGTTGTTTGTTGTGCCAAAAATATAGTATGTGATGATCTGCAAGTGAACCCTATTGGTACTGGAAAATTCAGCCAGTGGTAACGTATGACAGTAATTGTTGAACACGAGCAGTGAACAACACAATTTCTCATAGATTCAGTTTTGAATATCTTGTATCAAAAATTTATGGTATAAAGAATTTCGGCCATAAAGTTAAAGTAAACACTGAACTGATTTTATGCAGGAAAGTAATTAAACAATTAACCTGTGACTAACAAACTGTCAAATTTTTTCTTGTATAACTTTTTCTGATATGGCCAGTAAAAATCAGAGAAAATACATGTATATTCAAATACATGTATATTTAATTGTAAATTTCTCTCCAGGAAAATAATATGTAGGAAAAAAATCAAAACTGAAGCATTTTCTTCATTGTTTGCATTAAATTTTGTTGAAACTACATGTATTTGTCAAGCGAGAAGAGTCTACAGGATTATTTTATGATCACTGTTTCTTTAGTCTTAAGTTTTATTGCTTCAACATTTATTCTGCCATACACAACCTTTGGGTCAAATTTTATAGTCTAAAGGATTTTTCACTTTGTGACAAATTTAATATTCTTTTTTGCAAAATGAATATAAACTTGTAATCTGGAAACTATGCACAAAAAATGAAGTCTTACCTTTAACCTTTTACCAAATAGTCCTTTATAATAGTCTACTGGCTCAAAGTGAAAAAGGCTTATGAAAATATTGTGGGAAAACGAGAAAATACTTCCAGCATTTTTTTTCTTTTCCCACAATAATGTAAGCCTTTTTCATCAAGGTCATTAAAACAAATGATTTTCTGGTATTTAAGGATTAGTGTTATGCTGTTTTCTGTGTAACCTATGATACCATAGGAGTTCAGTCTTGCATGCTTTTCTGGTAGTGCTGAATGTAGGTCTAACTTGCACAGAAAGAATAAATGAAATAACAAAATGAACTGACAAATTTCTTAAATACCCTGATGGCAAAAACTGATGCTGATGTGAATAAAGAAACTGGTCATTATGAACAACCTTTTCATATGTCATGATGAGCCAAGTGCACATGGTCAGGGCTTCTATTATGAATATATTGTGTTTGAATTGCAGATTTATCTGTAGGAGAAATATGGAATGTCCACGATAGAAAGATGTTAATTGGTTCCTTTACATAATTGAAATTCTATTTAAAACAGCTTAGTGTAATATGAAACAAAGTCAGAATCTGAAATCTAGGCCCGTATTCACCAACCATACTTGAGAATATTCTTAGTCTTAATCTCCAAGATTTTCTCAATTTGTAAGTAACACAACTTTTGACTGGCTAAACCATTCGGTTTAGCCAATCAGAAATTGTGTTACTTTTAAATACAGAAGATTCTGGAGAATAAGAAAAAGAACATTCTTAAGAATGGTTGGTGAATAGTTGACTGTTTGTCCTGACTGCAGCCTGATCTTGATCTTATGCATAAGGAATTCAGATTTGCCTGCAGTCACCTTCGGTCCCAAATTATAAAGTAGTACCAAATTTTTACTTCAGGTACAAACATGTAAATACAGGTAATAATGATGCAATTTACATACTAAATATCTTAATCCACACATATGTGTCAGGGGGATCTATCCATTTCCATGACAATGCAAAGTGTATTTCTGTGGAAAAAACTGTAGATCAGATTGCATGGTATATTCTATTTCATTCACACTTTCAAATCTTTTGTGAAATATTCTGGCCAGTAACAATCTAAAGATTGAAAAATCTGACCAATTTTTCACAGATTTGTAGTTAACTTATTTCACTTGTCTGTCTTCCAAAGGGTTTTGGCTAATCTTGTCATTTTCTGTAAATAAGGGATTTATTTCAGCCCTTAATCCAAATAATCCTTTTATGTTTTAATGACATCTATTCTTGCATAGTGATAATATCATTAAATATTGCTTAATGTTAGTTACCCAAGACATTCTCATTCACTGTTATAGAATTAAGAAAGATTGTAACTTATTTATATGTAACCCTTTACCAAACTAGAAAACTTCACACTTGTCCAACCTGAATGTATTTGCAGATAAAAATTTCAAATAATGGGATTTTTGTTGAATTATTGCAAGAAAAGGAGAAAATGTTCTAAGCTACTAGTAATGTCCAAATTTTCTCAATGTTTCATTTGTCTCCCTCAAATTTTGTCGTTTAATATGATGTTTTGTCAGGTTATAGGTTATGAATGAATTTAACCAAATTTGATTAAAAATTACCTCCTTACCACACAATCCTGACTTTTCACAACCTTGTGGGAGAAGACTTTTGAAAACATTGTGGAAAAAGGAGAAAATGCTGGTAACCAGCATTTTCTCCTTTTCACACAATGTTTTGTAACCTTGCAAAATCAAATTTTAATTTTTGATTCACATTATTTTGTTGTCTGCAAACGCTTTCAATTTGGACCCGTCTAAAATTTTGTTGTTTGGGAAAGAGTTAACTGTAACAATTTTGATAAAGCACATTGATTTTAACCTTATCCCTCAATGTTTCAAGAGGCTTCTCTCTCAGGGTTGTGAAAACTCAGGATTGAGTAATGAAAGGTTAAAGATTTATCCAACAATCCTTTCAGTGTTTTAACATAGCAGAGGGAGAAGACATCTAAAACTATTGTGGGAAGAAGAACAAATTGTGCTAGTAAATGGCATTTTCCTTTGCAACAATTTTTCTATCCTTTCAAATACAAATCCCTGTAGCCTTCAAGCCAAATTTTTTCACTGTAGGTACCGTTGATGATCAAAATGTTGTGAAAAATTGTCATTTGGAAAGGAGTTAACTCTTTATGGCTCACTCAAAAGTTTTAATGATACTAAAAGAAATCTCTTTAAAAAATCTGGGTAAAGCAGTAGTTGCTATTAATCAGCATTTTTTCCTTTTTTCCACATTATGTTCTGACCTAAATCCAGAACAAATCCAATCATTAAAACCACATCAAATTTGTTATCAGCAGCATTTCTTTGAATTTGGACAAGTCATAATTTTTGCAGTTAGGAGAAGAGTCAAGATATCAGTCAACAATACATGCTTTACAACAGTGTACTGCAATCTTCTTTATCAATGGAAAATCCTCTTATAATATTTTATGTACATTGATAGTGTTGATAGGGAAAACAATAGAACTTTCTTCGACTTCAAAACTTTAAGCACGAGCAATCAAGCTCACAGCAGGATGTTGGTATTTTAACAAGGGATTGTACTCTACACCCAGGACTCCATTGGGACAAGGTTCATTTTTGTCTGAATCATGTATACCATACACATACATTAACCCTTTCCCAAACAAGCCCTTGTTTTTAAGTGTCTGCAGTACAAGTCTTTTGAAAACACTGTGGGAAAAGGAGAAATTGCTCGTAACAAGCAATTTCTCCTTTTCCCACAGTGTTTTCTACCCATTTGGAGAACTTCCTGCCATTTTTATCAAATTTGAAATTGTCGTCTGCAAACTCTTTGAGTTTAGAAGAGTCGTTTGGGAAAGGGTAAAACTGACTTTTATCTTGAAAACCAGTGATGTCATGCATCGTAAGAAGATGGTGACAATAATGCATAAACCCTGTACCAAAAAATTCCTGTGTTTTCAAGACTGTGAGAACAGAGGCTTTTTGAAATATTGTCATAAAAGGAGACAGCACTGGTAATTCCAAAATGCTTTCTTCCATTCCAGAGTACAGCTCCTATCATTAAAAGAAAAAGGCAATAAAAGAAAAAAATATATTAAAAGAAGGGGGGTGATGGAAAGTAAAGTCAATCTCTGCATTTGTAGCAATGAATCAAAATGTCACGTACAAAAATGTTCATATGGAAACAATTTCTGCTCCTTTTTTAGCAATAAATACCTTTTACTTAATACCTGGAGAGTGTCTAAAATTCTAAGTCTTAAGGCTCTTTGAATGGAACTGATTAAGCTATTGTAAAGTTAGTTAGAGTTATGCAAGCCTGATAATCCTCAGCAGTAATCTCTTCCTATAGTCCTTGCATGGTAACTTGTTTGGTATTGTACTGTTCAACAGAAACTTGAGTGTTATCAAGGAAAATAGGTTTATGCTAGATTTGTAAGTAGTTTTACTTTTTTTGTTTAAAATCTTAATTTTTATAATGGACAAATTTAGTTTTTTTTTAACCCACTTTTTTTTTTTAAACTAAAAAAGTCTTGTCTATACCCATAGCATTTGCGGATGACAAATAAAGTTTGGATCATATGTAGGAAATTGTCTTAAAAAAGGTAGAAAATATTGTAGAAAACAATTATTTTCCAGCAATGTTTGCAAAATTCTTCTTTCTCAAAATTGTTAAGAGTTGGGATTGTGTGGTTAAGGGTTAAAGTTCCTTTCACAACTATAGGTGTTCTTTTGGCCTTTGTAGCTTAAAGTCAGACTCCATCACAAGTGCTGTCTAATCTTTGCTTCACTCTGTCTGCATTGTTGAGACAATCTGGACAAAGAAACCTTGAAATTGCAATAAGGCCTTGTTAGAGATGCTTTGACCACAATATGAGACAAATTAGTTTATGGTGCAAATCCAAGATTTGATATTACATACAGTAGAAGGTGGCACCAGTCAAACACCAAACTCTGGAATTTTTTAATCAAATATTTTGATTTACATATTAACCTAATACACACAATTCTGAGTTTTAACAACCTTGAGAAAGATGGCTTTTGAAAACATTTTGGGAAAAAGAGAAAAAAAATACTGGTACCCAGCATCTTTCTCCTTTTCCCAAAAATGTTTTCTTCCCTTCCAAAGGTAAATTTCAAAATTTAGTTCCATTCAATTTGTTGTCTGCAAACTGTTTCAGGTTGGACAAGTTCAAAATTTTGTCGCCTGGTAATGAGTTCAATAAGCTTGGCCTTTACAACTTATTTACTTCTTCAAAGTTACCTTACATCACCCACGGCAATAATAGAATTAAAAGTTATATAGACTTAAACGCATGGCTGAAGGACACCCTAAAATTTTTACGTTAAATAAGGTTTCATCTTCTATAGTATCATTTTCCACAGATTTTCAGAGATAAATGGTTCGTTAACACTCTGAAATGACACATATAATATTGGACTGAAAGAGAACAATTTTCGTGTCAAATACCACAATACGCAACTTGAAGCCCAAGGTTCAATTTTTGAACGAATTAATCTTGGACAATTTTCTGTCTCTTTCAGAAGGTTAAATGTGGTCTTTTATTTCTGTGTTACCCTTGTATAAATGACCTCAAATTACTTGTTTGCCAGTTTCAGTTTGGTGCCTCCTTTTTTCATTGAAAAGACAACATAGACTTTCCTACACTTGAATCAGACCCATTCCTTATTAGAGAACAGAATTGAATGCTTACATTTCATAATGAAAGATTTAAAGTTCAATGAGTCGCAAATGGTAGGAACTTGCCTGTGAATGGATAAGAACAGATTGTTGGGAAAGTAGAAATGCTGTTTTTTCTCTGCTTGACAAGTACTTTTTCAAAATCTTTGAACTTTTTACCATACAATACCAAACTGCACAAACAAGTTATAACCAACCTCAATGAGAAGAATTCGGAACAGATGTACTATCTTGGGAAAGGAGAAAATGCTGGTAACCAGCATTTTTTCCTTTTCCCACATTGTTTTCTGCCTTATCAAGCACAGAAAACATTATTTGAACATTAGTCTAAAATTTTGTCATTTATGAAAGAGTTAAACTTGTTTCAGAGGATAGCATCATTTAATAATATAAGCAGTTGCAGATCTTGGCCCATACTTACCAACCAATCTTAAAAACAATCTTACTCTAATTCTCACAAATTTTCTAAATTTGAAAATAATACACAACTTCTGATTGGTTAAACCATTTTATTTAGTCAATCAAAAGTTGTGTTACTTTCTAAAACTAAAATAAAACAAGAATGTAAAGTTCTGTGAATGATTTTTTTTAATGATATCTGTTGCTCTACACTAAATGTTAACTCATAGTTTTCATGGTTTGTAAACCAGTATTTTAAAGAAAAAGGATATAAGGAAAAAAGCTAAATAGATAAATTGTACTATCTATCAAATTTGTAGGTGAATTAAAATGGTGACGTTCATGTTTATGATTCAATTACAGCTGATAATACTATGTAAATAAGGTACATTTGACATTTTCAACACATGTAGGGACAACAGAAAACATTTACTGCTCAATATCAATGCATTTTATTGTTTTGAAATTTGTTTGAAAAAAACTAAAAGACTTTTTAAAGATATTTGCGGATTCTGTGATCTCATTACCACATGTGCAGTAGCCCGCTTTTCGAAAGTGTTTGAATATTTGATTGTGCTCACATGTATTAGATATTTTTGTGAAATAAGTTTGTAGCTTTCATTTGCTCAAGATGGTATTTTCAGCAATGCATTTATTGCAACTACTACACAGGACATGAGGTATAAATCCGTATGGGACAAGAGAGCAGAAAATATGGATAAATTATTCATTAACTCTTGTGCAAACAGCAAAATTTTAGACATATCCAAATTTTAAGCATTTGCAGATGACATAATTATCAAGTAAGGTTTATATCAAGGGATTTGTTTCTAATAGGATAGAAAACATTGTGGAAAATGGAAAAAAATCCTAGTTACCAACATTCTCACTTTTTCCCACTGTTTTCAGAAGCTGGCTTTGACATGACATTTGGGCAGACTGACCTGGGTTGACACATTTTGTTTATGCATTAACCCCTTTTCACACAGCATTGCTTGCTTTAATCACAGTAATTTGACATTCTTTAATGAAATTATATGATTAAGTATGAAAAAAAATACCCCCATGTATATAAAGAAACATATGCAGGGGAGTATTTTTTTTTTCATTCGTAATCATATATTTTCATTATAGAATGTCAAACTCCTGTGCATAAATTACCAGTAGGTACAATTCTATTTTAGAAAGACATGCTTCATTAAAAATATCAACAACTGTTGCTTCTTTGCCCAAAGTTAGGAATGCAGATTGCAGATTTTTTTAAATATGTGCATACAAGTTTTAAAGAAGGTAATTTTGGTTTGATCAAAATCAGGGAAGTAATTCTAAAATTTTTGACAAGGACAGGGAAGGGTTAAACTATCATACAGGTGACTACAAAAAATTACTGGAGGCCATTTGGTCCTCGCACAGTAGGATGTACAATTTGATTCGTCAATATTTATTTACTCTTCATTTCATTCCAGATCTGGAAGGCTGATCACGGACAGATAATTATATGAGAGGAGTAGTTTATCATGAAATTGATGGACACCCATTTGAATGGAGGTTGAATAGAAATGTATAAGAGTAGATAATAGTGTTGACAGGCAAGGAGGATTTTCGTCAGTAAAAGTGTTGAAGTTTTTTGATGACCCAAAGTCAGTTTTGAATTTGTGACCTCAGTTGTGGAAAGCCACATTTTTTAACTTTAATTGGTTTTTTCCCCCAATTTTGGGATTTTCAAAGCACAAGTAAGAATCAAATCATAGCTGTTTATTTAAGTAAGAATGCATACTCACAACACTATGTGAAAAAATGTGGATGTGAAGGACTTAATTTTCGCAAAGATGTAACAACACTTGAAAATCATCAAAAGAATTCTTTTGAAGTAGAGTAAGAGAGAAGGTTTTGTGTTTATTAGTTTGTTTTTTTTTAAATCCAACAACACAATCTACAATGAGAGTAGATGCTTACTAGAAAGGAGAAAAGTTCATTATATCAGAAAAAGTGATACAGAGGAAAAAATGGAGTCTGCTGAGAGTCTGTCTTGCCTTATTTGTATATTTAGCTATCTGGTAAATTATGGAGAGACTTTAAATTATAATATACCAGAAGGACAACCAAAGTTTACATTTGTAGGAAACATTGCTGCCAATAGCAGTATTCGAGATTTAATCAGTGAAGATAAATTTGAAAATTTAGAATTTCGCTTTATGAATGTTGACACTAATAAGTACTTAAAACATTTTAACATTGATTCAAAAACAAGTGATCTCACCATCAATGAACCATTGGATAGAGAAACTATCTGTGAATTTTCATCTGCATTTTCATGTAAGTTTGAAATCGAAGTAGCTGCTCAAGAGAGTATTGGAGCCTTTTTTCAGAAGATACCAGTAAACATCACCGTTCTAGATATCAATGACCACTCACCCTATTTCAGAATTTCGCAGGTGTTTTTCAACATATCAGAAGATGAAGTTGTTGGCAAGTCTATTAGCTTGGATACAGCTATTGATAGAGATAGCTCTAACTTTACTGTACAGGGTTATGAATTAGTTAATAAAGATGTACCATTCACAACAGAGTTTCAGCAAAGCAGTGATGGTGATAAACTCTTGCTTGTTATCGCTGGAGAGCTTGACAGGGAGAAAGAGGATTCATATTCCTTGAGTGTTGTTGCAAGGGATGGAGGAAACCCACCTCTAAATGGTTCATTGAAAATTGATGTCATAATTCTAGATGCCAATGATAATAAACCAGAATTTGAGAGAACTCTTTATAATGTTACAGTACAAGAAAATATGCCAATTAATGCAACTATTCTAACTGTCACTGCAACAGACAAGGACACTGATGAGAATGCCATTGTCATGTATTCCTTGGATTCCCAGCAACCCCAAAATATCAAAGATGCTTTCTTTATTAATGCTTCCACTGGTGAGGTTAAACTTTCACAACAACTTGCATATACACCTGATAATCTGAGAATTGTAAAAATTCTTGCTGTTGATAAGGGTATAAGACCACAAACATCATCTGCAGTAATTGAAGTTAGAGTTGAAGATTCTGAAAATAATCCACCAGTGATAACAATTGACCTTTTGTCTGATACAGGGTATGCAAGAGCTTCAGAATATGCATTTGGAACTGTTGTTTCATACGTTTTTGTGACCGATTCAGATGAGGCCAGAAATGGTAGGGTTTTTTGCTCTATACAGAGTGATCACTTTGCACTGCAGACAACAGAACCCAAGGAATATAAGGTAATTGTAAATAATTCTCTGGATCGTGAGGTGCAAGACAAACATGAGGTTGTTGTGAGTTGTCATGATGATGGTGTTCCAAATTTAACGACCCAGAAGAATTTTACAGTAAGAGTCCTAGATGAAAACGACAATGAGCCAATTTTTTCAGAAGTAACTTACCATGCTAAAATCCAAGAAAATAATATAATAAACTACACAATTAAGCAAGTTCTTGCCACAGATATAGACATTGGTGAGAATGCAAGAGTTTCATATTATCTGAACACAAAAGATCGGGAATACTTCTATATCAATCCTGTAAGTGGGCTCATCACATCCAGGATAAGTTTTGACAGAGAAAACACATCAAGTTATGAGTTTGAGGTATTTGCAACTGATGGTGGGAACCCACAAATGTCATCTTCCGCAACAGTCTCAATTGATGTTGAAGATGTCAATGACAATGCTCCACTGTTTCTGGAAAGTCCATGGAAAATTTACACACCAGAGAGTGACCTCAAAGATACAAACCTTGGTCCTGTTGTGGCAAATGATCCAGATGAAGGACGAAATGGATACATTTCTTATAGCCTGATAGGCAAACCAACAAATTTACCATTTGAAGTTTTACCAGATGGCACAATAAAGTCTACAGATGTATTAGACAGAGAAAATGTAGCAGTATACAATTTCACAGTAATGGCTATTGATAATGGAACTGATAAAAGAATGAGTAGCATAGTAACAGTTTCTGTTTATGTGGTGGACATAAATGATAATTATCCAATCATAGAGTATCCAAGAGACCCAGACCATGTCAAATATATCACCTACATGATGCCTGAAAAGGCACAGATCCTCAAGGTAGAAGTGACAGATGCTGATGAAGGAAAGAATGGAGAACTTCTTTATAGAATAACACACAGAAATGATACAGATATGTTTGATTTGGGTAGAAATGGTGAAGTCTATATTTCTAGGAGAATGTACGAGTCAGATATTGATCACTATGTGTTGGGAATAGAGGTGTCTGATAAAGGTGACATACCAAAATCAGTGGAATTGAATGTTACAATCATAGTTTTGCCTCGCAATGAAACTGCTTTAGCTGAAACAAAAACGAGTGTTGCTAGTCAAAATGTTGTGATTGCTGTAGTTGTTGTGCTAGTAACTGTTGTCATGGCAGCAGTCATATTGATTATCATTTGGATTGTTAAAAGAATTGATCGTCAGAAAAAGAAGTATGCAGAAAGTATGTACATCAATCAGAATGGGGATAATGACTCCGGATTTTCGTCAAATGGTGGAAGAAGGAGTCCAGATGCCATGAAGTTGTTTGGGAGTCGATTATTGCCATCTGGACCAACACTGATCAGTTCATCAAATGAGAAAGTAGAACCAAAATCCAAAGATGTAAAATTTCAGGTAAGCACATATATTTTCTTATAAACTTATCAAAGAAATGTCCATCATGTCAGCACAGTTAGTTTGGTGAGTGTTGGTAAAGCTTAGAGACCAATTGAGTAATTTGCTCATTAAATACAATTTCTTTGTAATTCACCACAATGTTTTAAAAGAAACTTGTGGTGAAAGTATTGTGAGTTTGAAGTTTGAAATTTTCTTTGAATCATACTATTTGTTTAATCTTTTGAAAAGATTGTGTGAAAAGAAGAAAATGTATAAACCAGCATTTCTCGTTGTCTCAGAGTGAGTTCCACCCTTTCAAAATGCCAAAAAAGCGGGGCTGAACACTATACCTTACAATCCCAAGTTTTAAGAACCCTAGGGGTACCTTCAGTCTGAAGGTCTGATCCGATACTATTTTTGTTACTGGTCTGCGCAGACCTTCAGACTGAAGGTACCCTAAGGGGACAGCTTTTGAAAACATCAGGGGTGAAGGACAAAATGCTGGTATCCAGAATGTTTCTTCTTTTCCTGCAATGTTTCCATATTTTTAAAAGACGATTGCAATTTTGAGCTACATTTACATTGTCATCTGCAAATGCTTTTACTTTTGGCGGCCAGTCTAAAGTTATGTTAATTTGTAAAGATTTATAGAAAACTTTATTTGAAAATCAAACACAATACTTCTTTTTGTCTTGCATTAACTTCAATAGCTCTCTTTGTCTTGTAATTATATGCAGTAATTGTTTCATGCAAAGTTAAAAGCTGTAGGGATTGGTAACACTTTCAATGTTTACAGAATTATTTGCGAAAGAGTTTGTCAAAAATGAGCTGGTTTAGATTTTCAAGGAGCTCTTCAAGGAGAAGCTTAAAGTGGTATATCATGAATTAGTTATTGTAAACAGTGCTCAATTAACTGATGCAGAAGTGATTAAGATTAGAGACAGGGGGGAACTTTGATAAAGTCGTCAAATGGTATGCAGAGCTTATTCTAAAGTAGCATAACGGAAGTTTTAGAGGTTTTTGTGAAAAGAATAGTCAAGTTCAGATTTGCAAGGAGAGGCTTTGAGTAGTGCAACATGAATTATTTATTGTAAACAGTGCTCAATTAAACCATGAAGAAGTGGTTAAAAAATAAGAGATGGGGGAAAAAATTTTGATAAATTGATAAAGTAGTGAAAGAATACATGCAGAGCTTAGAAGCATAACAGATCAATTTTAACTCTTGGGGCATGAAATAGAAATTATAATGCATTCCCAGATATTTCAGATCATTATTATGCTGCACAGATATCACAGACATCACAGACAGGTTGTTAAAGAAGTAAACAATTTTTCTATTTTAAGTGTGTCTATCAAACTAGAGTACTAAAGATTTGTTTAATCATTCTAGCTAGGCCTAATATATGTTGGAGAGATTTTACACTTCACTGGAATTAATCCAACTTTGAATTGTTAATTCTAAAACGTATCACTTTGAAGTTTAAGCCATGGCAGTGCCTCAATTTTAATCCTTTCTAAAAGATAGTCCCCTGGCTTCAGGCTTTCATTTTCATTTGTACTATTCTATGAATTAACAGAGAGTATAATGTCTTTGCAGTTCATCTTTCCGCTCTCTTTCCCTGAGAAAATTTCTAGATTTTTTTTATTTTCAAAATAGCCTGCACTGCAGCCTGTGCAATAGGGGATTGCTAAATTATTAGTACCACAGAGACTGGTTTTAGAATTGATAAGAACATAACTACTGCAGTAGTGCCACAAAATATTTGGTCATTTAACCCTTTACCACACAATCCCGACTTTTAACAACCCTGAGAAAGAAGCTTTATGAAAACATTGTGGGAAAAGGAGAAAATGCTGGTTACCAGCATTTTCTCCTTTTGCCACAATGTTGTCTTCCCTTCCCCCTCCAAAAATTCGAATTTTCAGTCACATTTATTTTGTCGTCTGCAAACGCTTTCAATTTGGACCAGTCTAAAATTTTGTCGTTTGGTAATGAGTTAACCCTTTTCCAAAAGATAAACTTTTGGACTAGACCAAATTGAAAGCATTTGCAGACGACAATTCAACTCTTGCTAGAAAGATGATTTCTGTCTATGAAAGGGTAGAAAACACTGTAGGAAAAGGAGAAAATGCTGGTTATAAGCATTTTCTCCTTTTCCCACAATTTTTCAAAAGGCTACTATTCCAGACCCGTAAAAACAAAGGATTGTTTAGGAAAGGGTTAAATTATCAGGAAAACTTTCAATAATGAGAGGCAGTTTCAAACAATCATGCCTCTTTGACCTCTTAATCTTCTTAATGATAAAACAAGAACTTAAGCCTGTTTAAAGTTTGACACAAACTTAGATTTATTGAGGAGTAAACATCCCTTTTGGTATCCTTCTAAGAAATTGTACTTATCAAATTTTGTGAGCTTTCATCTTTTTCTACAACATTTCTAGTAAATGCAACAGGCCTTAACCTAATACAAATTAAATACTGTAGGATTTTAATGGGAAAAAGTTGAAAATATTGAAAAATATAGATTTGTCATAAGACTTCTCTTCAGTGCCTTTTGATCTTGCTCAGTGCTATGCTAATTGATATGTTAATTTCAGCTTGCCAAAAGTTCAAATAAGCCCAAAATGATAAACATATATTGAGAGAGACTCAAAATAATATAAATCTTCTATGAACAGAGCATCCCAAGATAAGGATATTGTAAGCAGAAAAAGTCAGCTTGATTGGACACAGAATTTAATTAGATAAAGAACTGGTAAACTGATTCTAAAATGCCCAATTTTGAAACCTTTGAAGTCAAAGATCGGTGCACAATGAAACTTTAATTGGCAACTTTATTGTCACCTATCCTCTCACATCTCAGGGGCCGAAATTCAGAAGTCACTCATCATAAATGGATCTTCCCTAAGAGGCTTACCCCTTTACTCCACAACTTTGAATAGATGGTTTGCTCTTTACCAAACAGCAAAATTTTAGACTGGTCCAAATTGAAAGCATTTGCTGATGACATAATAAACATGACTCAAAAATTGAGATTTGACTTTAGAAGAGTAGAAAACATTGTGGGAAAAGGAGAAAATGCTGGTTACCAGCATTTTCTCTGTTTCCCACAATTTTTCCTACCCTTCTTACTATTTTTGAGACACAATTATTTTGTGGTCTGCAATAGCTTTTAATTTGTATATGTCAAACATTTAATGCTTGTTAAAGTGATACAGCTTTGTTAGATCTACAGTAACTGTCAGCTACTTGGTTGATTACTTTGGGTAAAAAGTATTCTCAGATGTGACAGAATTCTGACCTAAAAAGTACAATCTAAGTATTGATTGGAAAAAGCATATACACAGTCAGGTTTTCAAAATTAACTTTTTTTTTGTTTAAGAAGCAAGTGTATTGTCAAAATATAGCATTTTGTTTTAGATACCTTTTTTGTACCATCAAAAACGAGCCGCATAAGAATGATTTCTGAAGAATGGATACCTGTTCCTAAAATTGATCTTGATAAGGTCAGTGTAGATCAAGGAAAAACTTCACAGAATGTGAAGCAATATCTTGGAGCAACAGCGTCAGCTTCTTTGCAAGATGTTCTGACAGAAACATCTTTTAACCCTTTACCACATAATTACGGCTTTTAACGATCCTGAGGATGAAGCCTTTTGTAAACATTGTGGGGAAAGGTGAAAATACTGGTAACCAGCATTTTCTCCTTTTCCCACATATTTTTCAACCCTGTCAAAGAAAACAATCACATCATTTTAGCCGCGATGAAAATTATCATTCTGCAAATGTTTTCAATTTGGATAGGTCTAAAGTTTTGCCATTTGATAGAGGGTGAAAATGCAATATCTGCTTCTCTTATACTGACTAAGGAATACCATTTCATTTAATCAGCACCATAAGGGTTAAAATAAATCTTAAAGCTATAATGTCGGGTGTGAAGATTGGAAAATCAGCTTAGAGTATTTTCAAAATGAATTTTTCATCCTGTCAGTTTATTTGATATATTACCTGAGGAAATTGCATAGCTAAAAAGGAGATAAAAGCTCTTGGGGACATATTGGGCGATTCCGGGCATATGTTGTTTAATGTGACGGAAGGTGATAACGTTTGACTTCTAGGCTCATATTTGATGAAAGTCATTGAACCGTGATTCATGGGCAGTTTGGCCTGTTGGGAAACCTTGATTGCATGGGTCGGTCAGTTTTGTTCATTGTAATCAAGCAGAAGTTTATTGCCATTCTTCTTGGGCCCATTATTGCCATTCTCTGTTGACAATGATCACCATTTACCTCTTGCAACAGAAAAGAAATCCAAATTAATTAGAATTCAAGCATTTATCAATCTTTATTGACAACTTTGTCATCTCTGATCACATTGAAAAAATAATTTTGTAACATATTTCCTCATTAATACATCACCTATATTTGACATAGCTGAACCTGTTGCTCATCTTCAGATGTAACCCTTATCCCTATCCCCTTGCCAAAAAAATCCCTTGTTTTAACAACCACAAAAAAAGCAAGCTTTGGAAAACATTTTTGAATGAAGGAGAAAATTGGGATTAACAGCACTCTCTCTTTTTCACACTGGCTTGTTCCAGTTCCAGCCACATAAATTTTGTTCTGTCCGAATACTTACAACATTGAGGAGTCTAAAATTTCATCATGTGGTTAACCCTTTCCCAAACAACCCCTGGTTTTTACGGGTCAGGAAAAGAAGTCTTTTGAAAATATAGTGGGAAAAGGAGAAAATGCTGGTAACCAGCATTTTCTCCTTTTCCCACAATGTTTTCTACCCTATCATATAGAAAAATCATCTTTTCAGCAACTGTTAATTTGTCATCTAGAAAATGCTTTCAATTTGGTCTGGTCCAAAATTTGCTGTTTGGGAAAGGGTTAAGAGTTATAAAGGTTTAGTTTTGTGCAACTGTAATGAGCAGTGTTAGAAACCATGATGACTTTGCCAACGCTCAAAAGTCTCTAAAAGCATCAATTATCTTTTTTTCTTCACACTTGTACATGTATACATGTAGATATTTTAACGATGTTTTCTTCTCGAAAGAGTCCAAATTTTACTTTAATGAGGTTGCAGGTTTTAAATCTGTTTGCTGTCATTTGCTTATTGTAACTTGAAATGTGCTTGAGGGATAGTGCATCATTGCATATAGATTTATTGGTCATTTGTAATTTAGACATGTAATTAGGTACTATCAGATAACACAATCATGTTAACTAACTCTGTTCTGTGGAAATCAGCTTTTTTTCACAAGGTCAATTCTAGTAGATAGATGAACATTGTTACTTGTTGATTGGGAGTTTGAATGTTTGATAAACGTTTGGAACAAAATTTTCTGCTGCAACATAATTGTCAATAGAACGTAGTTAAGTGAGGCATAAATTTAATTCCAAGGGATTTTACAATTTGAAAATTGTGTAAAATTCTTTCCATTGTTGCACATCAAGCCTTTAGTTACCTTTTAGATAGAAGTTACACCAATTTGTCTCAGTTAAAATAGGGAAATGGAAAGCTTGATAAGGAGTAATTTTGCAAGAAGGCTGGAAAATCAAGTAGGTGCAAAAAACCAGTTATCCTCTACCACTGAATGAAAGTTTATTAACCCTTTCCCAAATGACAAACTTTTGGACTAGACCAAATCGAAAGCATTTGCAGACGACAATTCAACTCTTGCTGAAAAGATGATTTCTGTCTATGATAGGTTAGAAAACATTGTGGGAAAAGGAGAAAATAATGGTTACCAGCATTTTCTCCTTTTTCCCACAATATTTTCAAAAGGCTACTAATCCAGACCGGTAAAAACCAGGGATTGTTTGGGAAAGGGTTAAACTAGAAAATGAGTGGGTAGGTATACTGGTATACATTTTGAGTTGCTGTCCTACTTATACATATATTTCATATTCTGCAGCATCAGTTTCTAATTTGGACCAATAATTTGATGCTGCACAAGAGCAGTTGTGTCTCCTGTCATGATACCATCTACAAGAATCCACTCATCTTTTATGGCTCTTCTTCATTTTAATATGCGTTTCCTGTCTTACTCAAAATGGTCCTACTTCATGGATTATGAAAGAGCTTTGTTCATGAAAGCAACAAAAGCTTCTCTTGGCTCCCTAGCGGTTCATCATATTAATATCCTGATCTAGATGTATCTTTGTTCACTCTGATTTTTTGTTTTGGTCTGCAAATCTTTGCTTAAAGTAACCATAAGTGTCACATTATTTACTGGCTGAAATACACATTTTAAATCATTATCAAATACCCTAGAGGCAACAGTATCATAGACATAGGACCCTATTTTCCTCCCTAACTCTATCCACCTTTATAACATGAACTCGCTGCAGGAAAGAAATTTATCATACTGCACAAATTGTCACAAAAAGGAGAAAAGCTTGTGATGAACAGTATCTCCTTTTGCCACAATATTGTCCACACATATTCATTAATTGAACTAAAACAAATTTTGATTGTCCATATTTTGCATGGTTTCATCGCAAAATCATTTTTATCAGTAGGAGGTTAATTAGTCAACCCTTTATCAAGAACATAGAGGAGGAAACTTTTGAAAACATAGTGGGAAAAGGAGAAAATGCTGGCGCTTGTAAACAGGATTTTCTCCTTTTCCCACAACAACTTTCCCTTGTCAGAGACAAACCCTATGACTTAAGCTATATTTAATAGAGCATCTAGAAAGGCTTTCACTTAGGACAAGTAACTATATGTTTGTTCTTTGGTATAGTATTTAATGTTATCTTTTCACTTCATTTATCTTTTGTCTCGGAGTCAAGGCACAGAAGTCTAAATTGCAAGCCCCAAAGCAAAGAATGACCAATGTACCGTCTAGTACTCTCGATGGTCGGTTATAGATCAAAGGAGGCCCAGGGGTATTGTTTATACAGATGAGATTAATATCAACAAATTTGTCACCATTGTTGGCACAGGAAATGATACATTTTAAAAACAATCAACTTATAAAGTGACATATAAAGAAAAAGTAACTCCTGATTTGAAGAATTTCAACCCATGGTGGTTGAGGATATCTGGTTTTTTGCACCTCCTTGATACTTGTCTTTCTGTCACAGTTTTACAAAGAGTGTCCATAAACACAAGCTCAGTTTTGAGATTGACTATTTATGGACTACAAATGTTTTATGCTTAGCAATATTGAAAGTTTTTGCTAAAAAAAAAATTGGTATGGTTCAAATTTTCTATTTACACTTGAAAGGAAAGAAAACATCATTGGAAAAGGGGAAAATGCTTATCAGTAGTATTTCTTTCTATTCCCACAGTGTTTTCAAAAGCATGCTTCTGGGGGTTGTTAAAAATTTGGATTCTGTTGGAAGGGTTAAAAAAAATAGTGGATGAAGAACATTATTTGCATTATGTCCCATCAAATGTCCAAACTTATTCTATTGGACCCTTCAGCTTTACAAAACTCAATAAAGTACATGTACTTAAAATGATAAAGCTGACCTCAGTAGTTTCTCTTTTCTCACTGTGTTTACTGTCTTGCCAGCAAGACTCCTATCAATTGAGTCACTGTTAATTTGCACTGGTCTTTAAAAGTTTTCAATTTTGAAAAATCTACATTTTTATTGTTTGGCCAAGAGTTACTGCCTGGTAAAAAAAAATATTAAAAAAGAAATCATTGCAAGATTCAAGATCAGCGCTTTCTATTCAGTGAAGTATTGCTTTGGACCTACCCTATCTTAAAAAGTGTCTAGTTTTGCTCATGGCATGCTAAGAGTTAAAAAAAGTACAATTGCAACAATTAAACAATTTGAGGGAGAAAGAAATAGTTTACAAATCATTTTCCTTTAAAAAGTTGATTAAATAGTATGATAGGATTGTAAGCAAGGCAGACAGAGGGGGAATACCAAACATTTTATTGTAGTTTTATGTTAAAATGTACCCTCAGAGGTCTCTACTTAAGACAGAAAAAAATGGCCTTAATTCATGGTTTGAATCGTAAACAGCGTAAAACCAACCCTCTTAGTGGTCTTTAGAGCCATACTTTATGAAGAAAAGGAATTTGATAGGGTTAATTTAGGTTTGTTCGATATATAGGCTGTTCTGTCTGCTGTAAACCCCACTGTTCTAATCTACACAATTAAAAACTTAAAAAAGATAAAAGTTGACTCTTGACCACACGAAAATATTTTAAACTGGTCTAATTCGAAGGTTTGTACAGAGTAAATACAATAAATGTCACTCAATTTTTTCTTTTTCCTTTAAAATGGAAGTCAAAACATGGCGGGAACAGGAGAAAATGTTGATTACCAGTATTTTCTCCTTTTCCAATATTGTTTCCAAAGGTCTTCTTCCTGAAGATAATTAGTAAATTGCAGAACTATGTGCTTAAGGGTTAAATATTCTGGAAAACATTCCCCTTATGTACACAAGAAAACTGCTCTAATTAATGCAATATTTCAGACATCAAATTAACTTGAGTACAAGGGACACAGAGGAGAAATATTTACCTATGTACTGAACAACAGATCCTAGACTTTTCCAAATCCATAGAGTTTACAGAATGATAAATTAATATGGCTCAGTTGCTGGGCTTTGTCTATAAAATAATAATAAAGAATTTGGGTAAAGGAGAAAATGCTGGCAACCAGTGAAAGTGCCTGTAAGTAACATTTTGCTCTTCTTCCAATGATAGTTTTCAAAAGATGT
Organism: Tridacna crocea; assembly: GCA_943736015.1. Lineage (NCBI taxonomy): Eukaryota > Metazoa > Mollusca > Bivalvia > Cardiida > Cardiidae > Tridacna > Tridacna crocea. Next base: position 32,169,033 of record OX031063.1, on the reverse strand, counting down.
CCATGCAGGAGCATAAAAAATATAGTTTGTACACTGTGATAGGCTACAAGTATGTTGGAACAAAACAAGTGTGGTTGACGGATTATTTTTTATGTCATTAATAAAAGGCTAATAGGTAAACAACCGCCTAATCTGCCGTTCACAGATTAATGTAATCCAAAGTACTAATACAGTACGATAATCCATAAATCTTGGCGGATCATGTCATTTCGTATAATGTAATGGATTAATAAATCTCATGCTCTTTTAGATTTTCAATACCTATAATGAAACTTTTTCCACCTGTGTAGTCTTCGTTTCCTCAAGATTCCTCACAGAACTGAAAATATTGCTAGTAATATTGAAATATCAATTGCAGCAACAGAGTAAAACTTTGAAACAGGCTTAGAATTTGGAATTTGTAGAAATTTTCAAGTTGTTAACCTTTAACCTCTACCACACAGTGCTGAAAATATAAAGACGCTAAGAAAAGAAGCTTTTGAAAACATTGTGGAAAAGAGGAAAATACTGGTTTCCAGCACTTTCTTCATTTCCCAGAATGTTTTCAAAATGTTAAACTTTCCTAGGTTATTCAGTGAAAGATATTTTTTTAACTATTTACCAAACCACAAAAGTTTAGACTAGTCAATATTGAAAGTATTTGCAGATGACAATATAAATTTGAACAAAAAACTTAGATTTGATTTAGGAAGAGTGGAAAATATTGTGGGTTAAGGAGAAAATGCTGGTTGCCAGCATGTTCTCCTTTTTACACAATGTTTTCAAAATGATTCTTTCCCAGGGTGGTTAAAAATCAGGATTGTATGGCAATGGGTTAAAGGGTTAAATCATATTAGAATCAAAAGATAATTTAAAAGCTTTGCTGTACGTCTTGTTTGAAAGTTGTACTGGTACAGAGCTGACACAGGCATTGCAGGCATTGATGAAAATTGCATAAAAATGAGGACACAGTAATGGGAATACTGTCATACAGGTGGATCCATACATGAAAATGTTTTTTAAACGTAAATTGTTAAATTGATTTAAACCACAGAAAGACAGATAGAAAAATTATAGAAAAGAAAAGTGTTGACATTTCTAAGTGTTGAAGATTCACAATAGGTTGTTATAATCACTTGCTGGTCACTCACTGGTCAACAATGTCTGAAATTTCTGAAATACGGAGTTGGTCAGCGACAAAACAGCTTCATCTTCATGCACCCTGGGGCTATGCATCTAAAGTGTCAGACCCATAAAAAGAGTAGAATGAAATTTTAATTGTTTGATTGAAAGGTTTTAATTGATTAACTATGGTAGGAGGGTGAGATACCCAACCACTTCATGTTGTTGGGGTTGCCCTCTTGTTGCATGTGTCATCATGGAAATATTTGTCAAAACATATTAGGAGAAAAGTTTACATCCCTTTTGGGCTAATGTCTGAAGGCCAGAGTCTGTGTTCCTCTGTATTCTTATGACTCTTTACAAAAAAAAAAGAAATTTTGACTTACACAAAAATCCAAAATACATGTGTATTTGATGACAACACATTGAATTTAGTTAAACTCATGAGATTTGTACTTAAAAGAATGGAAAACAAACACATTCAAAATGTGTTCACTCTTTACCAAACAACAAAATTCAGGCCTAGAACAAATTCAAAGCATTTGCAGACATCATATTGAATGTAGCTAAACAGATGATGTCTGTATGTGATAGGGTAGAAAACATTGTGGGAAAAGGAGAAAATGCTGGTTACCAGCATTTTCTCCTTGTCCTACAATGTTTTCAAAGGACTTCTTCCCCAGGGTTGTAAAAACTCGGGAGTGTGTGGCAAAGAGTTAAACAGACAGTGACCACCAAATACAGACTATAAATGGTAGTCAGTGCCTGTATATATTAAGCATTCCTGGTCTATTTCTTATTTGTATTTGTATTCAAAACCTAAATTGCACATCAAACTTTCCTTGTAACATGTATCAAAATAAAAGAAGTTTGATGGTGAAGACATGAATGACTTCTGATAGTCCTATAAGTAATAGATTCAAACTCACAGTCTCTGGATTTCTAGTCTTTGCATAATTAACTGAGGTGCCTAAACTTTAGGGTTTTCATAATCAACTGAGGTACCTAAACTTTAGACTTTTTTTCCCAGCCGTGTGTTATATTAACCATTCATTCAAAAGGACAAAATAGTAAAACAGCCAGTCATGTCTTCTGCACAACCAAGCCCATTTGAATATAAATCATGGTCAAGATTTTGTCATCAAGAGCTTTATTACAAATAGATCAGTTGGATGTACCATTAAGGTAGAATTTCTCTGACACAGGGGAAAAAACTTTAGATGAAGATAATGTTATGAATTCATTTACCTTATCACCAGGCACTTTGATTTAAACAATATTTTTTATGGTTAATCTCTTAGTACACTGCATAAGACAACTTTAATACTGATATTGCTGTCAGTGATAGTCAAGATCAGAATGTACAGAACTGAAATCAGATCTTTTGTCGACACCATCCATCATATTGTAATGGCATGATTGACCAAAAAGAGCACTTTTTTCAAACCCTGAGTTTTAAACAAGTATTCATAACAAAAAGTGAGTAATTCTGTAATTGCAAAGTAGGTACAAGTACCAATGAATGATAGGCTGCCATTTAAATATTTCAGTTCTAGTGCAAAAAGTCCTCTTTTTTGTGCAAAGTAAAGCCAAAAGGGTTTGCATCTATCCTGCTATGCTATGGTCATAAAACAGCACGTCCAAAGAATGGCTTTATTGATATATTGGCTGCTATTGACTGACCAAAGGACCTGCACGCACTGGATTAAAATTTTGCCTTGATTTCAAGGCTCTCATTTTAATTCTCTGGTTGAAATCAGTGGAAGGAAAATATGACAATAAAGAAAATGGCAAGAATTGGAGAAATAGCAAGACAAATTAGGAGTTTTAGCAATCATTGCCATCCTTTCCAAACTGTACATTTTTAATTATCCATGAAAAAATTGGCTATTCTTATAATACAGAACAGAACAGAACAATTCTGTTCTGTTCTATAATACATATAAAAATAGGGCTTCTCATATACAAGAGAAAACTTTATATTTTCTCAATAGAATTAAACTGATTTTGCAAACTGAAGAAGGAAAAGAGAATCCATTGAAAACCTATTAGAATTCATAAAAAATGATTTGAGCAAGAGATTATTTGCTCTAAAAGGTACATCATTACTCTTATTATCAGTGAACCATGAAAGATATTCATCCTATTTGTGGTCAATAAAATTTTCCAAACCATTACCTTTCCCCTTTTCTCAATATTTTCTTTCTCTCTCTCTTTCTTTGGTGGGTTTCTATGAGGCTCAGAGGTTTACATGTTTAATTGGTAGTCTAGAGTGTCTATGTTGGTGGTAAGCAGTGGTCACCAGGTGCTGGAGGTACTGCAAAGCTCCAGCAGGATACTGAAGAACCCTAAAGAAACAGATAAATACTGATGATGAACAACTGTTATGATATGTACATGTTGTTGAAGTAATGCATCCATATTAGGCTTAAAGCAATGTTTTGGGAGGGGCTTTCCATGTTATAATCTGCACATTTGAAACAGTCTAGGGAATTAAATCTTTCATAAAGTATTGGGTCAACATGTAAAGAACATTATCCTGCAATAAAATTGGACAAGGATGGACAGCAGTAAAATTTGACCAGGGCTGACCAGCACAGTGGTCAGTTTCAAGTTGTTGGTAGAGTAATAAAATTTGATACTTTTGTCCCCCAAACTTAATTGAAAAGTGACCACGATAAAGTTGTGACTAATTCAGTAGATGTGTGGCAGTCAAACTCTCTTTTTAACCCATTACCACACAATCCTTACTTTTGGTTACCAGCATTTTCTCCTTTTCCCACAATGTTTTCTAAATGCTTTTTTCCCAGGGTCGTCAAAAGTAGGGATTGTACAGGAGAGACAAGAAAATTTTAGACTGGTACATCATGGAAATCATTTTACGGGACAAGAAATTAGATGTTGCTTAAATAGTTTAATTTTTGAGAAAAGGGTAGTAAACATTGTGAGAAGAGGAGACAATGCTGAATTCAGTAATTTTCTTCTTATCGTACAATTATAGTTCAAAAGTCCTTCTTCTTTTCAGCTTTAAGGTAAGGGATTATATGGTATGGGATTGATGACAAAAAAAAAAAATGAATTTAAACTCTGAAAAGTGTGAAACTCGATTTATCATTTAATTGCGTATTGTAGATATCTCTAACAGATAGAAAGTAATTCAGAATGTTTTCATTAACATTTTGTGACCCATCGCATGTTAATCCAGGAAAAACTATCTCTATGGTTGATCATCCCCCTTGTACAAAGATACCGTGATCATTTCTATCATGTGATAATTTACATATTACACCTTGCTCATTGAAAAAGGTAAAGCTTATTAATTTCTACATGACAGATTGTAAATGAGCCATAATCTGTGTAATGTAGATGTAATACACTTGCAAAAAGTATTGATTCATGTCAGCCTGCACAATCCACGCAGGCTGACAATGAGTCAAAACTTTTTGGTACTGACTTTTAATTGTCTGCATTTCAAATGATCAGTTCAGTGTTTGACTAAATAATTTTAATGGATCTAAAATTACATGGAGATTTGTGTGGTCTAAAGCATCACCAAGAGGCATTAAATGCCCTTTGCCATTGTGCCACTGTAAATTGTAATTTCTTGCCTGATTGTTTCATGCGGTATCAAGTTGTTTACCTCCTCACAAATCTTTGCCTCATCGTAAGTAAAACCAGTGAATAAGGTGGCTGAATGCAGGTTTCCATGCCAATCTAATTCTATCCACCAACTTCTAAGTCGGTAACCATAGCTTCTATACACCTCTTAGGAGCTCTAATAAGAGAAAGAAACTAGTTAGGGATAGTATGTCCAGTGCAAAAAGAAACTCCAAAGAGGCCAACACCGACCAAAGCATTGTCTTCTGAAGAAATGCTCCTTGATGACATGCCACAACACAACATAGACAGCAGCATGTCTCCCATGTCTAATGATGTCACAGATACTGACATGCCCAAAAGCATGTCTCCCCAGATTAGCAAGGCAATTAGCTTTACTCCTCCAGGAGACTTGCTTCCTTGCTTGGCATCGGGACCCGTTCTCAGGAACATACCTGATACTGTGTCAGCAGTGTCCAGTCAAGCAACAGGCACAGCCTGTCTAGTCTCTTTTCGGCCTACATTCTCTACTAAGTGAAAACAGTGGTTTATCAATATGAAATGTACACTGTTGCTACAAACAGCTTCTTCTTACTTCCTGTCTAGGATAAAAGGAAGTTGTCTGTAGAAGGTGATGTATAAAGAGATGAAAAAATATGAGAGATAGTGTCCTTTTTGTGGCATATCACATATCTTCAATATTTCATTTTGTTTTTCATTTATCAGTTACATGTATCACTTACATGCAAAAACACTGTTACATGTATCAGTTACATGCAAAAACACTTCATTTACATCTTAACAATTATCCATCGGTTTAACAATCTCGGAGAAAGTGGATTTGCAAACATTGAAAGAAAAAGAACAAAATGCAAGTGACCAGCATTTCTTTCTTTCCCACAGTTTTTTTTATCCTTTAACTCTGTACTAAACAACAAAATTTTAGACTGGTCCATATTGAAAGCACTTGCAGACGACAAAATAAATGTGAACCAAAATTTGAAATTTGTTTCCAGCAGGGTAGAAAACATTATGGGAAAAGGAGAAAATACTGGTTAACAGCATCTTCTCCTTTTCCCGCAACGTTTTCAAAAGGCTCATATCCCAGGGTTGTAAACACCAGGGATTGTTTTGGAAAGGGTTAAAAGCCATGTACCATCTTTTTAGTCCACTTAAATGTATCGTCGGCAAATCCTATCAAAATGAACCAGTCAAAAATTTTGTTACACAATCCTGATTTTTAACAGCCTTGAGAAAGAAGCCTTTTTTAAAAAATTGTGGGAAAAGAAGAAAATGGTGTTAAGCGGCATTTCCCCATTTTCCCACAATGTTTTCTTCCCTTCACAAAACACATTTTAATTTTTCAAATATTTTCAGTCATCTGCAAATGCCTCTAAATATGGACACTAGTAAGTCTGTCATTCATTTAAGACATTTTTAAAGAGGTATATCAAGGGTTATGTAATTGAGATGACAGAAAGAAGATACCAGGGGAAATAAATACCAATGGATACCTTTTTGTCATTGAAAGTAATAATATACCACAAATTTCCCATACTTTCACATCTTTTGGGGAATTTTTTATTGGGTTTGAGTGATGATACAGGGTTGTTTATAACTGCTAAACTGCTGTAATGCTGTTACTTCAATGTAAAAGACCATTGGACAACTAATTTTTACTGAAATAAATGCTTTCACTTATTACTAGGATTTTAATTTTATGACTCCAAAAGTTTCTGGAGCAGAAAACCTGTGTTTCCTTCGGAGGAGTACTGCTAAGAGAAGACGCTAACCAGGGGGGGCTTTTTATTTTAATCAGAGCACCAAAAAAAAAAATATCTAAACATCTGAAACAGATATAATTAAAACAGCAATTACGTAATCGGTGATTTAAAAATTGCATTTGGGAAAATGTTTTTTTTTTCCCACAATGTTTTCTTTCGTTTGAAGGACACATTTTATGTATCGAGCAATTTAATATGTCTGCAACTGCTTCCAATTTGGACCAAGAGGCTTCAATTTTATCGTGTGGTAAAGATTTAAGTCTTAACTAAATCAAAATATTTTAGATTTAACCAGGATAGAAGCATTTGTAGACAACAAAATTGAATGATGTGAAGCTCAAAGATGATTTCTGCTATTGAAGTGTTTTGCAACATAATTGTTTTTCAAACAGACTATGAATCACAGAATATCAGTTTTGGACAAACCTTGCAGCCATAATGAAGAACATGACTTGTTTAGCCTTATGTATTACTTTTGTAAATTAGATTGTGAAGTTTGTCACAAAACAATCACCTTTGCTTTGTATTGAACTGAAATAAAGTCATTGTAGTAAAATCTTTATGAAGTAAAATCATTGACTTTAAACTTTGAGCAAGGATATGATATCTTTTGCATAAAGCATGGCTAGTGCTTGAAATCTGATATGGTTTCAATTGTTAATGGGAGTTTTGTATGTAATCAGCACCTCTTGTTCTGTGAATAATATGACATGACAATTAATTTGATGCACAAAAATTATCCAACTGATTTTAATCATTTACCAAACAGGCTACATTAAGATTAAGATGTTTTTCATTTTATACAGTTTATTTTTCATTTTGAGCCATTTTTTCTCCATCATTCTGTTTAAATACTGTTTTTTTTTTTGGCAAACTCCTCAGAAGACCTCATCATGGGATTAATTGTGAGGCAGGGCAGAGTCCCTGGAGTCCCTGGGGATGATCATTAACTCTTACTGGGGAGATCAAATTTTAATCTTGGCAATATTAAAAGCTTTTACAGACAACAAATTAAATGTTACCTGGCAAAAGTAATGTGATTTGTCATGGAAGGGCTAGATAAAATTGTGAAAAGAAAGAAATATTAGTATCTAGAAGCTTTAACCCATTACCACACAATCCCTACTTTTGACGCCCCTGAGAAAGAAGCCTTTAGAAAACACTGTGGGAAAAGGAGAAAATGCTGGTAACCAGCATTTTCTCCTTTTCCCACAGTGTTTTCTACCCTTCACAAAACAAATTTCAAATTTTTAGTCACTTTTATTTTGTCATCTGCAAATGCTTTCAATTTGGACCAGTCTAAAATATTGTTGTTTGGTAATGGGTTAAAAGGAGTGAAACAAAAAGGGCTGTTATTTGGTAAAGGATAGAAAAAAAAAATTGATTTGTTATGTCTGGATTCTATAGACTTGATTTGCTCCCACACAACCTTTCAAAGTCAAATATAATCTTTAATCAAGTTTAATTCTTAATTAAGACCAAATTAATGTGCAAACAAGTAACACAATGGAAGCTTACTTAATAAATGATAATTTGGTCTAATTTTGTTACAAAAGATGATCAAATTAATCAAGATGGGAATGATAAATATCAGCATGGGTAACTGTGCTGTCTTTTGTGTATGGTTTCTATTGGATTAGATTTATTTTTTGATACAAGTCATGGAGTCTACTTTAAAACAAAAGATGCATAAAGACACACAAATTGTGACAAGTTAACACTCATCCTCGTGCCAGATATTTGATCTGGCTTGAATTTCACAAAAACCCTGGGAAAAATGCCAAAATTGGCCTATACATGTTTTCAATTCAGTTAAATTATAGTAGTTTTTTTGGCTGATCCACCAAGTGATAAACAATCTGTGATGAATGACTGGATTTAATCCTTTACCAGGCAAAGTTGTTGGCTTGTCTAAACTGAAAGCATTTGCAGGCAACTTAGTAAAGCTAGTTCAAATTTGGAACTTGTCTTTGAAAGGCTAGAAAACATTGTGGAAAAAGGAGAACTGCAGCATTTTTCTCCCTTTCCGACAATGTTTTTAAGCACCTATTACCTCAAGGTTGTTAAAACTCAAAAATTGTTTGGTAATGATTTATAATTCATATACATTATTGATTTTACAAGGATATTTTCAAAGTCGCCTTCACCCTTTTTATTCAAGATATACTGCTAATAAGGCAATTTAAATGAAATGAGACTGAAATAGATGCAACTTGAGTATGCATTTATCTTCTGCATATTTGATATGCTGCTTTCTTGCATCTATTTCATTTTTTGAAACCCAAAAGTTTAATAACTGGCTGTGTCAAAAAACAATTAATAATTTTTCCAAGATCTACATGCATTTATGATAATTTTTTGTAAATTAATCTTGTTTTTTTGCAGGATGAGGTACATGTTAGAGAAAAAAGTGTAGACTCAAACAATGATCCAGCATTACACAACACTGTGCAGTTACACAGACTGACTTCCCTTCGACTGCACCAAGCCTTGATTCAAAATCAAAATAAAACCTGGAGCAGTCAAACAGAGGTAATACAGTAATCTTTTTAACTTTGTAGGTAAATCTTTGTCAAACTTTTTTTAACATAACTTAACCATACATATTGTTTTAGACTTGGCAAAATTAGAATGGTTTTCGAAAGTTTAAAAGGAGAAAGAAAAAGGCTTCTGGTTGACTGATTGGAGAAAGGAGTGCATGAGTAACCTGTCTCTGGCCACCCCTTGCATCTGTTTCAAGGAGCAAGGACATTGTGTTAGGCACCACATATTAGGCTCCAAGAGAAGTCAAATGTCAGTCACATCCTTTATTTATTTATTTATTTATTTATTTATTTATTTATTTATTCAAGCCTCATCATTGTGCATTTAAGTAAAAATATAAAAGTATAAAACAAGTACACACAAATATAACCAGTTAAAACATGTACAATGCCATTCTTCAATTAGAGGTACCATAGTAGAGACTACATCCACAAAATTAAAAGCTATGTTACACACAAACATTTCAAATTCACTCTCATTCTATCTTCTTTCAATCCGTCCCTCTTCATCACTAACAACATTATTTCAGATACATGCGCATATTCTGGCTCACTTACCCTCTATCATGAGAAAAGGGGACTATGCTGGTTTCCAGCATTTTCTTCTCTTTCTATTATGTTTTCTACACTTCAAAAGAGAAAAATACTGTTTTTGAAGCACATATATATATTAACCCTGGCTTTTTACGTGTCTGCAGTAAAAGTCTTTTGAAAACACGGTGGGAAAAGGAGAAATTGCTCGTAACGAGCAATATCTCCTTTTCCCACAGTGTTTTCTATCCTTATTGAGAACTTTCTGCCATTTTCTCAAAATCTAGAATTGTCATCTGCAAACTTTTTCAGTTTGGAAGAGTCCAAAATTTGTCGTTTGGGAAAGGGTTAATGTCTACAAGTGCCTAGGTCTACTTTTGTTGTTGCCGAACCTCAATAGGTCAGTCGGTAGTGTGCAGGACTTGAGAACAAGGGGTCCAGGGTTTGATCCCTGGCTACGACCTCTGGCTAGGCCAATTTCTTTTGGAGGATTGATGATAGTCACTGCAACAGGATTCATTCCTCTCCCACCACTAACCATTTTTTTCGACGATGAAAATGGGGGAAAGCAGCCAGTGACTAGGAAAGAAAATCATTTGAAGTACTGGTAAAAGAAACTCCAGAAACGCATGGATAGGTGCACTGGCCATCACGATATAACTAAAATTATGTTTAAAATTGCATTAAACATTGTGGAATCAATCAATCAATCTAATTTTGTTGTTTGGTAAAGCTTTAAAAAGCAAGTTTTCATGCTTCTGAGGTGTTTTCCTTTAAACATACATTCATGGAAAAAGCATTTGCATAAGTATGCACTAATGATGGGGTTTGTCTTTGAAAGAATTATGAAAAAATCCTTGGAACAGGAGGAAGTGATTATGGCCAGCATTTCCTACATTTTGTTTGAGTGTTTTCAAAAGTCTCCATCTTTAGGGTCTGAAGCTCACAGAATAGTTTGAGGCACAATACCAAATGTATGTGTGACATTTTATTGAAATAAAAAATCATACAGCACTTGGTTTCTGTTGATTTCTGGAATTACATATCTTTTTCAATTCCCTAACAAGTTACAGTTTATAAGTGTCATATATGAACATTAACAGGAAAAGGTAAGAAAAGATCTGCATGCATTTGTACCAGAAAAATTTGGACAATTTATCACATATTTTCAATCTAAACAAAAAAGTATCGTGCTATAGTTATGACTAAAAACAATACAGATGACTCAGTGCAAAAACCATAAACTATCTAATCATTTAAATCATCACTAATATTGTCAACAAAGCTCCGTTACATTCAGTTGTGATCTTTCAGACAAAACAATCCTGCCTGTTAACTGATTGAGTTTCAAAATATCTGTTAGATATTTATAAGTTTAATCTTTATTTTTCATTTTTTTTATATTTTGAATCTGACAGAAATATATCATCCAATTGGTATTTTGCTGCCTTTAGTACTCATGTTGTGAGCTAGTTCCACAGACAGATTTAATAAAAGTTTGAATGTTTAACCCTTTACCACACAATCTAAAGTTTATTATCACTTTATCAGCACTGGAGACAGTTGATTTTGAAATCATCCTAAGGAAAAAATTCTATTGACCAACATCTTTCCTTTTCCCGTAAATTTTTTCAACCTTTCACAAAACAAATCCTAATACTTGTGTTACATCTACTAAATCATTTGCAATGACCATGATTAGTAATTTCCACATTTTCCTTGATATTTTCCTAAGTTTTTTTTATGATTTCTTTTAATTTCATTGGGATGATTGAGAAAAACTACAGAAGATGGTAAAACGAAAACTTATCTTTCAAATGATCTGTGGTTAGTAAAAGGATTGAGTTAAATGTGTGAATGACTTTTTATTATGTTACCTTAATTTAGGGTGTTGAAGCACAGTAGATAAATTATCAACCGCCATCTCTTGAAACATTGTAGCTACTAGTGATTTACCCATCTCGTATTTATTCATTCTCTATTCAGTGATGTTTGAAAATACCACAGGCCTTTGAGGCTCTTTTGCTTTATCACAGATCACCAAGATGGCATGATTCATTACAACAAAATTTTAGGTTTGTCCAAATCAAAAGCATTTGCAGACGACAAAATAAAAGTGACAGAAAATTTGAAATTTGTTTCAGTAGAAAATGCTGGTTACCAGCATTTTCTCCTTTTCCCACAATGTTTTCTACAGGTTTCTTTCTCAGGGTCGTCAAAAGTAGGGATTGAGTGGTAATGGGTTGATTTTAGGCAGATATAGAGCTTATAGATATATCTTACAGCAAGATGCATACAGTATACATTTTTTATTACGATGCAATACTGTGTCACATTGTGAATACTTCAGAATTAAGCATTTGCTATTACAATGTATTTGTGTTGCTTATCTTTGGCAGATATTTCACCAAGCCATCTTACTTTTTAATGGCCTTGTGGAAGAAATGTTTTTAAAACATTTTGGTAGAAGGAGAAATCAGCATTTCTCTTTTTTCCACTTTGTTTTCTTCCCTGGTTCCAAATACATACCCAATTAATTTGGAAAAACTTGTTTTTCTGCAAAAGCTTTTAAATTGGTCAACTCTATTAAGAGGCTTTTTACATTAATAAGAAATGCATTCTTGTTGATTTGTAGCTCAATCTATTTCAGTTAAATGATGCAAAAGAAATGAAGAAACAAGAAGATCTCCATAGTGACATGTCTGTGGATACTCTAACGTATGACAGTGGAATTGGTGGCAGTGTTTCTGACACGGGTGAGGTTATTTATTTTGCTTGCAACATGCAAAAAGGGGCATTGGAAATTTTTGTAAAGACAGAGATCAGCCTGCACAGTCCGCCCAGGTTAATCCAAGACGGCACTTTATAACTATACATTAGATTTCGTGCATCAGTTGTCTTTCACAGTACAGTAAATTACATAAAAATAGAAAGTATTGTTTTGGATAAACGGTGCGAACTGCACAGGCAGATCCGAAACAACACTTCTCGCAAACATCAGTAGTTTATTGCTTGCAACATGCAAAAAGGGGCTATTAGACATTTGTGTTAAGTGTCATCTGAGATCAGCCTGTGCAGTCAGTCCAGGCTAATGTGAGACAGCACTTTATGTTGACATTAGATTTCATGTATCAGTAGACTTTTGCAAAACAGTAAATTACATAAAAACAGAAAGTGTAGTGTTGGATTGGCTGGTGTGGTCTACATGGGCCGATCCGAACCAACAATTTGTACAAACATAATGATGTGAAGGCTGATCTTGCCTTACACTCTCTGCTGAACAAATCTACAGTCTGAAACAGCGGAAAAATTAACTCTGTGTATCAAAGACTTAGATGTTTTACTTATTTATTGGATAGTTTTAATTGCCGAATATAAAGTTACGAACAACTGTGATCTGTTGTCTGTAATACGAGATCTTTGGCGATTCTGTTGATGGGTTTCTTTTATTGAAGCTACCATTTCATAAATGAACAGCTTGTAATTTGTCTGGGACCTAGAGTATGACAAATGATGGACATTAACAACCTTACATTAGTCCAATACCCCTTTTTTTATTCAGTTTTACACCTATCAATCATTGGGCAAGTAAAAGTATGTGTATGCGAGTCCTAATAACATTATTTCTGTACTGAAACCTGTATACAATGCATGGTTGCTATTGCCTCAAAAAAGAGAGTTCTTATAACTGCCCATAACATAGACTTCACAAAGACAAATTTAATCCTGAGGCTGCTAAGCGCGACTTCCTGACCTTTTGCGGCTAGTGTATATCAAAATCAGACTGCACAGAATGCCTGTCTAATCTTGGATCTACACTGTCCGATAGTGGAGATAAGTTTGCTCCCAAAATTACCCTTGAAATAGCAAACTTTTGATTTTTACAATTGTTTGAAAATTTCATTTTAGTTATTTAGCTGGACAAGGGTAAATAGGACATTTCACTCTTTAACCCATTATCACTCAATCCCTACTTTTGACGCCCCTGAGAAAGATGCCTATTGAAAACACTGTGGGAAAAGGAGAAAATGCTGGTAACCAGCATTTTCTCCTTTTCCCACAGTGTTTTCTACCCTTTCCAGAACAAATTTCTATTTTTCAGTCTCCTTTATTTTGTTGTCTGCAAATGCTTTCAATTTGGACCAGTCCAAAATTTTCTCGTGTAGTAATGAGTTAAATCGCAAAGTTTTTCTATTATCTGTACCTCTGCTTCTATTACAAATGTACAATTTTTGTGTATAATGTTTTATCCTATTGTTTGCCATTGTAGTAGCTTTAGTTGCACAAACATAAGGGATAAGCACATTTGGGCCATACTCTGTGAAAAGGGAGCTTGATGCACTTATGAAAAGTATTGACTCAGGACAAAATCTTTTGCTATTGGTCAATTTTCTGTTTGTAAAAGGACCAGTCTACCTTATGATTTAGCCAATTAGTCTACAAAATGGATTTTATGGATCTATAACAATGATGACCTGCTCATTATAGTGCATTATAAAGAGGCATTAACTCTTTACCACACAATCACAACTTTTAACATCCCTGTATAAGAAGCCTTTTGAAAACATTGTGGGAAAAGGAGAAAATGCTGGTAACCAGCATTTTCTCCATTTCCCACAATGTTTTCTTCCCGATCCAAAACAAAAATCATTTTTTCAGTTACATTTAATTTGTTGTCTGCAAATCCTTTCAACTTAGACTAGCCTATTTTTATATTGTTTGGTAAAGAGTAAAACCCCCTTTATGCTAGAGTATAGTTCATTTAAAAAATGGTAGTAACAGCTCAGTCAGAACGTTCACTACACAAATGTCTTTTAACTCTTTACCAAACAACAAATTTTTAGACTGATCCAAATTGAAAGCATTTGCAAGCATTTGCAAACAACAAAATAAATGTGGCTTAAAAATTGAAATTTGTTTTGGGAACGGTAGAAAACATTGTGGGAAAAGGAGAAAATGCTGGTTACCAGCATTTTCTCCTTTTCCTACAATGTTTTCAAAAGGCTTCTTTTTCAGGGTCGTTTAAAGTCGGGTTTGTGTAGTAAAGAGTTAAGATACCAGGTTTGAAGCCCAGCAATGTCTTATACTTTTTGTATTATTTTGGTGTTTTTATGCTCTAAGTAAAACTAGAATGTGATGCTGGATCTTTAATAATGCATTGGATTGATTATTAACCTGGCGACAAGATATTTTTCCTTATTCATTTGTCAGGTTCAAATTCAATTTCTGGTTTTAGAATTTATGATTAACTGCATAGTTTTCATTTCACCAAATTACTATGTATCATATTACAAAAGGAACAAAACCATTAAATCATGCTAAAAAAGATACCAGATCTAAGCTTAAATACAGGAATAACCATATTCTTTTATTCTATTTGTTAATTTGTTAGAGCCACAATGTGTTACATAGGAGTAATTAACTTAATCAGATTGTGGAAATCTAGACCCTTTCAAGTGTTACGGGAGACCACTCCTTCCTGCATGGCATACTCCCGATTTAAATACAATACCTGGCTACTGTCAGGGAGATATCTCTTTGGCTCAGTGGTTAGGGTATTGGCTTTGCGTCCGGGAGTTCGGAGTTCGAATCCCGCTCCGATCCTTATTTCTACCATGCATTTATTCATTTGTTTCTTTGTTACGGACTTCGTTCGTAAGACAAGACAAAAGAAATCAAAGTTTAACCCTTTACCACACAATCTCTAGTTTTAACCCATTACCACACAATCCCTACTTTTGACGCCCCTGAGAAAGGAGCCTTTAGAAAACACTATGGGAAAAGGAGAAAATGCTGGTGACCAGCATTTTCTCCTTTTCCCAAAGTGTTTTCTACCTTTCCCAGAAGAAATTTCAATTTTTCAGTTAGTTTATTTTGTCATCTGTAAATGCTTTCAATCTGGACCAGTCTAAAATTTTTTCGTGTGGTAAAGAGTTAAAGAACCTAAAGTGGATAGCTTTTGAAACTATTGTGGAAAAGGGAGAAAAATAATGCTGATAACCAGCATTCTCCCCTTTTCCTACAATACATGTAATTTCTGCCCAACCAAAGATTATTGTCATCTTTCGAGCTATATGATTCTGCCATTTACAATTGCTCTCAATTCGGTTGAGCCCAAAATTTTGCTGTTTTGTAAAGATTTAATGCTAAGTAAAAGTATTGAAATGGTGACTTTTTAGCAGAAACATCTAAGTTCTACCAAAATGAAATTATCTGTAAATATCTGCAGAAAATTGTATATTTGAAAAAAAAATCCTTTTAGCATTTCAAACAGTAAGGTTATGCAGAGTGGGCTGAATGTTTTCTTATTAGGCTTTTACAGAGTTTCCAATGTTTCACAGCAATAATATGCGGAATGAATTTCAAAGCAATTTAATATTCTTTTCCAAACAATTCAGTGTTGCTACAACCTGAGGAAGTATGCATCTTAAAAGATTGCTGAAAAAGGGATATTACTGGTTACAAGCCAATTTTTTTCCTTTTTCCCAAAGGTTTTCTGCATTTTCAAAGAGTAATCCCATCATTTGAGTCACAACATCTAATTAGTCATTTGCAATCATGTTCAGTATGGATGAGTTTAACTCTTTACCAATCGACAAACTTATAGACTGGTCCAAACTGAAAGCATTTGCAGACGACAAAATAAATGTTACTGAAGAATCAAAATTTGATTTGGAAAGGGTAGAAAATGTTGTGGGAAAAGGAGAAAATGCTGGTTACCAGCATTTTCTCCTTTTCCCACAATGTTTTCAGGAGGCTTCTGATTCGGGGTCGTCAAAAGTCGTCATTGTATGGTAAAGGGTTAAATGATGTCATCCATAAGGTAAGCAAATTGACAAAAGATTATATTTTGATTTTTTTTTCTACTTCTAGGTGATTTGAGGCTAGTCCAGTTGCAAAAAGTGGTCAAACAGAGTGGGCGGCATGGTCAACCCCCTCACAAAAAGCCTCATAGCCCTTCAAAACCTCCTCGGATTATTGCCAGGGGAAGGCAAGAGCTATCAAGTGATTCCCCTCCTGAGAGGCCACCTCCTTTAAAATCAAGCCTGTATAAGACAGCCTCCCCTGTACAAACTCACAATCACATAAGTCATCCAGTTAGTCCATCAAGATTTAGTACATCAAGTCCAACTCCTGTCAAAAGAGACCAAAATATTTATGATTTGACAATATCAGGCAATCGATCCCAAAGCAGATCTACTCAACCTACAATATCTCCTCGTACGAGTCCATCAAAAAATGTTGTCCAAGACTTACTAATGTATAAACAGTTTCAATATGGACTTAAACCTGCAACCAGGGGTCATCTTCCTGTGGATGAATCCGCTGATACAACCAATATGGATGATGACGATGATAGCACGATGTCGGGAAGTTACTATATTAACAGTCCCACAGAAGAGATTTGTATGCCAAAAGTTGGGACAGATATTTACATGTCAAAAGTAGGGGAAGACATCATTATGCCAAAGATCAAAGATGTTTATGTATAGGAATATCCAGTCTGTACCATAGGGCTTTCAAAGAAAAATCTAATCGGTAAGTTTTACATAATTTCACCCTTAGCCCATTACCAAACCACAGAATTTTAGACAGGTCCAAACTGAATTTAGCACTTGCAGATGACAATATAAATGTTACTCAAAAACTGAAATTTGTATCCAGCTGGGTAGTAAACATTGTGGGATAAGGAGAAAATGCTGGTTACCAGCATTTTTTCCTTTTCCTACAATGTTTTCAAAAGGCTTTTATCTCAGGGTTATGAAAACCAGAGATTGTTTGGTAAGGGGTTAAGCTTCTTAATATGAAATGATGCATGAAACAATCTTTCACTGTGCAGTCAGTCCAAGTGTTAGTCCTAGATGTTAACCCATTACCACACAATCCCGACTTTTGACTACCCTGAGAATAAAGCCTTCTGAAAATATTGTGGGAAAAGGAGAAAATGCTGGTAACCAGCATTTTCTCCTTTTTCCATAATGTTTTCTTCCCTTCCCAAAAGAAATTTCAGATTTCCAGTCACTTTTATTATGTCATCTGCAAATGCTTTCAATTTGGACCAGTCTAATATTTTATTGTTTGGGAGAGAGTTATATACAACCAACAAGTTACTTACATGACCAGCTTTCACGTTTTTTCCAACAATGTTTTCTACTTCTATCACTTCATCCACATTAACTGGTCACCAAACAACAAAATTTTGGACTGGAACAAATTGAAAGAATTTGCAGATGACAACATAAATTTGACTCAAAATTGAATTTGATTTGGGAAGCGTAGAAAACATTGCAGACAAAGAAAAAATGCTGATTACCAGCATTTTCTCCTTTTCCAACAATTTTTTTTGCAAGGTTTTTAAAAGTCGGGATTGTGTGTTAGAGAATTAAATTTGTTGTCTGCAAATGCTTCCAATTTAGGACCAGTCAAAAACTTTGTTGTGTAGTTAAGACAAATAGCATTTTCTTCTTTTTCCACAATGTTTTCAAGCCTTTGAAGAAATTTGCTATTATTCAATCACATTCAGATTGTTTTCTGCAGATACTTTCAGTTTGAATCTGTTCAAAATTTTGACTTCTGGAAAAGAGTCAAAGCTTCAAAATTCATCTTAATTGAAATTACCTTACTATGATGTAGACCTGTAGAGTTGGTGTAACTGGGTGACTGGTCAAGATGTCACTATAAAGAAAAGACAGACAAAGCCACTGCTAACCAACACAATCCTGACCAGTAGCAACCCAGAGAGAGAGCTTTTGAAAAGATTTTGGGAAAGGAGAAAATGCTGGTCACCGGCCTTTTTTTCTTTTCCCAAAATATTTGATACCTTAATTACTGCAGGGATCGTATAGACGATATATACATTTTTGTATATACATTTTTGAGTTTCATTTATTTTTTTTTCCTGCAAAATGCTTTCAGTTAGGAGATTTGAATTTATGAAATTTTGTTGTTTGATAAAGGTTTTTTTAAAGGATTAAAATGCATCAAATAGATTCATACTGGGTAAATCATACAGAATAATACCGGTACTTCTATTTCGTATGTTACCTACCGGTACATAGGTAATTGGGTGACTGGTCAAGTTGTCAGCACAAAGTAGAGACAAAGCCATTGTTAAACAATGGATGAAGAATGAAAATTAAATACTTGTATCTTAGTAACTCAATTATGGTTGCTATGGCATAGTGAAGTAACGGAGGAAACAGGCAGCTTGTGATGGGATTTTAATTGATAAACATGTAAATAATTCCTGAGATAGATGAGTTTATCAGTCAGCGTGATGAAGGAAGGATATATTATGTCAATATCTGGACAGTGATAAGGCCTGTGTTTGTGATACAGGTGTTGAGAGAGAGTGTTATTAACCCCTTTCCAAACATATCTTGTTTTTAACGCTTTACCACACAATCCCGACTTTTGATGACCCTGAGAAAGAAGCCTTTTTCAAAACATCGTGGGAAAAGGAGAAAATGCTGGTAACCCTTCCCAAATCAAATTTCAGTTTTTTGATTCACATTTATTTTGTCATCAGCAAATGCTTTGAATTTGGACGAGTCCAAATTTTTGTCGTTTGATAAAGAGTTAAATAACCCTGAAAACATTGAGTGAAAAGGAGAAAATGCTGCTTACCAGCATTTTCTGCTTTTCTCACAATGTTTTCTACCATTTAAGGACAGAAATAATCCTTTAAGCTGTATTAAATTTGTTTGTGGAAATGCTTTCAGTTTGGTCGAGGCTAATCTTGCTGATCTTTTAACATCTTTACAGGTTCACCGTGCAGCCAAATGACAAATACATCTAGTAGCCAAATACCAAATCCATCCAGCAACCAAGTTACAGATCCATTCTGCCAGGTCCATTTGCCAGCTGAAAGGCACTCTGACAGATTTTGAGACAAAGATCTAGACGTTTTACAAATTTGCTTTAGATAGTCACAAGAGAACAGTTTTGATATCCTGAGATGTTTCTTTTTTTTTTAAAAATCCCTCTCATCAAGATTACAAAATAAATGATATGCCATGAACATTATGAATCTCAGAGGAGGCAAGGCATTGTAGATCTCTAAAATTAAAGATACATATTTACCGCCGGAAAGAAAAAACTGTTAAAATGTTTTGAGTGTAAGAATGTTCAGAATTAGTCAGAATTGTGTAAAAAAGATAAATAATCAATGTCTACAATATAAGGGATTTAAATAAACTTGTCTTTGATTTAAAATCTAGAACAGCAACAGTGATTCTTTTGAAGGTCTCAAGAAAATGAAATTAATTTTCTTTCCATTTTAATATGTGCAAACTTGCAACTATTTAGGACAGCATTTGGCATGGAGATAAAAAACTGTTCATAATTCCATGAAATATAGATGAGATTGGTTACAAACTGGCTGGAAACAAGTGTAGATGTATCTTTAACCCTTTACTCCACAGATACTCACTTCTACGCATTGCTTGTAGGAGCCTTTGGAAAACATTGTGGCAAAAGGTGAAATTGCTCGTAACGAGCAATTTCACCTTTTGTCACAATGTTTTCTATGCTATCAAAAGGTGTCATTATACACAAACGAAATGGCTTCATCCTTGCTGTTATTTAGGGTAAATTAGAGATACCATAGAAATGCCTTATGGGGTAAAGGGTTAACTCTTTACCAAATGACAAAATTTTGGGCTAGTCCAAATTGAAAGCATTTGCAGATGAAAAAATAAATGTGAATAAAAAATTGGAATTTGATTTTGGAAGGGTAGAAAACATAGTGGGAAAAGGAGAAAATGCTGGTTACCAGCATTTTCTTCTTTTCCTACAATGTTTTCAAAAGCCTTCTTTCAAAGGGTCTTTAAAAGTCGGGATTGTGTGATAAAGAGTTAAGCACTATGTAAGAGACCCCAAAAAGGAGAGAGAATCTTACAGCTATGTCTGTGATATGTGCAATATATTGGTGCAATAAGTGATAATAAACAAGAAGTTTATTGTGACATAATTTGTAAATTTATGTGCGGGGACATAATGTGGATATTATTTTTTTTTTGTATTGATTGGTTGAAAAAATGTAAATTGTCAGGTTTGAGTACATTACCCTTTTTCCTTTTCACTTTTTTACCATACCGCCATGTTTCAGGTATGTTCAAAATTAATTAGAGACATTTACAAAGAAAAAAAAACGGTGTCTTTGGTCATGAAGTAGAGCGTGGACCTCTTAACCTTCTGCTCCTGAGTTTGATGCCGGGGAGAGTGTCAACTTTTGGATTTTTCATTGGCCCACACATTCGGCACGAGTACTGGTGTAGTTCCCAGGAAGCAGAATTGAAAAAGATTAGTAAAAGTTGTAAGAACTTGTTTCTTGTAAAACAAATATGTTCAACTCTTTCCCAAACAAGCTCTGGTTTTTACTTGTCTGCAGTACGAGTCTATGGAAAACACTGTGGGAAAAGGAGATATTGCTCATAATGAGCAATTTTTCCTTTTCCCACAGTGTTTTCTAGACTATCTGTCTACTGTCTGCAGTACAAGTCTTTAGAAAACACTGTGGGAAAAGAAGAAATTGTTCATAATGAGTGTTTTCTAGCCTATCAGAAATCTTTCTGCCATTCTCATCACAAGTTATGTAGGATTCTGGTCCAAGAACTAACCGGCTGTGTGTTCCATGCAGTCTGGTCTTGATCCATACCATCTAAAAATGAAATTTTGTCATCCATTGCAGTAGAAGAATTTAACTATTTACCAAACAGTCCAGTGTTCCCAGGGCACAGAAGAAAATGACATTTTCTCTTTTTCCCATATTGTTTTCAAAGCATGTCTTCCTATGGGTTGTTAACCCTTTCCCACACAATGACGACTTTTGACGACCCTGGGAAAGGAGTTTTTTTTCGAAAATATTGTGGGAAAAGGAGAAAATGCTGGTAACCAACATTTTCTCCTTTTCCCAAAATGTTTTCTACCCTATCAATAAACATCTGCATTATTTGAGCCACACTGAAATTGTCGTCTGCAAATGCTTTCAATTTGGACTGGGCTAAAATTTTGTATAGTAGAGGGTTAATTAAAGCAACAGAATTTTTGGTCAAGTGGTTAAACTGAAAATAATGTGATGAATAGCATCTTGCTAAATACCATGCATCATGTGCGAGAACTGAATGTTATCCTGCAATTGGACATTTACCACACTTCTTTAAGTTTCAATGACCCTTAACAGAAAGACTGTTGAAAACATTGTGGTATAAGGAGAAAATGCTGGTTACCAGCATTTTCTCCTTTTCTCACATTGTTTTCTACCCTATCAAAGACAGAAGTCACCATTTGAGCTGCATTTTTTTTTTTTGTATGTGAATGCTCTTAAATTTGGGCAGGTCTGAGTTATTTGGTAAAGAGTTAATGTCCTTGAGGGCTAAACACTTTTAACATGAAATAGATCTATGGAAAATTTGAAATGTTAATATGTTATTAAGCTCTTTTTTGTAATCTATGGATGAAGATTCAGTGCATGAAGTATATTTACATGATCTTAGAACAGTATAGTGCTATATATTGCGAAAGTATTTTTATCAATCTGAAGTTTGTACTTGTATATAAAATGAGTGTGAAATTTATCTATGCATTCTTTGTTTTGACCAATAGAGATATAGATTGTGTATGAAATAACTATTTTGAAAGGACATATTCATGTGAAGAATTGTGAAGTATTGATATTACCAAGTATTTTTAATGACAAAATTAATAAACTTTTAAAAACATTTACTGCTTGTCTATTGTCTTTTTTAGTTTGCTTGCAGAAGAAAGCATGCCTTTCTCCCCAAAGACAAGTTCACACATGACAACTTGTTCATATTAAAAGGTTTTGCAGATAGCATATTGACCCATTACCACACAATCCCTACTTTTGATAACCCTGAGAAAGAAGCCATTAGAAAACATTGTGGATCTAGGAGAAAATGCTGGTAACCAGCATTTTTATCCTTTTCCCACAATGTTTTCTGAATCTTCACAAAAGAAATTTCAAATTTTCAGTCAGTATTATTTTGCTGTCTGCAAATGCCTTTGATTTGGACAAGCCTAAATATTCACGGTTGTTTGGTAATGAATTAAATGTGGCTCAAATAATTAAATATCTTTTTCACAGGGTAGAAAACATTGTTGGAAAAGGTTAAAATGCCTGTTACCAGCGTTTATCCTTTTCCAACATGTTTTCAAAAGCCTTCCTTCCTAAGTTCATTAAAACTATAAATTGTGTGGTAAAAGGGTTACTAACATTTTATCCTTTTCCACTATTTTTCCAGAGCTTCCCTTTCTTGGGTTGTTAAGACTTTGGATTGTGTCATAAAGGATTAATCTATAGAAGAAGATAGAAATAGGAGGCTACTGTCTTTCAACTTTCACAATATGTTTCCTATTTAATCTTACACAGATTCCCTATTGATTCAATTGATTGTTTTCTTTCAGCATTTCTGATGATTACCTGCAGATTTTGTTTTCGAGAGTAAATGATTTTTTCGGTGAAAATACCAGAGACTTTTCTTAATCAGATGTAATACATAGGCTAACATATAGCTATGGCCTAATTCTAAACTTGATCCAACGTTTGTGTTTGTTTAGGGCTTTACTCGTACCTCCTACATGCACACAACCTTTTTTTTTGCAACTGACTTCTTCTAAACAAGAAATTTATATACAAATGATACTGTTAGAGATACTGGAATAAATGTATAAATGTTAAAGCTCTTTTGTGGCTCAATACCATACAAAAGAAAACGATGGAAATTAGCCTAGCCCTTTACTCCATAGATATTCATGTCTGCGCATTGTCTGTGGGACCCTTTGGAAAACATTGTGGCAAAAGGTGAAATTGCTCGTGATGAGTAAATTCACCTTTTGTCACAATGTTTTCCATGCTATCAAAAGGTGTCATATACACATAAGAAATGGCTTCATCCTTGCTGTTATTTAGGGTCAATTAGAGATACCATAGAAATAGTTCTTATCGGATAAAGGGTTAAAAGGATTTGCAGATGACAAAATAAACTTAACTCAAACACTGACATTTGTTTCCAGAAGGATAGAAAACATTGTGGGAAAAGGAGAAAATGCTGGTTACCAGCATTTTCTCCTTTTCCCACAATGTTTTCAAAAGGCTTCTATCTCAGGGTCGTAAAAAACAAGGGATTGTTTGGTGACGGATTAACATTTTACCCTCTCTAAGACACACACATCTGTTAACTCATTACCAAACAACAACATTTCAAACTGGTTCAAATTGAAAGCATTTGCAGACGACAAAATAAAGGTGACTGAAAAATTGAAATTTGTTCTGGGAAGGGTAGAAAACACTGTGGGAAAAGGAGAAAATGCTGGTTACCAGCATCCTCGGATATCCCGGGTCTCCCTATTTGCTACCCTATGTAGCAAATAGGGAGACCCCGGGGTATCCGAGGATGGGTTACCAGCATTTTCTCCTTTTCCTACAGTGTTTTCTAAATACTTCTTTCTCAGCAGTGTCAAAAGTAGGGATTGTATGGTAATGGGTTAAGGCACTAAAGATTAATTGGTTGTTGGCAAATGCTTTCAATCAGGAAAAATCTGGAACTTGTCATTTGGTAAAGGGTTAAAACAGATCCATGCGAATTTCTTTTAAAACCCATTCCCTAACAACTTTAAAAACTGTTAAAAAGTTCAAAATTATATGCATCCGCAGACGAAAATTTCGAAATTTGTGCCGATTAACTACATTTTTCCAACAAATGGCAGAAAACTGTCGGAAAATGAGAAAACGCTGGATAATACCATTTGGTAAAGGATTTTTCAACAATGAAACAAATAGGAAGGGAGAGCAAAGTGATGGAAGTTGGGATTTTTATTTAATTTAGAGTTGTTTCCCTTTAAAAAAAAGGGAGTAGCAACAACATGAAATGGGATAGCCTTTCTATATGTCTTCAAAATCTTACAAATAGATTAGAGAGGGAGACATAAACGAAATAGAAATTCTCAGACAGAGAATAAAGATTGTTAAAGCTTTTCAACATTGCTAACAATGACAATCTGTTATTAGTGTGCCGTTTGTCCTAGCTGTAATTACGATCCCTAGTCCAAGTGCAAGTAAAAACTAAACAAAAGATACATTGTCCCAGTGTAGGTGGCAACTTTTAACATGTTTTAGAAATTCATTTTTCTGCAAGCGACTAATACTTGGATAGACAGCACATTTGTCATCTTCGCAGTAACTTCCACATTAAAAAAAAAATATATATAGATCTATTATTTAAATCTAAATATACTTTTATGCGCGCATTATTTACATTTGACCGCTATTTGGTATTCATATGTATGCAAGTAAAAACAATTAATGATGATAAAACACAGCCCACGTTTATTCTTTTGCAAAGTCTACATGTCTACCAGCTATATATATCGACATACTTGTTGGAAATGTCTGTTTACGTTCCTGGAACTGTCGTTATCCAGGGAATCAGTACGTGAATATCAACTTTAGATCTACTTCAAATGTCGATATTCGTTCGTAAATTTAGAAACGCTAAAGAAATTAAAGGTTGATTGCGATGAATGTATTCCAGGGTTTCAATGTTACCATACTGTACTTAAAAAAAAACTGGTCGCGTTTATTGGCCCATTTGTGCACTGAGTAAATGTCAAAGGCTGCGCCACTGAAGTTGTCATAGATGACGTCATAAAATGCATAGGCAGGTTCACGCAGGAAGCAACAAAACATGTTGACGTTTTGTGTTTTTTTTTTCATTTGAGATTTATTTCCTGTTCGACTTTTTCGGCTCCATGTTTTATCCCCCGTTTGAATGAAACAGTTTGCATACTCAGCATTTTCCTGCTTCAGAAGTTTGAGATTCGTCGGGTCACGAATACGTGGTTATTTAACTCATTACCAAACGACAATATTTTGGCTTAACCAATTCGAAAGCATTTGCAGACAACAAAATAAAAGCTACCAGCATTTTCTCCTTTTCCCACAATGCTTCCTGTCTGCTTCTTTTTTCAGGGTCGTCAAATGTAGGGATTGTGTGGTAATGGATTACAGAGCTTTGTACGAGCTCTGAGTGTAATTGGGAACCAGGCTCAGAGCTGGACCTGCTCTACGTCCTTTTAGATGAAAGGTTTCTTTAATTCATACAGCGCTCGAACAGTGCAGCCTGATCTTGTACAGGTACACTGTGCTACCCTTTATTTAATATATGCTGGCAAAAATAACCATTAAATAGGTCTGATAATATTTTGTGTTTTTTTTAAACCTAATTGAAAAAAAGTTCATTTCAATAAAGGAACTTTGAATTGCGTTTTACACTTTACCAAACAACAAAAGAGTAGACTGGTCCATATTGAAAGCATGTGCAAGAGATATTATTTTTCTTTTGTGGCTCAAATGGTGAAATTTGCCTTAACTCCATAGATACTCATTTTGACGTATCAACAACAGACATCTTTTGAAAACATTGTGAGAAAAGGAAGAATTGCTCGTAACGAGCAATTTCTCCTTTTCCCTTAATGTTTTCCACTCAATCAGATATTTGTATTCTCGTCTGTCCATATTTTTGACATCATATCTTTATTTGCTGCTGAAATGGAAGAGCTTCAAATTGGTATATCAGGTAAAGGGTTAAATATGGAAGAAAACCATGGTGGGAAAGGAAGAAAGAAAAGCTGTTTTCCAGCATTTTCTCCTTTTTTACTGTGTTTTCAAAAAACTTTCCTCACAAGGTAGTTAAAATTTGGGATTCTTTGGTAAAGGGATAAAGAAATGGTACTACTGATATCTTGTTCAGCTCGATATTTGATCCCGATGCTTTGAATTTGTCTTTCCGTCTAAGGATTATCCAGGACAAAGGCATTAAATTTTCTATATGTTTTAAATGTGTTCACCCAAGGGACATATTCTAAGAAATTTCTCCACTGAAACTGCGCGTAACGTAATTTAACCCTTTACCTGATATGCCAATTTGGGGCTCTTCCATTTCAGCAGCAAATAAAGATATGATGTTAAAAATATGGACAAATAAGGATACAAATATCTGACTGAGTGGAAAACATTGTGGGAAAAGGTGAAATTGCTCGTTACGAGCAATTCCTCCTTTTCCCACAATGTTTTCAAAAGCTGTCTGTTGTTGAGACGTCAAAATGAGTATCTATGGAGTAAAGGGTTAAAACTAAAATTATTAAGGAATTACATGTACACATACTGTTAAAACTTTCCTGAGGTGACTGCAAATTAGGAATAGATCAAATCCTTGGAGATCTTATCGAATGAATGTTTGTAAACAAGTTACCAGATAGAACGTACACATTGGAAAACGTTATCGGAAAAGGAGCTGTTGCTGTGACAACGACAATCTTTAACTACCATTTTTTTATCTGAAGACTTTTCCTACGATTATAAGTCAATTATTTCTCCTTTTCTATAATTTTAAATATTTCTCCTGGCAGTCCCTTAGGCTTTGAACGAAATACATCCTTTTTTACGACCCAAAGGAAGAGGTTTTGAGATATATTTATGAAAAGTGAGAAAAAAATGGTAACGGGCATTTTCTCATACTGATGCAATGTGCCTTTATCCTTCTTGACAATTCCAATAACTTTAGTCACATTTAACCCTTTCCCAAACAAGCCCTGGTTTTTACGTTTCTGCAGTAAAAATCTTTTGAAAACACTGTGGGAAAAGGAGAAATTGCTCGTAACGAGCAATTTCTCCTTTTCCCTCAGTGTTTTCTACCCTTTTAGACAAGTTTCTGTCATTTTCTCAAAATCTAAAATTGTCGTCTGCAAACTCTTTCAGTTTGGTAGCGTCCAAAATTTGTTGTTTGGTAAAGGGTTAACCCTTTTCCAAACAAGCTCTTGTTTTTACCTGTCTGCAGTACAAGTCTTTTGAAAACACTCTGAGAAAAGGAGACATTGCTCGCAACGAGCAATTTCTCCTTTTCCCAAACTGTTTTCTATCTATTTAGAGAGCTTTCTGCCATTTTTATTAAAGTTGAAATAGTCGTCTGAAAATCTCTTTGAGTTTGGAAGGGTCTAAAATTTGTCGTTTGGGAAAGGGTTAAAGATCCATCTATACTCGTTTTCGGTCATTTTTGAATCCATTTCATCTCTATTTTATGAAGTTGTAGTCATTCCGGTGTTTTTATATGCTAAGTACTGCCCCTCACGACTGCAAGGTTACACAGATTACGAGGGATAGGAAGTACATTTATTTTTTGGTAGCCTTCAAGAAATCATAAGGATTCGTAGTTTGTCTTTTAGCACTTATAGACTATTTAATATTTACATGTATAAACAAGGAATTTAACTCGTCCAAACTATAGACTGGTTCTGGGGTGTACTCATCCAATAGAATTACATGAAAGTATTGTATCCAAGCATGTTAAAGATGGCCCTTCAGATTTTGGGACGAAAATTTTACAAAAATGCAAAAGAAATCATCCTTATACTCCTATAGCCTTTTAATTTGCGTTCATAAAACTCCATTAGTCGAAAACCGTCCAATAATACGAGAAATTGGAGATTTATTACGGACCAGGTTGACACCAACGGGAGACACATTCTATTTTTAGATTATCAATTCTCTCATTTAAATACTGGAAAACACAGGCGAAGTTTTCAACATCTGTCCGAAGAAGACATTATGGAAAATAATTATTAAATGTTTGTTATGTAATGGAATTTAAGCGTTATTAGTCACGTGCCAGTCACTAGACCTTCCCACCATGCTTTATTTAATTTTTGTGCGAAATCTAAAAATAGCTTAAGAGGCTACGTAGCCTTTTAAGGGAATACCATCAAAAAAAAATTTTTTTGTAATTTTATGATTCTTAATTATTGATGATTTGTATTGTTTTTTCATATAAATTTCAATTATATATATACATGTATATATTTTAATTTGGTGTGATGTGAATATTCTAAATACCCACCTTTAAATAACCTCCTAATAATGTCTCAAAATGAGTTCAATATGAAAGGTTTTAGAAATCTTGTTGTTTGGTACAGCGTTAAGGAGGTTGTAAAGTGTGTCCGGAATAAAAGCTAGAATGGATTGGTCATCGATTACCCCTTCACAATAATTCCGTCTCCTAACGACCCCGAGGGCAAAGGCTGTGGAAAAAGGAGAAAACACATGTACAGGCAAAGCGTTTTCTACTGCTTCCAAAACAACTTACACCATTAGAGACACATTTAAAACTCAACTCCGACTGCTTTGAATTTGGACCAGTCTGAAATAAATCGTCTGATACAGAGTTAATGAATTGCAGACTGCTTATTTCTCACCATGTATCAGACTACTTTTTACAACACTGTGGTGGCAGGAGAAATAACTTTAAAGCTGCACTTCTACAATACTACTTTCAGATTATATTCATGAGTAGACGATACTTAAGTATCAATTGTATCAAGAACAGGAAATTTCCATAGTAGATGCTTTTCAATGATTTGTCGTAAATGTTCGTTAACCATTAGTTTCATATAATCTCTGTCCCCAAGATACCCCTACCAACCCACCCCCTCCTCTCTCTCTCTCTCTCTCATTTCAGATAAATGTCTCCGAGGTATTACTCTAACAAAAGCTGAACATGAACTGATGTGTTATAAGCATGGACTCAGGTGTCCATTTCGTAAAAGTGTGACTCTAAAATGCTTTCATCACTGCACCACAGTGAATTTCCCATTTCCTGCCACTTTGCGGGTCTCAGGGGTGTCTTGTTGCAATTCCGATTTTAAACAACCCTGAGGAAAATACCTTTTAAAACATTGTATGAAATAGAGGGAATGGTGGTATTCAGCACTTGCAACATTGTCATTTTTTTATGTTCTCTATCATTTTATCGTATCGAAATCGTTGTAGGCATTTTTTTTCACTTTAGACAAGTCTAAACTTTGTCATTTGGTAACGAGTTAACGAAACTAAGAAAAAAAAGGAACTTTGAACTCAAAATTCTACAGAATGATAAACTTCCATAAAGGTATTATGCGTCACGTGATGTCTGGCTTATAATTCTTTTAATGGACTCCACAAAGACTTGCTATGAATGTTTAATATCTGGGAAGATTTAGCAGATATAAAATCTGTCTATGTTGGATGTTTGGGGCCATTAGGCTTGTCATGAAATATGGATGATGTTTTGCATACATTACCGTGAAATCTCGCTTAATTTATTCTTGATTTAATCTGTTAGATGGCATTACGACTTTCTCGACTCCTGTAGATGACATCTCTTTAAGATATTGTTGGAATAAAACAAGTGCATTAGCAACTTCTGCTAATTCTGTAAAAAAAGACATTTTATCAAATTTAAATGATTTTTCATCGATTAATTTGCACTAGCTTCCGATGTGTTCAAAAAAAGATGTAGGTTTATGGACAACGTTCTCGGTGTAACCTGAATAAGGTGTGGGCCTTTCATTTCCGTAGAATTTACCCGTATGTATATATGTACTTGTATGAAAAAAGTTTTTTCCGTGTTTTTTTTGTTTAATCGTGAAATTGTTACCGCCGTCTTTCATTTTTGAACAATCTTGTTTCAGAAATAGACCCTTTTCAGTTTCTAGAACTTACGAAAAGCGGCTCCTTCATTTGAAGTTTTTTCTCAATGCTCATCATATTGTAAAATATTTTTTTCTGTTGTATACATGTATTTAAAGTATATAGTGGATAATATAGGTGACAACCGTGTTAAAAAAAATCGGAGAGAATAGAATTTGGACTTCAGAGAGAGAGAGAAAGAGAGAGAGAGAGAGGATTTAATATTGTATTTCATACTATATGTAAAAGATTTTTTAACGGCTATATATATATATATATATATATATATATGGAAACGAAAAAAATCGGCAAATGCCGGTCCGACACAAGGTTAAGTGGATAAACGGATTTAATAAAACGTCACACACCTTTGTATGTATTAGTTTAATAAACTGTATATACAACCAAACATGTTTCGGCTAACGCCTCATCAGTGGTATATATATATGAAATGCTCCATAAACTAGAGTCTTACAAAGGAGGAATGGAAAGCTGAACTTTACGAGAAATTATTACTGTTGTCGCAAAAAAAAAGGTAGCGACTCCTACCAAAATTCAGAACTTGTAAATTAATCAATTAATGCAGAATTAATGTCCAATATTCGTGAGAAATAATACTTTTACAGGAAAGTGCATGCTTAAAACTTCAAACTAGTGTTTTCTAGCAGGATTTCGCACGTAATGAAATACTGAAGAATATGCAAAAATTTTGTTCTTGCAGGAATTCAGACAGACAATTTGTTAACCCTATAATATGCTTTGTAAATTCTGGTATTTGGTATTTCAATGCCCGATATTTAGGAATTTAATATCCAATACAAAAAAAAAGGTCGAAAGTATAGGTTTGGTTTATATCAGGGTTCAACCATTAATATACACACGCAAAATAGTTTAAGTGACACAATGGACAGATGTAGAGGGCTTTAAGAAAAGTAAACTTTAATTCTTGCAAGGTGTCATAAAAATATTATCAGCAAGCAAAATTCCTATATATTTTACCGTATGTCGATAGCTGTCTGCCCAAGAAATGTGAAAGAATTTTTTTCCAGGGTGTCCAGTAAACAAATAAATTCAAACATTATTTAAAGAAAAAATCACTGCAGAAAAGATGGTATATATTCAAAGTCCCATGATTTAGCGTGAAATTTCAACTTATAGGAATATATGGTTCCGCATGGGACCATTAATTACAAAGAAATTGCACCAAAATGCAATATATAAGTCTAGATATATCTTTTTTAATCCAATTTTCTTTTTTAACTCTTTAACAAAAAACCCTTGATTTTTCCATCCCGGGGAAACAGCACTTGTGAAAAAAAAAAAGAAAAAGAAAAGAAAAAGGGAAAAAGGAAAAAAATGCTGTTAACCAGCATGTCCGCCTTTTCACGCACTGTTTTCTACCATAACGAAGGCAAATACTATTATGTGATCCACATCTAATATACAGTCTGCAAATGCTTTCCAATATGGACACGTAGACACTATATATTTTTTATGTGGTAAAGAGTTCATTCGTACACTGTCTAAGACAACTTACGGTGTTTTCCTTCTGCACAGGGCAATGTAGTCGAATCGTGATTTAAAACACAGATGCCCGCAATAACTATGTTGTTTAAGCCTCTGATCACAATAACTTTGTTGTTGCAGCACTGTGGATGGACATGCAGAGTCAGATTATTTTGCTGCACATTGTTCGTCACTTGCATCTGGTATTAAGTGCTTGAATTTATTATAAAGTGCTTGAATTTAGTCTTGCTGATAGCTTAGCTTTTTCCCGTGTTATGATCCTACGGTGTATGTAAAACTACGTTATATGTTATGTGCGTTAACCCTTTACCTGATATGCCAATTTGAGGCTCTTCCATTTCAGCAGCAAATAAAAATATGATGTCACAAATATGGACAAATGAGGAAACAAATATCTGATTGAGTAAAAAACAGTGTGGGAAAAGCCGAAATTGCTCATTACGAGTAAATTCTCCTTTTCCCACAATGTTTTCAAAAGCTGTCTGTAGTTGATACGTCAAAATGAGTATCTATGGAGTGAAGGGTTAAGTATGTGATTGTGAGACAGCAGCTGCTGCTTACACGTTACGTTATTATTCTCTTTTGGATAAAAATTCGACTGAAAAGTATGAGACAAGCAATTTTGTATATAAAACGTTCTGCGTTGTCGAGATCTGTTGGTCACGAAATTAATTTGCATTGCAAAAGCCTTGGTGTTCTATTCCTAATCTATACACGAAAGTTACGTACAGTGTTCATCTTTCAAGAGAGTGAAAAAAATCGCATCTCCAATTTGATAATTTTACGTCGTAGGCCACAGCTGAAGGGCTTCACGTCTACTTTGCAGACAACAGCTGCGGTTTTGTAGTTTGCAGCGACAAGCGAGAAACGTTTAGTGTGAGGAATAAGTTTTAAGTTTGGTCTCTAAGAGTAAAAGAGCAATACGTATACAGCTGTTCAGTTGTATATTGCTCCATTGCTTTAGTGACCGAACGAAAAATTTTTACAATAAGAACCACAGCTGTAGTTTCCTGGTATTTCAAGTTTAGTTAGAGGACCATTGCTGGTGTTGTTCTTTAACTTTCCTGTAGGGATCAAACTAAAATACGGAGTGATTCTTTATGCTGACTTTTTTCGCGTTTTCGTTGGTTACCATGGCTTTCTTGTTTCATTGTTTATTTTGAAAGCCATACAGCTGCATTCTTTCATGGAGGAAAATGATGGTCTTTTACTTTGCAGTTCATAGCTCTACAGTTCTACGCCTTTACCATACCATACATGTTAGGGTGCACTTTTTCTTTTAATTACATAAAAGTAAGAAGAAAGTAAAACATAATCACATTTTATATGACAGGGAGTGGTTGCATGCAAATGTGTTATTATCATTATTTTTGTTTTGTTTTTTCATACCATTATGGAAAAAACAACAATAAAGCTCTGCAGTCCTTATAATTAAATATTACAGACAACAAACACGCACATAGATAATATTTTATAAATACATGTATGTATTTTTTTTTTTTTTTTCAAATCTACAATTGTATTTCTAATAGGTATTTGATAGAGTGGACGAAAACAAGCTGAAATTTCCAGATCCAAAACGTCTTTTTTGATGGAGATACGAACTTTTGTTAAGCTAATGAAAAGTAGCTACTACTGGCGAAAACAACACATTTTGAATTCATTCGTTTTTGAGAACACAACTACAGTTGGTGAAAAAACTATAACATTTTCAAGACTAGATCTTTGCAGATACTTATTGGCTGAAATAAAGCGTAGTTCTATGTCTGCGTGTTTTCTGTCTGTTACTGATTGTCATTATAAAAGTACATAGAAACCATTTATTCCTTAGAGGTATGACAAGCTATCAAATTATTTACGTTGAGCTAATCTACTGGCCCTCCCAGTAAAAGTAATTGAATCTATTCAAAACATGGCAAACTAGACCGTGATAGTTCATACAAATACATGCGGCTTCTTTGTCTTGGCCTTACTGTTTATGAAAATATCTCCATCAACTAATTCTTTACCACTCTATCCTGACTTTCAAAGACCGTGAAAAAAGAAAGTTTTTTGAACACACTTTGGGAAAAGGGAGAGAGGGAAAAAAATAGCATAACTTCTTTTCACACAATGCTTTTTATTCTATCAAAGACAAATGTCATCATATTAGCCACATTTAGTTTGTCTTCTGCAAATGCTTTAAATATGGTTTAAGTCAATTAAAGAGTAGAAAAAATGTACAATCGTTGATCTACTTTTCGATAACATAACCGTTCAGTTCCGTCCACGTCCGGCGGAGAAGACTCAAATGTTAGCTAAAATCTTCTCAGATTAAGAAATCGAGTAGGAACAAGAAACCAGTACAATTTATAAATTTATGTTATTTATCAGAAAACTCACTAAAAAGTGAATGGATCTGAAACTTATTATTACAAAATAATATATTTCTTTAAGATAGAATTCTAGGGAAAGTAAATAATGGTTAAATGCATGTCTGCTGAACACAACAAAGCAGAAGGACAAGAGAAAGAGGGCTGGGCTCGTAAACTCACTCTCACCAAATAATTTGGAAAAGGTTTAAAAGTATATGAGTATTTAGCTTTGGTAATGGCTGATCCCCTTTTAGACCATTTTGTGTAAACTTGAAAAAATGAGGAAAAAATGATTAAATACATGTAGATCTAAATAGCAAAGGCCAAGCCTGCCTAAACATCTTTCTAAATCGGTCCTAATAACGTGAGAAAGATGGTGATTATACAAAAGATAAACGAGTCTTGCTCTGTGGCTCATATAATATCCACATTGAGCCACATCTTTTTAATAAGCCCCTAAATGTGCACAAGTAGTGGCTAAAACAAGATAGAGAATATCCAAATTCACCCTTGTTTGAGTCATTCTGATCTTGCTGCAGTACTTGAACAATGATTCTGTTCAACAGGAATATTTTGTTTATCACTTCAGAGTCCATGCCTTGGTTTGGTGAAACTCTGAAAACTCAGACCATAACGAGCTCTCGTTGTGGTGGATAGAAACAGCGTTAAACACCAATGTTACCATTTAGACAAACAAACATTATCGAAAGATTCAGAAATGAATAAAAGACAAGATGTTCACAAATATAAAAGAGATCAGATTCCAATACAAAATAATATTCTGAAATGCCTGTTTTAACTCTTTACCAATCAACATTTTGTTTGTATCAAATTCGACAGCAGGTACAAGCGTCTAGTTAAATGTGGCTAGTAAATAGGTCTTCGAAAGGCAAACGGCATTGTGGGGAAAAAAAGAAAATGCTGGTTACCAACATTTTCTTTTTTCCCACAAAGTTCTTCTTCACGGTCTTAAAATAAAGGAGTGTTTCGTAATGAGTTGAAACAATCCCATTGAGGTGACACATTTGAAGTGACAATGTGACACCGAGATGACTTGTGATTCCGATGTCATCGGCACGGGTGTTTTGAAACGATCGAACGTTTTTCATAACTAGACTTTTTTCTATCCTTCGTATTATATTATTAACCAATGTAAATCTAATTGCATGTTGTAATGAGCAACAAGATGATCATGATAGACCTACTGTCTAAAATGAAAAAGTGAACGTAAACAACTTGAAATGTGTAAATTTTGCAGTTATATCACTAAAAAATCGAAATCCTACAACATTTGAGGTTATTAAAACAAAAGACGTCAGGATAGTAAAAACTGTTTAAAGGTTTTTATCTGCAAGCACACAGAAAAATAGAAAGGATCATCACCTCTGTGGCTGCAATTGGGTGTGAAATTTCTCCACATCTGATATGAATTTGAAAAACGTCGCATGCAAAGCCTAGGTGTACCATCCCACTTTGCGTGATCTGTCAACAATTGAATTAAATTGTCCGTCAAATATAGAAAATCCATTCTAAACTGGTAAAAGGCCGTGCTGGTTATTAGAGGAGTGTTATGGGCACCCTTTCTTTCCGCAATAACATAGCGAACTGGGACATGTTTTATCAGTGTTCGTCCATACATGTAATTGGTTATCTTATTAGGTCTTAAAGTAAGATTGCAAGTTACCTACATAAAGACCAAACTGTGAGTCCAGTAGTGTACGTTCAATGCACAGAATCTTAAATGTGATCTTAAATGTGATCTTAGTTCTTTATTGCCCGATGCTTCGTGAGATAGTCTGGCCAAATCGTCCTCGTTATTTACCGACAAATCATTTATCAAGCACGCCAATCGCTAATATTTGTATACTTCCGCTCAGGGATAGATCTTTTCTAGATACAATGTCCCAAAGGATAATTAGATCTAATAGGTTTGGTATGTTGTAAATCATTATTGTTTTTTTATAAAAAGCAAGGGTGGTAATTTCAGCGTACTCACTTACATGTAGGTACATGCTTATGCCTTGGTAAGCCACTTGTTAAGTACTAGGGTTTGATGTGTCACGCGCGATTTCTCTTTTGTCATATGTTTTCAGAAGTGGTCTGCAAGACCCAATAAATCGTCTACGGGCTAACAACTTAGTCATTAATCTTTAACTTTCCCTGCAAAAAATTTTAATGCACCATGCTGACGCCCTGATGCATCCGTATTGCAGACCCTATAAAGCCAGGCTCTCCTGCGTTCAGCTTTATCCTGACACAACCATGAATTTAGCAGCGTTCTGATAAAATGGGTTTAATATCTCTCCATGTTGCATTATGCACATCGAGCCATCGTTTAACCCTATCCCAAAAAAGCCCTTGTTTTTACGTGTTTGCAGTTCAAGTCTTTTGAAAACACTGTGAGAAAAAGAGAAATTTGCTCGTATCGATCAATTTCTCCCTTTCCAACAGTGTTTTCTACCCATTTAGAGAACTTTCGGCCATTTTTATTGAATTTGAAATTGTCGTCTGCAAACTCTTTGAGTTTGAAAGAGTCTAACATTTGTCGTTTTGGAAAGGGTTAATTACGATAGTATTTAAATCAACGTCGTTAAAATACCGACCAGGCATGCTGGTCCATTGGCATGCTGAAAATTGACCAATGGCAAAAAGTTTTGACCAAGGTCAGCCTCAGGCACTTATGGATCATTACGTATTGCAGATGCATATATTGCCTGCAACACACCAAAAGGAGCATTCGGAAATATGCTTACAGTGTCGTCTCGGATTGGCCTGCGCAGTCTGTTCAGGCTCATCTGAAACGACAATTTTCGTTTTAACGTAATTTTCTGCTTTGGGCAAGTCTACCATAGCACTAAATCTAATTTAGTCGAAAAGTATCGTCTCGGATTAGCCTGAGCGGACTGCGCAGGCCCGCCATATAGCATGTAGTTCATATTATTGTCATGTTTCGTAGGGATCCAAGAAGAAAGGGTCAATAATGTATTGGTATCTATCACGGCGAAGAAGAGTGTCCAAGACAGTCTACAGCTAATAAGTCACGTCTTTCTCAAGGCCTCTAATCAACGGTCAATTCAATTACCTATGACCCTATGAAAGCACACACCTTGTTTCTCCGGTCATGTCTCGATAAAGCCGAGGTGTGACTGTAGATCATGCTTAATGCAGAAAAATCAGTAACGGTGTTATTCAAAGAGCGTCTCTACGTTATTGGTCTGTCTTTTTTTCCTACGAGACACTGAAAGACAACAAAAGCGATACTCCCTCGAATGTTTAAAAGAATACATGTAGCTACAAACAATAAACAAAGTAGATGTTAAAACGCATTAAAATTTAAATCACATGAAACTACGTTCAGAAAAACAAAATAAAACATTACTGCACCTTTTTTTTTACAGTTTGATATTCTTTGTACTTGCAAATAAAAAACCATTGAACAAAATGCTTTCAAGAGCAGCACACTGATCATGTCCTTAACTCACTGTCAGACAACTTAATACACTTGTCTCTTCTTAAATCGTTGCAATTCAAAATCTTACTGTTACTCAACTCATGATATGTGTCTCTAAAAGACAGGAAAGCATCGTAGGAAAAGTATAATTTGCTGGTTACCGACAATTTATCCTTTTCCAGCAACTTTTTTGCAAGGACTTTTTCCATATAAAGAGGTTAGTCTACTAAACCTCCGGAAACAGCATAGGTTATCATATAGTTTATTAGATAAATAATGCTTCACAAGACCACCCAAGGGATGCTTTCAATAGCCAGGGCGCTGTAAGAGTGTGGTAGTTTACCCATAAAATTTGAAAAAAAAAAGTATTATTTGGGATAGCAACACAGCTTTTCGGCAACCACAGCAACACAAGCTTCTGGCAAACATTGAATCTACGACCACGCATGCTCTCGGATTCCTAGTAACAACGGACACTTGCTATTTTAAACCGGATATCTGAAACTACAAGGCTTTAGCAAACCTTTAATTTGCGGATACACAGCCCATTTAAACCTCGTATTTGTAGGCTCTTCCACTCCTAAAAGTATCTGTTGTAAACCGAGTATCTGCGGACATATAGAGTATTGCAAATTCAGCAATAAATTTGTTCTTGGAATCCTTTAAAATCACCATCACGTAGGCTCTTGCACATCGACTAAACGGTTCCAGGCAGACTTTAATACATAGAAGCAGCTGTTGCAGTACACGCTCGTACAAACTGTGAGCCGCGACCTGCGACAGGCTATGCCAAACGAGAAACTTCAGATGTACATCGTGCGTTTTCAGTCTTGGCAACAGCGGCCAGACCTGGGTTTACTCATTTTTTTTTCTATTACATACTGTAGTAATTTGCCTCCGATTTCAAAAGTATAAAAAAGCGCTAGCTTGACTGGAAGAGTTGAAATAGAATATAAAATGCATGACAGCAGTGTAACTTATGGTCATATGGGGTCCTATTGCAAAGGCTATCAAGAGCTTTCATTGACGATACCCAATATCCAAGACTAAGTTTCAGTAATGAAGTAATTGCTTGTTTTGAACAATATTTCGAATTTCAACAGTGCTTTTAAATGTCTTGGACTGCAGAAATATGACAACAGAGATTAAAACACGCCATGTAAACATTCTAACAACATGTTTAAGGTCAGAGAGGTTAGTCCTGTCAAGCCTATCAACTGCATCCCTCAGGGTAGTGTATCGGACAACTACAAATCTAATTTTATATCGCCTTTCAGCTCCTCTGAGAGACCTTAAACCCTTTCAACGCTATGAGTAAAAACAGAGGCTTTCGAGGACGTTATAATTCAAGATCAGACTGCACAGAACGTGCAGTCTGATCTTGAATTATACCGTCTGTTTTTCTAGTCAAGCCAATAGAATAAAAGTCTTTAGGGATTTCCATGGATTATATTTTCGACCGTGAAGAGGTGAAGTTCAGGTAGTTGACTCTGAAAGGGCTAACTACGCCATTACGTTTATAATTCTATTTCGTCGAAACATATCTACAGAGATTAATTTTTCGAGACGTTGTCACCTTATATGAACTGTGCATTAGTACTTTTCTTTATTGAATCAACAGTTCCATCACTGATTTTACCTACACCAAAATGTTCTCTGCATGTGGTCACACAGTGTCTTCAGCATTTGCTGCTTAAGACGAACCAGTATGCTGACCGATTTTGGGGTTGGTGATGGTAATGTGGAAGTCATGGTGCGTGTCTGCGTTTATGTGTGTGAGTGTGTGTGAGAGAGAGAGAGAGACGGGTGATTTCAGGCAGACGGGCGAACGGAGGGATAGACAACTGAAGCTCACTTGGCGGCAGTCCCATAAAACAGTTTTGGTGCAGCAAATGACAACTACCTAGCTTTTAAAATAACTTGAATGAGATGTATTTCCAACCCGAAAGATAACCTAGTAACCTTTAATCTTTTAAATAAGTTTCAAACCAACAGTTAAGATCAGAGTAAACCTATTACAATATCATGATTATAGGGAAAAATATCCCCTGATCAGGCAGCTAGATCCAAGATCAAAATGTACCTTCTTTGCAGTCTTACCTTGCTCTAAACCGCCCGTAAAAGTTTCTTGAGTCTTGCTTAGCAGCATAAAGATAAACACGATAGAAAACCTATTGAAACGGAATGCAGAGACAAATTCTGTGTGTTTCTGTAAAAGACCATTAATTTCCCACAGACCTGCACGGATTTTGTGTTTGACAGTAATCATTAAAGTGAGGAATCGCGCAATTTCGTCCTGCCAGAATTTCTAATAAACAATCATCAACAACAACATTTAAAGCCCTGATCTAACCCTTTTACTGACAAATGAATTTGACGTTTAAAAGAGTGTTTAATGCACACTTCTATGGGAAATAAAGAGAGTCTATTTTTTCTAGTTAACCTTTTACCCCATAAGGCATTGCTATGGTATCTCTAATTGACCCTAAATAACAGCAAGGATGATGCTGTTTCTTATGTGTATAGGACACCTTTTGATAGCATAGAAAACATTTTGGCAAAAGGTGAAATTGCTCGTAACGAGAAATTTCACCTTTTGCCACAATGTTTTCCAAAGGCTCGTACAAGCAGTACGTTGAAACAAGTATCTATTTAGTAAAGGGTTATAGTAATGGAAATCAAGCAACTTAATTGATTCTCGATGTTTGACAAAGTTACATACATGCAGAATGCCCTGTTAGAAGAAGGCTTAATGAATATGCAAATGGTATCGACTTAGGTAAGCTTGCACAGGCTATGCTGGATTGAAACATTTTGATTTTGGTAAATTGCTGCATGTGTATGAACCATTCTACCTTATGATTCTCTCGGTTGTCAATCAAACTGGATTTTATATACCCATGATTAAGTGATAATTTGCTTAGAATCACGCATCATGGAGTTGCATTTTAACCCTTTTCCAAACGATAAATTTTTGACTCTTCCAAAGTCATGGAGTTTGCAGACCACAATTTCAAATTTTAAAAAAATGGCAGAAAGTTCTCTAAATGGGTAGAAAACACGGAAAAGGAGAAATTGCTCGTTACGAGCAATTTCTCCTTTTCCCACAGTGTTTTCAAAAGACCTGCTCTGCAGAGACGTAAGAACAAGGGCTTTTTATGGAAAGGGTTAATCACCCTTGAGCCAGAGTTTGGCTCTTACTGACACGTGACCCGCCACGCGAAAAGAAACTATCTGGGAATTCCGTAAATCAATCAGATGAAAACGGATCAACGATAGTGAATGTCAATTTAAGTTGATAGTTCAAAAATGATTGTATAACAAGGTAGAATGATCACTCTCCATACAGAAAATATCATAAAAGCCAAAAGTATCAACCCTGGTGAGACTGCGCAATTTGCGCAGTCTCACCAGGGTTGATACTTTTCGCAGTTCTCAGATGGTCCCTTTTTGCGTGATGGGTCACATATGTCTTCAACAACGTTGTTCTTTTGTACCTTTTGAACTGAAAACTCACAAGGATATGTCTATTTGTTTTTTTTTTGTTAAGTTAGTATTGAGTGTATTATGGACCTTTGGTCTGACAATTTAAGATAGGATGTTGTGTGTTGTGTCGTTTATGTTAAGCTTTGCTATGATGAATTATATTGTGTCATATTTTATGTTTTGTTATGTCGTGTCATTTCACGTTATCTTATGTTATGTGGGCCGTATCTGCGATAACTTCAAACTCACAGCTTGTTTGAAACAAGTTTAACTTATGTGTTAAAATCGGTTCAAATGACATGCAAAGGAATCATTTAAAGTGAAGGCCAATGCATGTCTAGGCATCAACCTTCACCCGGCAAACAATGAACCTGGAAAGAAAAAGTAACCACCATTTTCTCCTTCAAACACTGTTTCCTCCCTTCCCAAGACAAGTTCTGCGGTTAACATGTACAAGAAATTCCATGAAATCATGAATAGGTACACTGGCCCCCACGATACAACTGAAATGATATTGTAAAAGGCGTTAAACACTCCACAATCAGTCAATCAATCAATCATTTCATGGAAAAGACAAGTGATATATTTAGTATATCCCATTCATAAAAATGGTTGACTTGACTGTTCTGAAAGCCATTAAAGACGGCATAATTTTCCTTTAACTCTTCACCACCCGAGAAAATTTTAGACCGGTCCAAACTGAAAACATTTGCAGACGACAAAATAAAGGGACAAAATAACCCCTTTACAACAGGTCAAAAATGAAGACGTCAAAATTCATTTAGCATTTGCAGACCACAATGTAGATGCAACTCAAATGATGAAATGTACTTTAAACGGTAGAAAATGTAGCGCGATAAGGAGAAAATGATGGACACCAGCATTTTCTTGTTTTCCTCATAGTCTCCTTTTCCCAAAGTGTTTTCAAAGGGTTTCTTTCTTAGGGAGAAAGACGGAATTGCGACAGGTATCTATGATCAATAGTCATCATTTTGCTCTTGGTGGCGTCAAAAGTAGGGATTGTGTGATAATGGGTTAAAAACTCGGTATTCTTTTTGTAAAGGGTCGATGAAAAATGTGCCCTGAAAGCACTAAATATCGAATTGCTTGACAATTGTCAAAGTCAAGAAAAAAAAATGTTCTCTAATACAGTCTTCAATGTCTTGGAGTCTTCGAATTTTCGAAGACAATTTGATGAAAATCATAAATTGTTTCTGTCAGCTGCTGTCAGTTTCGCCTGGAAAATCTCCAGTGATTTATGAAGAGTTGACTGCATTTCTTTTTCTGCAATATAACTTCGTTCATTTCGGTTTTTGATTGAGAAATATCATCGTGAAACTGATATTAAAGAAACACGGGATGGGGTAACTTAA
Organism: Tridacna crocea; assembly: GCA_943736015.1. NCBI lineage: Eukaryota > Metazoa > Mollusca > Bivalvia > Cardiida > Cardiidae > Tridacna > Tridacna crocea. Next base: position 32,126,765 of record OX031063.1, on the reverse strand, counting down.
TCACTTGACATGGAAAAAGACAACTGTTTTGAGACATTTGCTAATCCCGAGATACGAGTATTTACGCCATCGGTCTTTTGGAAGAAAATGTTGGTATTAATCTTTGTAGCGCTGAACATCGTCGCCAATGCTTAGCCCATTACCACACAAAATCCCTAATTTTGACAACCCTGAGAAAGAAGCCTTTGGAAAACATTGTTGGAAAAGAGAGAAAATGCTGGCAACCAGCATTGTTTTGAGGCATTGTTTTCTACCCTTCACAAAACAAACTTCAAATTTTCAGATACTTTTTTTGGTCGTCTGCAAATGCTTTCGATTCGGACAAACCTAAAATTTTGTCGTTTGGTAATGAGTTAATGGTATGTTCAATAGCTGCCAAAGGTTAACAACGCGGGTGTTAAAATGAATTAGAATTTAAACCATACCGTTTAAGAGGACGGAAATTATTCGGAAATTATCACGTTCTGTCGTTGTGTTAGTCGCTAGCAGTGAAGTTAATTTCGAAACTAGATTAAAATTTGCCATGTCACTCTACCTTTTGTTAACTTTTTGCCTGATTGCAAAATTCAGTTTTCTGCCAGAAACTAACACTTGCACCGTCCTCACAATAACAGATTGTCATCTTCGCAATGATTTCCATTCTTGTAAATCGTATGATTTTGGATTTAAATGTACTTCAACACCTACATTGATTTTTGGCCACTATTGAGCCTATAAGCCAACAGTGAAGTTCCAACCTGCAGTGTTACCTTGGATTTACCATGTTCCTTTCTTTTCAGATATTCCAATAAATCAGCTTCGAAATTGTAATACCTGAGTCCTTAGGTCTGGCAGAGTATGTCCATTTCAAATAATTAGCACTACTAAGAATAAGAAATTCTAGATATACATACCGCTCTAAATGAGCCATGCTGTAGGAACAAACGGGGGTATGTAATGCCTCAAAACATTATACCATGAAAAACATCATGCAATAAGTAGATAAAAAAAATTAACATTTTTTAACAACATATTAGATCCTGAAGTAGAATGGTCCTCTGTCATGTAGAAAACCGATTGATAGTAAAAAGGTGCGACCCATGTCAGCCTGCGCAGTCTGCCCAGGCTGACATGGGTCGAACCTTTTTGCAGATGTATTACGCCCCCTTTTATGAGAGTACAGCTCAATTCTAAATTTCAAGACGAGCCAACTAATTAACAGAAGGGAAACCTAATGACGAATCATATTGAATCGAGACTGCCAAGTTGAAAGTCACAACGACGCTCAAGATGGAGATAACTTCGACAAGAGAAATGGGTATTTACTGATATTACAACATATAATTATTGTATTAAACGTAAATCCATCCCGCAAGAGAGGAAATCGCTGTTAGAATTTGGCGTATTATAGAATAATTCAAAACTTGGCGGTGTTACAAACAGGGATAAAAACATACAGATGCCATAACTATTGTGTAAGAGATACGTGCAAATAAGGAGAACTTTCGATTTAAAACCGGGAACTTCGTATCAGTGGTTTCTTGGCCTCAAGAAAATTAGAAGCATTTTCTATCTATTGTAATCTATGCAACCTTGCAACCGCAAGAGGCAACATTTGACATGAAGATATAAGGATGATTGTACCTGTAGTTTGATAAAATAAATATGAATTGGGTTAAAAACTGGCTGAAAACGGTACACGTAGATGTACCTAAAATATGAATGAAGTTTCATAAATTCAAGAGCGCCAAGTCAACCAAACAGACATTTACAGCCAAAGAATGAGACACTAGTAAGAGTTACTTCTAGCTTGTATTTAGTTCAGAATGAGTCAGCAACGCGTAAATTGTGTATAAAAATAAGACAGCAAAGAGCGTACAGTCTGACATCAGCGCTTCACTGTCGGACATTATGAGATTTTTATGTCAAGAAGAATTCTGAATTCGAACTTTTTGGGTTTTATTATTATGGCTTGAAATTTTCCAAGTTGTACAGTAGGTTAAGGGTATAGACGGAATTACGACAGGTATCTAAGATCTAGGGAGTCATCATTTTGCTCTTGGTGCTGTTGAGATATTGTCACGACGAGGAGCGAGTAGTTATTTAACCTGTTACCACAAAATCCAGTGAGTCAACGACCACGAGATCGAAGCTTTTGAAAACACTGTGGGGAAATCCCTATCCCGCAATGTTTTCTACCGTTTAAAATATATTTTATCATTTGATTTGCATTTGAATTGTCGTCTGCAAATGCTTTGAATATTGACGTCTTCATTTTTGATGTGTTGTAAAGGGTCAAACGCTGACTCCTCTAAGTAGTAATAGGATATAATAGGGCGCCAGGCTTACGAAACTTATTATGAAGTAAGAAACAAAAACATCAATTTTTTTCCCCACTACCACCTCTTTGTAGGTAAGTATTCAATTAGATGACATTTGTAAAGATAATTCAGAGCTTTTAAGGGAAGAAGAAGACAGCGTAGAAGCTTGCATGATGGCTGATTGGTTTCTGTAAATTGTCAATGCTGTAATGTTCTGCTAATTGACAAGGTATTTCCGCTATTTTCTTCATCTTTCTAGAACTGTGCGTTTCTATTGTGCGTGTGTCTGGAACGTTGTATTTCCTGTATACATAGATACTAAAAACATGTATATCCGTTAAAGAAATAACGTTTTATTAAAATACACTGAACTGCTTTTAGAGAAAGTATAGGAAAGAAGTTTCGCCTAATCTGTATTAAGTTAGCACCTAACGGATATTCAATGAGGGCTTGCCTAAGACAAGCCCTTGCTAAAAGTAACAGTAGCTGCCAAAAATAAACAAAGTAGTTCTTAAATGCATTTCAATTTCAATCATACCATTTAAAGTATGAATTCTATGGCAATCTGTTGTTGCACGGTCGGTTCCAGTGTCAGTCGCTGGGAGAGAAAAACAAAAATCTACTTGCTACTACTATTATAAAACCCCTTTTGCTAGAGCATGGCTCATTTATTTAGCACTATAATGGTAAAGCAATATGAAAAAAAGACATGTCAATGATACAATAAGGTTGAGGTAATGATCCATGATTCCTAATACGTCCATCCCACTGCGCGGCGATTCCTCTACGTTTTAAAATCTTGGTCAAAACGTCACGAATCGTAGAAGAAACGGCAACAACGCAGAAGAAACGTCATGCTTTTAGAAGCCTCGTATCGGTACATGTAGCTACATGATTGCCGCTTTCAACCTCAGTTCCAGGGAGCAGCGATTCTGGATTGCTTCGAAATTTTGGATAAAACCCCGCGAATCGTAGCAGGGACGACAGCAGCACAGTTGAAAGTCATGAACGTTTTAGAAGCACATCGAAAGCTTCATGATCCCCACTTCACGGTGCTTGTTTTGACCTTGTAAAAAATTACGTAGCGGGATCATCATGGACTCCAAGCTCCACAAAAGCGTAATAAAAGCTTAACAAGAAATACGTGAACGAAACAGTATCGTAGCTGCAGCAAAAGTAACATAGCGCAAGTGCAGCGCATCACAACAAAAGTAATATCTGACCCTTTCAAGTTATTGATCATATAATCGCAAGCTGGAACACAGACGATGGTCAAATGCTGCCAAAGCAGTCAAAAGCCCGATTCTTTATAGAAACGTTCCAAAGGCGCAAGAAAAGTGCAGTTACTGCGCACAGGTCATTGAAATGCAGCAGCAGCAAATATGTAAGACTAAAATCCCGAGCCATAGTGTAAGAGTAGTTGAAGCGTCTTAGAGAGACTTCAAGCGCCGTGGAAGCGCAACAACGGGGCAAGAGGGCCGTGAGCAGCACAGCGAGATCATGACTGAAGCCTACTAGAAGCTAACGCTTAATGCCTTAGCCCCCAAAATTCACATGTCAGCGCGTCTGTGGTTATTTTGAAGATTTTTCAGAAGCACCATGAGCGTAGTGGAATTGGGATATAAGGCTTCAATTAAAAAGTGTTTTTAGAAGAAATAACAAGAACCTCGATCATTTCCATGATACTCCATGTGTAATTATGATTTTTAGTGCTGTAATGTCGATGCCTTATTCAGAAAGTACGACGACGAAAGGTCTCAGCGAGACATTCTAATCAAGAGACTATTCAATCAGAAATGACCCATTGTGAGCACACACCTTTTTTCCCCGGTCATATCCTATCCCAGCCAATGAATTTAAATGGAGCATTATTGACACAGTAATTCAGTAACCCCGCCATTCATCAGATGCGTGCCAATGTCTTACCCTGGCCTCAGTGTGACGTGATTTTAGCTGTAAGCTTGCCGAGTGTTGTCTATTCAGTGCTTGAGCCGTTTTCAGCTTTATTTCAGTAGAAATTTCTGGAGAATAAGACAAAGAACGTTCTTCATAATGTAGCTGAATACGGACCCTTTGATAGTTGCAGGTTCGATACCTGGCTGAAGCAAACTTTCTTTCACCTCTGATGCGTGCGATAAAAAAGCTGGTTTCTTTGAAAAGAAGTTGTGTCGGTGCTTGTGCGAGAAAGAAAGGAAACACTTGCGCAGTGAACTGACCACCGAAATATGAATTGTGCTCTTTAAAACGGAGCTAATCTCCAATACATTTCGAAAGAAACCATACCGGGTCTACCTCCTTGATATATTTTACAGAGGAAATCCTAACATCATTATGGATTCTAAAAACCCACTAAGTGAAATAACCGGCCTTTTCATGAGATAGCCCATCGTTTCACAGAGCATGGCTCAAATGCAATGTTACAAATTCAATGCCGTCTTGGCAATAAGAATGTCATGTCTCGTTCGGATTTTCCGGATTCAAAGCCATATTTCCGTGCATCGTGTTTTTGCTCTGCGTTTTCATCAAGTCGTTAATCAGTCCATGGAATTTCATTGAATCTTTACTAGACAATAAGACTAGTCTTGCCTATTTCGAAAGCACTTTGCAAACGAAAAAAGTGAATGCCGTTCGCATAATGAGATTTCTCTTAGAAAGGTACAATCGATTGTGGGCAAAGGAGAAAATGCTGGTTACCGGCAGCTTCCTACCTTTTAAACACAAATTTGAATTTGTATTCTATCATATGCAATTGCTTCATACGTCTCAGGTATTGTATTTTCTGGTAAAGAGTTGTGCAAACTGAACTGTACCATCTATTTTTGACCGTCACACTGCCAAACATATTGCGAAAAATTTTTCTCGCAAAACCAAAAACCAAAGACTTCGATTTTGTTGTCCTTTATGAAAAATCTGAGCGTACCGGACAGTGTGTGCAAGTATAACCTTCAAGTAGTTTGTACGTAAAAGAGCATTGAGTCGCGCTTGGCAGGGTAAGGATTAAGGATTCGGTTCTTGATTTTCAAAGGTTATTACAAAGTTTTAGTGTTACACCTAATATCAGAGAGCACAATTCAAGGTCCGTATTCACAAACCATTCTGCGAAAAAAAATCTTGGTCGTATTCTGCAAGATTTTCTAAACCAAATGGGTAAGCCAATCAGAACTTGCGCTACATTCTAAATCTGAAATAAGACAAACACTATCGCTAGGAATGGTTGGTAAATGAGGGTCGCAGATTAACTAAAAAATACAGTCCGCAGGTTGATTGATTCTTCCCTCAGCTTGGACACCAGAGTCATGTTCAAAGTCATGTCGCAAGACAAGAGATAAAATCATCACGAGAATCTATAATGGTACTGTAGCAAAGAAATCGCCTGTTTTTAAATTGGAAATTTAATGGTTTTTAGCTCCCATGGATATTAAGAACAAATAATTACCAAATAGCTTTTTCTCACTCGAAATTTTAACACCGATGTGAGACATCCCTTTACACTGCGTATATTTTCCTGAATGGATTTTTAGGAAACCATCACTCAAAAAGGCAGTTCGTGTTTAAAGTAATCATTCTTACTTTTAAGATATATTGCCTTCTTAAGGGTGCACGCTGTTTATATCCATCTTGAGAGAAGCATTGTGCATTAGAACCAATTGCACAAATTTACAACCGATTCAGCTGCAACACCACGGATACAAGATTCAGTTGGATTTCGATAGTTTGCTTGGTATCCACGATGGCGGTAAGAGCGTCTTTCCGAACCTTCCTGATCTCTCTTACAAGTAGCAACCTAGACAACACCTTTTTCATGCCACTGAAATATCCTTGATTCAGTCGGTTTTGTCACATTTGAGAATCAAGCAACTGACAGTGTAGTTTCAAAATCAGACATAATGTTCAGTCGGCAATTCAAATACAAAGGTTCTTCAAGGAACTATCGGCACTTACGAAGAAAACGGTCTTCATATACTCTTCAATACTTACTTCAATGCCATTGTTATAGAAAAAAACTAATAACCCTGCTGTGTTACTATAGATGACACAACTTTAGTGCTAATAGGGTAGTGATAACCTGTAACAAGGACAATGTAGACGCCAAAGTATTTATTAAATACACGCTTCATTATGAAAAAGGATGAACGGCAAAGAAATATGACATGCTGAAAACATTTAATGAAGATTCCTATTCCTTTTCCAGTAAGAAAAAGTAAGTTACTATTTTCAAGAGAGGCAATGAGACCACTGGTGATTATTAACGTTCGGTTCGCTAAATTCTGCAAACATGGACCCGTAGATTGAGACGATTCATCGTATGGTCATGAACGATAGATGTGTTACAAAAATATTGCAAACACCATCAATATGAAAGTTGGCGCTATATACCGATATTCTTGGCATGAGCTAGCCTTCTACAAGATCGATTTATCGAAGGTTTACCAACGATCAAAAGTTTAAAAGATTGGAAATGTCGATAACTCTTTGAAATCGTTGTAGACTGCCCCACCAAAATTCTTCAAGAGAATGTGACAACGGATGAGGCATGGGTTAACCATTATTCAAACACAACCTTTGGAAACATCCTCGGTCTCCAGTACCCAAAAATTCAAGCGAGTTGCATCTGTTGGCAAGGGGACAGCCTCTGTTTTCTGGGACTGTGCAGGTGTTATCATGACTGACTTCTTGCAAAAAAAATAGTCGAACCGTTGAAGGGACTATACTTTAGCGTTACGATTGCTGAAGAAAGCATTCAAAACTAAAAGTTGAGATAAGCTTCGATCTGCTTCCGTCGGACAGTTTGCCAGTCTACACAGCACAAATGGAGGTTACTCATGCTAAAATATGTTGCGTTGACCTTTTGCACTCGGCTTCTTCACAACTGGATCTTGAACTACCTTTCGACAAAATGAAATCCCGACTACGAGGTTGCCACTTTTATTGGCAACACAGATGGGCCCATGCGCATTGAATTCAATGGACAATGGAAAATACGAAACGATAAAGGACCTCTATTGTGGCGTATTCTACGCGAGGCCCACCCGTTTTACAGGAACATACATGTAAGAACAATGTAGAGTTCAGCTGCTTCAGGAGACGTAACCAGTCGAAGCGATGCCGATAACTTTTTGATGTGCCGTTTTATTGTACATAGATACAAAGACGGTTTCGAAACAAAAATGTTACCTTTAATTGGGTCATAAACTCCAAGATCCATTTTGGACTTTATATTTGCTTTGATTTTAAATCAAAGACGAGTCTGAAAATAGAGCTTTACGAGAGGAAAGTTTATTTTCTTAAATTTTAAACCTTTTCAACGCATGAATATTCATGTACACTAGGCATATCTAGTTGGTAAATACCATTTTTAAAAATGCATGTTCACGGCTTGTTCGATCGGCGTATGTCACTAAATTCGGGCTGTACATTTCATAGATCACTCTTCACGTTCTGCACGTTATCCTTCATCGCACAGTACAATCCAAAAAGTGAAACTCAAACCCCTTCTTCTGACGAAAGGATTAATTAGGTACTTGCGATGAATCTTCACCAATTTTATGTCGGAAGTTTACGGTATTTTCAGGTTCTAGAATTACTTCTTCCTCGCACAATAAACGCGATTATTGAATTCGTAAAAAACTTTCCAGGGTTCTCCCAAGTGACTTGTCGAATTCAGCTTCTGGAATTCGACGATATTCACTGAATGCGTCTTCTTTTCCTTCTTTTCTTTAACTTAACTCATTACCACACGAGAAAATTTTGGACTGGTCCAAATTGAAAGCATTTGCAGACGACAAAAAAATGGTGACTGAAAAATAGAAATTTGTTCTGGAAAGGGTAGAAAACACTGTGGGAAAAGGAGAAAATGCTGGTTACCAGCATTTTCTCCTTTTCCCACAGTGTTTTCTAAAGGCTTCTTTCTCAGAGGCGTCAAAAGTAGGGATTGAGTGGTAATGGGTTAAATGAATACACGAAATAAGAGTGTTAGCTCTTCTTAACCGTTAAGCTGTTACATACAATATGAGACGGTGTAGATCCAAGATCAGACTGCACGTTCTGTGCAGTCTGATCTTGATCTTCACTGTCTGCAAAAAAAAACCTCAAATCGCCCTTAGCAGCTGCAGCTTAGGGGTTAAGGGCAGTTTGGCTCATAGCATATTTGTTGGTAGGTTTAGGTACCTGAATGTAGACCCTGTAAAGATTCAAGCTCATGTTCCGTAGAACGTGCAGTCTGATCTTTGATTTACACGGTATGAAATTCTAACCGTCTTCTCCCAATTAAAGTGAACTTAAGATTGAAATAATATTGATATGGGCTTATGAAAAACAAAGAAAGAGTAAGTTATCTGCACTGTCGGAATATTGACCTAAACCCGATTTTTGGACACTGTTGGCGAAAAGAAGCATCTGCTAGACTAGATTTTAGTAATTTTCTGTTTCGCTAAAGCATGCTCAATTTTATATTGTGTGTCCTAGTGGATCAATAAGGATCGATAGGTTGAATGAATTTGTCTAGCCCTTCCTAAGTTCTCAAGGTCTTTGACTCCTGCATGGCCTTTAAAACAGATTATGCATCTCGCCCACATCATCGTACTGGCGCAATGTGAAACATCCTATACTGACGGGTGCATCTGGTTTGACTGCTGAAATCCTGGAGAAAGGTAATTAATTTCATTTTCCACCAGACACGGAATCGTGTAATCAGTTCACATTAATCTTTTTCACGAAATTGCCTGCCGCTGCAGCTGACACAGATTGGGAAACAAGTGAAATAGTCCTGTTGCTCTTCGTGGTAACCTAGAATGGTAGACTTTTTTGCATTATAGGTTTTCCGTTTTCAACCTACTTTTACAGCTTATGCATTATTAAATAATAACGTGTTTTAACGATCTTAAAGAAAACGCATCTGGAAACATTGTGTGAAAAGGAAAAAAGACTGGAGAACAATATTTTCTCCTTTTCTTTCAACAACTTTTTCCATGTTAAACAATCCTAATTTTCGAGATGCATCTTCCTTTGGGTCTTTAAACACAGAGATGTATGGTAAAGAGTTCAGGCTTGCATTGACCCTTGGCTCACGATAAATTTTCAAAGACAGGCGGTGTCTGTCGGACACCTAAGCCTTTATGGTTATATGTTTGCTTCCAAATGAAACGACGATGATCGTTAAATACGTAAAATGTTCAGTACATTCATAAAGGTTAAAACTGATACGAGAAACACTGAAAGTTTCAAAATATTAATAAAATGACGAAACATATATCACTCATGCAAAAATCATCTTTAGCTTAGACTCGTACAAATATCACACAAAAAATGACATGTATGTAAATGTAAAGTTATTAAGGACAGGTCTTCTCTGTTTTGCTTTGAAAAGATCATGTATACTTGAAAACATTTCATTCCACGTTTTTCGGTATTCTATCGGGAAATAATGGTGGATTATGAAATTTGATCATTCATAGGTGCGACCAATGACATTTACCGAAAACGTTTCCCCGGCGCTTGATTTGAAGGCAGAAACAGTTGTACCCCCGCACTGGTTCCCTAGGTATACAGAGCGCGTCATTGTTAAACCAGAGAGAATCATAGCGTTATGTACGCCTAATTACATTACTTTAATCGCACTTTACATGATATTTTAACCCTTTACTCCATAGATACTCATTTTTACACATTGCTTGTAGGAGCCTTTGGAAAACATTATGGCAAAAGGTGAAATTGCTCGTGACGAGCAATTTCACATTTTGTCACAATGTTTTCTATGCTATCAAAAGGTGTCATTTACACATAAGAAATAGCTTAATCCTTGCTGTCATTTAGGGTCAATTACAGATGCCATAGAAATGCCTTATGGAGTAAAGGGTTAATGCATTTTCATGTACGCGGAGGTACACAACCGGGATTAACCGAAAACAAGAGTACTGGATTTTGATGAAAGTCCCAACAAAATGGTGTTAGAAACATGAAATAAAAGGAATATTTGTTTCTTTCGGTGACAGATCTTGTGAACAACATCGGTAATATTTTCACTCGTGGCTGCTCCACTCTTGAAAATATTACTGATGACGTTCACTCGATGAATTAATTTCAGTCGTTAACAAAAAACTCTATATATTTTCTAAGATCGTAAGCGATTCATATTCATGGACATATTTCGGTAAGGCCTCATTTCTGGTAGCTCTAATGCAGTCTTAATATTTGCATTCCCGTTGGAATTATTTGCGTTTGCAAGTCTTTTCTTTCTTCTACACACATACTGTTTAAAGTATATATACACAATTAAATTACATATTCCTCTGGTATAATAAATTGATGTAGAAGCGTCATAAAATTTGTTAATGTCACTTGGCGGTGTATCCCACTGGTTCTTTGTCATTGTAGCGATCTCGAAGGGTGTGTGGCAGGCAATAAACACAACGAATATGAACACTAGAAAACGCATGATATAACAGTATGTCTCGAACCGTTGTTTTATGGAACCATGTTGTTTTCTGATGACACAACAGAACTGTAAGGTTAATATACTGCATGGTATCAAAAACAGCACTGATATATCTAATGAAAGGAATATGGTCTGTAAGAAACGAAATCGATGTGAGAAGAAACAGGTCTTGCCATACATTCCGATTGTTGAGTCCATTAAAAGTTGAATGGGAGGGATCGTATCACTATCGTATATTGTGTAAAATACTATCGTCCATATATTATAGGCAGCTGAGAAGAACCATACCAAACTTATGAAAAATAAACAACGCCCTGCAGTAATAAACCGGGATGGGTTTAGGATATTTAGAATTTTTTCTGTTGTCAGTAGGACAAGAGTATAGGAAACGGCTGTTCGAGATATGCACAAGGTATAAAAATATGTTTTACAAAGATACACTGACATGGGTTTTTCTAGTAGAAGGATAATGTTATATGGAATTGCTCCCGAGCAACATACAGCATCCGCCATGGCTAACGAAAACACAAAGACATTCGTTGTTCGACCAAGAAGTCGCCGCTTACAAATTAACACCAACACAACAAAGTTGCCTATAAGATTTACGGTGCAAATTACAATATTGGTCAAGTATAATGAATACTGGTAGCCTTTTAAACCTTCCTCATTATCGTTCGATGCTTGCTGCAGAGAAACATTGAGATCCATTGATGAATTATTCATAGTTATTGAATCCACTTTGAGCTCCGTTAATGGTGCATTGATATTTGTTCAATGAACAATCCATTAATGGGTACATTTTATCGAGCTAGTGTAGATTCACGATATTACAGATTGTGTCACATTCTTCGGAACTTTGTAAAATATTCGGATTGTGAATTTCACTCTTTTATATATCTTGGTTTTCTTTCACACTGCTTTAAATCCAACACAGTACTGCCCATTTGAAATATAGTTTGGTTGGAAGGTGGCACGGTATCTTTTTATTTGAACAGTAATACAACGTTTTGATTGTTTGCTTGTCTTTGCTTGTTGCATGGCGAAAAAGAAAGTTTGAGACATAAAATGTCAATCAACTTCCAAATCGTATCCTGGATTACATGTCAGTTACGCAATGTCAAGACCTCTGTGACCTTAATCTGACAAGTGTCAGTATTGCTCTGTCTTCAATAAATCTTCTGTAATCCCGGTTTTGTTTCCAAGACATATAAAAACGAAATTGAACGGATATTGAACTGAATTTGTAATTTAGAATTTCAATATGTATTTCGTTATAAAGCTGCAACCTTTTCCATCGAAGTAATCCAAAAATTAGTCATATAATTGAATGGATATGTTGATTTTCAAATAGACTTTCTTTATCCACCTTTTCTGGAACTGTTTAATCAGAATATATTCATTAAACAGTTGGCAGATGATTAGAACGTACTTTGAACGTACTTTTGGATGGTCGAGTGGAAAGTACCTAAATTATAATTCTACTTGCAATTAAAACGTGACAATACAAAGTATCTGTGATATAATTAGCCGTCATGACCACTGATGTATAGCTCTAGCACTGTATCCTTTCATATACGGTCCCATTGTTGAGCTACCGGCTACGACTACTGGTAAGAGCTCATATTTCACGGATTTCGCCCTGAAATGAAATGTATATGTTTTGTTAAGTATTTTCAATAGGTGTAACTGGAAAGCACATGACCGCTGCTCTATACACCTGACAAAATCTGCTCCCTCTTTTCTCTTTACCTAACGAGAAAATATAAGTCTCGTCCAAATTGAGAATATTGGCAGACGACAAGTTCAATACTCCTCAAAATATCAAAAGTAATAGAAGATATTATTAGAAAGGAAGCAAAATGTTCGTTTCCAGTATTTCGCTTCTTTTCTTATTATATTTTCAAAAATCTTCAGTACAATCGTCAAAACGGTTAAAACATGACCTTCATTTGTATAGGGTAAAACGATTAATGCATGCAAATTTAAAATACCGATTAACTATACATAAGATACTCGTAGTCCATACACAGATGAGCACATTTCAAACTTGTTGTGAAAGGTACCGGTTATACACTAATGAACCATGCGCTGCATCTTCGCAAGCCAAGGGTGACGATCCACTACGATACTCTACCCTTGGCGGATCGAGCTTGATTTCGACATCCCCCCCGATACGCATTTTCATTGGTTGCAGCTAGCTCTAATTGCACCGTATCAAATCGCTCGTAGCATTACATCTTTGATAAAAATAGATCAAGGCCGCGACCTTTCGGATAAAAATAGGAGGTAAACACGGATACCTCCGTGGATGTGTGCAGCGGATCTGTAAGTATAAGTTATTGATCATATATTTCATTTGTATGAAATTAAATCGGAGGGAGGCGAAGCCGACCGACGATTTAGTTTCATACAAATGAAATATATGATCAATAACTAACTTACAGTTTGCCCTACTTTCTAATTGACTGACAGCTAAGGATGGGTGGAAAGAGCCATACAAGAACGACAGAAAGCTCGGTTCGACACGCCTCTTTTGATTGACGGTTGTACGTACGTGCGTTTTCAGTCGTACGGCGTTAAAACTGTTACTCAGGTTGTCATTGAACTAGTTTCAGGACAATTATCTGCAGTTAGGCTCATTCGGCATATCACGGGTAATGGTAGCCATCATATCCCTCGTCTGTATCTAGTGGATTGATCAATATGCAGCAGATCGGTACATCCGGAAATACGCCGGTATACCGTTTTGAAAATTGTCAGGCTCCTCTTCCAAAAGAAAACTTGGGTTTTAATTTTCTATCGAAATCTTTCGAACCATATTTCAGGCGGCAAACAATTCGTAGATCTACATTAATTTTTTTTATCGATTCCGATTGAAGTTTTAACCGACAGATAGACAGATGTGAATAACTTCATCGAGGTCGTTTATGTCGTTGCTAAACGAATCACATTGGCCTGCCATGTATAAGACCACGTGACTCGCAGTTCAAATGTAAACGACCATTATACGGACGAGGTTAGATGTAGGTACGGAATCGGCCGAATTTCACGCATTTTGAAGCGATAGATTCAGCAATGGATGCATGCTTTGAGCCGGTTTACGAGGAGAAATTTTATAAAAAAAATATTTTCCCCGACACAGGCGACGTCTCGCTAACACAACTGTGTACATGTCCCTCTAAAGTGGCTCACTGCCCATGATCTGTTTCATTTTTAACCCATACCAGATAAACCCTCTTTTTTACTGCCTTGAGGCAGAAGGCGCTTGAAAACATTGCGGGTAGAGGAGAAATTACTTGTAAGGAGCATTTTCTCCTTTCCTGGTATGTTCTTTTTTTTTCTTTCCACAGACAAATCCTCTAATTTGAGCAAGTACCAAGTTGTTGTCTGCAAACGGTTTTAAAATTGGATCCAAGCCAAAATTCCCAGCCTGGTAAAGACTTCCTTACCAGGGTCGTTAAAACCAGAGGTTATTTGGTAAAGGGTTAAATACCACGTGGTCAAGTACGAGTTGTTAAGTCTCGATATTCACGTGGAAATTACGTCACTTTTTTGGTGATGATGCAATTAGTTAGAATAGTCCCCACCCCTTTTACTACAGTGTATGCATTAGATTGATATTTACTCTACAAAGACCAGCTAAAATACTGTGGGCGGAGCTTTTCGTTAACCGGGATACAACTGTATATAGGCCAACCATTTAATGATTAAGTGGTCACATATTGCAACATATTGAGTCTGTATGGAATTAAATCGAGCAGATTTGAACGAAATCCGGCGTTTTCATTGGTTTAGAAAGTAGGGCAAACTGTAATGATTTCTTACCGAAAAAAACATAGACGAACAATATTTACAGAAAGTTTCTGTGTGACCAATAAATTATCTGACGTTTAAGGCTATATCCCAGCACCTGACCATGAAATGTCGAAGTACGTTTGTGTTTATTGCTTCATGTTGAATTATTGTATTCGTAAGCGGTTTGTAAAATGATATTCCATTGGCTATAAGTAATATAATGTTAAGGGGGATAAAAACAGCATCCTATAGGAGGCGTATTGCGGGAATATCGAAATTCCACGTAGTGATCGTAACCTCGGCTCGCGAAGATGCATGCATTGTGACAAGGGGATTTGTACATCTGCAAAAAGAATCGACCTGTGTCAGCCTGCGCATTCCGCGTAGGCTGACATTGGTCGAATCTTTCTGCTATCTTTAAATATTCTGCATGTGAAATAACCAATCTGTCTCATGATTTCAGTGGGTTGCTAAACAATGTTTTTTTATGTATCCCTAGTTATATGATGGCTTGCTTGGTGTCATAGATCACGGAGATGCATGTAGTTCTCTTTATTAAGAGCAAGGCTCATATATCACTAGTAAAGCATACATGTATTACAGAAATGGCTCGTAAATAAGTAGCACAATATACATGTGTTTAAGAAAAAAGCTATATCCCATGCTTACATCTCTTATATGGAATGGTAAAACATACGAATAATAAAATAAGTGAGCTTGAGTGCAAACGTGATGTATTAAATTCCTATTTCATCAAATGGATTTTGACAGAAACCAGTTGATTATTTTCAATTACAGAATAAAACTCGGCTATGGTTTCATGAGTTGCGAAAATTATTTAGGTCAAATTGTACTAGATTAATTCCCATGTTTTCTATTTTCTTCCTTTACAGTCAAAATTGCGTGGGTTTCATCAGCTCCAGTTCTATTCAATCGTTTACCATCTCGCAAAATGGAACAAATTTTGTATGCAAGTAAATTAATTCCATTTTATCTTAGCCTTGAGGAGAACCTAATTTCCGGATATAATCAAGTGTAATGGAAATTTTTCACTTTCGTAATCATTAACAACTTAACACTTCCTTCTTTTCGAAAATGTCGAACTAAAGAGGGCTTAATGTATCTCTGATATGCATGATGCAAAGGAAGTTGATAAAGTAGTATACAGGTATATGTATAAAATCATTTTTGTATCATGAGGTACTCTTGTCTTTTGACATGTAGAAAATTCACCGAAAACAAAATGCTGACCTGGGTCGATACTTCTTGCAAATGTATTAAGTCCCCTTTTCACATAGCATGACTAAATTATTTTTGTCACTTTTTTTTTTTTTTATTAATTTTCATTACATACAAATCGACTATTTTTGTTTAAGGTATTCCACCCTGTTACCTGATTGAACAGAAACCAGTCTTTTGACTCTGACTACCATAGGGCTTTTTTCTGTCTTTAATTTTCATATAACGACAGACTTAAATTTAGAAGATCTTTGATCTCAATTTTTTGGGTAAACTCCCAAAATATTACTTAATGACGTTTGGTATAAATGTTCACGCGCATCCATACTGCGCATGTGTATTTCTCACAGATAGTAAAACTATCAGCGCTAGTGTGTATTTTTCGCGCAAATGGCAATAGTAACAGCGGATCGACGGTGCACTTTTACAAGTTGAACATGACATGGTATTCTATGGTCGAAATAAAAAGGGAAAGTTTTCATCAAAACGAACGCTTATTTGTCGTGGAAAAAGGAATTTTTTTACGCAATGTCAGCCATCCAACGGGGAAAATGATACAGCTTCTGACGTTTTGATGACACTGGCAGGCCAGTTGTCATGCTATCCTTTCAGGATGAAGGTGATAGCACCAAAACCGGCCTGCCAGTGTAAGGATGATATGACTGGTAAAGAACTAGCTGGAAAAAAGTCCAGTTACACAGCAAACAATGAAACAGGCTGAAAATTGGAGCTGTTGAAGTATACCTATTTCTTGAAGTATAGCCATTTTCTCTTTGAAAAATACTGCGGGAAAAGGAGAAATTTCTTCTCCTGAATACTTTTTCCTTTTTCCATTATGTCCGCCGAGCTTTTACTCCATTTTTTCCACATACATTTCTTTTTATTGCATTTCTATGAGCCGTATGGCCAAAATCATGTATGCAAATTCATAAAAAAAAGAACTACATGTAGATAATGAAGGGTTTGATATGGATTTGAGGTATATAGGCTATGTTCAATTTTTGAAGGAGTATAGGATCCAAACTTAATGTGGGAAAAGAAGAAATGAGCATGAGCAATTTCTTCTTTCCCATTATGTCCGCTGAGCTTCTATTATATAGTTTTCCTTGGAAAAAATTAACTTTGAACGTGACCTTCATCCCTGTATCCTGGGGAAAGAAGCACGGATAGGTGCCTTTTTTATTTTTTCTTATTGTCAAGATTTATAAGTACTATGATTGTGGAAATTTTAAAAAAAATTTGTCCGTTAGAAAATATGTTTTTATCGAAGATTAACCCAAAATCCGGTCAAATTATCTCCCTTTTTTACTCAATGGTCTATATATACAATGCATATTGGTACATTTACTATGCTCAGAACCAGGCTTTTATATGTTTTTTGTGCAAAACTGAATTATTTTTCTTTAAAGTGATGTATATTTATTTGTATGTTCTTCTGGTAATTTTCCTGTTTAATTGACTATTAAAGGACAGTGTGTTAAATCTAGTATATGCTGAATTTTGGAACTGTATATACCTTTCTCAGAAACGAGCACGGGGACCCCCTTTTGTTTTCATTGTAATCTGCAAGAGACATGATGAGCTTTGTACGTGCAAAGTTTAAAAAAAATCTGTCCGTTGGAAGAATTTGTCATAAACGTCCTTAAGATGCAAAAGCTTATTTTTGATATTGTTGTTGTTATTTCTTTTTTGTTTAAGCTTTTACTTTTTTGCAAACATTATATGTTACACACCTTATTTATCTTCTCTTCAAGTGTCATGTTTTATTGAGCAGTTGGTCTTGCTCATCAATCAACAGTTTCGATTATAGCCCTACTTAGAGAACTTATCGGTATCAACAGATTTAATCAGTTTATACCACTATGTACTTCGGGCCTAAGTTTATACCCATACGTCTTTGGATTTCAGTTTTCACCACTATGTTCTTTGGGTTTGGCTATACTTGATACTGTTGGATGCTAAACTAGACCAACTACTCAATACGAATATGGCATTTAAACAACATTCAACATAAGCCAGCGCTAGAATATGAATATCATTCAAGAAAATAAATTCGGGCTTTTTGTTACCAACTAACTGATTTTCGTGTGAAAACATTTATCTAAACCTGGCATGGATATGTTAAATGTCAATGTATTTCGTGAGTGAAAGTGATAAGCAAGCACTTACTGTGATTTACGCCACCAGTTTTAGAAACGCCTGTATTTATTGCGACAATAACCGGTCACAACAGCTTCCGTTATGACACAACATAATCGATTGGCTCAGGGTATTAATTTCCAGCGTTGATGAACAAATTCAAGAAAGTCTTTTTGTTTAATTTTTATTTCACTTTTTCATTAAGTTATTTTACTTGCTATTATTATTTCTATTACTATTTTTAAACTGTATATGCTCACACGAAAGTATATCCCGCGGCACTTTACTTAAAATATAATTTCAAGTGATTTATAGCCTATATAGGTTCATGTATTGTGATAATCAAATGCAAGTCTTGATTGATCTGAAAGATTTTTACTGCCATTTGCTTTGATAGTAGTGCACATGATAATACATGTACCTATGTAAATCCACATGTTTATGGTGTTGACGAGGCATGCGCCAAGAAGTTTTTACACGAACATGGGCAAGGTTTCAACATTATAGCACACTTGTCAGACGACCACAAGGTGCCAAAAGTAAAAAGAACATTGTCAGCTTAAAACATTTTTTGATCACACAGACTCAAAGGAGACATTTTTTATGTCATAGCAACCTAGCTTTAAAGTGGTTTCAGTATGTTCCTCTGGAAACATGGTATCTATGTAAAAAATCACAGAAGAATTCGAAAGTGGCTTGCGAAAAGGGCTACCGTGAATACGCATTTCGCTCTGTAGAACCACTGCCAGCTACAATACAAGTGATCCATGGACCTTGTCAGCTCTACTAGAATAGGCTTTCCTTACAGATAAGCCCAGGTAGCGCTTACACTGATGTGCTTAACTATTTAAAAGGCAAAGGGGTTTGTTACCCGCAGCCAACTTTGCTGAACATGACCCTTGTCCAGTGTTTAGTCAGTTCCGCACGTGGTCTTGGGAGAATTCTATTGGAATGAACTTAACTTTAGACGTAGACGTCTTATTCTTGGTACACTGACTTCCGGAACTCCGCAGTATCAAAATGAGGTTCAGTATGCCTGTAAAGAGGGATGACTGCACTTCTGGAATAGTTTAATCCATGACTTCAATCCCAACAAGCAAATGTGGACTGTTTTACTCATCAAAATATCAACTTGTCAAGTCCAACCAAACATTATACTGAGGCATGGAGTTATACTTGTCCAAGAATGGAAGAAAATTGCACAATGGACACAAGTAATCAGGAGTCTAATAGAGAGTATGAGAAGACCATATCAAACTGTCAGTCGCAATACCTTATCAATACTGTATATTAATCCTATACCCCTGTGTATTTTTTTTTTGTGTTTTCTTTTTAAGGAAATGGGGTGGTTTGTTGTTGTTGTTAATGTTTTGATTTTGGATCGTTGTGTTTCGTTTTTGAATTTTGAAAGATAACATATTTTATAAAAATTTCAATTTACAGTGATTATCATACTAGAAGTTTTGAAATCATTTATAGTATTGTATAAAACGCGAACAAATCTTTTAACATCCTTAAAAATATTGAAAAGTGTTTTTAAAAAGTCAATAATGCAACTAGTGCAGCTTTGACATTTTTGACGAATATGTATGTTGCTTTGCAAAGCTTAAGAAACATAAAATTCAAAAATAAAATGTTAGGTTTGTAACTCGACATATCATCTGACTATATTTCCACCTGATAAAGGTTTTATAGGTGAGTATTTGATTTTTCACATCCCACCAAATCAGTAAAGTATGTAATATATCATTGAAATTTATATGAAAAAAAAATACAAATCATCAATAATTAAGAATCATAAACTTACACACACAAAAAACGATTCTGTTTTTAAGAAATTTAGATCTCGCACAAAAAAATAAAACAAAAAAAAAAGCTTTGTGGTAATGTCAAATGACTGGCACGTGACGTATGACGATTAACTTTCATATCATAAGAAACATGTAATTATTTTCCATAATGTCTTCTTTAGACACTATGTTTGAAGCTTTGTCTGTGTATTTCCGGTATATAAATGATCAAGTTGCTCATGTAAAAATAGATCGTGTTTCCCATCAGTTTCTACCTGTACCGTAATAAATCTATCATTTCTCTTGTTGTCGAATGGTTTTCGACTACTGGGATTTATGACTGAAATAAAAAAGGCTTTGGGATTATAAGGATTAGTATTTTTATTAAAACGACGTTCAGCGTAGTACAAACGAATGAGGCATGCTCTGACAAAAGGGAGCTAAACGCATCTCCGTGACGCATGATACCAAGCAAGTCATTACAGTATAACAGACCCATACGAACAAGTTTGTATAACAACTGATTGAATTATCAGATACAGAGGTCCTGTGAGCTGCCAAAAAAAAAATTCCAACAGCAAAACTATTCGATCCCAGGTCAGCCTGCGCGTACTGACCTGAATCGATACTTTTTGCTGATGCGATAAACCCCGTTTTCTCAGTGAATATCTTGAAAACTCCGCTTAAAAAATCTTGAAGCAAACGGTTCTATGGAAAGGAAACAAAGAAATGTTGTTTGTACTGCAATTTAACTCCGTTTTACAGCTTGATTCAAATCACGGAGGTCTTCTGTACCTACGCATGTGTTTCCTGGATTTCTCACACCAGAACTGAGACAACTTTCTTCCAAGGCCACTGACTGGTTTTTCCACATCACCTATGAGAGGCTGTAATGAGAGTTTCCCAAGTACGGGTATCGAACCCCATTGGCCGGGTCAAGAGTTACTGAGATACACTTACCACCGTGCTGCCCGGTCGGGGAAACGAAACGAACTTTGAACAACGCCTGAATATTTCTAAATTATCAGCATTTTACAAATTATGTTCATGGGCCATCAAAACTTTATAAATACTAAAGAAATATTGACAATTGCTTCTGCTATGACTAGAAACGCTCTTTGACAACGTCTCAATAGTTGCCAAACATAAACAAAGGGGTGTTTAAATGTATTTAAATCTAAATAACAACTTTTAAAAGTAAAGCAATTATTATGATGGTGACAATCTGTTATTGTACGGTAGTTTCAAGTGTAAACCGTTTGAAGAAAAACGAAATCTAAAACTATCTAATAAGTTGCCAGGACTCTCTATCTTACCAGGTTTTAAAATTCGTGCTTCCATCAGCGACTATTACTAGGACATAACAGATTGTCAACTTCACGACAATATTCATGCTTTTTAAATGATATGGTTTAAATTCAAATGCATTTGGCCAGCCAGTTGTTTAATTTTGGACGGTTTGGACTTAAAAAGTCTAATAAGTAATCGATTTAGTTTTATCTCTATCAGAATATTGTTTGAAAAATAAAATCTAAATCATTATGAGAGATGAAACAAAATTACTAATAGACTGATATCCACTTCCATTGTAAGTTTTCCTCCCTTTTATTTAATCGTATTTCCTATAGAAAAATATATCAATAAAAAGTTCTTCATTTCATCTAAAACTTATGAATGTCATCCGAACCAAATATCTCCTCTCCATTGTTATAGTCTATTTTGCATAGTTCGCAAATCCACATAAGTGAAAACCCTCACACGCAGAAACTATTTCCTAGAGTGAGAGAGAGAGAGAGAGAGAGAGAGACAGACAGACAGACAGACAGACAGATAGAGCAAGCAAAACAAAACAAAACCAGTCAGCACCTTTAGAAAATGACAATGGGACACTAACACAGATAAAACAAAAGTAAGTATCGGAAATCCTCACTTTACAAATCCATTGATTCTGATTCCCAGTGCACCAGTAAGAACGACACAAGCACTAGGTTTACGGAAAATAAGTTCTCGCCAGCAGTGTTGTCTAATTGAGCTGAACTCTAGCTGTGGGATTGTCAATACAGAGTTTCCCCATTTCCTAGAAATGTCCATTTAAGGACACCATTTTTGGGTTTTTAGTGATGACTTGCTAAATGGTAAGCTCTCGTATTTCAAAGTGACAAAGTTTGTTCCTTCAAATGTCCTTTATCAAGAAAATTACGTCACTTTTTTTCATTTAACACACTTGTAAGGTTTTAATTTCACTAGTAGTCCTTTGTAATAATAAAATGTTTTTTGTAGAAAAATACGAATTTTTCTTTACATTGTAATGACATACAAATTAAGGTAGTTTTTTTATTTACTAATGTTTATGGCAGTAAATTAAGTTGTTCCCATGAAATGTCCCCCTACGTTATTTTTCCAATATGTCCTTAAGGAAATGCTCTTTTCAAATATAAATAGTTATTGTAAATCTATAAGAAATCATGAAAATTGAAAAGAAAATGTTCATGTACTGCTAATGCTTTAATAAGTGCATTGATAGGTCCACAACGAAATGCCCTGATTGCTGTTATTTTTATTTCACACAGACGCTGAAAACGTCAACGTTCAAAAACGTAAACGTCAATTTGTAGTAACTCAGGGGGTCACCAGTATTTGACGAGTTTCATGAAAAAAATAACGCAAATCCCAAATTAGTAAAATATTTACACTGTGACATATGCAATCAATGTTATCATCAAATTTTGCGTATCGTTTATCGAATGTTTAAATGTTGGAGACTATCCACAGTTAATTGTACAAAGACAAAAACTGTAGAACTCTACACGCAAAATAGACTTATCAATGCAGGGCATTTAATAAGATACAACTTCAACTTTTCTGCGAAAGGACAATAGCCAAGAAAGGCACCCCTCTCTTAATTGGAGTATTGAAATCTGAATCTGGTATTATTATTATCATTATAATTCAATACACTTGCAGACACAGGGAGAGAAATGCAAATATACTGCATGATAATGACGGATAATTTCTGAAGCGCTTTGTCTTTTTCTTAATGTTCGTATTTATAATAAATAAATACTTATTTTATCGGATAGAAACTTAGTGACTTAAATCCAAACATAACCAGGGTCTAATATGTTGCAATACAGTTCACTTTTACAACGTTAATCCTTTCAGCGTCATAGGAGAAATTAGGGGATTTAAACAACGGCATAGATCGAGATTAGACTACAATGATCGTGCAGTCTAATCATCAATTTAATTGTCTGCTTGTTTAGTCAGTCCTGTTAGATCGACTTTTTCTCAGTGTTAAGGAATTGCATCTTCAGTTCTTGACAAATAGTAACATATATTTGGCGCCGAAAGAGTTCATTGAAAAATTACCTTCCTTTGATCGTTGAAAATAAGTGCCTTGACAAATACTGCTTGCCAAAAAATATGGATACACTTATTTCTTAAAACTTCTTGATGGCTTTGAAGTACTGACATCGTTTTCCAATGAATAAGTGTAATGATATGCAATAGGTTAGTACCACCTGGAACTGGTGGTATCAAGTAGCGGTTTTGCCTACATGACGTGCAGTTCAATCGATTTCTATCATGAATACCTCTTGGAAGCTTGATAGTGTTCGTAGGATGGTCAACTTAACAATAATTGATGAATAGGAGTGTGGTATTTAATCATCGCCCACTTTGCAAGGTTCTGTAAAGGAAATTCCCAGTAAGTGTGTTCATCTTTTCAGCAAAATAATTAGGCCAGTGAAATAAAAGCTTTGTATCAACCGCCGCCGATAGACGTATATCACCATGAGTTCTCTTGCTTGTTTAGTGCCACATATGGTATACCTAATACCTATGAAACCCCAGTCCTTTTAAGAAAATAACTATTTCAGCGCAAAATAAATAAAACGCGGTCTCTTTCGACGACTGAAAACACAACCCGCTGAAACTTGGAAAAAATATCTGATAGGCTTTGACTTACAAGTCGACATTTTGTGCACTCTAGTTTTGATCAATGCCGATTGGAAAAGCCTAAAGGTTCTTCGATGGTGCTTCAACGATTAACACGAACGAGAAGTACATTTCAAAAACTCAACGGCATCCAAACAATTGTTCGCATCTCATTCACCACAGATGTCTGTTCCTCGGTGGTACCCTGGTACACCATCAGCAAACACTATCTTTCTTATTCGAGATCAACGTTCTAGTGTTCATCTGAATGAGCCTCAGGCGAATTCTGAATGATTTTTGCGACAGCATCAATCTCATTTGCTTGCAAAACAAATTATAATTAAAAAACGCAACTTAAATATCTATTAAGGAACAAAATAATGCATCAAAGTAAAGTTGCTACCTATGCTTTAGGGCATGGATATTTCCTAGACGTTTAAAAAAAATTCCTGTGCCTATTTTGTCCTTTTGACTAGTGAACATTTATAGAGGAATGCTTTCCCGCCTTTGAATCACTTTCCCCTAGTTCCGTTGTTCAGTCTTATTGAGCCTGTTACCAATTGAATTACATCTAATTAATATTTGCGAAAACTTAATTGCTCACCGAGGAAACTAAACTAAGCTTGACAAATTATGTGATTTATTTTTTAAAATATCATTAAAAATTTCTCGACGTGTTACTATATTTCTGAAAAACCAACAACAGAATGGTACATGCAGGAGAAAACTGGCAGAAATGCTCGTTAATATTAGGAGCAACGTTAAGGAAAGTTTTATTGGCCCCTTTCGACATTTGTATTAGAAAGCTTGTCATTGCATGACGAGGACACTAATTCACTAGCATATAAATAACCGTTATTTGTACACAGTGTGATAGGTCACGCAATGGAATACTGCGAAATAATTGGAGTAAATCTAACGTTTTATACGCTTCCTATCTGGTCTTTGGTTACAAGGACAAGTATTGATGGAGAGCAGCCTAGTTAAACCACTGACTGTTAAGTGTTAACCCAGAAAAACATGGTGATAGTAGGGATTGATTGATTGTATAATGTTAAGCGTCATTTTTCAACATACTGTCAGTTACATCGAGCCGACTAGTGCACCTATCTATGCTCTCCTGAATTTTGTATCATCAGTACTTCGTTCTGTTTTCTTTCCAAGCCACTGGCTACTTTCCCTCACAACCTTACCATCGTCGAAACAATGATCAGTGGTGAGAGAAGAATGAATCCTGTCGCAATGACTATCACTAATCCTCGGAAAGAAATTTACGGAAATGGAGACTCAAACCAGAGACTTCCTGTTGCCAAGTCCTGTATGCTAACGACTGTGCTTTCTAGGACTTGGTCTTTAATAGGGAAGTCTCCTTGATGCATTTAACTTACCTAGTAAAAAGGTTATCAGTTTACTGCCACTTTGGCATCTGCTGGCCGTTTTTGTGTTTAAGAGCATTTATGATAACATTGTGGCAATAAGAAACATTGCTCGTGCCGCTCGTGCCGAGCAATTTGTCTATCGACGACCATATTATGCTTTATACCCATGTAACAAGCACACGTTTTCACGAATAACCGATTATTGTACTGAAACCATTGATTGTCTGGTGTTTTCAAAATATGTAAGTTAAACAGCTGCGGCCGGTGTAATGCAGAGAAATGACCCTACCCTACAGAATGATCCATGGGTCATTTCACTACGTAGAGAAATGATCCGGGTCATTACTGTATATAGGGAAATAACCATCTGGGGTCATTTCTCTACGTAGAATAATGACCCGGGTCATTCCTCTATGCAGTGAAATGACCATGGTCATTTTGTAGGGAGGGTCATTTCTCTGTATTACACCGACGCACTTTTCATTGCTTTCCATGAATTTCTTTTTATCAGTGCTTCGCATTATATTCTTTCCAAGTCACTGGCTGCGTAAATAAAAACAATGAGAGAGAGAATGATATTGTTGCAATGACTACCATCAATCCTCGCTTGATGATAGTCGAGCTGGAGATTCGAACCAAAATCCCGTAAGTATGTACGCGCTACCAACTGTGCTACCGGGGCCTGGCAATTATAGACTATTTTTGTTGTTGTTGTTGCTTTTTCACAAAGATATCCTTGGAAAACAATAAAGGTAATTACAAGCACACTGCTTCATTAAGTAGGATGTTATCGGCGGTTCTGATACCTTTGATTCTTAGAAAAAACACACAATAATAGAATATAAAAAACAACAGATTTTTCCCCCAGTCCTATAATTTCTTCGTCTCAATTTCTTCCGTTTTAATCCAAAATTACAATAGATAAAAGGCTGTCTGATGGGTTATCTCGTACAAGTTTCAATCCGGCTCAAACAAAAGTATTATAAAGAATGAATCAATCATTGACTGAATTTCGTATTAAAGCTTATCGACATTTCGTATAGCGTGCGTGGAAATGATGAGGCTATATTAAGCCCTAATACACAATCCAGTCTTTTAACGACCCTGAGGAACAAGCTTTTTGAAAACATTGTGGAAAAAAAAAGAAAATGCTGCAAAGCAGCATTTCTTGTTTTCCAACAATGGTTGCTACCCTGTCTGAGACAGCTTCGTCATTTGAACCACATTTATTTAATTTACTGCAACAACTTCGTATCTGAACGAGTCTAAAGTTGTGTCGTTATATAACGAGTTAAGCGGTCTAATCAACAAGTAAGATTTTACCTAAACTTTGAATTAAAGCACAATCTTGGGTAGAGCTTGGAAAAACTTAACGACAAAGACTTGAAGAACCAGTGAGAAATAAAAAATAAATAAAGAATGCACTCGCATGAAGATGCAAACGTTCGGCTGCATTTGCTGTATGTGACAATTCCAAGGCGAAAAAGGGGCGTAACTGTGTCAAAATAATTATATGTTACCTGCCTTTGTTGTAGGTGTTGCCCTTTTGATAGCCACCAACTAGTCTAAGTTTAAACTTATTTTTAGTAATGTTACAGATATGATCAAATGTCTTTTTTTTTTTTTTTAGATTTCTAAGCCGAAAAAAGGTCTTAACTCTATCAAAGACATTGCCATGGCTACCTGTCCCTGTTGTTTCGGCTCCCTTATGATAGTCAACAACTAGGCAGAGTCTGAAGTACATAATTATCTTCAGTAATAATAGGGATACCATGAAATATCAAAGTTTTTGCATAACGAAACCCATGTCGAAAATGGGACATAATTGTAGCAAAATACGTAAGTCATGCTCTGGTAAAAGGAGGCTTAATGCATCCACAACAGAAAACGAGATTTTACATACTTCTTGATCCATAACAGCCGCTTTTATAAACAATCGACTAAATGATGAGGTTGACTGGTCCTTAGAAATACAGAAAATTGACCGGAGGCGAAAAGTTTCGGCCCAGGTCAGCCTGCGTGGAATACACAGGCTGACCTGAATCGATACTTTTCACAGATGCATGAAGCTTCTTTTCACAGAGCATGGCTTATTTTAATGGTTACGTGCCTTTGGTGTTTTGGTTCCACTTCTGAAAGTTAATACGTTGTGCGAGTTTTATATAAATATCTCTAGTAATAACAAAGATATAATTTAATATCAGTTGCTTTCATGAACATTGGCGAGTTTTGATTGGCTGAAAAAAAAATCATAGCTCCATGAAAAAAAGATCATCTTGTGCCAGAACTACTTTTGCTGAAAGTTACTTTTGCGGGTCTTACACGCTGCTATGTTCATTTACTTTTGTTCTATTGGTTAATTTTCCGTATGGGGGATCTGAAAACTGCTTCCCTGTTGTATTCTTGCGCCATAAAAATATGAGTGGAAGGGGCTTAAGAAACTCCAACATTAGATTTAAAACTAAAAAAAGAAGATGAATGCATTTTGAGTTATTTCCGAGGGTGTATGTTGTCTGTAATATTGAATTATAAGGAATGAAGAGAATTTTCATGGAGGTATGAAAAAATGAAAAACCTAATCACACTTTTGTATGAAACCGCAAAGTGTGATTAGGTTTTTTTTCATACCTCTATGAAAAAAAAAAAAAAATTCTCTTCATTTCTTATATTATAAAATGTCAGTTTTTGCACGACGACGCATACAATAACAGTGAAAGGGCTGGAACATTATATCGACGTTTTCTTCGAAAATGCCAAGCTGAAAATAAAAGAATACACAGTTATGGTGACCAAGAACATTCCCTGGTTACCATATAGTGGGTGTAATGGTATAAGACTGTAAACAGTATGACAGAGTATATCATGCAGTTTCAGCTTCACCTTAAATCTACTTTTGGCATAATTTCACGAGAAGCTCCGAATTAAAAAGCCTTGAAATGATATTATAATTAATGTTTTTTTTTTTAGTTATTTAGCAACAAAAGAGTTATAGTTTCCGTGTACAAAGACCTTTATTGAACTTGTCCCTGTTTTCAAAGCAACCGTATAACATTTTTATGTGGATTCTGCTTTTACTTAGCAGTGTAGGTCAAGATAAAGTTGCGTAAAAAGGTGTTATATTCTGCATGTTTTGTGCGGTCTTGACCCATGCCGTCTGCAAAATATTATGTACTCGTTCGTGCCGCTGAAATGGGGTTAAAATGACCCACAAATAAAGACCAACGATAACTTTCATTGGTCTCTGAATCCGACTTAAATTGTATCTAAAAGGAGCAATAAAGCACCATATGGAGTGCAACACGCGAAAAGGGTCATTCGGACATTTGCGTAAAGTGTCGTCTCGGATCAGCGTGTGCAGTCTGCACAGGCTAATCCGAAACGACACTTTCCGATTTTATGTGATTTTCTGTTTTACGCAAGTCTACTGTAGCACAAAATCTAATGTAGTCGTAAAGTGTTGTCTCGGATTAGCCTGCGCGGACTGCGCAGGCTAATCCGGGACGACACTTTACGCAAATGTCCGAATGCACCTTTTCGCGTGTTGCACTCCATATTATATACCTCGCTTGCCTCATATCTAGGCGATACAGACAGCTTTCTCTACGCGCAATTTCAAGACGAAATGGAGCGTAAAGCCCAAAACAGAAAATTGATGC
The DNA here is from genome assembly GCA_943736015.1 of Tridacna crocea. Lineage (NCBI taxonomy): Eukaryota > Metazoa > Mollusca > Bivalvia > Cardiida > Cardiidae > Tridacna > Tridacna crocea. The sequence goes on along the minus strand of OX031063.1, from coordinate 32,098,097 downwards.
TTGCGTCTGACACATTACGACTAGAAGATACTTCAAAATTCCTGGTGTGACCGCTAAAGATATTTCCAACGAGTCAGGATGTAATTTACCGTATAATTTATCCCATATTTAACGCTGTGCCAACCAACACCATTTCAAACTAGTCTAAATCGGAGGAGTTTGCAGACGACAAATTGTATGCAGCTCTCATTCGCATTTGAAGTTAAGGAAAAGTATTGTGACAAAAATAGAAAATGCTTGTTACAAGTATTTTCTTCTTTCCTCATAATATTCTAAAAGGCTTTATTCTTCTGGATTGTTTCAACGGGTTTGTTTGACAAAGGATTAACTCTTTACCCCACATATACCCTTTTTTTCCACAAGACTAGGTGAGGTTTCAAACAAAAATATCAGAACTGATTTAACACAATACGATCTGGGAAAAATGAAGACAACATGGAAAAATTGCTGGTTTCGACAGCGTTTCCATTGTATCTAAAAGCTTTATCTAAGGTTATCATCGCTGATCCACCCACAAACATCTACAGATGGACGAAAAGCTTAACTCCTTCATCGCAAGAAATATTGAAACTTCACCTCATTCGACTACTGGAAAAGGAAACTACTGAAACTCAAATAAGACTTTAACATATCTGACTATACAGAACGGACGGTACATATCCAAGATCAGACTTCACAGAACGTGCAGTCTGATCTTGATCTGTGCTGTCCGCAGAAAGCGCCTGATTTAAGTTAACCCTTATCCTGATAAATAACTAAAACTAAAAATCCAAACATTGTTATTTCAAACGTATATTTCGGGGAATAATATCTCCTTATCGGTCAGTATAGATCCAAGATCAGACTGCACGTTCTGTGCAGTCTGATCTTGATCAACGCTGTCCGCAAAAATCAGTGAGTTAGCAGCCTAAGCGTTAAGGAGCTGAAGGGTTAATTGATTTCTCTGTAAGAAATCCGGAATTTCGAATTGCTCTGCATGTAGGAGGAATATTCTTTCCTAATGGGTGTACTTAGGAGAGAACAGGAAGAAACATTTTATTGAGCATAAAATGAGATTTTTTTACAAACCGTCTTGAAAAGGCTTAATTCTTTTCTTGAAATTGTACCATTTTTGTGCCCTTATTTGGCTAAATAATTTGGGATGTCAATAATACTCTTTTCGCACAATGATTTCTGACCCATCAAAAAACTGATACATGTACATGAATACCAGTTTTTGGTACTGTCTGCGAACGCGTCAAATTTAGAGGATGCTAAAATTAGTCTTTTGGTAATGGGTTAAATGCTGATATCAGTATTACATTTTTTATCACAGAACCTCCCTTGTTTTCAGTGTAATATACCCATTACGAATTTTTCTTTATTTCATGCTTTCCGGTAGGATATCGAGAAATAGCAGTGAAAATATTTTTCGATCTTACACTGGTACCACCAGTGAAAATACCGATTTTCACGTTCTTGTTGCCTAGGTAAATTGCGCGTGCCTAACAACCAGATGGGAAATATGACGTCATATACCTTACATTTCTCGCGCTTGACGTAACGTTGCTATGCGGGAGGGGTACGCCACGGGGAATAAGGGAAAAGAACTGTACTGAATTTTGTTAAAGCTCCTCCCAGAAAGGGTTAAAAGCATGAAATAAATAGAATGTTTGTTTTTTTCGGTGAAAGATCGAAATTTATTTCATCTCGTGAACACCATCGGTAATATTTTCACTCGTGGCTGCGCCACTCGTGAAAATATTACCGATGGTGTCCACTCGATGAAATAAATTTCGATCTTTCACCGAAAAAAAAATATCCTCTATATCTCATACACGTTTGATATCACATTTGTGTGACGTCATTTTTGACGTCATTTTGTACGTGTTTTAATACAATTGAATGGGTCTTATGGAAAATACCGGGGGTACATTTATGAATGTTTTTACATCATTCAATCTAGATCTATATTTGGTGAATATCGTTATGATATATAAGAATCTGACATTCTTGTGCGTTTGAGATAAAATTTTATTAAACTCGTCAAGAAAAATTGTTATTAAGCTCGCCGAAGCTTAGACTCGTTTAATAAAATCTTGTTTCAAAAGTCCACTCATGAATGTCAGATCCTATATATGCTATGGATTCTATTAAGACCAATAAACTTATTATAAATATAAATGTATTGTTGAAAAAACTGAGATAATTTACTTCATATAATGTTTTTGTCTTTGACAAACTCTACATTACTCATAATTATATAATATATAGTAGAGTCTACCCCACTCACAAACTCAAAATGTGTTTTCTGTAAAGAATAAGGTAAATGACCTGTTTCTTCTAAGCCTGACTCTTTAAGTTTAGTACTTGAATATCATTTATAGAAAGAAATAAGAAAAATCTGAATTTTAGAACAATAAGAAAATAACTTTAAAAGATACTCTGAGCCGAGCTGAGTAGTCCCAAATGTACACCATGTTGTTTACGGGATTTGAAATAAGAACCTTTGATGTACAAGGCTGACGCTCTTAAAAAACACATATAGGAAATGTTTAAATAGTGGTCAAAGCAATTTGGGAATAGAAAAAATTTCCTGATATAATAATACGCTATTTCTTCTTGACACAAAAGCTTGAGAATCACAGCAAAAGTATAGACAGTCGTATCTGTATGGTAATGAGTAATGATTGACATTTCCACGCACCTTATTCAGATTTAGGTTTGCGTATACAGCCATCTACCCTTGCAGACAGCTTTAAATTACGTTTTGACGGAGTCTATATTTAAAAAAATTGTGAAAAGGAGAAATTTCTCCTTTTCACAACGCTTGAAATCACGTCTATCCATATATCAAATAAAATTTTATGTTGGTCTCCCATATCATACAACATTTTTTTTTTAATCAAGTCGTCTGGGCCGAAAGTTGTTTATGAGAAAGTAAGTGAAGACCTCATTAGGACGTTTCTTTGGCAAATTCAGCTTCATCGAGCAATTCATCTTAATACATGTAGATAAGTCAACAAAAGCAGATATGTGAAAAGAAAAACAGCTGCTGATTTCGGTGTCTGTTTTGGATACTGACCTGAAATTGCTGGTTTCAAAGTTTACACATTCGACTTGAACCGCTCGTCAACATAGTAGTAACTTTTTTGTAGATACAGGTTCATAGTTTACAAGTGTGGTAAACAACACGCGTGTCCCTCCTTTTTAATGCAGGGGAGGGGGTGGGGGAGGGGGAGGGATTTTTTTTTTCTGCACATGTCTGTGAAGTCGATATACATTTATTGCGAATCAACACCTACAATGAGAGGCTGGTGTTCAGGTTTTCCCGGATTCAAATTTCTTGTAACTTTGTGAAAAACAACGGTAAAGGCGAAACTGCTCAGACCGACATTTTGTAACTTATTCTGGCAATATATGCAGAACCATTTGACATTTTTATCGACAAATTATTCAATTTATGCATAAGTCTAAGGATAAAGAAATGACTAGTGTAAGTAGGAGCGACCGAAATGTCTGTTGTTTCAGAGTAATCCATTGATTTCAGTTTTTCTCTATTTTTATCAATATTCGATAAATTTCAAATCGGAGGAATTGTGTTTGTATTGGAGTTTAACGCCGTTTTAATAGCTTAGGTAATAACACGGCGGTCAGAGCACCTTCAAATGTATTCCTTGGCTTTCTCACACCAGTACAGACACAAGTTTCTTTCTGGGCCACTGACTACTTTTCTCACAAGCACCACAGGTGAAAGGCAAAAATCACCGGAAAGAAGGTTTGCCTCAACAAGGTGTCGAACCCGTAACCACAATGTCAATAGTAAGATACGCTAACTATTCACCTACATGTATCTGGCCAGAGAATACAAAGGACACACCTACCGTGCTTGTATACATGTACTTCAAGATGGGACAGAATTTACCCCATAGATACTCATTTCTACGCATTGCTTGTAGGGGCCTTTGGAAAACAGTGTGACAAAAGGTGAAATTGCTCATGATAGGCAAAACCATTTTAGCCAATCAAATTTTGTGTAACTTTCAAATTTAGACAATTTTGGAAGCTTAGACTAAGATACTATTCTATTTTAAGAAGTGTATGACTGCCATCGTAATATCTGAATTTTCTAACTGATAGGAAATGGAAACCTGTCTGTAGCCTATAATTTATTTAGCAGCCTACGGGCTAAGAGCATCTGAGTTTCATGAAGCCCATTTTTCTATCTTACGAAAAAGGAATACTAACTGTATTTACTGGACTTGTCACTTTCCTGGTCAAACACAGTAATTGAATCATGTCAATGTAATATCGCTAGGCGCCTAAGAACAGTGTCAGTTCTTAGACGCCTAACACGTGAAATAACGCCACGTTTATATCTCAAGATTATGGCATTTTCTGGTGTAATTATTCTCACAGGTCGTCTAAAAGAACTGATAATCGAGAAGCATTTAAGTTCATTTCTCCGATAAATAATTCCGTCATAACACGTCACAAGTTGGAAAAGCCTCGTGAAATTTAGTACACGCGTAAGTTTTTAAAATCTACAAGTGGAAGGACCTCGCTTTAATAGGCTTTCTTTTTACATCATGTTTACTTGTTTTTTGTTACTCGGACATTTGACCGTGGCCATGAATTTTTGAAAATTATCGTTCGATGGTTCTGTAGCGTTCATTTTCCATTGGGGAAGTATTATAGAGTTTGTTATGAAAAGAAGCGATAATACAGTCGATTGCCTGTTTACGTATACTTTGCGATTCCCTTTTTACGCTAAGCATGACATCAGTTTCCAAGCCATGAACTACCCTATTTTGTCATGTAAGAGAATGTTAGTCGTTATTAGAGATCGGAAGAAAATATCATTCAATGCGCACGGCAATAAGGTTTTGCAATTAAAACTGCCTGAAAGAAAATAAGATTGTTTCTTGTACTCATTCTTTCTTTATTTTAATCAACGAGAGGTTGTAACAGTTCGAGGAAAGTGAAATGATAAACATCAAAACCAAAAACATAGTTTCTGCTGTATTTGACTTGAAGTCTTCTATTGGTTCTTTTTTTTACTGAAAAGACGATAAATCTTTTTCTTTGTTCCATATAGTTTTCCATCAAAATGAATGTATCATTAGTCGCATAAGACACTGAATATTAATAAATAAAACGTTGTCGTGCACTGTATACAAGCTTTCAAAATAATTTCTGTCTAATCTAAGACCTTATAACAATGCTGGTTTGAGTACCCGGCACTTAATCTATGTAATTCTGGATATGTGGCTGACGAAAACATTTTATGATGTATATATCACTGTTTCCGAAATTAAACTTTTGGATCCTTTGACTAATGAATTGATACATTGAAACTCATCCTTACGATAGGATATTTGTGTTTTTAATTTAGTGACGGAATACCCAGTTGTCGTTATACTAAAACTCCATGCTGAAGAGTTTTGACGTCAGATGCATGTGCTGCACCCGATCTCCTAACTTCGACAAAGACAAAGACCTGTAACAGAGATGTTTGCTCCCATTTGATAGACATTTCATTGCGAGAATGCACACCGTTCAAATATGAGTAAAAATGATTCAGCTTAAATTAATTCTGCAGGCATCAAAATATGTCAGAATTTGAATTGTAGACAAGTCATTAAGTCTAGCCACTTGCAACCAACATTTCAAACTGTCAGTTAAGAAACACACACACAGAAAACAAACTGCTAGAAAAACGCCTTTCTTCAATTCAGAGTCTGAACTTTTATCATTTTTATAGAAAGATATGAACATTGAAATGCGATTGAATTAGATTATTATATAATTTTTTTCAATGGCTGAATCTCACAAAAAAAAAACACGTGTACTACTAGAGTGTTGTCTCGGGAATACAGAGTTTCGGACAAAAGTTGTTTTTTCCCCTTGTAGTATTAACTCATTACCAGACGACATTATTTTAGACTTGTCCAAATCGAAAGCATTTGCAGACGACAAAATAAAAGTGACTGAAAATTTGAAATTTGTTTTGTGAAGGGTAGAAGACATTGTGGGAAAAGGAGAAAATGCTGGTTACCAGCATTTTCTCCTTTTCCCACAATTTTTTCTAAAGGCTTCTTTCTCAAGGGTGTCAAAAGTAGGGATGTGTGGTAATGGGTTAAGAAAACAGGTGACGTGTATTCGTATATATGCAATATATATACCCGAAAAGGAGACCGTTTTAATTACACAATTGCTATTTGCGACTGTGAATCCTCTTTGATATTTACTCTCACCACGCTTTATTTACAGATTTAGTTTTCACCGATGCATTGACTTTCGCTGTTAACACTATAATTATCCGAGAGCTATATATTTCGATGGCATAAATGACGGTCAAACTGCACAATGTATCTTTACCGTTCGCTTATTTTGCAAAGCCTTTAAGATAAATAGGATCTGACATGAGTTGGCTTTTGAGATAGCTCTGAACGAGTCAGGGGAAATGTTATTAAACGAGCCTTTGGCGAGCTTAATAACATCTTTCCTTGACGAGTTTAACAAAAATCTTATCTCATACGCCCACGAATATCAGATTCTTTTTATCATATAACATTTCACAAAATATAGAGCAGATGCTGCAAAAACATTCATAAGTGCACCCGCGGTAATATCCATAAGACCCATTCACTTTTACGGAATACGTACAAAATGATGTAAAAAATGACGTCACACAAATGTGATATCAAACGTGTATAAGATAAGAAAATTCGTAATGGGTATATTACACTGAAAACAAGGGAGGTTATGTGATAAAAAAAATCTTACCAAGTCTCAGTCGATTGTTTTTTCAGACGTTGGACATGGTCTTGCTTACATACTTTACGCTGAAATCGTGGACGGTTGGATTTCGTCAACGGTTGGATTTCTAAGTAAATAAGACACAAATATAATATAGTCGGACAAAACCAGCATCTTGTATTTTGGGGGCTGTTTGAACATAATATCAACAAAGGGATGTGATAGAAAGATAATCAAACATAACGTCAACTTTCTGTGAAACGTTCTATAAGACTGATCTTGATCCCAGCTACCAAACAAAATCAGATATGGTAGATTAATTATCAGGCATAATGTCAACGTTTGTGAAGACTGATCTTGATATACAGCTTCAATACTATTTAAGCTGCTTAAGTGTTGGAGGGTTGTATCAGAAGTATTTGGACTTTTTCAACTACTCCGTAATTTATAAGCATTGTAATACAGACTTTTGGCTTCGTACCACAGAATCATTAACTGGACGTCAAAGTGACCTTCGCGCCGGCTAAAAAAGAATTGACGTCATCCTATCCTTTGTAACTTTTAACCATTTACCGAACAGTCTCGAGTTTTCACGAGCTTGAAGAAGGAGAGCTCTTGAACATATTATGGAACAAGGAGTCAAAGGAGTTACCAGCATTTTCTGCTTTTCTGACAAAGTTTTCAAGCTCTTTCAAGATGGGTCTCAACTCACAAACTATTCTTATTAACATTTTAGTCTTAATCTTCAAGATTTTCTAAATTTAAAAGTAAGACAACTTTTGATTGGCTAAACCAAACGGTTAAGCCAATCAGAAATTGTCTTACTTTTGAATTTAGAAAATTCTTGGGATTCCGACTTTAAAGGTGACCTTTCAGATTTTGAGACGGGAATTTTACAAAAAAAAAAAACAACAGAAAAACCCACCCTTACATTCCCAAAGCCTTATAATTTTCATTCATGAACCCCATCCGACAACAAGAGAAATTAGAAATTTACTACGGCTAAGGTCGACACCACCAGGAAACACAATCTATTTTTACATGAGCAATTCGCTTGTATACATATGGGAACTACACAGACAAAGCTTCAAACATTCACATACAAGGAACTTGACATTCACACTATGTTTTTTTTTTTTATTTCTGGCGCGAAATCTAAAAATACATTAAGAGGCTACGTAGCTTTTTAAGGGAACACCATATTTTTTTGTAATTTTATGATTCTTTATTTTTGATGATATGTATTGTTTTTTCATATAATTTTCTTGTGATATTTTTTATTTTCAATTTGGTGAGATGTAAAAAAATCTAAATACCCAGTTAGAAGACTGTTGTTAAGAAACGGACCCTGAAGGACTTTATTTTGTAATTTCCAGTTGTTTTCTCTCAATACCAGCACAAATATTGCCGTCGGGTAAACAATTAAGTCGGTCTATGATATGTTAAAAAAAAAGAGCTAAGTCGAATATTTGAAAAAGTAAAAAAAAAACACTACGTAGCGCACTGCATGACGAAAGTTATGAATTTTGTCAGGTACAGGACGAAGCAGACGGACATAAACCAAATACGAAAACTTTCAAGAATATAATATCTCATCCTCTGACAGTTTTCTACGTAATTAACTTCTTTACCGACCGACAAAAAGTACACTAAACCAAATTGAAAGTAACGTTAGTTGCTAATGTCAAATTCAGCGAGCTCAGAGGATTTTTTTCTGTCTTTGACGAGGTAGAAAACATAGTGGAAAAAGGAGACAGTGGTGGTTACTAGCCTTATCTCTTTTTCGTATGAAGTTTTCAAAAGCTTTTTTTCATCAGGCTCGTTAAAACACGAGAGTTTCTTTTCTTTTTAGTAAAGGGTTCACACGTTGTAATACAAATACGACCCTACCCATGCCATCAGCATCCCAGCCTGGGCCACAGTTCCGACGTCACATCCGGTTTTGAGAATATTTTTCAAACCCGCACAGGTGTGCCAACCACATTTATAAATGCTTGTAATGCGCTGTCTACGAATGACATTGAAATAAAGATTTTCAATTTAGAGATTGTTTTATTTAACCCATTACCACACAATCCCTACTTTTGACGACCCTGAGAAAGAAGCTTTTAGAAAACATTGTTTCAAATTTTCAGTCACGATAATTTTGTTGTCTGCAAATGCTTTCAATTTGGACAAGCCTAAAATATTGTTGTTTGGTAAAGAGTAAAAGAGTAAAAGGGTCTTATATTAAAAGACAAAAAAACTTTACACTGAAATTGATATTTAATGCTTCTTTTATTTCTTTTGAAGCTTTTTCATTTGTGTCAGATTAGGCCTAACAGTAAATTACTTGTAGTCTGTATGGTAATCGGTTAGCTTTATACCAGACAAGAAAATTCAATATTTGTCATGGCTTGACACATAAAACATGGCTCAGATGGTGTAAATGGCTTTAAGAAGGAAAAGAAAATTTAGGTAAATCGAGAAGGATGCTGGTTTCCTATATTTTCCTTTCCACCTTTTTTTTAAAAGGCCGTTTATCCCTTTCTTAAACAACAAACTTTTTGACTAGACCCAATTGAAAGCATTTGCAGACGACAATTCACTCTTGCTGAAAAGATGATTTCTGTCTATAATAGGGTAGAAAACATTGTAGGAAAAGGAGAAAATGCTGGTTACCAGCATTTTCTCCTTTTCCCACAGTGTTTTCAAAAGGCTACTATTCCAGACCCGTAAAAACCATGGATTGTTTGGGAAAGGGTTAAATCGGCGTTGTTTGAAACAGAACATCCAAGTATATATGTATGAAACAGAATATCCAAATATATGATTCAGAATGCTTTATTTAGAAATAAATTGATTATTTCGTCCTACTTCTGACATAAACCAAATGCAAAAAATGGCTGCAAAGTCCCCTTTCATCAACAGGACGTCAAATGGATTGACTTGCAGTTTTCTGAAAGCAATTTGTGGTGTTTGACGAGCAGCATGATCTAAAATATAGATTGTCTGATATTTCATAGTCTGACAAAATTGGTCCCGCATTTTCCAGCGAGAGCATCAGTCTTACAGCCCGAGAATATCCACAAAGTGTCTGCTCACATGTCTTTCTCTTGAACATAATTACAGGCCTTAAATATACCAAAGGTAAAGCAGCCCGTAAACAAGGCTTGAGTCGCACTTCCACGTATTTTGGCTTTTTCGTTCTGTATTTTTTCTCTCGATTAGGCTTACTTGGAAAAACTGATGTTGAAGTCAAGGTTTCCGCCTGGCTTCGCGCAAAGTTCGAATTAACTCTGGTGTAAAATACGGTTTCAAGGTCTATGTCCCGACGTCAAAGACGATGTCTGAAACAGGCGTGTACTTGTTTATCACTATGGCACTTCAGTGTAAAGGCTGCTTAACATCATCTTCTAAAAATCCTAACAAGTGTGAACTGTACATTTCTGTGGTCTTAAACCTTTACTGAAAGACAAAATTGGAGACTCGTCCAAATCGAAAGCATTGGAAGAAAAAAAAACATGGTGGAAAAGAAAAGAGAAAATGCTGAACACCAGAATTTTATTTTTGCGAAATGCTTTTTAATGCATTCCTTTTTTGGGTCGTTACAACTTCAGATTATTTGGTAAAGCAGTTTAAGCCTTTTGTACTTTTCATTCTAGGGTTTAACATAGGGTTTAACATAGGACAAAGCAGTCAATACGACCCAATCACGAGCAGTTCAAGACATGATGACAACAACGTAGAAAAAAATCCCACAATCATGTACTTCTGTATTTGACATCTTCAAGAAGCGATTCGTCGTTAGTTTAGGATGCAAGGAGTGACTCACTAGGCTAGTAGAAACCGTGGTGATCTTTAACAAAATGATATCAGACTGCACAAAACGTTCAGTTTTATCTTCTTTCAATTCTGTCTGATTAATACAGTGAGGTATTTTGGCGGCAAGAACTTTGCGTGCTAAATATTTCAGTTTTTATCATTTGCTGGAATTTTCATTTGAATGATCTAGATTTTATAACACTAGTTAAAATGAAATAGAAGCCATAATGAATTAAATTATGACTTGAAACACAATCTATTTACAGATAATAGTAGAATATGTTATGCTGCAATATTAATTTTAAACATGCAAATGACTTAACACGGCTGTATATTTGATCATGTCAGTGCGCAGGAGCCGGGTTTTACATCCATTTAAGCGCGGCAAAAGTTAAGCAATTTACAGACAACAATTCAAACTCTTTTTACTCAGATAATGATATTTGTCCTTTAACAGATTGAAGACATTATGGGAAAGGGGGACAATGCTGGTTACTAGCATTTTCTCTGTTTCGCAAGATGTTTTCAAGAACTTTCTTTCTCATGACCGTTAAATATCGAAATTTTGTGCAAAGTGGTTACGAGTAGACTCTTCTCCTTCATTCTAAGACTAGCCAACTGATTGAGTTAGACATTTTGTATCACCAAATCAACTGCTTTGTCTTTTAATTAAGAATTAAAATGGTATTTTGTATGACTTATAAATAAGCTTGAAGATTCATATACATAAAACTCATTGCATTTTCAAAGACCCGTTTAGTTTGCCAGATACTTAATCCCTTTGTAGGCTACTAATTCGCACTTCTCCCATCAAAGCTTTCTAGGATTCAAGTATTATATAATGTCCTCAGACTCAGCTCAGCAATGATATTCCATGGGAGTGTAAGTCGATAAACATGTTTACTTCTGAAGATAATCATTGTGCAATAATACAATAATATTTGTATATTCTTAAAATAGACCAGTATGGTAGTCTTTGTTTATGTAAACATGATGTTTTGAAAGACTAAAGTAACAATCATCTAGTCTCTAATTCGGTCAATTTTATAATGTAACTGTATTATAGAGAAGTCAGGCAAATATGAATGCATTTCGTCATCTTATCACCGAGTTTAGTTAAGTTTTGATGACTTTGCGCAAAGTTATTGGCTGCCAAAGATAGTTATTATCATGAGCCTGGGGCACATCAGCTGGATTTACATCGTTATTTTCTGGGTGATGAACGGCGTGTTTCAGAAAAGTTCATTAATTTTCTTCCAAAGGTATTCTACACTAAAACCTTTTTACCACTTTAAAACAAGTGCACGAATGCGAAACATCTTCCTTATTATCACTTTGTCATCTTTTAAGTTTCTGTTGGAGCTAATCCAAGATCTCGAAAAAATCTCGTTAAATGCACGATTTTCAAAACGATCTATTCTAGCCATGACATAAGGATAATGACGTAAGAAACGTTATCGGTGAACTTTAAATGTTTAAAAGTTGTTTTTAATTTCATTTGTATAAATCAAATAACGTCATTTTGTTGGAAAAGTTTAAATGAAATTAGACGTAAAATGAACTTCTCCAGCTGCCCTTATATACTATGGCAAAATAAAGAGTTCGCGTGTCTACAGTATTAATATAAAACGAATGAATACTAAAGTTATATAAGTTTTTATGGCCCTTTCTTGACTAATAAGATTTTTTATAACTAAAGCCAACTTTATTTTTTAACATCCCGCGTATAACTATACCCATAATAAGCGTTAACTCATTGCAGTTTGCGAAGCTTCAATTTTTTAAATGCTTGCAGAAGCCATATGGCGCAAGTAATTGTATTCATTTATACAAGGTGGAAATTTGTGTTTGTAAGGGACAAAATACTCGATAGCAGCATCTTCTCGGAATAAAAGCTCGAAACGTCTATTCCCTCGGGCTCATTGAGAATGTTTTTTGGAGAATAAAAGCAGTTTATTTTTGAAAATAAATACTTCTGCGTCCTGTGTATTGTAAATATACTTGTGTTTGTCGCTTAACAATATAAAACGGTGCCATTAACGAACGCTGAATGTGAAAACAAATGATGCAGACGGAGAGAATCGCGCGTTATCCATTTATCGTCTGTTTAAATATTCCCTTTGAGATGTATTGAGCCAAATAAACCTACAACCACATGCGTAATTTGTTAAATTCTGAAGTTCTTCATTTCTTAATTATACAATTCCTAGTTTTGACGACCTTCAACAAAAGTTTTTTGAAAACATTTTGATAAAAGAAGATTTTCTCCTTTTCCCAAAATGTTGTCTACCCTTCACATAGCGTATTTCATTTTTTACAGTGACATTTATTTAACTGTTTAATACTGTTTTCAATTAGGAAAAAAATCGTTATTTCTACGGAAACAAGTTTACTAGAGATAACTTTGAAAAGTTATTATACAAAATGAAAAATCTGTGCATATCGATTCTTTCTCAGACGACAAAACTTTAAGCCAGTCCAAATTGAAAATATTTGTAGACACATCAAACGTAGCTCAAATCTTGGGATTTGGTACTGCGAGGACATGCATTTTCCTCTTTTCCCACATTTTTTCAATGTCTTTCTCCCTCGGGGTCGTTAAAACTCCAGACTGTATGGTAAAAGATTGAAGTGAGACATGTGTGACGGGGAATAAAGATTCTATACTCAAGAACTTGTCAACGTTTTAAAGCAATTACACAAGCTTAAGCAAGCCACATTTTCTTATTTTGGCTGCATTATCATATTTAACAGAATTAAAAGATGAATTGTTTTCTATGGGGCAGTATTTGGCGATTACAGGTTGTTGTTGTTTTTGTTGTTGTTTACAGTTGAATCTGGATCACTGTAGAAGGAGAAAGTCTAGCGAGCTTATGAAAAGTAACGACTTTTTTCCATACAACTTTGACGAAGGTTTCGAAGAAACATATGCTTATGGTATCAACACATCGATGTATCTCTGTGACATGATGTCTTTGCTAATAAAATGGTCGTACAGAAAATAAATGTCAAACCAGGGATCAGTCTCAAATTTCATACACAGTAGCAGTTCGCTAACAGCCCGCGGTATGTATTTTGTAGAATTCTCCTCGGTCGAGTCATTAGAGAGTAATTTGATCATGTAAAAGCAATGTCGGACACAATCAATATATTTGAGCTTACAGCATCGTGGGACAATTCCCCGAAGTTTCTCATGGTCGCTGATAGTCTGATTAAAACTGATCATTGGGTGTTCGTAATGAACTTTATAATCTGTCAAATAAGCTGCTTAAGGAAGACGTGTTAATAAAGATCAGAATACAAAGTATGTGCCGTCCGACCTTGGAGCTACATTGAACGATGCAGTTTTAATCCTTCCAAAGCTACAATGAATTTAATAAAAAAAATCAGCTAAGTTTCCATGAAAACTTCAGATACTAGTTTTGCGATCTTGCAGTTTTTAAACGGGTCTTGCACACTCTGTGCAGTGTTGTGTTGAAATGCTCTGTCCACAGTTCTTTAAACGCCGTGATTTGCCTGCTATTGTTTGATTTGTTTTTCAAGCCCTATTGCCATCGATAAGTGAAATTTTGTTTTTGTTTTACAACAAATTTATTCAACCTTAACAAACGAAGCGTTCCAAAGGTGCCATGCTCTGTAAAAAGGGAGTTTAACGCAATCTGCATTTGCAAAAAGTGTCGACTCTGGTCAGCCTGTGTAGTCTGAACAGATTTGCCTCAGTCGAAACTTATTGGTCATTTACTGGTCATTTTTCTGCATTTCACTTTATGTCAGTCTTTCTATTCATTCAGCCGATTGTTGGACAAAATGCATTATGTGGATCCATAATCGTGCGATGTTTGGCTTGGTGTTATGCATCACGGAGATACAGAAAATAGTTCTTTTTTTCGGTGAAAGATCGAAATTTATTTCATCTCGTGAACACCATCGGTAATATTTTCACAAGAGGCGCAGTTTTTTTTTTTTTTGTGAAAGATCGAAATTTATTTCATCGAGTGAACAACATCGGTAATATTTTCACAAGTGGCTGGCTGCGCCACTCGTGAAAATATTACCGATGGTGTTCACGAGATGAAATAAATTTCGATCTTTCACCAAAAAAAACAAATATTCTATTTATTTCATACTTTTAACACTTTCTGAGAAGAGCTTTATCAAAATTCAGTACAGTTCTTTTCCTTTATTACCCGCAGCGTACCTCTCCGCATAGCAACGCATTACAATATTACGTCAAGCGCGAGAAATGTAAGGTAAGTGACAACATATTTCCACCTGGTTGTGTTCACGTAAAATTTACCTAGGCAACAAGAACATAAAAATCGGTATCTTCACTGGTCGGACCCGTGTAATATCGAAAAATATTTTCACAACTATTTCTCGATATCCTACCGGAAAACAAGAAATAAGCATTAAACTCTCTTTTGCCAAAGCAGAGCTTAAACTCTGTTTTTATTGTCAATTTCAAGACTAGCCACCCGATTGGCCAAGACATACCATATTAGTCAATCACATGGGTAGCCTTGTAATTTTGAATTAGATCACCATCTAGAATGGATGTTGGACACATCCTAAGGCGTCTTTTCAAGTGCCTCTCGTGTCAAGAATTTCGGAGTGACACTGATTAGATTTAATGACCCAACAATAACTATTTCACAAACACTTGTAAATGTCAAGGTCGCGAACATATTTCTTGAGCTCATTACCCCGAGAAACAAGTTTGCAGCAGACGTTTTGAAAGCATCCTATGTAATGACATATTGATTGGCAACGTTATGCGCCATATACGGCTTGTAAAACGGGCATTCGGTTTGTAACGCGTGAGCATTGTAAATCAAATGAAGAACAGTACGTATCTTACACAGACAAATGAACACTTTTCTCAACGACGAAATCTCAGAACGGTCCGAATTGAAAAGCATTTGCACACGACAAATTGAATGTTGCAGAAATGATGACAATTAAATGGTGCACAAATGACGAGATTTGAACCAGAAAGGATGGAAAACATGGGGGAAAAGGAGAAAATGCTGGTTACCAGCATTTTCTCCTTTTCCAACAATGTTTTCAAAGCCTATATTTCCCGGATTTGAAATAACTCGGGATTGTTTGAGAGATTGATAAAGCTCTCATTGTTGCATCTATGTATGCCATTATTATGTATATCATTGTAAGGAAATCGTTTCATCATTATGATGATGATGATGATGATATAATCGTTTCATGATGATGATGATGATCATCATCATCATCATCATTGTGGTGGTCGTCGATAGCAGCAGCATCGTTCGTTAAGATAAAGACATGCAATTGTAGCTGTTGTTGTCACTGATGTTTTTAGCAATTATGTTACAGTTGTTGCTAATGCTAAATTAACAACAGTAAATATTGCAGTCACTTTCATTTGAAATATTTCATGGTTTATTGTTCCTCTGGCCTTTTTTAATTCCTAGAAGATGGTTTGATTTTACATTAATGCCAAATTTTAGTTGCAATGGTGTAAGTTCTTTCATTCAAGCACTAGGCAAAGAGCACAATACTCAACTAGCACGGAGAGACAAGTACCAAAAGGCCTCGTTCAAGAATATAGTTTTCAAGCACCAGCAGTTTAAAGATTCTTTATACATACAGTCTCCTCGTAGACATTACTTCCCATACGAGAAGTATCAACTTCTCAACACGAATTAGCTAGAAGACAAAGAGAGGATTGATTCAACGACCGCATCTGTTTACACCCAGGCACTGCCACTTAATGCAAAATGCAGTACATTAGAATACCTAGACGACCAGCAGCTATAAAGGACTTTAGGTATTGACCTGATGACATTGTTTGGTAAAGGCTTAACTCTTTATCAAACGACACAATTTTGGACCAGCATTTTCTCCTTTTCCCACAATGTCTTCTAATGGCTTTCTTTGTCAGGGGCATCAAAAGTAGGGATTGTGTGGTAATGGGTTAAACAACTGCTATTGAGAAATTGGCGCCAAACAGCTTTTCTTCGGGAAAGCTAGCACCATAGCATTGAAAATAAAGTTCATGTACAAAAACTTACCTATACAGCATCTGGTTACACAATATGCTAAAGAATCATGTCCAACTCTTGCGCTGCTAACTAAATAAAATTAGCCCCCCCCCCCCACTAGGTTTATGAGCAGATTTCCATTCCAGATGAAGATGATCCTTGTCATGATCAAGCATCAGGGATCGTATTCCCAAATCATTCTTAGTTTTAACGTTTAACTGTAGATTGAGAAAGTAACACAACTTCTGACGGCCTAAAGGATGTGGTTAAGCCAATCAGGAATTGTGTTTCATAATTCTTACAAATTTATAAAATTACGACAAAGAATTTTCTGAAAAAAAAAGAACAATAGCCAGCGAATACGGACCCAGATAGCGGACGGTGTAATACCGAGGTCAAATTGCACGTCCTGAAATTGATCCACGAGACCCACAAGAGCTATTACAGCTGTCATTGACAGTGAAAGTGTCGATAGGCAGTTTCAAACGGGATTGGCATGTGAAGAACGAAATCAATCGAAACTAACGGGCATGCCAATTAACGATACAAAGCTATGAAAAGTGCCATTCTAGACCTCAAGAAATCTACATATATACCACATACAGAAGTGTACTCGTTTCCACTCAGTTTTAACCCATTTCATCTTTTTTATTTACTATAATCATTCTTGTATCTTCATGCTGAATATTGCCCCTAACGGCTGCAAGGATGCACAGATTACCATGGATAGAAAATACATTTTTATTTTTCTAATGCAATCAAAGAAATCCGTATTGTCGTTTCCGATTTTAATGAGAACAAATGTTGAGTTTCTCTATCTCTTACACCTTATTATATCGGCAAGTTATCTTTGTTAACATAACTGACTAAATTTTAGGCCATCCTACAATAGGTTCAACAGCTTTTCTGTTTTCTCTCGGGCTGTAAGTCAAGCCAAAGTCAAATCCTCTACTTGGCGAAAAACATTGTTTATAGTGTTTTATTGTCCTGTGCAGAGATAGAGCATGAACACACATCAATTACGAGAAAAGTATAAAGAAGAGATGAAAATAGAAAAGAAGAGAAGATTGTGTCAGAGCAAATATGATTTAAAAAGTTCTTTTTTTCAATGAGGTCTGACGGAGGCCAAAAGCAATAAACAAGTTTACACAATTTGTTTAGTAGTACAGTGGATTGTACTTGTTTTCAAGCGAATAAATTTGTTGTTGTTTTTATTATAGGCCTGCCATCTGCAGTAATACAGTGATTCTCGTTCTAACGGCATTCATATCACATTTTGCACATATAATCTCATTCCGTGGAAGGGTGCAACTTTAAACAATTGATTTGTGCAAAGAAAAGAGATGTGAGGCATCTGACAAGTCAAAAAAATTGAGATTTTAATCTAAAGCACAAGCGTTTTGTGTGGTCTCATACAGCACTCAGCCAGAATTGGTTACTAAACATTATACACTGTAGACAACACCTATTCTACTTAATCTAGTAAAAATATTGATGCATATTTTTGCTGCGAAATATGAGAAAGCTTTTGCGTTAATTCAATAAAACTATCGCTATAAAACAAAACTCCTGGAAATATTGTATAGATAATAAAACAATTCACTTTAAAAGTATCGCTATAATTCTGTTTCGTGCCAAAAACTGGTATTCACGGTATCTATAATTATATACAATTTCTGAACTGCTTCTTCTGCAACCTTATGAACTCTACTTTTCCCTGAATGGTTTAAAACTGTCCAAAAGGAGGCTGTTTGAGTCGTCTCTATGACTTTACAGACTTTTGTTCATTTCGAGTCATGTCAAAATTTACCATTTAAGCTACGACTGTGAATGACTCGAACTTGTACTTACTCCGGTCTTGTGAAGTCAGAATCTACCGGGTTCATCCAAATGATATATTCTTTTTATTTATAGATATCGAGAAACAGACAGAACAATGGCGATGATTTTATTTCGAATGTCAGTTACGTGCAGGATTAAAAACGTTGCTTTGAAACATGAAGTTTTTCGTGATTTTTTAACCCATTACCACACAATCCCTACTTTTTCCCTGAGAAAGAAGCCTTTTGAAAACACTGTGGGAAAAGGAGAAAATGCTGGTAACCAGCATTTTCTCCTTTTCCCACAGTGTTTTCTACCCTTCCCAGAACAAATTTCAATTTTTCAGTCACCTTTATTTTGTCGTCTGCAAATGCTTTCAATCTGGACTAGTCTAAATTTTTCTCGTGTGGTAAAGAGTTAAGGAAACTTTTCTTTATCGCGATAAAGTTTCCAGGAAACTTATATTGATCGCGATAGTTTTCTAGATTAACGTTTTAGCTATCTGGTATCTTGTGGCAGAAATATGCCTTTATAATCATTTAACCAGTCTTTCTTTTGACGTATATCTTAGGTAACCGAATAAAGGTCACGCTTCAAGGTCATGTAACGGAGTCCTAACTATTGAACCTGTGTTGCAAAAGGAGTGGTAAGCTAAAGTGTCACAAATATGCAAAAATTGGGCAAAAAAAACTTCGGATTACCATGTTAGTGCACACTTGACAACGGAAACTTTTACTTCATTTCCTCCTGAAAGCATCCGTAGACGAACAAATAACATATAAGTGTATGCCAAATGATGGGTTGTTCAATGGGAAGAAAACATTGGAGTATTATGATGAAACTGTTCATTTGCCCCTTGTCCAGTATTTTAAAAGTTTACTACACAATCCCGGGTTTTATGACCCTGAGGAAGAAGGTTTTTAAAAACATTATGGGTAAAGGAGAAAATGCTGTTAACCAGCATTTTCTCCTTTTACCACAATGTTTTCTGCACCTCAAGTCAAATTTATCTTTTATATAGTCTACAAAGGTTTTTTAAATAGGACAAGTCTAGAAACTTGTTATGTGGTAACAATTTAAAAGACCGTCAACTTCATGATAGTATAAACATGGATTCCCTTGGTAAAGAGTAATCCATCGTCTCTTCAACTTCCTGCAATCAACAGAATTTCAATAGAAGTACCTTCTAATCAAGCCTATTCCTGGAAACTACACTGAAAGACGCAGTTTTCGTGGCATTTTGAAAATTTGTACTAGATGGAAAGAAAAAATGTCACAAGTCATCAATTTGTCTATCCTTTTGTAAATATTATTATTATTATTATTATTATTATTGTTATTATTGTTATTATTTCAGTTGCAATAGATATTTTTGAAATGGCAGTCTCAAAAAGTGTGCGTTAAGAAAATAAAAACCAATGACGGATATAATTGGTTTTCAAAAATCCAAGAGTACAAACATAGGATGTTATGGTTTTTTATGTCCTATGTATACAAAAGACGAGCACGATTTATTACTTTTACGCAATATTTTTTCTATGAAAAAGAATAGATACAATTATTTCATGCTTTCCGGTAGGATATAGAGAAATAGCAGTGAAAATATTTTTTTATCTTACACTAGTACCACCAGTGAAAATACCGATTTTCACGTTCTTGTTCCCTAGGTAAATTGCGCGTGCCTAACAACCAAATGGAAAATATGACGTAACCCATATATCTTATATTTCTCGTGCTTGACGTAATATTGTAATGCGTTGCTACGCGGGAGGGGTGCGCCACGGGGAATAATGGAAAAGAACTGTACTGGATTTTGATAAAGCTCCTCTCAGAAAGGGTTAAAAGCAGGAAATAAAAAGAATATTTGTTGTTTTTTCGGTGAAAGATCGAAATTTATTTCATCGAGTGAACACCAGCGGTAATATTTTCACTCGTGGCTGCGCCGAAAAAAACAAATATCCTCTCTGTAATTCTATAAGTTTTGACGTCGTTGTCATGCAGAGTATCGCACCGCCGCAATGGGTTTTAGCATCTTTAATCCTCAGCGCTTCAGTCAGCTCATCTTGCGATTGCAGGCAATAGCCTAAGGATCAAAATCAGACTGCACAATACGTACAGTCTTATCTTGGATCTACACAGTCTGTAACTTAATTACATATTTTGGCCAAGCCAAATTTATGATAAAACATGTAACACTATTTCAGCTGTTTTTACTAATTAAGGACCATTTCCTTTATTCAGGGCTCTAAGGCATAAACATATGAGTAGGCTTTCCATAATCGAAAACTGTTTTGTTATTTGACAATTATTTGCGTGTCAAAAGAGTAGTTTACCTTGTGATGCAGTCAGTTGCTGGTCAAAAAGGATTTTATGAGTATATAATTACATGATGACTTGCTTAACCCATTACCACACGAGAAAATTTTGGACTGGTCCAAATTGAAAGCATTTGCAGACGACAAAATAAAGGTGACTGGAAAATTGAAATTTGTTCTGAGAAGGGTAGAAAACACTGTGGGAAAAGGAGAAAATGCTGGTTACCAGCATTTTCTCCTTTTCCCACAGTGTTTTCAAAAGGCTTCTTTCTCAGGGGCGTCAAAAGTAGGGATTGTGTGGTAATGGGTTAAAGTCTACAAAAAGTTTACACTCATAAATAGAATTTGAGTTGTTGTTTTTCAGAATTATTGTTTAAACTTATTCAACTAATAAACTAGAGGTAGAGTATATGTATTCATTTTGCCGTAAGAAGTTAACATTGCACTAGCGTCTTTATCGAATGGGAAATCGTTGGGGGTTTTTTTTTGTATTTTACTGTTTTGTTGATTTTTTTTTTCTTTTCGTCTGTTTGTTAGTTTTTCTCTCCCTCTCTTTCTCTCCCTTCTTAACTCTTTACCGTATACCAAACTCTTTGACTGGTACAAAATGCAGACATTTGCAGACGACAAAATAAATATGACTAAAGAAGTAAAATTTGTTTTAGCAGAGGAAGAAAACATTGTGGGAAAAGGAGAAAATGCTGTTAACCAGCATTTTCTCCTTTTTCCACAATGTTTTCAAAAGGCTTCTTTCACAGAGGGCTTGTGTGGTAAAGGGTTAAATTGATTCTTTTCTGAGAGTCCCCGTGTTTCAAAAAACATTTTCTTCGAGACGACAGCATAAAAAAATCGTTTCCAAGTTTATTAATCTAATAAGGTTGTCATTAGGGAAATTATTAGCGGATTTTCAAAAATTTTCGAAAACAAATTTTGATGCACCATATCTCCAAGGGTGCGGAGCGTGCACTTTAACTCTTTACCAGACGACATCATTTTAGATTCGTCATCCAAATTGAAAGGTTTTACAAACAAAATGTGTCTCAGACGGTTGCTTCATCTTGGTGGGAAACTTCCCAGAGAAAGGAGGAAATGCCTGTTGCCGGTGTAATGCAGAGAAATGACCCTCCTCTACAAAATGTCCTATGGATCATTTCTCTATACGTAGAGTCCGCGCAGGTTAATCCAAGACGGCATTTTACGACTACAATGGATTTTGTGCCACAGTGGACTTGCGCAAAACGGAAAATTACATAAAATCGGGTAGTATCGTTTCGGATTAGCCTGTGCGGACTGCACAGGCTGATCCGAGACGACACATTATGCAAATGTCCGAATGCCCCTTTTCGTGTGTTGTAGGCTAAATATATCTATGACTTACATTGTGAAAAGGGGTTTAATGCATCTGCAATGAGTATCGACTCACGTTAGCTTACACAGTCCGTGTAGGCCAGCTGAAATAGGCCGAAAGCTTTTGCCATCTTCAGATTGTCTGAGTGTCAAAGGACCGTTCTTCTCCATGATTCAGTTGGTTATTAAACGAAACATGATTCATAATAATGTGCCGAATTGCATGGTGCAACGCATTAAACTCCCTATTGACAGAGTATGGCATATTAAAATGATTTCTGAAGGATACAAAAGTAAGCTATCAAATGGCTTGCAATACGCGAAATGAGGCATTCGGACATTTGCGTAAAGTGTCGTCTCGGATCATCCTGTGCACACCGCGAAGGTTGATCTGAAACAGCACTTTACGACCACGTTAGATTGTGTGCAACAGTAGACTTGCGCAAGATAGAAAAATACATAAAAAAGGAAATTGTCGTTTCGGATCAGCCTGTGCGATCAGCCGCAGGCCGACGCTTTACACAATATCCGAATGCCATATTGAAATCCATTGAACTGATAAAATGGACTATGTCAGTTAAGAAAACAGAACAGATCATAGCATGTGAAGCATTTTGAATCCGTCGGCTCTGAATTCTTTACTAAAAATGTTTGTTTAGGCCTTCCTGAATTCCAACCATTTGCAGATGACATTTTAAATGTGACTGAAATGATGCAATTTGTCTTTGATATTATAGAAAATATAGTGAGTGACAAAAGGAAAAATGCTGATCACCAATTCCCACCATGTTTTCAAAAGTTTATTTTTTTCGTAAGGTCGTTAAAATCTCGGGGTTGCGTGATAAAGTGTTATAGCCACACAGGACCCTGAGTGGCCCGAAAGGTTATAGGCAGTTGATATGTCATCCAGAGACTTGAGGAATTCCGTTTTATACGTATGTACTTCTCTGAGTACATGTATTTCCCCTGGGTAAGGCACGATGCCAGTGAAACTGGGCAAATGCGTAAATAATTGAGATATCATCTTAACATTATTATTACAGGGTTGTAAGACGTACAAAACATCATTGAATCAAAGATCAAATATTTACATAATTCTCCTATCTTGTTAACAACCGAACAGAGAGTGGCATTCATGTTCTGTTGTGAAATATTTTCTAATTGTATTAAAGCGTGAATATGATGATTTTTGTGCTATGCATGTTCAGCATCATTTCTAACTTTCATTCATCTGTTTGTATAGCCTCAGTGGAACCAAATCTCCTCCTTGATCCTTAATAATCTGTGTCCCGATGTCAACTACAGGCACTTGACAGTAACTACATTACTGCGGAAAACAATCACGACCGCCTTAATGAAAGGGGCGTATCAGTTTTCCTATGGGACAAGAAATTGGACTTTTCCTGTTGGCTGATTGTCGCCTTTCCATCGTGCATAGTGAACGAAAGAGTTTTTGTGTGAATATTTAGATGGTCTCCTTGAAGCTATGAAACATGTAAATATTCTTACTTGTATTGGGACAAAGAAAGATTTGAAGTAAATATCTAACAATCAGCGGTTCTACATTTTAAGTTCAAAGTTTATAGATGCGGCTAAAATTGTTTGGAATTACTCTCACAAGGGCAAATAATGGCATCGACATAGCCCATGCTCTGTCAAAAGGGGGCTTTATGCATCTACATGTTGTATGACACCAAGCAAGTCAATACATAATGATGGAGCTATAAAATCCATTCTGTATTATAACCCAATGAATCCTGGGTCGCACTGGTCCGTTAACATGCAGGAAAGTTACCAATCGCAAAAAGATTCGACCCAGGCCAGCCTGCGCGAACTGCGCAGGCTAGCCTGAGTCGACACTTTTTGCAGATGCATTAAGCCCCCATTTCACTGAGGATGGCTCATGTGTTTTGAAGAATATGAGAGTTATGATTATCACATCAAGATGGCCTTGAGCATTGAATGTCAGAACATCGTTCCTCAACTCATAATGGTTTGTTAAGTGGCTTTTGTAGAAGATCGCAGAAGATGAATAGAATATGAAAACAACTTCTTGTCAGTTGGGATTTCGGTATTCAAAGAGAATATTTTTTTTTCAGGCCATGGAACGAACTCGTTGATAAATTGTGTTCTACATTACATTCTTTCCACACCATCTAAATCTATACTCTTTTAAGATACCATCGCTCTCTTTATCCTCCTATAAATTGAAAAATATGTTTCTGTTGACGAGATGTATTCACCAAATACCTTACGAGCCATATTTCCAGCATTAGAGACGTGAAATATATTTGTCGGTAAAAAGACAAAAGATATTTCAATATAATATTAGATGTATGTACATTGTTTTATACAATAAATTTTAAAAGTAGTCTGTCGACGTGTGAAGATACAGACGCGGAAAGCATTGACTATGCATTCTGGTTTCAACTTTCTCTACAGATGGAGGGACGGAAAACGCTTTTTTGTCGTTGTTGTTATTGTTTTTGTTGTTATTATTGAGAGGTTTTATATAACAAAAACAACCAGCAAATGTAAACGCTATTGTATGGTGTTTAACGCCGTTTATAACAATATTAACGTTATATAAATGATTTGAGGGCAACACAGAAAGACTCCGTATAGGATCTCCGAATTTTACTGTAGTAACATTGTTACTAATAAGGTTAGATAAAAAAAGTTCCTCTAGAATCGAGTTTATATTAGGGCTGATTGATACGTTGTGAGCCTTGTATTGAAAGGATTAAGCAGAGATGTCCTTTTTTAGCCAAACTTTTCTTTACCTTTGGTTGTAATGACACAGGTTAAGTGTTAAACTGATTGATTGATTGTACGGTGTCAACGCCGTTTTCAACATTATTTCAGTTATGTCGCGGCGGCCAATGCGCCTATATGTGTTTTCCTGTAGTTTTTGTTACCGGTGCCCCGCACAATTTTCTTTCAAAGCCACTTGCTGCTTTCCCACATAACCGTTATCGAAACAATGGCCAATGGTGGGAGAGAAATGAATCCTGTCGCAATGACTATCATCAATTATCGGG
The DNA here is from genome assembly GCA_943736015.1 of Tridacna crocea. Lineage (NCBI taxonomy): Eukaryota > Metazoa > Mollusca > Bivalvia > Cardiida > Cardiidae > Tridacna > Tridacna crocea. Next base: position 32,073,008 of record OX031063.1, on the reverse strand, counting down.
AAGAAATTGGCCGAGCCGGGGATCGAACTCACGACTCTCAGTCCTCAAGTTCTAGACACTACCGACTGAGTTACCGAGGCTCCGCGGTAAAGTGTTAAAAGATGTCAGACAATCCTATGTTATTGACAGCTTTACCTTGTTTGGCCTTTCTGAGACAAAAAAATAAGCACAGTTTGCTAGGATAAACGCAGTTTTATGGAAATAAACTTGTGTAATCTAAAACTGTTTTCTTAGAAAGTTCAGTCGAGATAGATTTTACAGACAGATGAGAATTTTTTTCTTCTTTTACTTCAGAATTGATCTCGTAAATAGCACAGTTATCTAAAATTGCATCACAATCCATCATATAAAACTGTTGAATAGATTCATTTCATAAAATGTAGCAGCTGACTCTTTGTAAACTTTATTTAACCCTTTCCCAAACAATCCCTGGTTTTTATGGGTCTGGAATAGTAGCCTTTTGAAAACCTTGTGGGAAAGAAGAAAATACTGGTTACCAGCATTTTCTCCTATTCCCACAATGTTTTCTACCCTATCATAGACAGAAATCATCTTTTCAGCAAGAGTTGAATTGTCGTCTGCAAATGCTTTCAATTTGGTCTAGTCCAAAAGTTTGTCGTTTGAGAAAGGGTTAGGCTAAGCCGTGCTCTGTGCAAAAGGGGGCATAACGCATTTGCGAAAAGTATCGACACATGTCAGCCTTCGCAGTCTGCAGCTGACATGAGCCGTAACTTTTCGCTATTTTCAAATTTTCTGAATGTCAACGGATAATTCTACCACTTTATTTCATGCTTTCTAATAGGATAAAGAGAAAATAGCAATGAAAATATTTTTGGATCTTACACTGGTACGACCAGTAAAAATACCGATTTTCATGTATTTGTTGCCTAGGTTAACTGCGCCACTCGTGAAAATATTACCGATGGTGCCCACTCGATGAAATAAATTTTGATCTTTCACCGAAAAAAAGAAATATCTTCTATTTATTCAGTCGGTTGTTTACCAAGGTGAATTTAATTGATCTGTAATTACCGAATATCTTGCTTAGTATGGCACATCATGGAAATGCATTAAGCCCCCTTTAGCGAGAGCATGACTCATATGATTATGCCTGTGTAGATTTTTTTCCAGTTATGCGACTCTGTGGAGAGAGGTTTTAAAAAACACATGTGGGAAGAGAAGTAAATGCTGATAACGAGTATTTTCTTTTACTAATATGTTTTCCATATTGCCAAACAACAAGCTCGTCACATGATTCATGTTAAATTTGACGTCCGCAATCTCTTTTAGACTTTGTCTGAATATTTGCCGTTAGATATTTGCCGAGTGGTACAGTTAAAAACTCGCGTGAGTACAAACTTCAGGATGTAACAAGAACTTTTTTCCACACACAAATTTAATCAGAAAGCTAATGACCCTCCGACTTCGGATTTTCCGAACGAAGTTATAACATTTACCTAAAACATCGCGGCTAGTTGACTTCCCGAGGGACTAATAAATCGAGACGTTTCCTGGAAATGAATTTCCCCCGATGTCTCGCGATGTTTGTGTAGTATTGTCCGCAGTTAACCCTCTACTAGACGACAAAATTTAAGCTTTGTCCAAATTGGAAAGCATTTGCAGACGACAATTTCAATATGGCTCAAAAAGTACAATCATTTATGGATGGAGTAACGTTAGAAAACATTTTGGGAAAAGGAGAAAATGCTGATTACCAGCATTTTCTCCTTTTCCCAAAATGTTTTTAAAAGGTCTCTTTCCCATGGCCGTTAAAAGTCATCATTGTGTAGTAAAGGGTTAACATCATGTTCCATCACATTTTTTTTCCGCAGAAAGAGGTCTGGAGTAGAGAAATGGCACATTTTGCCTAAACGTAGTTTTCTGCCTGTTACAATGCCTTAGAATGCATTAGATGAAAGTTCGTTCGTACGTGTGAACAGTAAGTTTTGAGCAGGCTGGTCTTTGATCTACACGTCTTGGTATTTTTAGGACATCGCGGTCCTTAACGGTTTCCATTTTGAGTTTTTACGAGCAGCTAAAAAGTTTTATTTCACTCATTTAGCAGGATAAGAGTCAAAGTGTGAAAAAAAAAAATAACCACCCATTACCACACAATCTCGACTTTTAACGACCTATAAAAAGAGTCTGTAAACAGCAAATTTCTCCTTTTCTCACATTGTTTGCTATCCTTCACAAAACAAATTTCAAATTTTCAGTCGCTTTTACTTTGTCGTCGGCAAGTGCTATCAGCTTGGACCAGTCTAAAATGTTGTCGTTTGGTAGGGTCTAAAGAGTTAAGAGTCGATTGTAAACCCTTTCACTGCCTATGACAACTCAACAAGCTAACCGTTTGAGGACGGCAAAGATCAAATTCAGTTTGTATAGAACGTACATGCACTCTGATCTTATAACACCTTTACTTTCCGTTTCCTGATGAAGAACCATAACCAATAAAGCATGAATTAAGTGGAAAGCTACCATTAATTCTCGACAAAACTGACATTGAAAGTGTTAAGAGTATCCTGAAGAAGCTCAAGTTTTCCTCGTCAGTACTTTTTCCTATGTTCATAGGAAATAATAATGTAGAGAAATGATCCCCACTGCACATTTTTATTGTGACGCGTAGACAAGTCACGTGACAGTAATATCATGTGACGGAACAAAATGGCGCTTGGGTGTAAGGTATACGACTTTGCAGTTAGATATTATCACAGAATTTTAAATGGTTTGCAGAGAATTCAGAGGAAACTGATCGAAAACTTATCTTTAAATTGGTTTTCTTAGTCGTATTTAACATCAGCATTTAGCTGTTAGGTCGTTTGTTGGTCAGTTTTTATCCCCGATTCAACCCAGTCACTACCTTCAGTCTGAAGGTGTCTGCTCCGATGCTATTTTTGTGACTGGTCTTCGCACACACCTTCAGGCCAGCCTTCATCTAAGGTATCTGGAAAAAATACGATTTTACCCACATCTTTTAGAACTGCTCTATACAACAAAATTTCCAATGACAGCTAATAAAATGGGCATGGATCGTTAGATAAATGATTAATCTTTACAAAAAAACCGGTGTTAGTTAATATCCAACTCTTACCTTTGTGCAAATCTGTACTTTTCAACGTAAATAACCGTTGACCTACTTCACCAGAAATCAAAACATGGTCAGAGTTCCCGATCACGCAAAATCGTGCGTGAAACACGTATAAATGAAATAAAACACGTACAAAATTGCAAACCTATACGTGAAATCACGCACAAAAAATACAGAGAAGATCGAACAAAAAAAGTAGGAAATGCTTGCATAGATTGGCTCGCGTAAGTGCGATTTTCGGACAATCTAAATCATTAGAAAAAGTTGGGATTTCCAGTTTCTATTTTTAGAACATTTACATGGTCAGAGCACTAGGTCTTCATTATCGCGATCAATAATATTGCAGACTGGGACTCGTTTGTTTCCACAAAATTCCTTAAGTCAGCTCTCCTTTGTTTGACACAGTCGATAAAAAAGCGTTTTGTCAACATCAACGTCTTTAGTCTGTAAACCAACATTGGGAATAGCTCAGAAATACCCTATTCCTTAGACGCTTGCGAGTTTCAGAATTCGGGTTTCCGTAGGCAAGCAAGGTACATTAGTTGTAGAACCATTCAAAATCTAGGAAAAAGAAGTCATTTCATGCAAGAGTACTTATCCATAAATAAACGGACATGAAAAATTGATCGGTTCAAAAAACGCGGAAACCCATGACACAACAAAATGCTCCTTTTTACATTGTCCGATCACAGTCACTTCATACTGTCTTTTCAGCTTTTAATGGGTGAAAGCTATATATTTCCACAAATATCTTGATATGACAAACTTTTTTGGTGAAAATTATCAGTGCTGAATACAGCAGTCTTCAGTCAGACTTCGACAATGATTAATGGAGATAAGGCATGTGAAAAGATGAGCATAAAGACTACTAGTTAACACTTTGCCAAACAATTCTCTAAGTGTCAATTACATTTAAAAGGGTACACATAGAAGATCTGTATGATTATTCTGCTTTTGATCGAAAATGAGCCAATAATAAACAATTTAAAAATTGAGGGCATAGTAGTTTTTCTCTGAATTTGTACCCCCATTTTTTTTCTTATACCCCCATTTTTGAAGTATAGGGGGTACAAAACCCCCAAATAAAATTTACAGTGGGAACACTGATGGTGATCTTATCAATGCGCATGTCTCGGCAGAAATCGCAAAATCTCTGACACACTACAGGACGGTTTAGTTGCGAATTTTGCTGTAAACAAACGTACCTTGATCAAATTTGGCTGTATAGGGTTAGGGAACCAGACTGTACAAAATTCAAATTCCATTGAGTGCGCATGCCTGACTAACGGAAGTCGCCGTGTTAGTTGTTTACAAATTACCCTGGATTTATTTACGTTGGGAAAAAAGGTAAATTCCCATTGATTTAATCGGTATTTTGCAGCATATCTTGTGTGCTCTTAAAGATTAATCATTTATCTAACGATCCATGCCCATTTTATTAGCTGTCACTGGAAACTTTGTCGCCTAGAGCCATTCGAAAAGATGTTGGTAAAATCATATTAATTCCAGAAGGGTTTAAAGAGGGCTGATATGAAGGCCTGCGGAGACCAGAAACAAAAGTAGCATCGGAGCAGACCTTCAGACTGAAGGTACCCAGTCACCAAAGGAAATAACATAAATGATTAACAAATAACATCGGAGCAAGCCCTCACTTCAGGCTGAAGGTTCTCAAGATTTATGCACCTTATTGCCAGATTTTAAATGAAAATGAGACTGGTTTGCTCCGAAAGGTATTTAGGTTTTACACATGCCAAACTATCGAAATCTTGTTGTCACATTTTTAATCCCTCCAAAGCCATATCCAAACTACAGTCCTGAACTATTTGGGATGGCTTAAATCAGAATTACAGATTAGACTGTACAAATGTTGGATCCATACTTCAGCTTCTGTAGTCAATTCTATGTTATACAAATCTGTCTGAGTTTAAATTGATTATAATTATGTGCAGCATTAAATTTACTCTGATGATAATAGTTTATGCATGTTGTCTCTTTACCAAATGACAAGACCTTCAACTTGTCCTTATTGTATCATTTGCTGACAACAAATGTGGCTCAACTGATGGACCATGTCTTTTTGGCTGGTGTAGATCAGGATAAGACTATACAAAATATGCAGTCTGATCTTTGATCTACATTTTCCACATATCAGATACACTGCAATATAAGCAATATATAATTGAATTTTTCTGAATCTCTTTTTGGACTGAAAATATCCTATGGGTTTATTTAACTCTTTACCAAACGACAGAGCTTTAGGTTTTTCGTAAGCATTTGCAGACGATACAATAAAAGTGACTGAAAATTTGAAATTCATACTGTCCAGGGTAGAAAACAGTGTGGGAAAAGGAGAAAATGGTTACCGGCATTTTCCCCTTTTCCCACAATGTTTTCTGAAAGCTGCTTTCTCAGGGACGTCAAAAGTTGTCTTTGTGTTGTAAAGGGTTCAGGCTTTAAGGGTTAAGAGCCTTTTTAATGAACGTGGAAGCAATTGATGGGTTTGTCAAGGAATAATAGCTGTGGCAGGAGGGGACCTAATGCATCTATGTGATGCATAATACTAAGTAAGTCATAGGTTCATAAAATCCATGTTGTATAGCAATTGACTGAATCTTGATGTATACTGGTCCTTTGAGATGCAGAAAATGAACAAATATTAAAAAGTTTCGATTCAGGTCAACGTTTGCTGCATAGTCTGCCCAGGGTTAACCCTAAGGCTGCTGATGATCATGACTTGCTGACTTTTTGCGGACAATGTAGATCAAGATCAGACTGCACAGCCCATGCAGTCTGATCTTGGATCTACACTGGCCGACAAGAACATATTTTTGCTCAAAGAATGCATTTGAAATAGCACTATATGGGTTTTTCTATGGGCTTTTAAAGTTTAATTTAACCCTTTACCAAACAATCCTTGGTTTTTACACCCCTGAGTCAGAAGCCTTTGAAAGCATAGTGGGAAAAGGAGAAAACACTGGTGACCAGCATTTTCTCCTTTTCCCACAATGCTTTCTTCCCCGTTGGAATTAAATTTTAATTTTTGAGTTACGTTTAATTGTCATCTCCAAGTACTTTCAAGTTGGACCAGTCTAAAATTTTGTCGTTTGGTAAAGTGTTAATCTATTCAGCAGTAGAAGGGTTAATACTCTTTTGCAGAGGATGGCTTGTATGAAAATGAATTTTATCATTATAGGTGATTATCAAGGCCAGTCTGGCACTATTGTTCATGATACTTAGCTGTGCAGATGCTCTGCAAAATGGTTTGGCCCAGACCCCTCCAATGGGTTGGTTGTCCTGGGAACGGTACAGATGTAACACTGATTGTGTCAACTACCCAGATAGCTGTATCAGGTTTGTTTGTATCCCAATAATTATCATATTCTACCTACACTATAGATCATTAACTCTTTACCAAACAATTTAAAACTTGTCCAGATGGAAAGCATTTGCAGACAACAAAAAATAATTAACACAGAAACTGAAATTTGTTTCCAGCAGGGTAGAAAAGATCGTGGGAAAACAAGAAAATGCTGGTTACCAGCATTTTCTCCTTTTCCCACAATGTTTTCAAAAGACACTTATCTCGGGGGCGTAAAAACCAGGGATTGTTTTGTAAAGGGTTGAACCTTTTTGAGACAAAGTGACATCGAAAAAATTTGAAAAGATGGTGGGAAATGAGAAAATGCAGGTATACAGCATTATGTTCTTTTTCCATATTGTTTTCTAATTCCTAAAAGAACGAATTTCATCACATGAGCAAAAACGAAACAGTGATATGCATATGTGTTCAAAATAGACCAGACTTCAATTTTGGTTGTCTGGTAAAGACTTAAGTTGAGACAGATGTTAAGATTCCTCAATGATCAAATTCTGCCAGACATTATGTCTTCCATAGTTGGTCAATAGTTTTTAACTTTTTACCAAACAGCAAAATTTTAGGTTTGTCCAAATGGAAGGCATTTGTAAACAACAAAAAAAAAAAAATGACTGAAAATTTGAAATTTGTTTTGTGAAGACTAGAAGTCATTGTGAGAAAAGAAGAAAATGCTGATTACCGGTACCTGCATTTTCTCCTTTTCCCACAATGTTATGGTCATCAAAAGTAGGGATATCTACAGAATTAGATTAAATATGAATCAAAAACTGTCTTTGTAATTTCTAGTGAGAAGTTATACATGAACATGGCAGACCTTTTGGTCAGTGAAGGTTACAGAGATGTTGGGTATCAGTATGTGAACATTGATGATTGTTGGATGGCCAAAGTGAGAGACCCAAAGACTAAAGCCCTGTTACCAGATCCAGACCGATTTCCTAGTGGTATAAAAGCACTTGCTGATTATGTAAGTTTGTTGTTGTTCTTCATCTTCTCAATATATAATTTGGACCATGCTCTGTGATAAAGGGGCTTAATGCATCTGCAAAAAGTATCATTCAGTGTCAGTCTGGGCAGTCCATGGTCAAATCAAAATTCAGCAGCTTTAATCAACCATGGAGGGGTATCAGGAATTTTGTTTTCACAAATGGCATCCCTGTTGACATGAAGATTGTCAAGATGTGGTTCCATGTGAATACCAAATGGAGGAGTTGCATTTGGCTTCCTGGCAAAAGGTTTTTACATCCAGGATTTTAAACTATTTTGTGTGTGGGGTTGGATAGATTCGCCTTCAACTTTCAACAAGATACTGGCAAGGTAGCTTTAGTCTTCTGTGAGAGAGAGAAAGCTCATTAGCCTCTACATATAGGCCATTAACTCATTACCAAACGACAACATTTCAGACTGGTCCGAATTGAAAGCATTTGCAGACGACAAAATAAAAGTAACTGAAAATTTGAAATTTGTTTTGTGAAGGGTAGAAAACAATGTGGGAAAAGGAGAAAATGCTGGTTACCAGCATTTTCTCCTTTTCCCACAGGTTTTTCAAAAGGCTTCTTTCTTAGGGGCGTCAAAAGTAGGGATTGTGTGGTAATGGGTTAACAGAATAGGTTCAAAAAGCCACAATGGCCAAACGTAAACCTGATTGTGTATTGTGTCTAGGATCTTCAATTATGATTTGTGGCCTGAGCCATAGTCTTACTTGGAGTGAATAAGGGAATGATAGAGATGTAGAAGGACTTTTCTATCAGCCCCTCACTCTGAATGGGCAACTATTTTGAGAAGATCAAGGGCTTTGTAGCATTTCTTTTTAAGACATAGTGCTTTAATGTGAGGTAAGAGGGACAGTTTCCTGTCAAAATGACATCTAAAAATTTGAATCCTGCTACAACTTTGTCAAGATGTAGCTGTGGGTCTGGATGATGACCTCCTGACAGTAGTGAACACATTTTGTTTTGGTCTTTGAAACTTATAACCGTTTTCATCAGACCATGTTTGAAGTTTGTTCAAACACTGTTGAAGTTGTCTTTCAAAGATAGCCATAATGGCTTGATCTTAAAGATATGACAAAATCGTCCACATATAAGCAGCAATCCACACCAGGGTTAACAGCCTTTATTAAACTGTTTATCCTGATACTAAAAAGTGTCACAGAAAGGATACATCCTTGTGGCACACCCATTTTCTGCTCCCTTGCATCTGACAAAGTTGTGCCAATCCTCACATGAAATACTTGATTATTTAACCCTTTACTCCATAGATACTCATTTCTATGCATTGCTTGTATCAGCCTTTAGAAAACATTGTGGCAAAAGGGGAAATTGCTCGTGACGAGCAATTTCACCTTTTGCCACAATATTTTCTACACTATCAAAAGGTGTCATATACACATAAGAAATGGCTTCATCCTTGCTGTTATTTAGGGTCAATTAGAGATACCATAGAAATGCCTTATGGGATAAAGGGTTAAAAAGGAAGATGTAAAAGAGGTAAGCACCCTGAGTCTTTTAAAAATCTGTATTTCCAGGTAGTGTCATAAGCACTAAAAAAATAGTGATACAACATGTTGCTTTTTATTGAAGGCTTCCTGAAGAAAAGTTTCAAAGCATACAAGATGGTCAGATGTACTGCATTGACACCTGAATCCACTTTCCAAAGAGTCTTAGAAGCTTAATTCTTTGCATCGTATGACTCCCTTGGAGGTATTTAGGTTCTTGTGAGGGAAAATTCTGATGACACTATTAAAAAGTTTCTTGTGTCGGAGCTCAAGAAACACTTGTTGCGAGAAGCACTCAACCAGCAAGGTTTAATTTTTGAGCTTTTTAACAGATTTTGGTGTCCCTAGGATTGCAGAGATGGATTTTTCAATAATGAAAGGAAATAGGTTTGCAACAGAACAACAGATTCAATAACTAAAAAGTAAGCAAATGTTGTACAAGGCCTTGAATATTCTGATTCTGAATCAGAGCAAGAGAGTACATGCTTGCCCTTTTTTTGAAAAGCCATAATTGTTGTTGAATACCGGTACTCATCACCGATGCTCCCCACCCACCTCGGAGCCCAAGAAGGGGACATGATCTGGGAAAACCCAACTCAGATCATGGCAAGGATACATTGGTGATATACTCGAAGTGAAAGGGCTAGACTGGACAAATGTATGCCTGCTGGGTGCCATAAACTGTCTTTGGCATTTACAAGTGTCAATCAAACTCCAGGCTTTCACCCAACTAGCCCGTGAGCTACTGCCTTCTAGGGTATTGACATACAACAACTGATGACAGAGAAGAGACATGATGTACCTGTGTATGTATGAAGAAAACTTAAGTCAGAGAAACACCCTAGGGTTTATCGTGACCAGGCAATTGATCAGAACAGGCCTTCCTGACCCCTCATTTTGTTCAGGCCAACATGGTGTGTTCAAAAAACAGAGCTACCAATGGGCCATACTGTGAATCACCAGGATACCGTCATAAAACAACACGAGTCGCAGCCTTCGGCAAACAGGAAGGCACAGTGAGGGGGTCTTACCCCTGCTGTAGTGCTACAGCTGAGCTATTTCTATCCCCCCGCCCAGCTGGGGGTAGCTATTTGTTTAAATGCAACCTATCATACTACTGCAATTGATCTAAAGGAGAAATTAAAATATCTTCATTGATTGGTATGGGATAAATTGCTAAAAACAGAGGCTCCTGTCCTTTTGAAAGTGGCTTGATGCAAAAACGGAAAAGTTAGTTGCTGGAGTTAACTTCAGGGGCTGCCAACTAGATAAATTCAACAAGAATTCCAAAAATATTTTTTTCATTGAAACTGAAGACAATTTTAGTCATGGCTTAGGATCAAGTAGTAGATGGCATAAATCAAAGATAAGACTGCATACCTGTATTTTGTGTGTAATCTGATCTTGATCTTTGCCTTCTCCTAAAGATATCTAAGGCAACCCAGGCAATGAAAAGTTAAGCTAAGCTGCTAAATGCAACTCACTGACCTTGAGATCAGATTCTACAGAGCATGCAGTCTAATCTTGAACTAACGCAATTCAGTAAGGTGATATAACTTCAAATAGCAACAATTGTGTTTTCACTATTGGTTTAAAAGTGTTATTTCAACCTTTTCCAAATAATCTCTGGTTTTCATGAACCTGAAAAGAAGCCTTTAAAAACATCGTTGGAAGAGAAGGTAATGCTGTGAATCAGGATTTTTTTCATTTTCCCACAGTGTTTTGTACTTTTCCCAAAACTGATTTAAATTGCAAAGTTACATTGATCACATAGAGTCACAGTAATCAATTTGTATAAGTCTAAAATCTTTTTATCCAGTGAAGAGTTCAGTCATTTAATTGTCTTAACTCATTACCAAACGACAAAATTTTACGCTTGTCCAAATCGAAAGCATTTGCAGACGACAAAATAAAATTGAATGAAAATTGGAAATTTGTTTTGTGAAGGGTAGAAAGCATTGTGAGAAAAGGAGAAAATGCTGGTTACCCGCATTTTCTCCTTTTCCCACATTGTTTTCAAAGGCTTTCTTTCTCAGGGGCATCAAAAGTAGATTACCGGTAACCCATTACCACACAACCAACCTTTGATGACCCTGAGAAAGAAGCCTGTAGAAAACATTGTTGGAAAAGGAGAAAATGCTGGTAGTAGCATTTTCTCCTTTTCCCACAATGTTTTCTACCCTTCACAAACCAAACTTCAAATTCAGTCACTTTTACTTTGTTGTCTGTAAATGCTTTCGATTTGAACAAGCCGAAAGTTTTGTGGTTTTGTAATGAGTTAGTTGTTAATGAGTTATGTAAACTTAATGTTTTACTTTTCCAGATTCATAGCAAAGGGCTCAAAATGGGTATATATGCTGACTTTGGTATAAAAACATGCGGTGGCTACCCTGGTAGTGAATTTTACCTGGAACTGGATGCAAACACGTTTGCTTCTTGGGGAGTTGATATGCTCAAACTTGATGGCTGTTACTCCAACACAGCAGATATGCCTTATGGTACGGAAATTTTCATTTGAATGTAAGCGTTTGATTCCTGTTAGTATATCTAATGTGAACTGTCGTAGCCCCAAGTAAAATGTGGTCCTTGAATGTGGTCAGGTCTAAAATTTTTCATTTAGTAAAGAGTTAAAATGTCTGCAGGATAAAAATGTTCTTTTCAGCTTCATCAAAGATAAAGTTTTATTTTGTTGTAGAAATACAAATGCATATAGAATCTTTCATTCCTTGGTTCTCAGTGCAATTTATATTCTGTTTGACCGGTAGCCTTGACAGATGGATGTATAATTATATACTAATGCAAATTAATAAGCAGGGTATGACCTCCAATTATGCTTTTAGTAGCACATTTGTGAATGAGAATTCTTTTATAAGACTGTGCAAAACCTAAAACTATTAATACCTGTCTGTTGTCAAGCTAGCAATTAACCCATTACCAGATAATCCAGTGTTAAACACTGTACCAAACGACAAAATTGAGAATACTTCCTAATTGAAAGCATTTGCAGATGGCAAATTAAAGGTCACTGAAAATTTGTAATTTACTGCCGCAAAACCACAGGCGTTCGTTTTGTGACGAACTTTGCCAACTATATGATGTAATATATAAGTCTTATATATTACATCATATAGTTGGCAAAGTTCGTCACAAAACGAACGCCTGTGCGCAAAACGAATGTTTTCGGGGGGTATACTGGAATCAGCCTGTCTGTCTGTGTGTTTGTTCATGTGTCTGTCCATCTGTGTACAAAATACTTGTAATTTTGTGTCATGAACTCCTCCTACATTTTTCCTTCAATTGTATTGAAACTTTGGAGATATATTAATCATATATTGAATATTTGCAAGACGCAATTTTCAAGTGTCAACTCTTCCTGGTTGAGGAATTATTTCCCCTTGAACCTGACACCTTTTTCTGTCAAAGTGCTGGCAGGGGTATTAAGTCACATTCAGTGACAGCTCTGGTTTGTTTTTGGCAGGGAACAAAATAATGTGGGCATATGAGAAAATGTTGGTTTCCAGAAACAAATCTTTGAGAGCCAAAAACTCTAAATCCATTCATCTATTTTTTTTTTTTTTTTCATTACAGGGTATCCAGCTATGGGAGGTTATCTAAATCGGACAGGGAGACCAATGTTGTACTCGTGTAGCTGGCCAGCCTATATTGTTGGTGACAAGATTGTAAGTGATCTTCAGTGTACTCTATTTAGACCCTGATATGTAATTTGTGCGAGTTCCTTCAGAACAAATACTGTATACATGGATATATATGTGTGTCAAAAATTTTGTCAATTGCCAATTACAGACATTTTGCAAACAGAAATATTGGCATATTCAGGACACATGTTGTTTGTTGGTATACTTGTTGTAAGATACTCAAACAGAAGAGTTTCCAAATTTTTCAAATTCATGAAATCACAAAAATTTCCATGTCGCAATAAACACCACGTACTGTACATGTATACAGTGAGTAATTAAGTAAGAAATTTAGAAATTCCTCAAAATTAGCATTTTCCCTCATCTACTACAACTTCTTCCAGCACTGTCTATATCACTTCATTCTTCCTTTATCTGAAGAATTATAAGTTCAGAATGACAAATATGGGGTGTCATAGTTCCTTAACTATTTTCCACACAACCAAATTATAGACTGGGCTAAATTAAAAGAATTGTCAGACAACAGTGTGAGTGGGACTCAAAAATTTAAATTAGTTATTGGATGGATGAAAAAAAATTGTGAAAAGGGGAAAGTCCTGGTTACCAGCATTTTCTCCTATTCACACAATTTCTTCAGAATCCAAAAAGGTTGTGAAAATTAGTGATTGGGTAGTAAAGGGTTAATGTATATTATGTATATGTAGTTAGATGCTCTGTCGTAGGTAGGGTATTGTTCTTGAAGAGAGCTTCTTGTTCTGTCATGTCACTTGTTTCTTTATCAAGATTAATGAGTCATGCTGTATGAAAAGGGGGCTTAATGCATCTCTGCAATGCATGATATCAAGCAATCATGACTTACCTCATTACCAAACGACAATATTATAGACTTGTCCAAATTGAAAGCATCTGCAGACGACAAAATAAAAGTGACTGAAAATTTTTAAATTTGTTTTGTGAAGGGTAGAAAACATTGTGAGAAAATGAGAAAATGCTGGTCACCAGCATTTTCTCCTTTTCCCACAATGTTTTCTGAAAACTTTTTTCTCAGGGGCGTCAAAAGTAGGGACTGTGTGGTAATGGGTTAATGATAGATCCATAAGGTCCATATAGTCCAAGAGTCAAATGGGTCTGGAGATACAAGGACATGCAGAAAATTTGCCAAAAGCAAAAGGATTCAACCAAGGTCGGCCTTTGTGGACTACGCCGGCTGACTTGGGTTGATTCATTATGCAGATGCAGTAAGCCCCTTTTTCCCAGAGCGTGAATCAGTTACTTTTTTGAAATGTCTTGTTTTACAGCCAGACTATCAATTAATTGCCAAGTATTGTAATATTTGGCGTAACTATGCTGATATTGGAGATTCGTGGGATAGTCTGAAGGGGATCATTAACTTTTACGGACATGATTCTGGGAACTTCAGCAAAGTGGCTGGACCAGGCAACTTTAATGACCCAGATATGGTGGGTGAATTATATTTGATCCTGTAATTCGATCCTGTTATTGAAAGCTGTGTGCATTGAGAGAGACTTTTTGTTGTAGGCTGAAGCATAGCAATGATACTTCGGAAAAATGGAGATATTGCGCATTGCTAGGTAATGAAAATATTGAGGGAAATGACGAAACACTTGTTTTAAGAAAATTTACAATACAATTCAAGAAGATATTTTTGTAGGGTGTAAATAAAAATCTACTCAGAGGAAACACAAACATTCTGAAATGTGATAGAGTTTTTTGTTGCATTTGAGCATTTTTGCTATCAGCCGTTGAATGGATCTAGCGTCTAGCAGACATTAAAGGATGTGTCATACTGATCTTAACTTGATTTCAATCATGATACAATGACCCTGTATTCATTCATCTTTCTGGGGTGTATAACTCAAAGATACTCCCAGGAAAAATTTAGGGCCTTAACCCTTTACCAAACAATCCATGGTTTTTACAACCAAGAGGAAAAAGCCTTCTGAAAACATCATGGGAAAAGGAGAAAATGCTGGTAACCAGCCTTTTCTCCTTTTCCCACAATGTTTTCTATTCTTGTAAAGTCAAGTTTTAATTTTTGAGTCACTTCTATCTTTTCATCTGCAAATGCTTTCAATTTGGACAAGCCTCAGATTTTTGTCATTTGGTAAAGAGTTAATTGAAGATTAAATTTGGTGCCTTCTCCTTCAAGCAACCTTACCAGTGAACAAGACAGAACCCCAATAACGTTGTACCACACAACAAAGCTCTAGGCTACTCTAAATTGAAAACATACAATGAGCAGCACTCTGACATGTAGGGAGTTTTATGCATCTCCGTGATTCATTATACCAGGCAAGTCATGGTATAATTATGGATCCAAACAAACCTTTTTGGAAAGTTTTGATGTAAGTCAGCCATGTGGATTGCACATGCTAATCAGAATAGACACTTTATGCATATATTAACTCTGTGCCACACTGGTAATTAGTATTTTCTCCTTTTCCCACTATGTTTTCTACTCTTCTAAAGTCAAGTTTGAATTTTTTAGTCACTTTTATTTTGTTGTCTGCAATTACTGTCAATTTGGACAAATCTAAAATATGGTCCTTTGGTATGGAATTAGTCCTTTGCCAAACAATCCTTGGTTTTTACGACCCTGGGGTTGAAGCCTTTTGAAAACATTGTTGGAAAAGGAGAAAATGCTGATAACCAGCATTTTCTCATTTTCCCACAATGTTTTCCACCCTGCTAAAAACAAATTTCAATTTTTGCTTTACGTTTATTTTGTCGTCTGCAAGTGCTTTCAATTTGGACAAGTCCAAAATTCTGTTGTTTTGCAAAGGGTTCAACCTATTTCATGTGGCATGACACAGTTATAGACGCCAAATTGAACTTGGTTCAATGATGGGATTTATATATATATATGTCAAAGAGTAGAAATACTGTGAGAAAATGAGAACATTCAGTGGAAAATAGGAGCAATTTATTGTAGCTGGCAATAGTTTCTTTAACATTGACACTTTGGTGTATGATTTTGCATATTTTTCGTTGGACAAAGTTATTCTTTGTACTAAGGATTTATATTTTTAATGTTGTAGCTTATAATTGGGAATTATGGCCTTAGCTATGATCAACAGAGAGTGCAGATGGCACTGTGGTCAATTATGGCTTCCCCATTACTCATGTCCAACAATCTGCGTACGGTTCCTGCTGAATCAAAAGCTTTGCTACAGAATAAAGGAGCAATAGCCATAAGTCAGGATCCTCTGGGTATTGAGGGAACTAGAATAGCTTCAGTAAGTTAGAGGCCCAAATGACTTAGAGTATTCGAACTGTATAAATACAATGAGTATGAATCTTCCCTAACCATTTGCTAAAATAAACCCTATCCTGAGTTTTAACAATCTTGAAGAAAAAAGACTTTTGAAAACATTGTGGGAAAAGGAGAAAATGCTGGTAGCCAGCATTTTCTCCTTTTTCCCCACAATGTTTCCAACCCAATAAAGAACAATTTTAGTTATTGACTCATGATTATTTTGTCATCTGCAAATATTTTTTGGGACAAAACTGTACATTATTGCATTTGGTAAACCTTTTCTCGCTATTCAATTCGGCCCCAGAGAATAAATTCTTGAACATAAGAAAATGCTGGTTACTAGCACTTTTTTCTTGCCCAACAATGTTTTCTATGCAATCAAAAACAGCAAACTTGATTTAAGTTGTTACCAAACAACAAAATTTTGGACAAGTCAAAATCAAAGTATTTGCAGACTACATTTATAATGTAAATTGATAATTGAATTTCGATCCCTGAAGGGTAGAAAACATTATGGGAAAAGGAGAAAAATGCTGATTACCAACATTTACTCCTTTTCCCACAAAGTTTTCAAAAGCTTTCTTCCTCAGGGTCTTTAAAAGTCTGAACTGTATTGAAAAGAGTTAAGCTTTAAGTCTTTCCCAAACAAGCCCTGATTTTTACTTGTCTGTAAGTACAAGTCTTTAGAAAACACTGTGGGAAAAGGAGAAATTGCTCTTAATGAGCAATTTCTCCTTTTCCCACAGTGTTGTTTTCAAGCCTATTGGAAAACTTTCTTCCATTCTCATCAACTTCAAAATTGTCATATGCAAACACTTAGAGTTTGGGACAGTCTAAAATTTGTCATTTGGGAAAGGGTTAATTGTCATTTGCATTAGTCTGTAAAGATTTTTTTGTGCTATGAAGGGGTAAAAACATATGTTTCGGGGTACTTTTTTTAATTGTTTCAACAGTGATTATTTGGTCTAGGATTAAACCTTATTTTCCTCTAAATTTCAATTCTTTCTAATAGGCATAGAATATTGTCTTCGTATATCTTGCTGTTCTAATTGTATATGTTTTTTTTTTTTCTAGAATAACAATATTGATTTATGGATGAAACCACTATCGCCCAATGGGAAATCCTTTGCCTTTGCTGTGGTCAACATGAATGAAGGAGGCCACCCAATGAAGGTTTTCTTACACTTTTACTTATTAATTCTGTACCAAACGACAAAATTTTAGACTTTATCCACATTGAAAGCATTTGCAGACGACAAAAAAAAAAATGTGACTCAGAAATTGAAAGTTGACTTTAAAAGAGTAGAGAACATTGTGGGAAAAGAAGAAAATGCTAGTTACTAGCATTTTCTTCTTTTCCCACAATGTTTTCAGAAGGCTTCTTTTTCTGGTTCAAGAAAACCAGAGGCGTGTTCAACATCGCGGGCGCTTCACAGATGCACCTCGTTAATTGAACGCAAGTGAGGGCTGGCTTATTTTTTAAATGGCGTCTAAAAAAGATCTTTCAGGGACATGAGACTGGCCATCATTACAGAGTTATCTGTAAAATTCAGTAAACTATACAATGATAAAAAAGCATAAACAAAGAAAACAGTGGTATGCTGAATCTCTTTGTTCCGATCACAGATCTGTTAATTCTCCATATTCATAAGAAAAAGAAGAAAAAAAAAAAAACATTGAATTTGTCTTCAGAACATCTTTAGTAAACATCTAAAGGGACGTGCATGGTGTAATTATGTCCAGTCGCCTCATTTAGATTCTCATTAGACTCTCATTTGATTAACACTTTTGCTATTGGATGCCATCTTGGAAATACAAGCGAAACTCCTATCAAGTGTGCACGCGAGCGCTATCGAGCACTGCAGCAGGCACCCGCATTCAGAACGAAAGCACTTGAGAGCGCTCGAAGCGCTTGCTGTGTTGAATGCACCTCAGGGATTGCTTGCCAAAGGGTTAAGCCCATTTGGTGCAACTTTTGGCTCTTTGCTTTTTTTCCCCTATGTAACAATCTTAGAATTTATATTATTCGTGTTACATATAGTATTTATCACCCTAGGAATTTACTAACACGTGATTTGATTTTTTTTTCTCAATGTGTTTCCTTTTTTCTAATCCATGCCTTTCAGTCCTGCTGATTCAGTTCCATACCAAAGATTTTGTTTAGTACATTATAACAAAACATATTAGCTGTGCATCATTTTAATGCACAGTATAGGATTATTTTGGCTCTCTTGTGAAACAATTTTATGTATCTACCTATTTTTTCTTACAGGTTAGCATAAAAATGAGTGATTTTGGAGGAAGTGCACAAGGAGGGTATACAGTGTCCGAAGTGTTCTCAGGCCAAAAGATGGGATTGTTTAAACCACAGGATACCTTTAATGTAGTTGTAGATCCCAGTGGAGTCTTCTTTGGAAGAGCAGATGTTATGCAGTGTGAAAAATGTCCATTTATGTAATTTGTTTTACAATTATCTTTTGATAGGACTATTGTCATTAAAGATTTTATCCCATAAAGCACCTTTCACTCCCATAGCTTCTTTTGTGGCCCGAAAAGATCAACATTAGACTACACAAAATGGGCAGTCTGGGTTTATACTCACCAACTGTTCTTGAGAATAATTTTAATCTGATTCTCTAGAATTTTCTAGATTTGAATGCAACATATCTTCTTATTGGCTAAACAGAATGGTTTAGCCAATCAGAAGTTGTGCTACTTTCAGATCTAGAAAATTCCAGATATAAAGAATATTAAGTCTGTTCCAGGCTGATCTCTACAGTATCCTTTTCACTGAGACATCACTGACAGCGGAAGCCTTGAAATTTCATGTACTTGGATTTGTATTTCTAGACAGGAAGCATGCATTGAAAGGCAAGAAAACATCATTGAGAAAGATAGTGTGCCTGTGTACACAAACCATTCTTAGTTTGTGTCTTAGACTTTTTCTGTGTAAAGTAACACATCTTCTGATTGGTTGAACCAAATGGTTCAGCCAGTAAGAAGTTGTGTTACTTGCAAATTTAGAAAATTCTTCCTCAGGATCATTAAAACTGAAACTGTTTGCTAAAGAATTGTCTTTAACTGAATTGGAGACTAGTCATCAGATTAATTAAGTCAGAATGAAGACAAATATAGGAATAATATTTCAAGTGGTCAGTTAATATGGCAAACTAGGTTTAACTCTTTACCAAACTATCCCTGGTTTTCACAACTCTGAGAAAGAAACCTTTTTAAACCACTGTTGGTAACCAGCATTTTCTCCTTTTCCAACGTGTTCCACCCTTCCTAGGACAAATTTTTACTTTTTAGGAACATTAATTTTGTCGTCTGCAAATGCTTCCAATTTGGACCAGTCTTACATTTTGTGGTATAGTAAAGAATTAAGGAAAGTCTGTATCTGCACAAATGTATGAGCCATCCTCTGTGAAAAGGAGGCTTAACAATCTCTGTAATGTATGATACCAAGCTGGTTATCACAGGATAATATATCCAAAAAATCCACTTTTTTAACCCTTTACCCCAAAAAAAAAAAAAAAAAAACCTTTACCCCTTAAGGCATTTCTGTGGTATCTGTAATTGACCCTAAATAACAGCAAGGATGAAGCCGTTTCTTATGTGTATATAAACCTTTTGATAGTTTAGAAAACATTGTGGCAAAAGGTGAAATTGCTCGTCACGAGCAATTTCATCTTTTGCCACAATGTTATGCGTCGAAATGAGTATCTATGGAGTAAAGGGTTAAATAAATGACAGATGTGTTTTGATTGAAAAAGATGTAGATGTGCCATAACTCTCTATCAAACAACAAACTTTTAGAATGAGACAAACTGAAAGTAATTGCAGACAAATAAGATATAATGCAATTAGTGGAAAATATCTTTGAAATAGTGAAAGACATTATGGAAAATGTTTCAGATAATGGTCACCAGTAGTTTTTCTTTTTACTTCATTCTATTCAAAATCTGTCTTCCTGATGATCATAACAAAGTAGGGTTGTTTTGTAAAGGCTTAATTATACCCCCGTGAAACAAATGTTTTTGTGGGTATACTGGAATCAGCCTGTCTGTCCCTCCATGTATCCGTCCGTCCGTCTGTGTGTCCGTCTGTGTACAAAATACTAGTAATTTTGTATCATGAACTCCTCCTACAGTTTTTCTTCAATTGTATAGAGACTTTGCACATATACTGATCAAATATTGAAGATTCGCAAGACGCAATTTTCATATGTCAACTCTTCCTTGAGTAGGAATTATCTCCCCTTGAATTTGACAGTTTTTTTTTTCTCTCAAAGCATAATGGGGGGTATTACGTCACTTTCATTGACAGCTGTAGTTTTATCTCATATTATTTTTCCAGTCAGATGCTACAATTAAATCTTGTTGTGTGTGCCTGTATCCTGTGTCTGTGTATTTACAACATTGAAATATCCCGGTATATTTTTTTCTGTACATTTGTAAGTGTGATTATTTCATACATACACATGGGTATTAGTTAGTTGTGTGCATTTTCATGGCAAGGATAAGGGTCCATTATGTGTAACTTTTTTTCAGAAAGTCTGTTTATTCACTTTATCACAGTTTTTCATGTATTGATTTCCCTGGGGTGCTCATCAGTAGCCAAGGGTGACAAGGACTTCTTTGTTGTTTATTGTCACCCTTTGCTAGCAAAGATGTGGATTCATATGCACCACTCATTTTGAACATTGCTTTAAAATGCAAGACTAGCTCTCTGATTGGTTGAGATTTTTTGCCTAAGTCAGCCTGATTGCTTGTCTTTCAAGTCAGAAATAAAATTGAATTAGCTGTTTACCATATAGTTGAGTTTGAACAAGCTTGAGAAAGAAAGATTTTGACTAGCTCTCTGATTGGTTGAGATGTTTTGCCTCAGTCAATCTGATTGCTTGTCTTTCAAGTCAGAAATAGAATTGAATTAGCTGTTTACCATACAGTTGAGAGTTTGAACAAGCTCGAGATAGAAAGATTGTGAAAACAATGTGGGAAAAGAAGAAAATGCTGGTAACCAGCATTTTCTTCTTTTCCCACATTATTTTTTGTCCAGGTAAGAGACTCATCCCTAAGTTGAGCCACTTCCATTTTATTGTATGGAAATGCTTCTGATTTAAACAAGTCTAAAGTTTATTTACCATACAGTTGAGAGTTTGAACAAGCTTGAGAAAGAAAGATTGTGAAAACAATGTGGGAAAAGAAGAAAATGCTGGTAACCAGCATTTTCTTCTTTTCCCACATTATTTTTTTGTCCAGGTAAGAGACTCATCCCTAAGTTGAGCCACTTCCATTTTATTGTATGGAAATGCTTCCGAGTTAAACAAGTCTAAAGTTTGTTTGTCTGATAAAGGGTTAAGATCAGATTGTTAGTAATGCGCTAGTTCTGCACTGATATGTATAAACAGATGGCAAAGATTTATTTTTGTAGTGCATATTGCTTCACTTATTTATGTATATTGATCATTATTACTTTTTCACATCAAGTGCTTATATACCAAGATTTTTTTGATAATATACTTTAATGGTAATAGAGTGTCACTTGATATGGTTAATATCAGAAAATATTTGCCTCAAATGGGAAAGGTCCACGGAAATAACTTGTGACTTATGGCACTCGTTATTTTTGCATACCTTTCCCTTTTTCAGCAAATATTTCCCCATATTAACCACAAGCTGATGAAGTAAACTCCATTTATTGTCATTTTGATATGAAGTTTTTCTTCCTACATTGTTTATCTCAGTACCTGTGGGCAAATTTTCATCAGACAACTCTGACACTGATAACAATAATTTATTCTTTCTTAACTCTTTACCAAATGACAAAATTTTGGACAAGTCCAGATTGGAAGCATTTGCAGATGACAAAATAAATGTGAATCAAAAATTGAAATTTGATTTAGAAAGGGTAGAAAACATTGTGAGAAAAGGAGAAAATGCTGGTTACCAGCCCGCATTTTCTCCTTTTCCCGCAATGTTTTCAAAAGGCTGTATTCCCAGAGTCGTTAAAAGTCAGGAATGTGTGGTAAAGGGCTAAATATGAGCCATTAGCTGGCAAAAGGGGACTTAAATATATTTGATTGTAGCCCAAATCATCACTAGGTTTATTGATCCATAAGAGCCACTTTTTCAGATAATCTTCTTAATCATAAAGTAGATTGGTCCTTTGTTAAACATAAAATTTACCAATAGGGAAAAGTTTTGGCCCAGGTCAGCCTGACATTCAGCATCCCTTATTTGGAAGTCTTTTGAAAAGAATGTGGGAAAAGGGGAACATGCTGATAACCTGCATAACCATTTTCCCACAATATTCTTAATTCAGCCAAAGAAAAAATCCTAGCATTGGTGCCACAAATTCCTATTATGCATCCACTGTTAAGGATATCATAAAGTGGCTCATCAAAGGGATAAATTGCTATTATGAATTTTATCCTGTTGAACATTCCATTTTAACATAATTCAGAGTTGTATGATACATTTCTTGACTTTGAAGGTTTATATAAAAAAAATCACTCGACCACTTGCAACACAATTCAGACTTTTAGCAACCCTGAGAAAAAAGCTTTTGAAAGCATTTTGGGAAAAAGAAAAAAAAAAATGCTTTCTACCCATCATGAAAACAGAATTCATTTCTTGGGTCACATTTTATTTTACCATCTGCAGATGGTTTCAATTTTGACAAGTTTAAAATTTAGTAGTTTGGGAAAGAGTTAAGGAAATGGATATTTCATATTCTCAATAATCAGCCAGTATTCACTATTGCCTTTTAGAATGTATTTTTGAGGAGTGACTCTCTGTTATTTACATAATTAGGTTATGTAACCATAGATCTGTAAAGTTTGTTGGATTTTGGCAATAAATGGTAATGGATTCATAGTGAAGTGTTGTTCTTGATCTGTTGTTAGTTTGTCTATTTTGTGATAGGATTATAACCCATTAGTCTTAAGAATTATTGACAGCCTCATTCATCATCTCTTTGTTTACACTTCATATCTAGAAATGGCTGGTTTGCCATTTTGCTCTTTACCAAATGACAAAATTTAAGACTTTTTCAAATTGAAAGCATTTGAACACAATAGAAGTAGCTTGAAAACTGAAATGTTTAATCAGACAGGCAGACAACATGGTTTGAAAAGGATAAAATGCTGTTCACCAGCATTATAAGGTTTTTCCAGAATGTTGCCTTACTCTCTCTTTAACAAGCTCCACCACTTTAGCCACATTGAATTTGTAGTTTGCAAAATGGTCTCATCTTGACATTTTTTGTTTCGTCAATTGTTAGTATTCTTGGCACATGTTAAAATGGATGATATATGCGTAAATTCACCATTATAACTTCATTTTCTCTATAGCGGCATCATCTGGAATCACAGAAAAAAATGATGTCAGACCACAATAAAATGAAGTTTCCTTTCATCCTATGCTAGAGTTTTGCAGATACTGACAATGGTCTGATGGTTGATGCAGCATACTGTAAAACTAAAGTTATCACAGGTATTACTTGTGAGAATGGATTCGTGGTCTTCTTTTAACGCTTTACCGAAGACAAAATTTTAGACTGGCCCAAATTGGAAGCACTTCTTGCAGACGACAAAATTAATGTTACGGAAAATTTTCCAGCAGGGTGGAAAACATGGTGGGAAAAAGAGAAAATGCTGGTTACCAGGATTTTCTCCTCTTCCAACAATGTTTTCAAGAGGCTTCTATCTCAGGGTCATACAAAGCAGGGATTGAGAAAGGGTTCAATAGTTAACTGGTTTGGCAAAAGTCAAAGGCTCACATTGAATTAGAAAAAGCCTTTTTTTTAAGATTTTCTGTCAAATTCTAATATTGCAACTCTTACCAGACAATATTTTGCCTTCGTTCAATTTGCAGACAACAAATTAAAATTGTTTCACATTTACGATATGTTTCAAAAAGAGTAGAAAAGAGTGTTGAGAAAGGAGAAAATCCTGGTTACCAGCATTTTCTTCTTTCCACCATGTTTTTCAAAAGCCTCATGCCTGAGGATTGTTAGAACTTGGAAATGTTTGGTAAGGGTTAGAGTGCATTGTTACCTCTACCAGAATGAAAGCTTTACTTTCCCAGCATCAAAAGAATTTTCAGACAAGTAGTCAAGTGTGGCTCAAGAGATTGGTTTTGTCTTTGAAAGACTGGAAAAGTCAACGATAGACAAGAGGACCATGATGGTCCTATATCGCTCACCTGTGTACTAAGCAGTCAAGGTCTACAATGAAGATAAATACCAAATATTGCGGTTCAAGACAGAATGATAATGTAAGATATGCCCATCCCACTGTCAGTTGAGTCCCATTTATTTTGTCGTCTGCAAATGCCTCCAATTGGGACCAGTTTGAAATTTTGTCGTTTGGTAAAGAGTCAAGATATGTTACAGTTCAATGCCCAACTTTTCATGCGTTCCTAGAGTTTCTGTGCCACACTTGCATTTTTTCCTAATGCAAACATGTATAGCAGTGCAAAGATTTTTGTCCCTTTTCTTTCATAACAACTTATCAACATCATTATGTATGTCAACATTTTCAATTCTAAAGACAAAATTTTCAAAACCACAAAGCAAATGATCCATTGGTAAGTAAAGTAATAACAAATACATCAATATTTTAACAAGTTTTATTAATTTTTATTCAAGGTTTTTACAAATTTTTATGCTCTTCATAAAAAATAATCTTTAAATTACACAGTTTCTGAATCCCTTTCTCTACACAGAAACAACCATCAACTTGGGTAATCATTACCTCAACTCTAAACATATAGAATCAAGCTCAGCTTCAGATCTTACTAGTGGAAATAATATAAATATCACCTATTACCTAAATATAAAATCTTATGCCATTACTGAAGAAAAAATTCTAGATGGGTCAAAATTGAAAACGTTTGCCTAAAATGTATTACATATTACTGAAATGGTAGAATTGGGACCCATACTTACCAACCATTCTTGAGAATATTCTTAGTCTTATTCTTCAAAGTTTTCTACATTTATAAGTAACACAACTTTGATAGGCTAAACCATTTGGCTAAACCGAATCGAAAGTTGTGTTACTTACAAATGTAGAAAATTCTGGAAAATAATCCAACGAACATTCTTAAGAACGGTTGATGAATACAAGCCCTGATTCTGTAAAGGTAGAGAAGATCTTAGGAGAAAGAGAAACTGCTAGTGTCAAGAATTTTCTCCATTGCCCACAACCTTTTCAAAGGTTTTCTTCTTTGGGGTTGTTATACAAAGCTTTCATATATGGTTCCACTGACTTAACTCATTACCAAACGACAATATTTTAAGCTTGTCCAAAACCAAAGCATTTGCAGACGACAAAATAAAAGTGACCGAAAATTTGAAATTTGTTTACTGAAGGGCAGAAAACATTGTGGGAAAAGGAGAAAATGCTGGTTACCAGCATTTTCTCCTTTTCCCACAATGTTTTCTAAAGGCTTCTTTCTCAGGGGCGTAAAAAGTAGGGATTGAGTGGTAATGGGTTAAGTATCATAATGCTGTTTGACTAAGGAAGATATGAGCCATGCTCTGTGAAAGGGAGACTTGATGCATCTGCAAAAAGTATAGACCCAAGTCAGCTTGCAGTCAAAACTTTTTACTATTGGTCAATTTCAACATGTTTAACTCTTTACCAAACGACAAAATTTTGGATAAGTCCAGATTGAAAGCTCTTCCAGACAACAAAACAAGCGTAGCTCAAAAATTGAAATTTGTTTCCAGCAGGGTAGAAAACATTGTGGGAAAAGGAGAAAATGCTGGTTACCAGCATTTTCTCCTTTTCCCACAATGTTTTCAAAAGGCTTCTTACTCAGGGTCGTAAATACAAGGGGTTGTTTGGTAAATAATTTTGGATAAATCGAAATTGAAAGCATTTGCAGACAACAAAATAAATGAATAGAAATTTGAAATTTAATTTGGAAAAGGTAGATAACATTGTGGGAAAAGAAGAAAATGCTGGTTACCAACATTTTCTCCTTTTCCCACAACATTTTCAAAAGCTTTCTTTTTCAAGGTTGTTAAAAGTCGAGAATGAGTGGTAAAGAGTAAAGAATGATTCCATCCCAGGATTTAGTTGGTTGTTACACAAAATGTATTTTGTGTATCCATAATTATGATGACTTGGTATATAGAGAATATATGGTTGGTGCCGACATGGATAAACTTTATCCGGTGAGGCTTTCAAAACTGAAAGGGTGAGCTTTTGACGAAAACGGGATAAAATGCATCACAGAGATAATTATAGTTAACCCCCTTTAGCCAGAGCACATCTCATATATATATTATATATGGAATGTTTTTTTTTTTAATAATTCATGTATCTTGCCACAAAGAGTGACATAACTTGCTTCTTTTAACCCTTTACTCCACAGATACTCATTTCTACACATTGCTTGAAGGAGCCTTTGGAAAACATTGTAGCAAAAGGTGAAATTGATTGTAACGAGCAATTTCACCATTTGCCACAATGTTTTCTATGCTATCAAAAGGTGTCATATACACATAAGAAACAGCTTCATCCTTGCTGTTATTAAGGGTCAATTAGAAATACCATAGAATTGCCTTATGGGGTAAAGGGTTAATAGTGTGGGTCCAGAGTTTCTTTTATGATATAAATCTACAATATCAATAAAAGTCTTAGATGTCTAACATTTTAAAATCTTGAAACTGCTTTATCTGCCCTTATTTCACTGTTCTAAATATATCTATCTCTCCAATTTAATTCTTTACCACACAATCACAAGCGCTGAAAACCCTGGAAAAGAAAACTCTTGAAAACATTGTAGGAAAAGGAGAAATTAATTTTCTCCTTTTCCTACTAGGTTTTCTACCCTTCTCACAATATGCTTTAATTTTTCAGCCACATTTATAAGGTCTTCTGCAAGTGCATTCAATTTGGTATACCCTAAAATTTGGCTGTCTAGTACAGTTAAAGCTGGGTGTTAACACTTCTACTAAAGGGTATATAATGAACAAAAATCAGTCGTTAAATGCAGACTAGACACTACAACTTCAAGGCTTATTTTCGACAGATCATCCACCCATAAAAAAACCAAGTTATGTGTATTTAACTCCACATTCACTGCAGCCTGATCTTGATCTATGTGGTCTGTTAATGCACCAACCATCAAAAAGAAAGGTAAGACTCTGGAATTATCCATGATTAACTCTTTACCAAACAACATAATTTCAGACTGGTTCAAATTGAAAGCTTTTGCAGACGACAAAATAAACGTGATTAAAGAATTTAAATTTGTTTTAGGAACGGAAGAAAACATTGTGGGAAAAGGAGAAAATGCTGGTTACCAGCATTTTCTCCTTTTCCCACAATGTTATCAAAAGGCTTCTTTCTCAGGGTCGTCAAAAGTAGGGATTGTGTGGTAATGGGCTAAGAGCTAATTCATATTACCCTGACACACACTTTTGAGTATTAAAAGTAACTTTCTGCCTTATTTGGAATAATATCAGTCACGGGTGTTTGAAAATACAAGTCACATGACAAAATAATTTCTCAAAATCAAAATGTCAAACAACAAACATTTTTCACATATCTTAAACTCATCCAAATGACACATGTGCAGACCACAAATAAGGTCTTCAATTTGAAAAGGTGGATAACAATGTGAGAAAAGAAAATGTGCATTATAAAAGTATATTTTTTACTTATACCACAATGTTTCTAATATCCTCTAATCTACAGACAGACTTTTTAATATCAGACAGGTATAGGTATTCTTGCATATACCAAGATCAGACTGCCTATTTTATGCAATCTGACCTTAGACCTGCACGGTCCAATATATCTGAAAAATATTTTTACTGAGACATCCTTAACCTCACGACTCAGAATTTTGACAATCTTGAAAACCAAAGCTTTTGAAAACATTGTGGGAAAAAAATGCCTTTAACCAGCGTTTTATCCTTTTCCAAAAATGTTGTCTGCCCTTCCAAAATGAATGTCAATTTTTTAGTGACGTTTATTTTGTTATCTGCAGATGGTTTCAATTTGGATTTGTGTTAAATTTTGTCATTAAGTAAGAGTAATAAATACAAAATCAAGTCTCTTTAAAACGCCAGACAATCTCTCATTTGATCCATCAAGCATTTCCAATACTAACCATAGCTTTCTTTTCCAATAGATGTCAGTCTCACAATCAGATCTGCAAAACTATCTTAACTCATTACCAAACAACAAAATTTCAGGTTTGTCCAAATAGAAAGCATTTGCAGACGACAAAATAAAAGTGACTGAAAATTAAAAACTTGTTTTTATGAATGGTAGAAAACATTTTGGGAAAAGGAGAAAATGTTGGTTACCAGCATTTTCTCCTTTTCCCACAATGTTTCTAAAGGCTTCTGTCTCAGAGGCATCAAAAGTAGGGATTGTATGGTAATGGGTTAAAATGCAGAATCACCGATGCACTGTTCTGTGTAGAACTATAAAAAAGGATTCACAAAAAAATATTGCAGAAGGAAAATATGGAAACAACAAATTACATAAATAATATCCCGGCAATCTAATAAAAAACTGCCCTTATCTGTCTGAGCAAAGAAAAGATTTCATTGTTCATAGATTAACCCATTACCAAACTACAATATTTCAGGCTTGTCCAAATCGAAAGCATTTGCATATGACAAAATAAAAGTGACCGAATATTTGACATTTGTTTTGTGAAGCGTAGAAAACTGGGAAAAGCAGAAAATTCGGTTATCAGCATTTTCTCCTTTTCCCACAAATGTTTTCTAAAGGCTTCTTTCTCAGGGTCGTAAAAAGTAGGGATTGTGTAGTAATGGGTTAATTAGTTGACTTTTTATAAAATGACTAAACTTTAGAATGGCCCATGTTGAATGCATTTGCAGACTACAAAGTCAATAAAGCAAACGATGGGACTTTGCCGTCCAAGGGGAAATAAACATTGTGGGAAAAGGAAACAATGCTGTTAACCATGAGCATTTTCTGCTTTTCCCAAAATCCTTTCCAAAAACTTTCAATCATGGTCTTGATAACTTATACATGTGCAGTAGACGGTTAAAGGGAATATCTTTGAAATCAAAAAGTGCTATACACCTATGCATACACTTTTGTTCTTCGCTAAAACCTACGATGTGGGTACTCATTTAAATTCTCTTGATGAGATTATTCCAATGGCCCCCCCATCCCCCACAACAATAAGTTCAGTAACAAAACACATGCTTTAGGATGTGAATAGGTTTTATCAAAAAAAAAAAAAAAAAAAAAAAAAAAAAACTAGGGTAAGTGGGGTAGAAAACTTTGCGGGAAAAGGAGAAAATGCTTGTTACCAGCATTTTCTCCTTTTCTCACAGTTTTCAAAAGGCTTCTATCTCAGGGTCATAAAAACCAGTGACTATTTGGTAAAGAGTTAATGTACTTAATCACAACCAGTTAATTTAATATGTACATTTTCAAGTACAAAACGCATAACACTTTTTTCCTGCTGTAACAAACCAAACCTTTATCACTTTCCTCCATTTACAAGAGCAAATAAATTCTCTTACTCCTTTCACTCAGAAAAAAACAAATAAATGTGTCACACAACACTTTCTTATCATTATTACTTCATACATTACCTCTCCAAGATATTGCAGCTCATTAAAGTTAAGGGATTGAACAAAAAAAGAGCAGATTCAATTTAGAGACAGGTATAGAAATACTAAGGCAAGTCAAAAGTTGAAATCCTTTCACATCGACATAATGAAAAGCATATGAAACATTATTGAAAATCCTTTACCAAACAATCCCTGGTTTCTACGACCCAGAGAAAGAAGCCTTCTGCTGAAGACATTCTGGGAAAAGGAGAAAATGCTGGTAACCAGCATTTTTTCCTTTTCCCACATGTTTTCTATTCTGCTGGAAACAAATTTTAATTTCAGTTAGTTATTTTGTCGTCTGCAAGTGCCTTCAATCTGGACCTATCTAAAATTTTGTCATGCACTCAGGATTACTTGATAAAGGGTTCAGATGAAGTT
The DNA here is from genome assembly GCA_943736015.1 of Tridacna crocea. Taxonomy (NCBI): domain Eukaryota; kingdom Metazoa; phylum Mollusca; class Bivalvia; order Cardiida; family Cardiidae; genus Tridacna; species Tridacna crocea. The sequence goes on along the minus strand of OX031063.1, from coordinate 32,043,113 downwards.
GAATGTTTTCTGATTCTGTGGAGCAAAGCCAAAGATCAGACTCCATACAAAACAGACTTGTCTTGGACCTTTAACAGAAAGCCGTCTGATCTTTCCAAGCATTGTTATTGCTACTTTTCTAGGTCACCTTTTTATTTCAACCTCTCTCAACCCATCTTGACTTTCTATCATCATGAAAAAATACAGATAAAGTACAAGATAGACTAGATATGAGCTTTAAGGCACTAAACCCTCACTTTATTGTAACATTCTCACCTCTTCCTATCATAACACTAAAGCCTAATTTGTTCCTTCAAAAACCTGAGAACTATTTTGATGAATGGCAAGTTTACTACAGCCTACCACTGTAATGAATTCCAATGGCATTATACAACTCAAACATTCATTTCATATCAAAAACAGCAGAAAAAGCTCGTGTTATACTTTATGTGTCTACTTTTAGAAATGTTATGGGTAAAGAAATTACGTAATTTAAGGAGGGGAATTATTTCCCAGTCACAGTGAATATTTTCCTCCTGCCAAAATTCTGATTAGTTAACTTGAGATCACTTGTTTTAAAAGTGGCATTCGTTGACAAAATAATAAGAGGAAATAAAATATATAATTTATTTCATCAGCTTGTGATTAATATGGGGAAATAATTGACTCAAAAGGGAAAGGTCTGCAAAAATAATTTGTACCTTACGGCAAGAGTTATTTTCGCATACCTTTTCCTTTTTTGGCAAATATTCCCCACATTTACCACAAGCTGATGAAATAAACTCGATAGAGTGCACAAATGACAATACTGATCTTTTTGTAGTCACTTTCCAAAGGAAGCACAGTATTACAACACACAAGATAGGGAAGAGAATCTTTCATTTATTTGTTGACTTTCCTAATACATGTATCCCCTGAAGCAGAGTTACTGCAGATGACAAGATCAGATTGTTAAAAAAAGAAGAGAAAAAAAAAAAAGCAACAAAGGTATGGACTGTAAGTTACTGGCTAACATTCACCTACCATTCTATCTTTAAATCTGAATCAAGTTGCAAAGACTAGCCATTTGATTGGCTGAGATAGAAAACCATAAGCAGTCATATTGCTAGTCCTTGAATTACAAAATGGGGCAATGTTTGTAAATACAGTCTCTGCACTTCAACTCTTCACCAAATGACATTATTTTGAGACTTGTCTAAATTTAAAGCTCATTCATGAAATTTGTCTTAGAAAAGGTAGAAAACATTATGGGTTAAACGGAAAAATCAGAATTCTCTCCTACTCCAACATTGTTTACCAAAGCATTATTTCCCATTATTTTATTAAAGATTACAAGGTAATTAAAGAAAATAATCGAACCCTCGATTAACTTGAAACTTAAACAAAAATCATTGAAAAGATGTACTTCAACAGTGAACAATTTCTACATGAGCCTCTGACAGAAGACTTATCTCAGACAATTAAAGGAAAATATAATGTACAAATGAAATACAGCAATAAATAGGTACATGTATTTACATAAACATCAGTAAAAATATACTTTTAATGAATCAATGAAATAAATGATACAAAATAGAACTGACTGACAAAACACTGGGAAAAACAGAAAAAGAGATACAATTGTTTATTACACTGCTTACAATTCCTTAGCGCCTTACAAAAGGACAATACTGTACACTTGTCCAATTTGAAAACACTTGCTGACGACAAAATAAATGGAACTCAAAAATTGAAATTTGTTTTGGGAAGGATAGAAAACATTGTGGGAAATGGAGAAAACTGTTGGTTATCACCATTCTCTCCTTTTCCAATGATGTTTTTAAAAAGACTTCTTACTCAGGGTCATGAAAACCCAGGAGTGTTTGGGAAAGGGTTATCAAATAGTGATATAATAATTATCTTGTTACCAAGCAATGTTTAAGACCTGTCCAAATTGACAGCGTTTGCAGACAACAAATGGGGCTCAAAATTGAAATTTCACTTTGTAAATGAAGAAAGAATTGTATGAATAGGAAAGAATGCTGGTTCAAGGATTCTTTTCTTTTTTCACAATGTTTTTATGAGCTGTCCCCCTCCAGGTTATCAAAACTCGGAATCACATGGGAGGTTATTAGATATAAAAAAAGTTCTAAAAAAGCTTAGTTTTCTGTTTTTATTTTTTACAAATTAAGTTTGCGTTCACATTTGCACCAAGTGCAAAGAGCTTTTATCTTTTGACCTAAATAATATATCAAAGATTTTGAAATGGTGAAAAAGACCAGCAGCTTTCAATTTCAAGAAAAACTTTGCAAGAAAAAAATCTACAAAAATAGATGTACAAGCCTGTAACTAGTGGAGTGAAAGAAACATAACAAGTCTTTAAAAATTGCTGGCACTGAATCTTTGGACAGGTAAAATAAATTGAAAATGTTTTCAGTTAGAGGAAAAATTCTATTAGCAATCATTTGTGATCAGTTTTTGCTAAAAAATATAACAAATAAACAGAAAGTACAGATTCTAGATCAAAATATACAGTTTATGCAGTATCTTGATAGCATTTTTCTACAACAGCACCAAAGTCAGTCATTGAAAGCAAGAAAGGTGAGTTTAGCTCAAATGTAACATGAAACTGGTATACATGGTCTAGTTAGACAAATGCAGCTCGATGTTCCATTATTTTCCGTGTCATTCCAACAACCTCAACAACAAGAACTACAAAAACTTTGTCACCACAATATAGCAGTTGTAAAAAATGTGTACATTGTTACTCTAGACAATCAATTTACACATTACAATTGACATACTTTTCCCATCTTCAAGAAAAGATGCCCTCTGACATACTCAGAGTTCCAGACAGAGGGAGTGACTTTGATTTCATAATTGAAACATTAGTTATTCTCCACTATTAAAACATGTGAGTACTCATCAGAATCGTCTCATCCAGACAATTCTAATGAGTACACACAACATAAGGTTTAGAAGAGAAATAATGGAACTAGAATGCCATCAGTCTCTTATCTGGAGTTCTGTATACTTTTTTCATTTTCATTGAAACATTACACCCAAATTCATATGGATCATCCCTGTCTAACAAAGATATTTTCAGAACTATCTGCAGCAACTTTGTTTTAGGACCTAATTAGCCTTAAGAATCTCATGGATGGCAATGTCATTAAACCCTTTACCAAATAATCCAAATGTTTAACAATTTTCAGGAATTGTATCACATCTAATTTTTTTCTGCAATGCTTTCGATTCATGTAATTCTAAAGTTCTAATGCTTTTTCAAGTTAACAGACCATGCAGATCTACAATCACATATTCTACACAGCCTGATCTTGATCTATATTGCATACAAGCAAAAGGTGATAGAAAGGGTCTGAAATTCAGATATTGATAGTTCTTTGATGCATAAAGCAAAAAAAACAAAATACTGTATGTTAACATTCATTGTCTTTCATAGATGGCACTGGTTTTTGTCATGGTTTATGTTGTGAAATGCTGGTGCAATATTTAACTGTTTACCACACAACAAAATCTTAGACATGTCTAAATAGAAAGCATTTGTACATGACAATTTAACTATGGGTCAAATAATCAAATTTGTCCTTAAATGGTTAGAAAAAGATGATGGAAAAGGTGAAAATGCTGGTTACCAGCATTTTCTCCTATTCCCATTTTTTCTTTTTTAAGCCTTCTTTCCCAGGGTGGCTTAAACTTGTGATTGTGTGGTACAGGCTTAAAAACGGGTGAAATTTAGACAAAAAAATCTATCTTTAGCAGTAAAAAAGAAGACAATTTATGACACAGGGTGTTTCAAGTATAGATGATGGGTCAATGAAATGGATTGAAAACCTTGCTGATCACTGGAGAATATCCTAAAAGGTTCTCAGTATAAAGAAGGTTAGAAATTTTGTTGCAAGGTAAAGAGTTAAAATATACTAGAAGCCTCTTTTACTGCCATGGGTGACATAGGTAACTTAAATGAGTACAGCATCAATCATGGTCAGGTTGCACAGACAATGCAGTGATCTTAATTCTATTCTATTCATATCTATGATTTCTAATTATAGCCAAAAAAATCTCTATTTTTCCAGTTGATCACTGCTTTCAAACAACTGGGGAAAAGCACATAAGTTCTTTTGTTTAATGTTACATTTTTTAACCCTTTTCCAAAGAACAAAATTTCAACTTGTCAAAATGGCTCACAAAACCTGAAAGGGAGATTTGGATATTTGAGTAAAGTGTTGTCTCGGACCAGCCTGGGCAATGCGCAGGCTAATCCCAGACTGCATTTTACAACTGCATTAGATTTTTTGCTAGAGCAGACTTGCGCAAAACATAAAAATACATAAAAACGGAAAGTGCCATCTCAGATTAGCCTGAACAGACTGTGAAGCCTGATCTGAGACTACATTTAAGCAAATGTCCAAATGCATCTTTTCACGTATTTCAGGCCAAATGAAGGGTAGTTTCAGGACAACAAAATTAATGTAAGTCAAAAAGTGTAACTTGTTTTGGGAAGGGTAGAAAACATTGTGGGAAAAGGATAAACTGCTGGTTACCAGTATTTTATTCCTTCTCACTATGTTTTCCAAAAGGCTTCTTTCTCAGGCTACTGAAACCCGAAATTTTTTGGGGAAAGGTTAAAGGTTGCACACGAAAGACAATTAATTCTATTACCGATTTATGAAGTTCTCCTACTCTACCCATATGTTTTTAATAAGACTTTAGTAAGCACAAAACATAAGCAGAAAAAAAAAGATTGGAATGTAGGACTATGGCTTATGCAATGAAAGCAACATTCACCCATGTTTTGTGATGTACTAATGTTTCTCTCTAAAAACCAAAAAAAAAAGGTTTAATTTTCAGATATTTCCAGTAGTTGTATACTATAGCCTAATACAGTAAGGATAGTTAACCCTTTACTCCATAGATACTCATTGCTACACACTGCTTCTAGGAGCCTTTGGAAAACATTGTGGCAAAAGGTGAAATTGCTGTGATGAGCAATTTCACCTTTTGCCACAATGTTTTCTATGCTTTCAAAAGGTGTCATATACACATAAGAAATGGCTTCATCCTTGCTGTAATTTAGGGTCAATTACAGATACCATAAAAATGCCTTATGGGGTAAAGGGTTAACGTAACCGTATGTTTGGACTTAAACTGAATGTCATGAAAGTCAAGAGAAGAAAAAAAAAGGGAGCACGGTAATGGTTAAATAATACTGGGTGAATTTATCATACGCAACTATTCCAATGCGTCAATGTTAATAGTATCCATTTTGTTGAAATAAAATTTCTTTCCAATTGAAAAATACAAAGTTCAACAAAATCAACTCTTTATCAAATGACAAGATTAAAGACTTGTCCGAATTCAAATCAACTGCAGACAAATTAAATGCAACTAAAAAGATGAAATTTGTCTTTTGTAGAGTTGAAAACATTGTAGGAAAAGGAGAAAATGCTGGTAACCAGCATTTTCTCCTTTTCCTATAAAGTTCACAATACCCTTCATTTAACCCATTACCACACAATCCCTACTTTTGACGCCCTTGAGAAAGAAGCCTTTAGAAAACATTGTGGAAAAAGGAGAAAATGCTGGTAACCAGCATTTTCTCCTTTTCCCACAATGTTTTCTATCCTTCACAAAATAAATTTCAAATTTTCAGTCACTTTTATTTTCTCGTCTTTAAATGCTTTCAATTTGGACCAGTCTAAAATTTTGTCGTTTGGTAATGGGTTAAGGTCACTAAAAGTCTGGACTGTGCGGTAAAGAGTTGAGCAACAACTGAATTCACCATTTTCGTAACAGATCAGTAACCATTTTTTTCTCTCATAATCATGTTTGAAAATATAAACTGGTCTAGAAATACATGTAATGCACTTTTCCATGCATATCAATATATGATTTACACTGTACTGAAAAGCTATCTAAGTTCCCTATGACTGTAAAATGGTTTATCCCTTTACCACAAAATCCCAAATTTAACAACCCAAAGAATGACAGCTTTTGAAAGTATTGTAGTAAACAAGAAAATACTGATAACCAGTATTTTCTCCTTTTTCCAAAATTTTCTAACCTTCAAACAACAAGTTTTATTTTTTCAGTTTCATTAGTTTTGTCATCTGCAAAATTTATGTTTTCAATTTGGACTAGCCAAAAATTTTGTTGTGTAAAGATATCAATAGCTTTTCAGATTTATCAGATAAAACAATAATGCATACAAAAAAATACACCACCTATCAGATTTCTTATCCATTTTCTCCATTCAATAACTATTATCTACTAGACATTTACTAAAACTGATGATTGAAAATGCCCTTCAAAAAAAAAAAATCATAGACAAATGATTTCCAAGCTGCCTTTCTCATATAACAATTACAAAATGATAAACAAAATCTCTTATGCATCTAGCACACCAATGCAGAGCTCTAGATGGAGTATGATTTTGATTTCAAAATTTGAAATATAAATCATTCTCTGCTAAACCCTATATTGTGGGTACTCATTAGAATCGTCTCATCAAGATGATTCTAATGAGTACCCACAACATAGGGTTTTGAGGAGAAAAAAATTCTTTAGCATATGATTACTCCCTCTTATATGGTGCTCTGCCACTGATTTACCCTTTGCCAAACAATCCCGAGTTTAAATGACCCTGAGAAAAAACCGTAGTGGAAAAAGAAAATACTGCAAATCATCACTCTCTCCATTTCCCTTTTATATTGTTGTCTGCAAATGCTTTCAATTTGGACCAGTCTAAAACTTTCTCATGTGGTAGAGTTAAATGTCTGTCCCAAGGACACCTCCAACAAAAACTAAGTGCTTCCAGCTAGGCTCAGGGCCCCAAGGCTACCAGTCCAACACTTCACCACTAAACCACACAGGAACCCTCTTTCAAAATAATAAATTCTTCTCATTTGTCATAACTTTTTTTTAATTTCATCCATGTCCCCTCTTCAGTCCTATCAGTTTCAAAAGGTTTCTCAGACAGCCTAGTATTAAGTCATGTTGCGTAACATTTTCTGTCTGATCTTAGATCAACACTGTAAGGTGCCTCGACATACTATGGGCACCGGTAGTAATGAAAGTTAAAATATCCAGGCCTTCCGACAGACTAAAAATGTCTGTTTCTTCTACTTTACGGGTTTTAATATCATATGACTAAAACTTGCAAACAGAGCATTAGTTCAAATGATCTCCTCAATTCTTTAACAAATAATCTTGACTTTAAATGACTCTGATGAAGAAGGCTTTTGAAAACATGGTAGAATGGGAGAAAATGCTGATATCTCACATTTTCCTTTTTTCCACAATATTTCAACCCCTTCAAATACTCAGACATTTACTAAAACCATCAACTGAGCAACACTTATTTGTTGTCTGTAAAATGGGCTCAATTTGAACAAGTCTACAACCTTGTCACCTGGTAAATTGCTGATGAGTAATACTTAGAACTCAGGTCCAGTTCAAGTTACAGTCAAACAATGAGCAATGCTCTGTGAAAAAGGGGGCTTAACCCTTTCCAAAACGCCAAATGTGTTTTCAAGGTATTTTCAAACTCAAAAAATCTGCAGACAAAACATTCAAAATTAGTGCAAATGAGTTGAAGCTCTCCGATATGATGGAAAATATGTGGGAAAAGGAGAAAATGCTGGTAACCAGCATTTTCTCCTTTTCCCACATTGTTTTCGAAAGCCTTCTTACCCAGGGTCTTGAAAACCAGGGATTGTTTGGTAAAGGGTTAATGCATCTGCAGAAAGTATCGACCCAGTTGAGATCACACAGCTTGTGGAGTCTGACCTGGGCGAAAACATGTTGCTATGCTATTTTGAGCCACTCATGGGACCAGGATACCTCATACTTCAGCCAGTTGATAAACAAAATTGTTTTTACAGATCTATAATACTTTGAAGATTTGCTTGGTATTGTGCATATCGTGGAGACATGTTTTAAGCCCCTTTTTCAAAGACTATGGCTAAAAATGTCAAGAAAAAATTCATGTGCGTAACATTTTCAACATGTAACTAATGGGTATGGTGGACACTTAACATATAAACATTCAGTCTCTCTCTCTGATTTCAAAATAAACAATTGTAGACAAAAATAAATTTACCAAATATTATAACACTAGATTTAAAGCAAATTTCTATACAACAGATCAATGCTTTTTCAGTACAAGTGTATCCGCTTTGATCTGTAACATTTACAGTTTACCAAGCAGAGTTTCCCTGCAGTCTGATATATCAAGCACATTATGCAGTTTCTATGCAGTTTTCGTGATGAATAAACTCCTTTGTAAAGCTTCAGATTAATGTACGGCCTTACCACAATATTGGAAGTGATACTAAAAAACACAATATTGCTATTAGCAAATACCGAGATATGTCTTTATTTGCTTATCTTTCAATTAATCATAGGGAAATAAGACACATTAATGTCTACACTAAACACTTCAACATGTTTTTTTTTCCAGACCAGAACAATTCGTTTCAAATCCACAGTATTTCATCTGAAGATTTCATCTGAAATATGAATCTCTTTACTACTCAATCCAAGTTTTAATCCTTTCCCAAATGACAAAATTTTACATTGGTCCAAATTGAAAGCAATTGCAGACAACAAAATAAACGTAAATCAAAATTCACATTTGTTTCTAGCAGGGATGAAAACACTGTGGGAAAAGGGGAAAATGCTGGTTACCAGCATTTTCTCCTTTTCCCACAAAGTTTTCAAAAGGCTTCTATTTCAGGGTCATAAAAACCAAGGATTGTTTGGTAAATGGTTAACCATCTGCAGCCTTTTGAAAGCATTGTTGAAAAAGCACCCAATCAAAGATAAATTCCATCATTTGAGCCAAATTTGAATGATCATCTACAAATGCTTTGAATTTGAACAAGTATCTTCTGTACTAATGTGGTAATGAGTCCAAGGACGTTATAGCTATTTTGTATTCCAAGGAGAAACACATACTGGTTTGGTGTATAATGGTTTCTCTCCTTTGAAATTCAAAAAGATTGTAAGTAAACAATGCTGAAGAAGGAATATCCACTAAGAAAGAGTTGGCCACCAACAGTTATAGGTTATTTTATATTTCCAGCAGTGCTTGATCATTGGCGTTTTTCTTTGGCTTTCATTACACTTTCCTGAACACTATGAAATAGCACTTCCACGAGAATGAGCACTATTCAACACATCTGTGAATGCATTTTCAAAGCATTGCTTTAACTCAGCATAGCTGACAACTAAGACATTCTGCTCATCTCGTGACATCAGGGTTATTTTCTCCGGGGACGCAGCATCAAGCTGTAGAAGAGAGAAAAAGAGTGGAAATTGATACTGATACACTGCATCTGCCTCATCTATAAAAGTTTTAACTATCAAAGTAATAACATGACAATAGTTACTCAAAATCTGGAGAAAGATTGTTCTTTAACCCTTTACCAAATAACAAAATTCTTAGACTGGTCCAAATTCAAAGTATTTGCAGATGACAAAATGACTGTGACTAAAGAATTAAAATATGTTTTAGGAAGGGAAGAAAACATTGTGGGAAAAGGACAAAATGCTGGTAACCAGCATTTTGTCCTTTTCCCACAATGTTTTCAGAAGGCTTCTTTCGCAGGGGTGTTTAAAGTCGAGATTGTGTGGTAAAGGGTTAAGCATTTTTACAAAAAGCTGTATGTTGAGACAATTTTGCCAGGCTGGATTTCAAACTAGAGATTCCTAGGTCTGTATTCACCACCATTCTTCAGAACACTGTTAGTCTTATTCTTCAAAATATTCTAAATTTCAAAGTAACATAACTTGCTGTTACTTTCAAATTTAGAAAATTCTAAAGAATAAGAATCTTCTTATGAATGGTTGGTGAATACAGAGCCTGGATTAGGAATCCTATATCTTACCCATCAAGCTACTGGACTGGGCACATGAACTTACAATGTAATGAATATGTGACCAGCTACCCGATAAGGGACAATAGAGGATGAAAACAAATAAACGATAGTGCAGTGTGGGTCAATTTAAGTTGACGGTTCAAAAATGGTTATATAACAAGGTAGAATGACCAGTTTTCATACAGAAATTATCATATAATTGATAAGTTTTGACCCCGGTCAGCCTGTGCAATTCATGCAGTCCAACCAGGCTTCTTACTCAGTGTCATTTAAAGTTTGGATCATGCAGAGTTCTATTAGAAAAAACTGGAATATGCATTTAAAGTGGCTGTTGTCTGATCTTCCATTATGGGAATGGGTACTTTTGTCAAATTGTGTGTTGAGCTACTTACCTTATTGATGCACATAATGATATGTGACATGTCAATCCAAGGGGCTCCATTTTCATCCACCTGATGAAACAAGTAATCTCGGAACAGTTTCAGCATGTACCTATCACCAGTCTCTGACCACTGGGGATCCAAATTAAACCTAGTCAACACAAAAGAAGGAAAACAGGTGACAATTTTTTCTGTCTGGCAAACACTTTTTACAGATCACATGCTCCATGTCAAGTGCTCCTGTGATATGGAAAGAGCAACAAAACAGAGATGTGGATCAAATACATAAAGTCTCACACACTCAAACCTATATATGTTTGAATTCTAAATGTCCAAGTAATTTAAACAACTGCTTTACCAGCTGATAAAACTACAACACAGGAAACTTGCAGGGTTGTTCGATGAAATTTTATACATGTACAAACTCTGTTGATAAAAAGGTTAGAGGATCATAGAATTATTCCTTACATAATTAGGTCTGCCATACCTCATTTGGATTTGTATGATGTCTCCCTTGAACTAGACCCAGACCTAGTGCTGGTGAAACCCAAGTGACACATGAATGTCCCTGAATCAACTGAAAACTCAATGATGAAACAAAATACCATTTCAAACCAAAGGAACTGTTAAATTATAAATAATTGTTAATACATTATCAACTTTTAACCACAAAACAAATTGTTAGACTCATTCAAAGTGAATGCATTTGCTGACAACATCAAAAAGTTTTTCAGATAGTGTTGATTGTATGGAAAAGGGAAGAAAACATTGTGGGGAAATGAAAATTCTCATTACTAGTATTTCCTCTTTTTTCCATAATGTTTTCAAAAACATTCTTCCCAAAGTCATTAAAATTTGGGATTGTTGGGTAAAGAGTTTATACTCAAATTGTTTAACTTACTCTGGCCTTTCATTTATTACTCCAAGTTTACACAGTATCTTGAACAATCTGCCATTTTCCACTTCCTGAAAAAAGGTAGGGAAAAAGCTATACAACAAATCAATTAATCATTTGATTTCTTGATAGAGTTGGTGCCTGAAGCAAAAAGTTTCAGCCTTTAACCTTTTCCAACTTGACAATAAAAAGGTAGAAGGTAAAATTTATAGACATTTTAATTTTGAAAGCTTTATTGACAACAAATTAGATGCTACCCCATCAGTCAAATTTTCATAAATAGGGCAGAAACGTTTTCCGACAATCCTAACTTCAAGACAATTCCTCCTAAAGGTTAAGACAAAACGAAGATTAACAGTTAAATGATTGAGTCACCAGGTAGAAAATACAATTAAATTCACATGTAAATCAGACCTAAGGCCAAAAGTTATACCTTCTTTGTTTGCCTTCTCAATCCTACACTATGACACTCCATAGAATTTTTCTACCACAAAAACCTTAATCCATTTAATTATATATTTGTAACTCATCTAAAGCCAGTTTTTAACCCATTTCATACTTACGAGGGGAGATGTTGAAGTAAATATCCACAGAAACTACAGTAATATTATAAAATGTGATTTTATTTTTTGCACAAAGACCAAGACAGTGACAGTGTTAAAACATTAGCTAAGCAACTTTCATAGAATATCTTACCTTTGATAGTTCATTCTCTATCACATCACTCCGTAGCTGCGCTGAATCTAATTGCGTATAAAATCTAGCTCCTATCATGGGCATAATGTCATTTATGCTGCGGGGACGGTTTTGATTGCTCAACAAATACCTGTAGTACAGTCATAAAAAAGAAATTAACTACAGAAATTGATACATTAATATATATGGACACATTGTATATATGGAAACACTGATATTTGCAAGCAACTTCTTCTTTTCCTACAATGATTAAAAAATGCAATTTTAAAATAGTTCATTGAAAAAGCAGCTGGTAAAGTGGAATGTGATTTTTTAAGCATTCTTACAGCAGATTACAATTAGGCTATTTTTGGGGTCCTACATGACTCAGCCATAGACAATAGAGTTTGCATCCTGGTCCTGGGTTGAATCCTCACTTTAAGCACAGACTTTTACTCAAGAACCCAAATCTAGTATTGGTAAAAAACCCATGACATATTTGAGATAATCTTAGTAATATGAAAGACACTTTGACCAATTTTCTTTTTCTAAATATTTCCTTCAATTTCAAAGACAGCAATCATCTTTTGAAAAACACCTATTTTTGCCTGTAAATTCTTTCAACTTTGTTGAGAGTTTTAATCAACCCTTAAAGCACCTTTCACAACTATAATTGCTTTTGCTACTGACATATATCATGATCAGACTGCACAAACCATGCAGTCCAATCTTTAATCTATACAGCCCACTACAACAAGATGTTCTGAACAAATAGAGTCAGTGAATCAATTTCTTTAATCTTATCTCCTGACTGAAAATAACTGTAAGCTTTTTTTTTTGGTATTCTAAGGATTAAATATATGAGTAGGTTAACTTACAGAATGAGATTTTTGAGATCTGGAGAATAGCTTCGAGCTACAATTTCCATGGATGTTTGAAGGTTGTCTCTCTGTATAGCCATTACACTATAGCAGGCTAGTGCAAGAGCTACTTTACCTAATGAGACCAAATCTTCTTGCTGAAAAAATATCATAACGCCTCAATATCACCAGAAGTAATTAACGACGCAAGCCTTACAATAATTCTGATAACGCAAAATCATGCCTGAAACGCTTATAAATGAAATTAAAAAAATGTACAAAATTACAAACCTACACGTGAAATAATGCACAAATAATACCGACAAAGATATAAAAAAAAAATGGAAATACCGTCACATGTAAAAGTGATTTTCGGAAAATGTAAATCATAGGGAAAAAAACAAAACAAATAAAAAATTGGGGATATCCAGCTTTCTATTATTAGAACATTCACATACCGGTATATAATGATATACCGGTATCTAGCCCTTTGCCAAACAATCCTAGCTTCAGATACCCTAAGAAAGAAGGCTTTTTTTGAAAACATTGCTTGGAAAACGTGTAAATACTAGTAATGACCCTGAAGGAGATGGCTTTTGAAAACATTGTGAGATAAGGAGAAAATGGTGATAACCAGCATTTTCTCCTTTTCTAACCTTGTTTTCTAACTATCACAGACACAAAACAGCAGTTCATCTACATTTATATTGTTGTCTTCAAATGCTTTCAAATTTGTTGAGTCCAGAATTTTCTAGTGTGAGTTAACAGATGGATTAACAGATAACATGATACCAGTATACCCCCCTCCTCCTCCAATCTAATTTCATAGTAGATAGGTATAACTACTAACCTGATAGTGGGGTGTCAGTGCCATGGGATTACTCTGACTATTGTCAAATGTCAACACATCAAATATTCCACAACAATTCAACCTCAACCTTCAAAAAAAAAAAACAAATACTTTTACTTTTCTCTTATGATGCCTATCACAAATTTAGTTGCTTTTTCAGCCAAAATTCAGCAATATGAGAATGTACAACTGATCTTGGATCTGCAAGGTCCAATATTTTCAAAGATATTCTGATGAGGCACCAATGAAATTGTTAACTGGGTCTTATCAACTCTTTACCATTCAAACACAACTGAACGATCTTGAGGAAGAAAACTTTTGAAAACTTTGTGGAAAAAGCAGACAGTGCTGGTGACTAGCATTACCTCCTTTTCCCACAGTACCTTTTCAATGACATTTCCTCCATAACAGCCACATTTAATTTCTCTTATTCAACTGATTATTTGAACAAATCCAAAATGTTGTTATTGAGGATCAAGTGATCAAAAATAAATTTCCCCTCATTAACTTGACATTGCAAAATTAACCTTAATTATTCTTCTTTCATATCTCATTCCTACAAAGTTCTAGAGTTTGTGAGTCAAACTAAGCAAAACAACTGTCACTCAGAAACATGACATAAGCATCATACATACTGCACTGAAATTGACCTTGTATTATATGGTAGATTTTCTGTGGGGGAAAAATCTCTGTAGTCTCTAATTAGAAGTATGTTATATATGAGCTGCTGACATGAGTATACAAGATACTCCAATAGCACTTTTTTGTTTTTTTATGCCAGTTCTAAGAAAAGCATGTACGAAAACCACTTTCATTTGGATTACAAGTAACAAGTCATGTTGCTCTGACAATTCATTTTCATACCAAAAAGACAAATCTCCTACAAAATGCTGAGTTCAAAGGCCTTAACCAATTACAGTTTCATATTTGAATTTCTTCTTATGAGGTAAAAAATATCATGGAAAGAGACATAAACACTCATTTCTCCCTTTCACACCATATTTTCTCTGCATGGGAGAAAAATCATGTGACTGTTAACCCATTACAACACAATCCCTACTTTTGACACCCCCGAAAAAGAAGCCTTTAACAAACATTGTGGGAAAAGAAGAAAATGCTGGTTACCAGCATTTTCTCCTTTTCCCAACATGTTTTCTACCCTTCACAAAACAAATTTCAAATTTTAAGTCACTTTTATTTTGTCGTCTGCAAATGCTTTTGATTTGGACAAGCCTAAAATATTGTCATTTGGTAATGATTTAAGTAATTGGAGGGTATTTACCTTGACTTGTTGTATATGATGATTTTTGATGGATCAAGCGTTCTACATGATAAGCCAGCAGCATGAATGGCGCGTAGAGCAGATGATAGCTGGACAATGTAGGACCATATCTGGCTTTCTGGTAACAGCCCAGCATATTGTCGTGGCATGGATGAACCTGAAAATGAAATGATATCAAAATGATTAAGGCATTAAATAAGTCTCTCCCAGACATCAAGGAAACTAGATCCATTGAAAAAGACAAAAGCAGAAATATGGAACAATATAGCGTTGTTTTTCAAAGTGAACAAATTAAATATGCCTCTGTTACATTTGTCTGGCTACTTGAATTTTCTCCTTTTTTCATAATGGTTTCAAAAGCTTTCTTCCTCAACCCTTTACCATTATCCCAAGTTTTAACAACTCTGAAGAACAAAGGCTTTCAAAAACATTGCAGGAAAAGGAGAAAATGCTGGTAACCACAAAGGCTAACCTTTGTCAACACCTTTTACTTTTAGTAAATTTTCTACATGTCAAATGACGAGTGAACTTCAAGATTCAGTCAGGTATTGTAGAAAATGAATAATATGGATCCATAATGCTCTGATAATTTTTTTAGTATTATACATCACAGAAATTCATTAACCCTTTCCTAAACAGCAAATTTTGGACCAGACCAAATTGAAAGCATTTTGCAAATGACAAATTAAACAGTTGCAAAAAAAATTATTTTTCTATTTTGTAGGGTAGAAAACATTGTGGGAAAAGGAGTAAATGTTGGTTACCAGCATTTTCTCCTTTTCTCACAAAGTTTTCAAAAGGCTTTTATTCCTGACCCGTAAAAACCAGAGATTATTTGGGAAAGGGTTAGACCCCTTTTGCAACTGCATGCATGGGGAATCTAAACCTACAAACACGAAAGGAAAAAGCTTGCTACACAATAAAAAGTACCTTTTCCAGAGCTAAATGGTCTAGCTGATGAGTCCATGTTGAATGGGTTGTTGAAACCATTTATTGGTGATGACGAGAAATGTTTTGTCAACAACGTTTCTGCCATTGGGTAGAAATCATACACGAATACAATAGCTGAAAAGGTTAAACAAAAATGGAACATCTTTGCACTATAACCATGGCCTATGGAACAAATCAATGAGTAAAACTCAATTTTCGAAATCAAACAAATACAGATGTTGATAAATGTAAGCAGACCTAGTTTTTTTCAGTCCGTCATACCTTTTTAACGCAACGGTCTAGCTTGTATTTAAATTTCCTTTAGTTGAAAAAAACTGTGAATTGGTTCGATGGCTTATCTAAAGCAAATTCCTTTCAAAAACCTATCGTAACAAAATTTCAACTGCAAATATGTGTAAGAAAATACGGCAAAAAATATTGGTGGGAAAAAAGACACTAGGTTTGCCAAAAGAAAACAATTTTGGACAAGGATAAAGAGCACTGAAAATCTGACATTTGTTTAACCATCTGAACTATATTGAACCATGAATACATCCTATAAAAATACAAAACTAGACTTAGCCACTTTAACACCACATTGCCCACTACGGCGAAAATTACGGTCTGCATAAAGCAATCATTAATTAAGATCATAAAGATATCTTTCAGAAAGTATACTCACAATGATCTCCAAATGCTTTGGTAGTGAATACCTCTCTCAGCTGAACAATATTTGGATGATACATCTTCTTCCACATGTCAACCAGACTCATACACTTTGTATTAACCAATCTAAAGCCTGGCGAAAAATATTAAAAAGTACTTACATATATGTTGTTCCCCAGTATCAGACAAATCTCATTATCAAAACTTAAAAACAGATCAATTCTTCAATTAGGGTAAGACATTATCTAAAAGCAAGGTGTCAGAAAGTAATTAAAAAACAAGATTCTTCACACCTCTCTCTGCAGTGCTGTAGCTTGAGTGTCCCTATCAAAAGTTTTGGTATACACAATTCTATCACTGTCAATAAAACAAGTGAACCGCATGCACTGCTAATGCTCTGCTGCAGTTGCTTCTGGTGAAAAGATTAAAGACAAAAAAGGGGACAACTGTGTCAAAAACAATTTGATAGTTACCTGCCAATGTTGTATGGGTTTGATTTTCCTTTTGACAGTTACCAACTGGTCCAATTTGAATTAAATATCTTCACTAATGATAAACGTATTACAGAATGTCAGAGTTTTTGTAAGACAACGAAGATTTAGACGTCAGGACTATGACAAAACCATGACGATTTCTTTAAAAACACCCGAAATAAAATTGGTGTTCATCATGCAACTCTTACTTAGTTATGCTACACCTAGAGAAAGAGTAGCATTACAACTCTATAAAGTGCTCTAATAGATATGCTGTTCAATCCTATTGTGCATTATATCAGAAGTGTCTGCACTCAAAAAATTTAAAAGTGAAGTTCTTCAACCTTCCAAGGTCAACATACATGTACATATTATTGCCTAGCACATTAAAACTTTCTGGTCATCAATTGTAAAAGCCCTCAGTACAGGATAGCACAAATAAATAAAAGATGTGTGTGTGACTTAAAAATATACCATACATGGACAGAAAGACTTACAGAACTGAGACCAGCTATTCTAGTATGTGTTTTGCGGAAGCATATTGTAAATATATTCTGCTATAACCAAAAGTCGCAAATAAAGAGCAAACAAATTTCGAAATCATACTTTCATTTCTACAGCATGTGTTGTGGGTATTAATAGAACTGTTTTTCTTGTCTCAGGATGTGGCCCTTACTGCTTTTTGGCCTTTTCTGGATACAGGTGTTGGGGAACGGATCTTCCATGAATGTGTAGAACTTCTTATGTGCAAGAAATCGTAAGAACAAATCCCAGAAGAAAACTCACCATGAATTCTACGCAGACAGTATGTCTGGCCATCCTTTGTGTTCAACGCCTTGTAACATGTAGTAGGATAGCCAAATGTTTTAGATTTTTGATGTGGATTATCAGGTGGAGGTTCAAGAGGGAACAGATTTCTGTATGTGTCCACTTCACTTGGAATATCTGAACAGTAAAAAAATGTTTGTACCACATCTTTAATACATGTACATGTACATACAAGTTAATAAACTATACACAACTAAATTTCTCTGTACCACCAGTCCACTAAAATATTTTTTTCCTTTTCTAATATTCAAGAATTAAAATCAGGACTACAAATACTCAGTTGTAGATGACTCTAGCTTTGAATTAGAATGAAAGGCTTACCTCCATTTTGTTCAAGATCAATTTGTGCCATTGTGATAGAGTTTTTGGTTAAAATCTCCATTTTTAGTTCATCAGGCATGAAAAACTGTGGCATGTTTGATTTCACCTTCATGTGAGCAACATATGCTGGTGGTCCATGGTACATTGTAAAGTTTGGAAGAGACTGAAAAATACATCAGAGATCTAGGTGAAAGCATCTCTTTCCATGAAAACATCTATTTCCTATGTAAACATGTGCAGTAACATTTAATTTTTTTTATTGTTTAATCCATAGTGCATGTCTTATCAGTGCAAGGCCATTTCTAGATACATACAATTTTTACAATGTGACCCATTTTGCTTTTTAAAAGTTTCACTGGTTTTGTTTTTTCTCTACACTTCTTGATCAGTTTAGAAGACAAAAGCCTTTCACATATCACTCCCTGCTTTAACACACACAAAGGAATTTTAAGATATTTTCAGAATGGAGTTATCAGTGCAACAAAATCTTAAAATTATATACAAACAAAATTTGAAATTTCCTTCACATGAACATGTATGTATATTCATTTTCAATTTTTATCTCTTTTGTCTATGAAATTCATTATTACAATGACAAGTACAATTATGCAATGCCAAAAATAAACAACTTACTATGCCATCTCTCTGTGGAGTAAAGTCCTCTGCATTATAGAAGTATGTAGTCCCACCAACATTTTCCTGTATGGTACCTCCAGGGGGTGCCTTGTTTGCTCGCAAAGGAGCCACTGGTGAACCTGAACGTCTAATCATCAATGGAGAATTAGCAGGGGACAACCTAGGGCTGTGATTGGGGCTTGCATTGGATGTGACTGCCAAGCCCCCTAGGTGGGAGTTTGGGCCTGATGTTGTATTAGCAATACTCCCGCCCATTGACATGTTGTTGTAGCTGGAGAAGTTGGGGGAACTTGCACTGTGAGACAACTTGGGTACAAACTCCGACACAAATGGATTTGTTCCCTGAAATATTATGTACAGATTGAAAACTCCAACATACACAGATCTGTTCCCTGAAATATTATTTACGGATTGACAACTCTGACGTACATGGATTTGTTCCCTGAAATATTATATACAGATTGAAAACACTTAACGTACACAAATTTGTTCCCTGAAATATTATATACAGATTTTACAACTCTGACGTACATGGATTTGTTCTTTAAAATTTTGTATACAAATTGATGTCACATTAGACAATGAGTCAGAGTTCTTTAACTCTTTACTACACAATCCCGACTTTTAACAACCCTGAGAAAGAAAGCCTTCTGAAAACATTATCAGAAAAGGAGAAAATGCTGGTAACCAGTATTTTCTCCTTTCCCCACGTTTTCTTCCCTCTCCAAATCAAATTCCAAATTTTGATACACATTTATTTTGTCGTCTGCAAATGCTTTTGATTTGGACTAGTCCAAAATTTTGTCGTTTGGTAAAGAGTTAAACACAGAAAAATCATTCAAGTGAGAAAGAAATATATCAAAGTACAGTATTAGAAACTATCATGTTGTCAGCTTCCTTTATTAATGTAAAAAGAACAACCAAAAACAAAAACCTTTTTAAGTACAGGACAGTCAACATTTGGACAAATCAAAAACATTGCAAATGAGATTAAAAAAAAAATAACATTTTGACCGATTTGAAAAATATCATAGGAAAAACAGCAACATTCTATTGAAGGGATCTACAACTTTTCGGACTTTCTGAAAGGCTGTCTTCTGCATATGCTGCAAAAATCTGTTAACGTAACACAAGATGTATTTATGGGTAGTGCAGACTGCATGCTCAAAGCCTATATCGTCCAAAACTCTGTGAAACAGCTTTAGAGCTGCAAATATATGGCCATTCCTACTGTATGAAATGTAATTCTTTTATTTATCAAAAATAAAAAAAAGAATATGTCAATAGTGTGGTTATATCATCATGCAAGGCATGCATACTACTCTATGAGAACTGTTATAGCACAATGATACCTACCTTTGCATTCTGGGGCACAGAGAGATTCAAAGCGGAGAAATCACTTGCCATACTTGAGTCATAATTCCCACTTCCTATGAATTGTTTCATGTTTGGGGGCATTTGTCCATTCATCATAGATAATATTGGACCATTTTGTGGAGGAGCATGAGATGGAACCTGCAGAAAAATATGCAGCTAAGATAACCCTTAGAGAATATATAAATCAGATATGGATGATTTTAGTCCATTCAAGAGGACAAAAACACACTAAATTTCAAAGTATCTTAACAAAACAATCAACAAATATCTTACAGTGTAGATCCAAGATCAGACATGTTTGTGCTGTCTGATCTTGATATGCACCGTATTTCCATCAAAAGATATTATGACTTTCATCTACATTGCCTGCAAAATCAAGTAAAGTTATGCTCACAGCTCTACTGTGTAAAGCTTTCTAAATCACATGATTTTCAAGATCTGAAATACAATATCAGTTATAGATAGACATTGGTATACATTCAAGAAACAGACCACTTAGATCAAAATGTAGGATGCATGCTTTATATAGTGTGACCTTGATCCATACAATTTGCAAAAAGATACTGTCAGTTTTAGTTGTGCAAGATTTAGCAAACTAATGAAACAAAAATTACTATTATCTGAAGAGTAGCTATTCAAGCAGCATTTACAGCTATGCAGTTCTTCCCAAACAGAATTATAACTTAACCCTTAATCACACAATCCCAATTTTTAACAACCTGAAGAAAAAAAGCTTTGAAAACATTATGAGAGAAGAGAAAATGCGGATCACCAACTTTTTCTCTTTTTCCCCACAATGCTTTTTACCTTTCCGAAAGCTAGATTTTAGATTTTGATCCACCTAAATTTGTTGGCTGAAAAAGCTTTTAATTTGGGCCAGCCTAAATTTTGTCATTTAGTGAACGGTTAAAAGAGAGAAGCAATAAAAACTATAGTACTGATGGCAATGTCTTTCTGTAGAAAAAGTCTGGCATATATTGCAGTACATTTAGGAGTTACTTTATGGTCTACAAAGAAAAATAATTAAAGTCATGTTAGGTTATTGTTCTTTTACTATCAACCATGTTGTGGATATGTCCATAAATTGCCTCAGAAATAAGTCATGACCCATGTGCATCTACCACACTGTTTTATGAAATGAACATTGTAAGTTGTATTGTAAGTTCACCAATATCAACTTACAATAGAAGCTACTGTTTGACATAACACAAACTGACAAGTGCAATGCCACATAAACTGACTTTTAAATGGAAGTGTTCTATACTGAAATGGAAAAATAGGTCCTTTTCTCACAATATGTTAAGAAATAATTCACACACTCTTCCTGTAGTAGTTGATTCAAACCTACAAATCTATTTCTATAATTCTGCAGAAATGAGAACTTCAGTCTAAATTACCTGTTGTGAGAGTGGAGTGCTTTGAGAGATAGGTGCTTTCATAGGAGTGACAGATGAGCTGTTGAAAGGACTAGAAATCATGCTAGCTTGCGACATAGGGCTATTGGCTTGAGTCATGCTACCATTGCCAGCTATCCCCAGGCTCCCATTCCGTGGCTGACGAGAAATTGGTCCAGTCTGTCTCTAAATAATGAAATAATTTTAAATCTTTTTTTTTTTTTTAATTTTTATCCAAGCAAAAGACACCACGTCTTGGTATCCTTGGATGGATATTACATCATTACAACTTTTAATCCTTCACCGACCAATCCCTTGTTTTAACCCATTCCCTTATATACCATACTGATACCATCCCAAATTCAAAGAAGCTGCAGACAACAACTGAAATGTGGCTATTAAGAGACTTTACGATACAGATTCCAAAGAAAACATTGAGGAAAAGGGTGAAATTGCTCATTTGAGCAATTTCACCTTTTCCCCCAATGTTTTCCTAAAGCTTTTTTCTTCACTCCCAACGTTTTCCTAAAGCTTTTTTCTTCACTGTGTTAAAATGAGTATATATGGAGGAAAGGTAACATTTTTTTTGAAAACACTATGGGAAAAGGAGTAAAGTTCTAGCTTTTTCTGTTTTTCATACAAAGTTTTGAGCTCTGTGTATGATAATTCCAATAATTTGGGCAGTATCAAATATTTGGTTGGCTAATACTTTCAAAATAGTCAAAAGCAACATTTAATTGTCTAGAAAAGAAGCGAAAGTCAGGAGGTCAACATGGACAAAAAAATGGTAGTATACAAAATGAAAGCTAACTACATAACCACCTTCTATTATTTTGAGTTGAACTTGAAAAAAAAAAGGAAAGAGCAGCCAAAACTAACGTAATTAAATTCATGATATCTGAAAAAAGTTGGACTCAGAACAGTTTTCAAAAGAAGAGGTTGATACAAATATTTTCCCTCATTATCACGGTTGAAATTTAGCACTTTCAAGAATGGGATGCTAAAGGCTTTGCCAAATAATGACTTTGGTATACCTGTGCTAAGAGCTAGTATTTAACCCTGAAAAGGCTGTTGTAAGGAAAGTTGCATGCAATGGTATCTGTTTTAAACTCTTCACCAAGCAACAGAATTCTAGATTCTTCCAAATTAAATGCATTTGCAGACAGCAAATCACAAATAACTAAAATCCACATACTATCATGGAAAAAAAGAAAAATGCTGGTACCAGCTATTTTTTTCTTAAACCACAATGATTCAAAAAGCCATCCTCCTTAGAATGGTTTGGCAAAGGGCTAAAACCTTACCTAAATAGATAAAGGCACTCATACTAATTTCAGTGGTGTCCGTGGTCGTGAGGTAGAGCGTCGGCCTCACAACCTAAAGGTCCTGAGTTCGATACCTGGGAGCGGGTGTCAACTTTGAGATTTTTCATTGGCCCACACATTCGGCGCAAGTACTGGTGTAATTCCCAGGAAGCAGAATCGAGAGAGATTAGTATAAGTTGTAAGAACTTGTTTCTCAATCGATGTAAAATAAATATGTTTAAACTAAACTAATTTCATTAATTTAGGGGGTCAAAATAAACGAATCTCTTCATCATCAACTTCAAGCACGATTTACAATGCATTTCACCTTTAAACTCCAAGATAGAAAAGTTGACAGTCATTTTTGACGGAAAGGTTGACTTCACTTTTTGACAGACCAAACATTTTCGTCTGAATTGCTGCCCGACGTGGCTTGATCGGCAGTTGTAGGAAGCAAAGGATATAAGGGCCTAGTTCATAAAGCACTCGGGTTTCGACCATAGTCAGTAGAGTTTCTCATGAAAGGGTACAGTTTCTGCTTGAATGACTTAATTTGACCTTTTGAACTTGACTCTTATCAGCCCTGCTGCAACTGAGAGTTTCTCAAGTTCCAAAATGGCGGACAACCGGTGGGACAACTTTGTGGAATCACTGAAATCAATGGAATCTCTACATGATTTAGTGGAATCACCATTTTGTTGATATCTAAGCAACAATTTTCTATGTCTAGCTCTTTTCTTGGAATACCTAAGTTTCATTTTGACGACAACCGACAGCAGATGAGTAGGACGTATATTTTTGTTGGCAAATTACTACTTGAAGTGCATTATATATGATATTTAAATTTTGCCATTTGAGCCACACTGAAGTTGTCATCTGCAAGTGCTTTGGATTTGGACCAGTCTATAATTTTGTCGTTTGGTAAAGGGTTAAATTGCCGTATTGGTTTTCAAAATGTCACATTGATTTTCTTTGAGGAAGGGACATTATCCCATTGAAAATAAGGATCAGCAGCATTTTCTAGGTAGGGTAGGGATACCCGATAGGCAACTATTTTCTTTTAGGCCTTATGAACCCTTCTAGCACTGAATCAATGAAATGGATTCTCTCTGCAAAGTACAGCAAAGCATTGCTATTTCTCGGGTATTTTTGGTTAGAGTATCTTACAAAACGACGGACAGAGTACATTACAGATCGACATGACCTGAGAAGTTGGATCTTGGTCTACACAATCTATAAAGGACAGTCTAAACTTGATCACCACTGATTAATTACCGAGAACGGTTTAAACTCCTGAAGATTTCCCTCTCCACCAGAAAATGTAGCACTGAAGTACTGGTCCCCATTAGCTCCCACCGAATCTTGAACAGGCATGCCTGAAGTAAAAAGATAAAATAAGAAATCAAAGAAAGGAGTAGATTTGCAGTGTTTATTCTAGACAGGGGCAATTGTTTAATACAAGCTAGTAGCATAGAGGTGACCCCAATATTGCTACATAATACAAATCATAATACACAGTTTTGTTCAAGGAAAGAAAAAAAATATGTACATCTGTAACATTTATTGTCGAGTGTCCTTATTCTGTGAGTGTTTTTGAACCGCTGACTTGCGTACATTTCGTGGAGTACATATTTTTATGACATCACACAGTGTTTCTGATCATAACCCTTACCAATATTCGAATGTCTCACTGCCCCTGAATTTCAGACAAATGCAAGACAAATACACAGGAAAATAAACTAATTGTCATGTGTTAAAGAAATCTACATCTTTTCCTTGATGCTAAGTAGTGTCACTTCTCAAAAATACAAAGATCATCGACTTTCTGCAGTAAATACTACCGAGCTACGGAATTAAGTCACGACATGTTTGCACAAGAAGGCCAACAGTATGTTCTTCATGCACACTGAACATGAAAATAGTTATCTAAGTTATTATTTTCATATGAAAGTGACCAGATATTATTTTTCATGAAGGCAAGTAATTTCTAGCATATATTCTGGTCTCAATTCTCAATTTCACCAAGTTATTTCCTTATTATCACAGAATATGGACACTCGAGGCTACTAATTTAACTAACATGTACAAATCTTTTATGGGTAGATATGCAATATCACATGAAAAGAATGAAAGGAGATAACCAATGAACCTTCACTGTAATAATGAGTTTGATTTTTAAGATTAATTTTTCAATAAATGACACTAGCAAAATGTTGAGTTATTTGTAGCTGTTTCAGCCTTGACCCAAATAAACAAATGATATCAGAAACGGGTCCGTATGGAAACTAGTCTATTGTGTGAAACATTCATTCGGAAATTCATGAGTACCTAAGTTTTCCTGTCCATTACTCATGCCATTCTGTTGAACTGGTCCACTACCATAAGGACTGGAAATATTCTGTTGATGTTGAAAAGCCAGTGGGTTTTGATGAAGAAACTGACAGTCGTCACCGTACGTACACGAGCCTGTGCTCATGAAATATCTACAGAGTGCGGGCTTTTTTCCGATTGGAACCGCACTTGTCATGATAGGTATGTTCGATACTAATTACTTCATTGATGCCAATGTCACTGTCTTGAACTGGATTGTGGATTTTCCTAAGTTATCTTTATTTCTTATTTTGAAAGGATCCACAGAGTTGAGTTTTAATTGCGCATGCGTTGTGTAGAATTATGGGAACGATTTATTCCTTATATCATTTAAAAATTGTTTGGAATACCGTACGAGTTGTCTCTCTTAGACCATAAATGTTTTTAAAAAAAAAGAAAACTAAAAATTACTATCGGACTCCTCACGCCATCTCACAAAAAAGGGGGGATAGAATCAGATAGCTGATCAATGTCCGGAAACCCTCGGGCAAACTTTAGATCAGTGAAATTATTCAGATCCTTGTATCAAAATTCAGCCTCAGGACATTTCCGTTTAGTAAGTATTACAATTGGTAAAATTCGATGTAGTCGATGAACCGGATCCATTTAGTGAAAATAGAAATATCCTTTACCATTTCTCCTTCTTAACCCTTTACCTGCTAACAAACTAAAAAACAGGAACTTTAAAACCCGAATGCTGCAATTTCAAAGACATTTATTATTGTTTTCCTCCTCAAAATGTTTTTGAAATCACAGTAAATGTCATTTCCTTATCGGAGAGCGCAGATCAAAGATCTTAATCGTTCTACACTGACTGCATAAGGGCCTTTAGTCACGCTTAGCAGCCTAAGGGTTAGGAGAACCATATATTTGTCCCAGGAATGCAATCATTGTATTAATATCAACTACAGTAAAATGATTTCAAACCGAATTTTGCAAGCAATCTATGAGAGTTTTCATTCAGTCAGTCATGTGTATAGGAGTTTCAAATTTTAAATGGGCGTCAGAGCAAATCTACCTGTGGGCCGAGGCAAGGCTGTGGGTAAAGGATATTTACAACCACTTGCAATGTTAATAAAAAAAAAAAAATGTGAATAACACAACATAATCACAGGCAAAGTTTTGGTAAACATGGGTACAAGCAGATCGTTCCCTATAACAAGCTTGCCGAAGGAACGGACTGTGTTAGTGACAGGGGCCAATTCCGGTAAGTGTCATTCGTCTTTACAGATTACACATGGTTCATGCCTTAGGAAAAGGAGATTTAATGCATCTACAAAAAGTATCGACTCGGATCAGCCTGCGCAATTCGCGCAGGCTGATCCGAGTTGAAACTTTTTGCCTTTGGCTACGTGTTCCAAGGACCATTCTACTTCAAAATTGAGTTGGTTTAAAAAAAAATATGGATTTATTGGTTCTTAATTATCTGATGACTTTTTTGGTTTGCTTGATATATCTCTCAACAGTGCAATAAGCCATTTTTTGCCAGAGCATGCCACATAGATGTATATAATGTAGCCTACATGTATACCGACAAGCAAAAACATGAACTTTGTTATTGTAATTTTTGTTATTTACCAACTTTGTTATTGTTTCATTTCTCTTCTCTATAGCCGATTGGACCGTTAATTTACCTCCAATGTCCGCATTGTCAACATATAGGACAATGTTGATCCTGGAGAGGTCTTATACAAACCTGACAAAATTTAACTCTAATCCTAAATCTGAAGACAAACCATGTGATGTGATTAATTCAGGCATTTTGACCTAGAATGTGAGCAAACTTTAGAACAAACTCTAGAGTTTAGAATTGATGTTAAGTACCACCTGCAGACCGGTTGTTTCACGACCAAAGTCTTAACCCTTTACCCCATAAGGCATTTCTAGGGTATCTCTAATTGACCCTAAATAACAGCAAGGATGAAGCCGTTTTTTATGGGTATATGACTCCTTTTGATAGCATAGAAAACATTGTGACAAAAGGTGAAATTGCTCGTCACGAGCAATTTCACCTTTTGCCACAATGTTTTCCAAAGGCTCTTATGAGCAATGCGTAGAAACGAATACCTATGGAGAAAAGGGTTAAGGGACCCCAGCATCGTCACCAGGGATACAACGACCAAATAAAAAATATTATTCTGTAAGATTTTCAAAATTCGAAACCAACACAATTTCTAATTGGCTAAACCATTTAGTTGAGCCTATCAGAAGTTGTGTGGCTTTAAAATACGTAAATTCTCGAAGAATAAGACAAAAATTGTTCCTATTAATGGTTTCTAAATACGGACCACAGGTTTCACAGCATTTCACCATCAGTTAATTAGAACTCACTGAGGCACAAAATACACCAGTAGAGTAGAAAGTGATTCACCCAGATAAACATCAAGTCAATATAATTGACCAAAAATATTTCAAGGTCGATTTAGCCAGCAAATACATGTACATGTACGTCACAAAAATCGGGCAAATTAGATTGAAATATAAAATTGTACTTTTTTGCTGTCTGATCCTGGTCCTCACTCTTCGAGGAAGTAATCAAAGTTGTAAAATATAAGTTTGAAATTAACCTCAACACTTTATGCTATTTAAGGCTGAATTTTAAACTTGTCAATTTTGAAAGCATTTGCAGACAACGAATGAAATATAGTTAGGATATTAGAATTTGTATTCAAATGGACAGAAAAAATCGCCGGGAAGAAGGAAATGCTGGTTAACAGTATCTTCTCCTTTGCCGACAATGTTTTCAAATGTTTTCAAAAGCGTGACTAATAAGGATTGAGGAAACTCAGGATGGTATGGTAAAGGGTTAAGCTTGCTACACCCGGCTCTACACATATTCGTGGACATGAAAGATCGAGGTAGTATTGCAAAAAAACCCTGACTTCAACATACAGTATAGTCTATAATGCTAATTATTTCATGATTTCCGTCAGGATATCGAGAAATGGCAGTGAAAATATTTCTCGATCTTACACTGGTACCACCAGTAGAAATACCGATTTTCATGTTCTTGTTGCCTAGGTTAATTGCGCGTACCTCACAACCAGGTGGAAATATGACGTCATTTACCTTACATTTCTCGCTCTTGACGTAATATTGTAATGCGTTGCTATGCGGGAGGGGCACGCCAAGGGGAATAACGGAAAAGAACTGTACTGGATTTTGATAAGGTTCCTCCTAGAAAGGGTTAAAAGCATGAAATAAAGTAGTTGCTGCGCCACTCGTGAAAATATTACCGATGGTGTCCACTCGATGAAATAAATTTTGATATTTCACTGAAAAAAAAAAATGTCCTCTATATAATGCAAAAAAAAAAGAATTACTTTAATGTAGATCTACAGTATATAATGCTAAATATTTGAAAATGACTTATTTTTCAGTATGTAGAGCAAAAGACGGGACAGTTTGAATAAATGTAGGCCCCTATATGAATTTTTATTGCATATACAAGAGCCATCCTTTGACAAAAGAGGGCTCAATCTTTGTGATGCGTCATACGTAGCAACTCATCACATAACTTTGGACACATAAAATCCATTTTGAATTTCAGCACACTGGATCATGAAGTAGACCTGGGCCCGTATTCACCAACCATTCTTGAGAATATTCTTAGTCTTATTCTCCAAGGTTTTCTAAATTTGTAAGTAACACAACTTCTGATTGGCTAAACCGAAGGAATGGTTTAGCCAATCAGAGGTTGTGTTACTTACAAATGTAGAAAATTCTGGAGAATAAGAAGAAGAATGTTCTGTAAAATGGTTTGTGAACATGGGCCCTGACCTACAGCATACATGTAGTAAATTAACCGATTGCAAAAAAGTTTTGAGCCATGCCAGACTGCGCAGACAGCTCCTGCTTACTTAGGTCGATACATTCAACCCGTTTTCCATAGGGCATCATGGCTCATACATCCATGTATAGTGATTTTGTTTTCACCCGTAATTGTTTGCTACAGGTCTCGGGTATGAAATAGCAAAATGGACGGCTATGATGGGTGCAACAGTTATCATGGCATGTCGATCGGAGACCAGAGCCAAACAGGTATGAGTTTTATAGTTTATATAGTATTTCTAATTACTTATATACCAATTAAATAATTTTGTTTTATTTCATATTCAACTCAAGTCAACTTAAGTTTATTTACGAAAAGGACACCGGCCCATAATGCAAATAACAATATATTCATTCATAAAACCAATATAGTGAAGTACCCTTTGGAGAATTTGTTCAGTAGGGATTCAGAGCAGCTAAGTATTATAGTCAAAGAAAAACTAGAACAATGTTCAATGAATAGGTTTTCGTCCAACATTATCGACATGTATAAGTATAGTAGATATGTTGTCTGATGGCCTTAGATTGCCGTTCAATAAACCGTGCTCTGTGAAAAGGGAGCTTTATGCGATATGCAAAATATATATCGACTCGGGTCAGCCTGCAAAATCTGTATGGGCTGCCCGATTGGATTCTTTCTGCTCTTTGTAAATTTTCGGCCTGACAAAAGAATAGTCTACCTCATGTTCCAGTAGGTTGTTCACAGACAATTCATGTGTTATGGATCCATACTATGTGATGATTTGCTTGATATCATACATCAAGAACATGCATTAACCCTTTCCCAAACAAGCCCTGGTTTTTACGTGTTTGCAGTAAAAGTCTTTAGAAAACACGGTGGGAAAAGGAGAAATTGCTCGTAACGAGCAATTTCTCCTCTTCTCACAGTGTTTTCTAGACTATCGGGAAAACTTTCTGCCATTCTCATCAAATTCAAAATTGTCATCTGCAAACACTTTGAGTTTAGGACAGTTAAACCCCCACCCCACCCCAGGGCAAAGCTCATCATTTGTCTCTTTGTAAAGATATGAGGCTTTAACGCCTAGCCACGATCAAACTCGGTTTTAATTTGACTTGGTATAACACTTATTCCCGGCTTTATTTTCAGGCAATATCTCGAATGAATGCCGAGTTTCGTGATGAGAAAGCCAAAGGAACTAAAGGGATAAGTCAAGCTAACGAACTAGCCCTAGAATTGATGCTTGTCGACCTCGCTTCATTAAAGTCCGTGATGACTTTTACCAAAACGCTCCTGGCCACCGGACGACCGATCCATGTTCTGTTTTGTAATGCTGGTGAAGGTTTTGAGAAATATGGTATGTAGCAGGAAAATTAGTATACCAGTGTGGGTAGTGCTAGTATTCAGTAACCATTCTAAACTGCATTCTTAGTCTTAACTCTTGACCACATGAAAACTTTTTAGACTGGTCCAAATTGAAAGCACTTGTAGAAGACAAAATAAAAGTGACTGAAAAATCGAAATTTGAATTGGGAAGGGTAGAAAACATTGGGGGAAACGGAGACAATGCAGGCTTATTATATATTCATTATATGCCATTCTTTCTTTACTTCTGACAGGCACCACCGAGGACGGATTTGAAGAAGTGTTTCAAGTCAACTATTTAAGTCACTTTCTAATGATATCGAAGTTGTTACCGGTAATGAAGAACTCGGGTCCGGACTGTAGAATACTGTTTATGACCAGTCCAGCACACAGAACAGCTAGTTTTGACATAAATACGATCAACTACACAGGTCCTAAAGATGATTATGCTCATCTACAACATTATGCCCGGTCGAAGCTGTATCAGGTAAGCCTATTGTGGTTTATTGATATAATTGTTGAGCTGTGAAGTGGTGAATCCTTTGGGTGCAAAGCACTACTCGGTGACCTTTGGCGGACAATATCGATCAAGATCAGACTGCACAAAACCTACAGTCTGATACTGAAATTACATTATTCGAGTAGTAATTGAGATTTATCGTAGATAGGTGTGGTGATGAGACTGTTGGTAGAAAGACTGACGGTTGGATCGTGTGAGTTAAATTGGTGTATAGAATGATAAAGAACAAACGTAAACGGATGAGTGCACCTAAAAATTTCGGTATCTTTTTACATTTGTCCATCAGATCAAGAGGATGGGCGTACCAGTCTTCTTAAATATATTGTTGTTGATCTATTAGTTTCCAAAAGGACGGAGGGAGAGGGTGATGGATGGGATAGGCATGTAGTACCCCTAGATGATGAAAAATAGAATTGAGCCCTACTTCGACAAAAGGGGGTTTAATGTATCTGCGTGATACAATATATAATCATAGGGCCAATGTTCTCTTGATCTTCAGTTTTTCGCCAACGCAACGTCTGTGCTTCCAAAGGACATTCCCAGAGAAAATCATGTGTAATTAAAAATTTCAGATTATGCAGATGTACAGCATGGCGAGACGACTGAAGTCGTCAAATATCACCGTCAACTGTGTCTACCCATATCTGGTTCACAGCAATTTCTATGACGACGCCGATGTTTGTTACATAAAATGCGTACTATGTTGTGGACGGACGTGTAAGTACCGTACGAGTTTAAAGATACATCTCAACTCGTTTACTGTCAGTTTTTAACCTATTTCATCCGGGTGTTTTCTGACACTATTATTACACTTTATGTTCATGCCAAATGTTGCCTATGACAGCTGCAAGGTTGCACAAATTTCGACAGATATAAAAAATTCATTTCATTTTTTGGAAGGTTTCAAAGAAACCGCTTTTATCGTTTCAGGTTTTAAATGAATACGAATCCCCGGAGTTTCTCTATCCCTTACAAAATTAAAATTGGTTATTCGTCTATGTTTACATAGCCGAGTCACTCTACACACTCTCAAGTTTTAACAATTGTTCTGTCTCTGTGGTTGTTCGGATGCATCTTTAAGAGATTAAAAGATATTCAAAGCACTGAAAGCAAGATTAATCGGTTTTCAAATTGTGAAACAAGCTGAGATACAGGCATTATCCATAAAACCTCAGACATTGGTTACATTAAGTGTCCACTGTGTTATGGACTTGCGTTTAAGCTACTGTTGCTAAAATGGATGAATTATAGAACAAAAGTACTTAGGGAACTGCGAAAGGTATGGAATCCCTGGTCTCTAAGTCTTTGTAAAGCATGATTTCAGGTTATCCCTACATAACGCTAGTACAAGTTTTTCTTTCATCTCTCTACAGTTTGTTTTGCCCACACACCAGCTAAGGCTGCCAGATGCGCCATTGATTGTACTACAAACCCAAATCTTCAGAATGTATCGGGAGTTGTTTTCCATGACTTTGAACGTAAAACTCCCAGCTCTGAAGCTTCGTAAGTACATCATACACTATATCATATGCTATCTGAATAACAAACCAGGGATCATACATAACGTTATATAGAATCCCTGAACAAACTAAACTTTTTTTAAAACCTTTTCCAAGATGTCGAAAGCATTTGCACTTAACAAAATGAAAGTGACTCAAGAATTGATACATGTACAGTAATTGACTTGGGAACGGTAGAAAATATTTTGGCAAAATTAGGAAATGCTGGTTTTTAGCATTTTTTTCTTTTCCCACAGCGTGGTAAAAAGCCTTTTTTTTCCAGGGCAGTTATAACTTGATATTGTGTGGTTAAAGGTTCTGGAAATACAGGATGGTACGGACAGATAGGTAACCTTTAGTAAATGTGGTGCTGGCTTCGAATCTCAATATATGTTGGGTCTCTGGAATTACACCATACTATAATAAGAGCTTCACAGAGCGGCGCATATACGCCCAAATGGGCTTGTCAGTGAAATGGGTTAAAACCTACAAAGCTTACAAGAGATCCAAATTTCAACTGTTGAATCTTCAACTTCACATCATAGAGTTTCATTGTGGAAGTTTCAAGATATTCCGATGGAAACTGTAGGAGTTGTGTACACAAGAAATTGCTAATGGACGGACAGATGGACGAACAGAGACAGACAGACAACAGGGGCGTATAACAATGACTACCAAACCCTTTATGACTCAATCCCTTCTTTAACCCATTACCAAACGACAATATTTTAGACTGGTCCAAATTGAAAGCATTTGCAGATGACAAAATAAATTTGAATCAAAGATTGAAATTTGTTTTCATCAGGGTAGTAAACATTGTGGGTAAAGGAGAAAATGCTGGATACCAGCATTTTCTCCTTTTCCCACAATGGTTTCTGACGTCTTCTTTCTCAGGGGCATCAAAAGTAGGGATTGTGTGGTAATGGGTTAAATGACCATGAGAAGAAAGAATCTTGAGAATACTGCGGGAAAAGAAGATAATAGTTTGAACTGACTAGTTGTTTTGTCATTGGCAAATGTTTACAAATAGACAAGTGTAAAATTTTTCATGTGTGGTAAGGAATTGATCTTTCATAAAGTTCATACTTATTTATACCCCCACAAAACGAAGTTTCCGGGGTTATGCTGAAATCAGCCTGTCTTTCCGTGTTTGTGTGTCTGTCCATGTGTCCATCTGTGTACAAAATGCTAGTAATTTGCCTATTTCTGTCAAAGCGCTGGCGGGGATATTAAGACATATTCATTGACAGGTGCAGTTAAAATAACAATTTATTTGTTTGTGACTATAACATTGGCTTTTTCTAGTCACACAGGCTTTTTCTGTGACAAGATTTCCCCCTGTCACATTAAAAAAAAATGTAAAAATGACAACTTAACTTAGCTTGAGTAGTTGTTCTGTAGAAAACATTGCAAAAAAAGGAGAAAGTGCTTGTTTGTTTAGAAAAGAATGAAGGTAAGGATTACTAAAATTTTCATAACCAGTTTTGCCTTAACTTTTTTTTTGCAGGAATGCGAGTAATCAAGAAATATTGTGGAAAAAGTCAATTGAATTCCTACAGCCATTTCTCACAGCAGAAGAGATCTTGTCAATGGAAGGAAAATAACAAGTGTATAAGACATTTTTTCCAAAATCGTTCCTAAACGCTTTCCTGAACAATCTCTGGTTTTCACAAACCCTAGGAAAAAAAAAAGCCCTTTGAAAACATTTTGGGAAAAGGAGAAAATTCTGGAATCCATAATTTTTTCCTTTCCCCACAATGTTTTATACCCTATCAAAGATAATATCCATAATTTCAGGTACCTTTGAACTGTCGTCTGCAAATGCTCTCAATTTCATCAAATCTTCATGGTACCTGCTAATCAGTTTTGGTGTTACAAACAACCTTTTCAATGATCAAAGATGTATATATAAAAGCGACTGAAAACTGTGAAGAAGAATGAACCAAGAAAAAATGTCTTTCAAGAATAATCAAGATCATACTGGTCTATTAATGCATGAAAGGAGTAAACATCATTCATCAGAATTACCATTCACAGTAAAAGCAGAACAAGCTGAAATATTAAAAACATTTATTTATTAAAAAACAAGCAAATAGAAAAAAAAAATCTGTTTATGTATAGAAAAAAAGTTATTCCTAACATAATTAAAGTCACTATATTTCTTATATTTCATTTGTCTGATCATACATCCAGATTGTAAATCAGAATTCAAATTGTAAATCGTTTCTCAAACTGTAACCCTTTTTTGTAAATTTATTATAAAATCAAAGTATTCTGTGATTCACCCATTTGAATCCTCAGAATGCTTTAACTCTTTACCAAACAATACCTGGTTTTTACGACCCAGAGGAAGAGGCCTTCTGAAAACATTGTGGGAAAAGAAGAAAATGCTGGTTACCAGCATTTTCTCTTTTTCAAACAATGTTTTCGAAAGGCTTCATTCTAGTGGTTGTTAAAAGTCGGGATCATGTTGTAATGAGATAATCCATGTAGAAATCGGAAGAAACCTTAGTTATAATTTAGGTAGAGAAACTGCAGAAACTGCAGTCTGATCTTAATCTACTCTGGAACAAAAGGCAATTAACCCTGTAGCAAACAATTTTTTAACCATTTACGCCATAAGGCATTTCTATGGTATCTCTAATTAACCCTAAATAACAGCAAGAATGAAGCTGTTTCTTATGTGTATATGACACCTTTTGATAGCATAGAAAACATTGTGACAAAAGGGCAAATTGCTCATCACAAGCAATTTCACCTTTTGCCACAATGTTTTCCAAAGGCTACTACAAGCAATGCGTAGAAGTGAGTATCTATGGAGTAAAGGGTTAATGACCTTGAGAATGGAAAAAAAATTGAAAATTATGTGGGAAAAATAGAGAAAATGCTGGAAAGGATTTTAAAAGAATTGCGGGATTTTCCTTTTTTCCCCACAATGTTTTCTACCCTTTCCAGGTCAACCATCCATTGTTTGACCTAATCAGCCGCCTGCAACTGCATTCAATTTTGACAAAACAAAACTGTAAAATTGTAAAATTTTGTTGTGTGGTAAAAAGTTAAGAGTTGTGAAAAGTGCTTTAACCTTTTCACAGACACAAAACTTTAGCCATGTCCAAATTCAAAGCATTGGCAGATGACAATTTAAATGTGGCTCAAATGCTGCAATATTTCTTTAACATGGTAGAAAACATTGACGAAAAAGGAGAAAATGCTGGTTATTAGGATTTTCTCCTTTTCCCACAATGTTTTGTCATTAAAACTTGGCCTTTTGTGGTAAAGGGTTATAGGTTAACTCTTTGCCTAATGTTAAAACTTAAGACCAAGCATTTACAACACAGTCTAGACTTCTAAAGACCCTGGGAAACAAAGACTTTCAACAAATATAATGAGAAAAGGAGGAAATGCTGGATGCTACATTTTGTCCTTTTCTCACAATGTTTTCAGAAACTTTTTTCATAATCATTAGTAGTCCAGATTGTGTGGTAAACAGTAGAGGGTTAAATCTTTGCAATAAATGGACACAATCCTAAATTTTAATGATCCTGAGAAAAAAGACTTTTAAAAACATTACAGGCAAATTCTGTCAATTAAACTACTTTTAATTAACTGTCTGCAAATGCTTTCAATCTGGGCCCATCCAAAACCTTTTAGTTTGATAAAGAGTTAACCCTTTATCACACAATCCCAACTTTTAACTACCCTGTGAAAGAAGCCTTTTGAAAACATTGTGGGAAAAGGAGAAAATGCTGGTAAGCAGCATTTTCTCCTTTTCCCACAATGTTTTCTGCCCTTCCTAAATCAAATTCTAATTTCTGAGTCACAATTATTTTGTCATCTACAAATGCTTTCAATTTCGGTCACTCTAAAAATTTGTTGTTTGGTAATGGGTTAATCTTTGTCCAAATCACGAAAAGGACACTTCCAATTCGCTCAAAGTAATGGGGCTGGACTTTGAAAGGGTAGAAAGCAATGTCAGAAAAGGAAAAATGCTGTTTCAAAAGCCCTTTTCCCAAGGGTTGTCAAATCTTTAACACACACTCCAGACTTTTACGACCCTGAGAAAACAGCCTTTTGAAACCTAACACCTAATGGGGAAAGAATAAAATGCTGGTGACCAGTTTTTTCTCCTTTTCCCATTAGCTTTTCTACACTTGCATAAACATCATCTTCACAACATTTATCATCTGCAAAATGCTTTTACTTTGGACCAATCTAAAACTCATTTGCTAAAGGGTTAAAAACATGGCATGAATGTTTGTCTAAGAGTTAAAATTTGAAATTTTTGGTTTGAAAATTTTCTATCATTACATAAACATAGACAACATAATTGCAATCGATGCAGAGAGCACCATTAACCCATTATCACACAATCCCTACTTTTTACAATCCTGAGATAGAAGCCTTTAGAAAACATTGTAGGAAAAGGAGAAATGCTGGCAACCAGCATTTTCTCCTTTTCCCACAATGTTTTCTACCCTTCACAAACCAATTTCAAATTTTCAGTCACTTTTACTTTGCTGTCTGCAAATGCTTTCAATTTGGACTATCCAAAAATTTTTTTATTTTGGTAATGAGTTAAACTCTGTCATAAGTGATCAGATACTCTGGATAAGCCTGGCAACCCTCGTAGACAACAAATTCTCTAAATATATACCGTTCTTCTTCCACAATACTATCATATCTCTTATCATGTGTGCATGCATCACTTAAACAGTCTGACACACAACATGGAGGGCGCCGAAATTTTTCTGCTTTTTTCATCAAACAAATTTTGCCCAAACTACAGCGCACCAAGAACATTTGTAAATTTTTCCGCTTTCTGCTGTTCTCCCCCCTCTCATCTGAAAATAAAACAACAGAGGCATTGTAGTCCATTCTTGATAACATGTATAGTCGATTTCTCAAGAATTTGTCGACTTCAAAGAAAGACTTATGAGCCATACTCTGTGAAATGGGGGCTTAATGCACCAGAAAAGTATTAGCACAGATTAACATAATTTTCTCCTTTTCCCACAATGTTTTCAAAGCCTTCTCTTTAAGGGTCATAGAAACTCGGGATTGTGTGGTAAAGAATTAAACAAAATTGCTTTAAAAGCTTTCAGCAAGATACATGTAGACTATGATCAAGAGCATGCATTGGTCACTATACATGTTTCTTGAATATAAACTATTGGACACTTTGAAAGATATTTGAGACCATTTTAATTGCTTTCAATTGCAATTGTTGGGTCAAGCCAGAGAATTGTGAGAATACGTCTTTTTGACTTACTCTTTACCCAGTGCAAAACTTTAGACTGGCCGAAATTGGAAGTATTTGCTGATGACAAGTGAAACACTGCAGAAACTAGAGCTATCACTAAACATGATCATACCCCCCACCAGCTCCCTGTCAAAAAGCAGGTCTTTGTCACAGAATGGTTTGGTACAAAAGTAAAATTTGGAAAAAAAAAGTTCAAGGGGAGATAATTCTGCAACAAATCTCAGTAGGGTCATGAAAATTGAACATGCACAATATAGGAATACTGTGTGTAAATATTAGTTCAGTACCTGAAAAACTGTTTGAGTATTTCACCAGACAAATTCATGTCTACAGACAGAAGAACAGACAGACAGCCAGCCATAGTGATTCCAGTTTACCCCCTCCATGAAATTATTTTGAAAGGGTAAAAAACATTGAGGGGATGAAAATGGTAATGAGCTTTCCTATTCTTCAACCAATATTCTCAAAACCTCTCCATGCCATGGTGGTAAAAGCT
Organism: Tridacna crocea; assembly: GCA_943736015.1. Classification (NCBI taxonomy): domain Eukaryota; kingdom Metazoa; phylum Mollusca; class Bivalvia; order Cardiida; family Cardiidae; genus Tridacna; species Tridacna crocea. Next base: position 32,005,082 of record OX031063.1, on the reverse strand, counting down.
TGGATAATGTGGTAAAAGCTGACTTCTATATACCCCCCAAACAGAGTTTTGGGTGGTATAAAAATATTTATCACATACCAGTATACTGATCAGCTTTCGTAGAGCTTTCAGCCATGTAAAGTCCTTGTCCAAAGACAGCATGTTGGTGAGCTAATCTTGGGTCAATCCCATTCTTGATTACCCCTTCTACATTTTCTTGTTTTGTTCCATGGAAAAAGTATCCTTCATTGACCTCATCGTAGAGGGAGGCTTTCATGGTATCATCAAGGTGAGTCACAGACTTTGGGTCACCATATTTTGCTTGCATGGAAGAAAGCTTCTCAAACATATTTTCTGAAAAACATGAAAAAATATGAATGTAAGTGAAAAGGAATTGTCTGTGCTGGTTAGCTTAACTGTCAATTTCTAGTGTGTAGTCTTTTCAACTTTTCTGTTTTAACCCTTTACCAAACAATCCCTTGTTTTTACGATGCTGAGATAAATGCCTCTTGAAAACAGTGTAGGAAAAGAAGAAAATGCTGGTAACCAGCATTTTCTCCTCTTTCCACAATGTTTTCTACCCTGGTGGAAACAAACTTCAATTTTTGCATTATGTTTATCTCTTGTCTCCAAGTGCTTTCAATTTTGACTAGTCCAAAATTTTATCATTTGGTACAGAGTTAACCCATTACCACACAATCCATACTTTTACCTGAGAAAGAAGCCTTTAGGAAACATTGTGGGAAAAGGAGAAAATGCTGGTAACCAGCATTTTCTCCTTTTTCCCACAATGTTTTCTACCTTTCACAAAAAAAATTTCTGATTTTCTGTCACTTTTATTTTGTCGTCTGCAAATGCTTTCAATTTAGACTAGTCCAAAATTTTATCGTTTAGTATAGAGTTAAATGAATGGATTATTATAATTCAGTTTGTCATTATAAAAGGTACATGAGCCTTGCTTTGGGAAAACTGTGATGCATTACACCAGACAAGTCATAACAAGGCTATGAACCCATAAAATCTATTCTATCAATCACCTGAATCATGAGGTAAACTGGTCTTTGGACATGTAGCAAATTTAGTCCAAAATGATTTTACCCATCAGCCTGTGCAGATAGTCAAGGTGACATCGGTTGATACCTTGACAGAGCATTGTTTATAAATTTCATGTGCACCTGAGGAACTAAACACCTTTGCATATATTTCAATTTCATATCAGTTTTAGGACTTCAAGACAGTTTTAAGTGGATGAAATGTCTAGCACAATGTATTGCAAATATATCTGACACAATATAAGACAGATGAGATTCCAGGTCAGATTGCATCATTTAGCACTCTGCTCTCAATCTGCACTTATCCTCATCTATTTGAACCCTTTCCCAAACAATCCCAGGAATAGAAGCCTTTTAAAAAATATTGTGGGAAAAGGAGAAAATGCTGGAAGCCAGCATTTTCTCCTTTTCCCACAATATTTTCTACCCTTTCATATAGAAAAATCATCTTTTTAGCAACTGTTAATTTATCATCTGCAAAATCCTTCAATTTGGTCTGGTATAAAATATGCCATTTGGGAAAGGGTTAAGTGTTTCAATCTAACAATTTAAGATTAAGGACCCATAGTCATCATATTCTTCAACTGAGACTAAATTCTGATCAGTATTTTTTCACAATATTCAGAGTTGAGCAGATACTTGCAATAATAACAAGCACCATATTGACATGGCCATACCATGCCACCAAATGCTTGCTCAATAAAAGATCTGTGTCTTGGTCAAAAGGCTGAAACAGCCAGATATAAGAATCAGTTTCTGACAATGCTACATACAAAGTATGATATAACTTCAAGGCACACTTTTCTTACATGGCTGTCAGGTATAAACACAAATGATATCAGATTTTAAAAAAAATCTGAAAAACAACAAAGACCAATAAAAAAAAAAATGAAGGTAGAGTATCAATCTTGTGTACTGCAGTCTTCCTCAGAGACAACTATCCAGCTGTGAAGTTTATACAGCTCGTGTTGTGCTCCAAAGGAACCTTGAGACAAAAAAAAAACTTAACAAAGGGGCATAACCCAAATCATAGTATTGCCATTATCCTCAATAAAATTTGCCTAACTCTGAAGTCTAATATTGGTATCTAAACTCTTAACCACACAATCCCAACTTTTAATGACCCTGAGAAAAAAGCCTTTTGAAAACATTGTTGGAAAAGGAGAACAGGCTGGCTACCAGCATTTTCTCCTTTTCCCACAATGTTTTCTTCCCTTCCTTAAACAAATCTTAATTCTTTAGTCACATTTATTTTGTTGTCTGCATATGCTTTCAATTTGGATTGGTCTAAACTTGTCTCGTGTGGTAAAGGGTTATGAAAAACTGAGTAGGAAAAGTAACAAAGAGAAATAACTCCTAAATTATAGCACCACAAGTTATGGTTCTTGTACAATGCACTTCTCAATGTCATCTATCAACATGCAAAGTTTTGTGTTTCTATCTCACGTTGTTTTCAAGTTATGCTCTGGATAAAATTAAAATAAGAACAAGTGACAAAGGTCAATAACTCCTTAAATATGCAACCAAGAATTATGGTTCTTGTGCACTGCATTTCTCATCAAAGTCATTTATGCACCAGTGAAGTATCATGTTACACTTCTGATAGTTTTTGAGTTATAACTTCTAAATTATGGGGCTGAAAGTTATGGTTCTTGTACACTGTACTTGTCATTAATGTCATCTATCAACTTGTGCAGTTTAATGTTTACACCTCTCAAGCTGTGGACAAGAACGTGAGATAGAAGGATAAACAGACAGACAGAATGAAGGAGAAACAGATGGCTACTATTACCATTATCCTTGCTGCCTTTTTGGCAGGGAATAAAATAAAAATCTTTTTTTGTTTCTCCAACATACAATTAGCGACAGCATGATGGCCTATTCAGAAACCAAGCTACATGTATAACAAATAATTAGCATTAATCTGGGAAAGGGAGATTTTATACTTCCACATAATTCATGGACAAATCAAGCTGTTTTGCAATTTAGCTCCACTTTGTCTAAAAGCAGACATGGTAGAATAGTCCTTCAACATGCAGGAAGTCTAACGAAAGTAAAAAGTTTTGGCCCAGGTCAGTCTGGGAATACGTAGCAGGCTAATATGTGTTTAAATTTTTTTCACTTTACCAAATAATCCTTGGTTTTTACAACCCTGAGATAGAAGCCTTTTGAAAACACTCTAAATTCCACTTTAATTCTACTTTTCTAGTCTTGACACCTGACTGAGAGATATAAAAGGTCCAAGACTGATCAAATGCTTATCCAGTTACTGACCTTCTCCAGCTTTGTGAAACAACTGTTGCTGTTTCTGTCTGTAACTCTCATAGACTTTTAAATTTTCAATCCTCTGAACCTTTGTGACCTTCAGACTCGAATGTCCAAGCCCTGATAGTCCGAGAGCATCTCTTCCTTGTCCAACTTTAGCTTGGTTCCAGGTAGCATTCACAAGCTTAGCAATAGATCTGAACATGGGACCAGTCACTTTTATACATTTATACCCTGTTTCGCCCATTTCTTTCACTTTCCATTCTTTAACATTTCTATCATTGGTATAAGCTGTCCAGTAATGTGGAGGGTATATTTCAAGCTGGTACATGTGCATGCAAAACTGTGGTGTATTTCTAGAAGGAGCTGCTGCTGCCCCAGTGGTGTTTACCTCTTCTTTATCTGTTTTAGATTGGGTAGAGGGCAGCCTTGGTAAAATAGGAACAGCTCCTGGAGGCAGCTTGATATTTGAGCACTGTTCAACTGAAATAGGTCTTTTTATTGCTTTCTCAATTACTCCTATGTCTACAGTTGACAGTCTGCTGGCCAGTTCTGCTGTCATAGGTCTAACTCTCCTTCTGGGAGGTACTTCAGGTTTTGATCTTTTAGTTGGCTCTGGTATTTCTTGGACTGATAGGATTTCCTTGTGTTTACTTTGAAATGGCTGTGAATAGAAAACCAGTTCGTGTTAATTTTTTTTTTGATAATTTACTGAACAAACCTGTATTTTAACAACCCTGAAGATGAACGCTTTTCAAAACATTGTGGAAAAAGGAGAAAATGCTGGCTACCAGCATTTTCTCCTTTTCCTCCAATGTTTTTCTTACCTTCCAGAGATATTTAAGCCACATTATTTCGTTGCTTGCTGTTGCTTTCAATTTGGATGGATGTAAAATTTTTTCATCTTGTAAGATGTTAATTGTTCCTTTTCAACACTATACCACACAATAAAAAAAAATTGTAGACTTGTCCAAACTGAAAACGTTTGCACACAACAATTTAAGTGTGGCTAAACTGATGGAATTTGTTTTTAATTGGGTTGAAAACATTTTTGGGAAAAGGAGAAAATGCTGTTTACCAGCCTTTCCCACAATGTTTTCAAAAGGCTGCTATTTCAGGGTCATTTAAAATCAAAGGTTTGTGGTAAAGGGTAAACTCAACAACTTAGCATCCACTACAATCTGCTCAAATGGTCTACTGAATTAGATTTTTAACTCTTTACAAAATGACAAAATTCTAGACTCATTGAACTGAAAGCATTTGCATTTGACGAATTAAATGTGCCTAAATCATCCAGCACTTTCTACCATTTCAAAGACATATCCCTCTGTTTGAGTAACATTTCATTTGTCATCTGAAAAGAGTCAAAAGTTTTTCTAAATAATAGTGCAGAGTGAATACAGAGAGAAGTAGAAACCAAGAGGGAGAAACAATGGAAGAATTATTGACCAAACCTGTAAAAGTGTGCTGGGAGATATTGAATGTATCACAATAATCACTGTTCTCAAGGCAGAACTTCTATTGTTTACAGCAAAATCTTTGATTGCAGCAAACATAAGACTAGCTGATGTATTAGGTGGGTATTTCAAGTAGCCAGTGCCCAGTGTTGGAAAACAGATTGATGTCAAGTTATCTTTGCTCGCTTCTTTCAGACTTGCTGTTACAATCTTTGTGAGTAACTGGAAAGTATGTACAAAAACTGATGAAAGCTAAATGTTTACCAGTTGACAAAATTTTAGACAGCCCCACAGCGAAAACAGTTGCACTCAAGAAATTCAATATTGCTGAAATGATTTCAGTCTTTAAAAAAGTCGATAGTAAAGTGACACTTCAACACACACATAGTCGGTTTACTTTCAAAACCTCGTAACTACATCTTGTAACAAGCTGTAGTTACGAGGTTTTGGAAATAAACTGACAATATATACACAGAGGGACAGAATACAAAGCAAGAGACACACAGAGAGACAGAGGGTAGATACGGGTAATAAGACAGAGAGACATAGAGTGGGTGGCTTGGTACGTAGGTAGGTAGGTAAGTAGGTAGGCAGGCCTATAATTTAAATATTTCTTTGGGGCAGGGTTGGGGGTGGGTATGTGGGGCAGGAACATATCAATTAATTATCTTGTAAGAGGATAAAGACAAATTGTTGCAATTTCATTGTTGTTTTCAGTAAGAATGTCTTACAAAACAGTACACAGTGAGAGTAGACCTGATCTTATCTGTGCAGTTTAGGTTTGATCTTTAGTACCAACAAAAATCAGACTTTCAAACCAAAGTTTGCAAATATTGCTATATTAAGGGTACTTTTCACCCAAATTTCTCTACATCTGCTTAGATCAAGCTGCTCATTGTGTGCAATATAATCTTCATCTACACTTGCTACATAAGAGATTAAAGTTGTGTAAGGTGCTTTAAGTGTCAACATTCTATAACAAAAGAAAGCAGACCTGTGAGGGGTTTTCTGATCCGTCAGGTGGTTTGTCGTACCTCGGCAATGCTCCACAAATGATTTTCTTACTAGACATTTTTCCTGCTGATAAAACAGCTATTTCCCCATGCTTTATACCATTCACATATTTTGAACAACACTCTCTTTGTAAGCTTGAACCTGCAGCTTTCAGCACTGATGGACTAAGAAAACCTTTTGACAAGTCCAGTTTGCGTGTACTTGTAGTCATAACAACCTCACACTGAAATACATGTATATTCATCTTTTACAAAGAATTCCCTGTGGAAAAAGGCTCCCAAAAAATTATGGGAAAAAAGGAGAAGACGCTGGTACCCAGAATTTTTCTCTTTTCCTTCAATGTTTTCTTTTCCTCGAAAGTGTATGCTTTCTGTTCATTTTAGGTGAGCCTAAAATTTTGTTGGTTTGTAAATACATGTAGTTATTAACCTTTACCACACAGTTCCAAGTTTAAACGACCCCATAGAAGAAGAACTATGAAAACATTGTGGGCAAAGGAGAAAATGCTGGTAACTTATATTTTCTGCTTTTCTCTCAATGTTTTCTACCCTTTCAGGAACAAGTTTCAATTTTTGAAAATCACATTTATTTGGTTGTTTGCAAATACTTTGATTTGGACAAGTCCAAACCTTTGTTGTTTGGTAAAGAGTTAAGCCTTTACCACAAAACCCAAACTTTTAATAATACTGATAAAGATTTCAAAAACATTGTTGAAAAAGGAGAAAATGCTGGCAACCAGCATTTTCTATCCAATAATGTTTTCTTCCCTTTAACCCCTTACCAGATGACAAAATGTTAGCCTTTTCCCAATAGAAAACATTTGCAGACGACAATTTCTGTGTAGCTCAAATGTTGCAGTTTTTCTCTGAAAGGATAGAAAACCTTGTGGGAAAAGGAGAAAATGCTGGTATCCAGCATTTTTTCCTTTTCCCACAATATTTCAAAAGGCTTGTACCTTAGGGTCGTCAAAAGTTGTCATTGTGTGGTAAAGGGTTAACTGTCAATGAGCATATTCCAGCTGCTTTTACGCAATCATACTTTTATATTAATGTCTAATATTTGCAGTTGTCATAGGATTTGCAGACAACAATTTAGATGCAGCTGGAATTATGCTCATTGGCAGGTAACTCTTTTGCCACACAATGACAACTTTTGACCACCCTAAGGATCAAGCCTTTTGAAAATATTGTGGGAAAAGGAGAAAATGCTGGTTGTTTGGTGGAGAATTAATTTTAATGTAAATTTACAATTGAGTTGGGAACAGTTGGTCACTAAGATTCAAAAGTTAGATAAGTCAAGATTTTCAACTGCAAATCATGAATTGCCCATTTTGAACAATGCTAAAACTATTGCCCCCTTCAGACAACTTATTTGTCCTTGTAGCTGACTAGGTTTTGAAAACATTGTGGCAAAGCTCTAGAATTATCTCAAAAATAATTTTGTTTCACTTACTCTGCCAAGATTGTTTTTTAAATAGAAAAGACAAATGGCAAAACCCAACATGAATAACAAAGAAAGATGTCTAACCAATTAGTACTTAATCCTAAGGCTGTTAAGCTTGACTAAAGGACCTTTTGCAGACAGTGTAGATCAAGATCAGATTCAACAAAATGCACAGTCTGATCTTAGATCTACACTGTCAAATAAGGAGTGCTTTTGACCCCAAAATACCTTTGAACTAGCGAAATTTCAGTTTTTACTATCGGTCTGAAAGTTTCATTTCATTTATTTGGCAGGACAAAGGTTAAAAGCAGATAATCCAGTAAATGCATATTGGTAGCCAACAGTTTCCTGTAAATAACTATTGCAAGTCATGTGCTGAAAAGGAAATTAAAAGCATCTGCAAAAAGTATTTAATGATGTTAGCCTACATAGGTCGACAAGGGTCAAAGTATTTTGCCTTTGGTAAATTTTCTACATGTTCAATGACCATTCTACTGGTGTTATGATGGAGAACAAGTAGAGGATATTTTGCTTATTTTGGTGGAAGATCAAACTTTATTTCATTGAGTGAACATCTTTAGTAATATTGTCATGAGTGGCACCAGAAATGTATGGTAAATTACATCATAGTTCAATCTGGTTGAGTGGCACACTTGCATTTACCTATGTGACTAATGCATGTGAACTACTGTTTCCGCCTGAGTTACACAATAAAATATGTGTTTGTCACTGGTCGTACCCATAAAATTTCGAAAGATATTTCTCTGTTATTTCTCGATAGACTACCGGAAAGCATGAAATAAAGCCACTTTATCATACTGTTTTTTAAACCATATGCAATACAGATACAAAATTTGTATCTGTCTTGTCTGATTTTATCTGTGTACCAGTGTGAGGTTTGCAAATAATTGACCTTTCTGTAGATTTTGATTGACAGGTCTACCAACGTCTTATCGGCCAATGAAAACGCAGCATTAGGCGTAATGTAAACAAAAAAGTCTGACACAATTTCTGGTTAGCTTGCGAGGCGTAACAACCAATATAGCGCATTACTAAGGGGAGCTTGCCAAACTCACATTTATATAAAGGTCAATTGGGCTGACAAATTTGTTGATATTTATTAGCCTTTAGGGAGCCAAACAAATCAGAATTTTACATCCTAGAATTATGACCCAAACAACTTCTATTTCAAGGTTGCTTTTGTCTACAGGGGTTCAGCAAAGTGGATGTTGTAGATCAAAGATCAGACTAGATCTTGTTCTGTACTGGCCTCAAAGGCATCTATAGTTGTGAAAGGTGCTTTAACCCCTTACACACAATCCCGACTTTTAACACCCCTGTGTGAAAGAAGCCTTTTGAAAACATTGTGGGAAAAGGAGAAAATGCTGGTAACCAGCATTTTTCCCTTTTCCCACAATGTTTTCTACCCTTCCTTTATCAAATTTTAATTCCCAAGTCATATTCATTTTCTAGTCTGCGAATGCTTTCAATTTGGATCAGTCTAAAATTTTGTCGTTTGGTAAAGGGTTCAGGGTTAACAAAGATTAAAAAATTAAACATGTACTTACATCTTGATTTATTAGTGTTCCAATGACAAGTTTAACATCTATCTCACCTACTTTAGCAGTTTCAACTAATTTTGCCTTTTCTTCTGAAATATAAATATTAACTCAAGGCTTTTCTAAACCATTGCATTATAAGTATTATACTGCTAGCAACATGAGACTTTTGAAAAAGTTCTTTTGGAATAAGAAAAAAAGCTGATAATCAGCAATTTATTGTAATCCCATAATGTTTTCTGAATGTTCAATCACAGGTTTAATCATTTGTGCCACATTTATCATCTGAGATACTTTTGATATTGATGAGTTTGACATGTTTGTCTGGAAGAGAGTTATTTGTGTCAACTATAATTATGTTTTTTATGTCATTGAGACAATAAAGGAACAGTTACTCTCATACATACATTTACAAGCCTACTGTAAATATCTGTTGAAAACTTTGCTTCAGACAAGTAATTGCTCCTCTTACGAATTTGGGTTCTATTTTACACATGTGCTTTTTTCAAGTCAATTCAAATCAGAACCTGCATCACAGATTCTTGTGACGAGCAACATTAATGACTTTTAGGAAGTCATAATACTCATTTGAACTCTATTCTGTAAATTGATTTAGACTTTTTTGAATTGTCATTTAACTCTTTACCAAACAACAAAATTTTAGGCTGGTCCAAATTAAAAGCATTTGCAGACGACAAAATAAATGTGACTGAAAAATGGAACTTTGTTTTGGGAAGAATAAAAATCATTGTGGGAAAAGGAGAAAATGCTGGTTTCCAGCACTTTCTCCTTTTCCCACAATGTTTTCTCTCTCAGGGTTGTTAAAAGTCGGGATTGTGTAGTAAAGAGTTAAAGCTAAGTTTCAAACATTCTGAAAGATAAACTAAATATATCTAAAACTTGAAAATCATCATCATTGTCATTATAATATACATGTATCTAAAAAACAAAGTGCAAAAAAAAACCACCCAAACTATAATTATATCAAGTAAGATTTCACTGAAAGTCAAAAACTGACCAAAACAACCTCGGATCTTGTGTCATATTGACTGTATGCCAGGCAATAAATATTTGGAATCACCGAAAAACAGACCCCTTGACAGATAACAAAGAAAACATTGCTAAAATGAGGAAATCTGGCTTTATAAAGCTAAATGAAAGTATTTGTATAGGAGAAAATGCTTGTTTCAAGTACTTCATCTTTTCTCACAATTGTTTCAAAAGCTTCCTTCTCCGGCGATTTTGAAACAGACAACTGTTTGACAAAGATTAAAATATTAAACTGTTATTGAAGTTGGAATTACCAAGGTATTCTCCACTTCTTTTCAATCTTCTCATGAATGCCTGATAGGTAGCAGTATCAGCAGGATATATAACAAATCTGACATCTTGTAATTTTGTACTAGTGTTTTCACTCTGGAAATGCTTCACACATTTGAACATAGATCTGGCCACAAGATTTCTGTCATAACTCAACATGCCAGTTCCTAGGGCAGGGAGGGCAATAGAGCTGTGGTTTGCAGAGGAGACCTCTTTTAAACATTTCAAAATCAGTTCTTCCAGTGCCTGCAACAGGTAAATAATCATTGACTGTCTCAGTAATAAAGGTCCCCAGATTATGATCACTACATGTAATTATTTGGTACCACTAAAATGGCAAAATTTCGACTTGTCAAAATTGTAAGCACATACATGTAAATGTATTTGCAGACAAGCAAGACATATGTAGTTACGGCAGAAATGAAGGACGTGTATTTGTATTTGGAAAAGTAGCAGTTTTTCCCTTTTTCCTTAATGTTTACAAGAGCCGTTTTACTTGGTATTACTAAAATGTGTTTGGTAAAAGAATTTGATTCCTACTTAACAAACAATTATAGAGATAAATGAAGATGCTCTGACCATTGCTAAGACTATTAACACCTTTATCAAACAACAAAATTTAAGAGTAGTCCAAACTGAAAGCATTTCCAAATGACAACATAATTGTGAACCTAATTTTGAAGATTGTTTTAGGAGGGATAGAAAAAATTGTAGGAAAAGGGAGAACGTGCTGGTTACCAGCATTTTCTCCTTTTCCCATAGTGTTTTCAAAAGGGTTCTTTTTCAGGGTTGTTAAAAGTTAGGATTGTGTGGTAAAGAGTTAAGAAAGTCATAAGCTGAAATCAAGAAACATAGTTTGTAGAACAAAGATTAAACTTTGCACACAAAGTATTGAGGTTTCAGTTTGTCCTTTTTCTTATTTTTGTCCAGTCCTGAAATACAATGTCAAAAATACCTTTTTGCTGGCCTCTCCAGTCCATTTCTGCAAATTAACATGGTATACATTTGAACACTGCAAGTTGCCTCCACCTGTAACAGCTATGTTGGTTTCAGTTATTCCATTTGGGTATTTATCTTTGCATTCCTTTTGGATAGTATCTCCTGCTGCCTGTAGTAAAGCACGTGATGCAACTCCCTTACTGAGGTCAAGGGAGGCTGATGTGCTGTTCACAATAACATCCACCTTTAACAAAAACAACTATATCTGAGATACAGATAACACAAGAACATAGAAATTACTGTGGTAACCTTTTCCCAGATGACAAAATTTTAGCCTTGTTAAAATTCCAAACTGAAGGCATTTGCAGATGACAATAATTTCAAAGTGACTAAAATGGTGCAATTTTTTCTTTGAAAACATTGTGAGAAAAGGAAAAATGGGATAGTTACCAGCATTTTCTCATTCCTACAATGTTTTCAAAAGGCTTATGTCCAAGAGTTGATCAAAATCAGCAACGTTCTGTAACATGTTACGAAAAAAAAAAATCTCTCAGGTTCTCCATGATTATGTGTACCCATCTTGTAAGTACAAGTACTTGTTAGAACTTTTGAAACCAGAAAATATGAATCAGTACCACAACATAGGTTTAACCCTTTCCCAAACAATCCCTGGTTTTTACGGGTCTGAAATAGTAGCCTTTTGAAAACATTGTGGGAAAAGGAGAAAATGCTGGTAACCAGCATTTTCTCCTTTTCCCACAATGTTTTCTACCCTATCATAGACAGAAATCATCTTTTCAGCAAGAGTTGAATTGTCGTCTGCAAATGCTTTCAATTTGGTCTAGTCAAAAAGTTTGTCGTTTGGGAAAGGGTTAATTTTTTAACTACACATTCCTAAGTTTTGGTGACTCTAAAAGAGAAGATATTGGAAACATGGTAACCAGCATTTTCTCCATATCCCTCAGTGTTTTTTTACAATTTCAAATACGGAATAATCTTTTAGTTAAAGTCAATTATTGTCTGCAAATTCTTTTTATTGGTATAAGCCCATTAACTCTTTACCACACAATCCCGACTTTTAACGACCCTGAGAAAGTAAGCCTTTGAAAACATTGTGGGAAAAGGAGGAATGCTGGTAACCAGCATTTTCTCCTTTTCCCACAATGTTTTCTACCCTTTCCAAATCAAGTTTCATTTTTTGATTCACATTTATTTTGTCGTCTGCAAATGCTTTCAATTTGGGCTAGTCCAAAATTTTGTCGTTTGGTAAAGAGTTAACTTTTTATGCGGTAAAGAGTAGTCCTTTACCACACAATCCCGATCCTGAGACAGAGGCCTTTTAACCAATTACCACACAGTCCCTACTTTTGACGACCCTGAGAATGAAGCCTTTAGAAAACATTGTGGGAAAAGGAGATAATGCTGGTAACTAGCATTTTCTGCTTTTCCCCATAATTTTTTTTCTAGTCCTCACACAACAAATTTCAAATTTTCATTCACTTTTATTTTGTCGTCTGCAGTTGGTAATGAGTTAGAAATATAGTGGGAATAGGAGAAAATGGTAAGAAACAACATTTTCTCCTTTTCCGACATTGTTTTCAAAAGGCTTCTTTTTGAAGGGTTGATAAAGGTCAGGATTGTGTAGTAAAGGGTGCATTGGGCAAATAGGTTATCACTACAAGAAATAAAGCAGGATCACTGCAATATATGACTACATGATCACAAGGACTGGATGCAAGCATTATTGTACCTGTTGATTTTTCATTTCATCTTTGATCACAGAAACTTTAACACTACCATATCTCTTTGACAGTGTATCGTCATCCGAGTCTGAAACTATAACAACATGGATTTTCCTTCTTCAGTATATTCATTGTAAATGTTATACATCTTTATTGTTTTAACTCTTTAACCCTTTATCCCCTTTACCCCATAAGGCATTTCTATGGCATCTCTAATTGACCCTAAAGCAGTTTCTTATGTGTATATGACACCTTTTGATAGCAAAACTCCATAGATACTCATTTCTACGCATTACTTGTAGGAGCCTTTGGAAAACATTGTGGCCAAAGGTGAAATTGCTCGTGACCTTTGGCCACAATGTTTTCTATGCTATCAAAAGGTGTCATATATATGCCACAGAAATGCCTTATGGGGTAAAGGGTTAACCCTTTACCAAACAATCCCTGGTTTTTACAACCCTAGGATAGAAGCCTTATGAAAACATTGTGGGAAAAGGAGTATATGCTGGTAACCTACCCTTCACAAAACAAATTTTAATTTTTCAGTCACTTTTATATTGTCGTCTGGAAAAGCTTTTGATTTGGACAAGCCTAAAATACTGTCATTTGGTAATGAGTTAAACTCTGTTTGGCTCGTAGGTTTTACAGCTTGGAATTTTCCGTCAGTTCTCCATTTTGCCTCTTGTAGGTTGGTCAAAGCTCTGAGTTTATCAAAAACTATTTTTTTCAAGTCCAAATATTAAAGATCAACTGACGACTCATTCACTGCAATAGGCAACCAGTAAAGCCTATATTTGAAAAAATGCAAGTTTCCAGCATTTTCTCCTTTTATGACAGTGTCTTCAAAACCCTTCTTGCTTCTTGTCATTAAAACACGAGATTGTGTGGAAAAGTGTTAAAAAAATATTTAATGTATTTCCAAGTTTGCAACCCTAAAAATTGAAGCTTGTGTTAAACTACCATGCACTGTACGAGGCCAAAGTTGACCACTCCGTTGACTGACCTCCTAACTCTTTAGCACATGACTATTTTATGGACTTGTCCAAAATGACAGAATTCACAGACAACAAAATAAGGCGTGGTTCAAATAATTGAAATTGTTATTTATTCGGGAGATAACAAAGTGGGAAAAGAAGAAAATCCTGGTTACCAGCATTTTCTTCTTTTCCCACAATGTTTTCAAAAGCTTTCTTTCTAAGGGCCGCTAAAACTTGGACTTGTGTGGCAAAGGGTTCAAAAAGTTTGACAGTAATTTATGGGAAATATTTGGGTGAGATATTACAATCATGATTTTGTTTGTATCCACGGCATGGAAAAATGGTAATGATGCGATGACTAGCTTGGTATGTGTATAATGCACCAAAGGAGAATAAATTGTATTTCCTGAAAGGCTAAAAATACATTTCCTTTTAACTCTTTACCACACGACAGAATTTTAGACTTGTTCAAATTGAAAGCATTTGCAGACAACAAAATAAAGGTGACTGAAAAATTGAAATTTGTACTGGGAAGGGTAGAAAACACTGTGGGAAAAGGAGAAAATGCTGGTTACCAGCATTTTCCCCCTTTCTTACAGTGTTTTCAAAAGGCTTCCATCTCAGAGGCGTCAAAAGTAAGGATTGTGTGGTAATGGGTTAAAATCAAGCGAACTGTCATAATCTAGAATATAGCAATGGATCTCGATCTACACTGTTCAAAAAAGCTTCTGGTAACATCTTGTTATGGAAAAAGTTAAACCCGCCTTTTGCCAGAGCATGACTCCAAATACCACAAACCTGAGGAAGAATCACTTTCAGAATCTGATTCCTGACTGGAGTGATCAGATTCTTGATCTGAGTCTTGTACAAGTCCTTCAGCTGGGTCAAAATACTCTGTCATTTCATCACTGTCGCTCATCCTCAAAACAGGCTTAACCTGAACAAAGATAACCAAACTTGAGTAAACGATCCTTGGGAGAGGACAATTCTGGTTACTAGGTTTTTCTTCTTAAGTCTTTACCACAAGATCCCGACTTTTAACGACCCTAAAGAAGAAGTGTTTGGAAAACACTGTGGGAAAAGGAGAAATTGCTGGTAATCAGCATTTTCTCCATTTCCCTCAGTGTTTTCTACTCAATCAAAGAGAGAATTCATCATTTCATCAATGTTTAATTTGTCGTCTGCAAATGCTTTCAATTTGGTCACATCCCAAATTTTGTCTTTTGGTAAAGGATTAATTGGTTAAGTTTTTATCCTGTAACTTAACCTTTTACCCCATAAGGCATTTCTGTGGTATCTCTAATTGACCCTAATTAACAGCAAGGATGAAGCCGTTTTTTATGTGTATAGGACGCCTTTTTATAGCATAGAAAACATTGTGACAAAAGGTGAAATTGCTCGTCACGAGCAATTTCTCCTTTTGCCACAATGTTTTCCAAAGGCTCCTACAAGCAATGCGTAGAAACGAGTATCTATGGAGTAAAGGTTTAACCAAAGAACAAAATTTTAGAAGGGTAAATGCTCTTGTAGATGACAAACAGAAAGAGTATAACATAAAACATCTCTGAAAGGAAAGAAAACATTGTAGGAAAAGTATAAAATGATGGTCACCAGCATTTTCTTCTTTTGTAAAGTCCTTTTTCCTTTGCTAGTTAAAACTCAGGATTGTGCAAAAACTTTTATGTCTGAGAGGGCCGAGTTAAACCAAAAAGCATTTTCAGTGTTGAAATGAAACCTAAATAATTGCAGTGCCACGGAATATCTCACCAAAATGGACAATGAAGATCAAGGATAAGACTGCACATTCTGAGCAGTCTGATCTTGATCTACACTGGTGGCAAAGGCTTCTACAGACATGAAGGGTACTTTAGGGGTTAAATCATAAATGAGCCATACTCCGTGAAAAGAGGGCCGAGTGCGGCAAAAAAATGTACCCAGGTTACCCTGCATAGCCATTAGGCACAGGTTGACCTGGGCCAAAACTTTTTTGCCGTTGATAAATCATCTGCAGGTCAAAGGACCAGTCTGTCTGATGATTTAATTGTTTTCCCCCCTAAGCAGGACTCAAAAGGGTAGAAAACATTGTGGAAAAAGGAGAAAATGCTGGTTACCAGCATTTTCTCCTTTTTCCACAATGTTTTCTAAAGGTTTCTTTCTCAGGGGTGTCAAAAGTAGGGATTGTGTGGTAATGGGTTAATGTAGAGGTACTTTTTCCTTAAAATTACAGGAATTTGACATTCTATAATAAAAAAAAATATGGTAAAATATTTTTAAAAAAACACTCCCCTATATGGGGGGGGGGGTTACCTTCAGTCTGAAGGTGTCTGCTCCGATGCTATTTTTGTGACTGGTCTTCGCATTCCCCTTCATATCAGCCATTCATTAAACCCTTCTGGAAAAAATACAATGTTACCCGCATCTTTTCGAACGGCTCAATGCGACAAAATTTCCAATGACAGCTAATAAAATAGGTATGGATCGTTAGATAAATGATTAATCTTTAAGAGCACACAAAATATGCTGCAAAATACCAATTAAATCAATGGGAATTTACCTTTTTCCAAACGTAAATAAATCCAGCGTATTTTGTAAACCACTAACACGGCGACTTCCGTTAGTCAGGCATGCGCACTCAACAGAATTTGAAATTTGTACAGTCTGGTTCCCTAACCCTATACAGCCAAGTTCGATCAAGGTGTGTTTGTGTACAGCAAAATTCGCAACTAAACCATCCTGTAGCGTGTCAGAGATACTGCGATTTCTGCCAAGACATGCGCATTGAAAAGATCACCATGTTTTGATTTCTGGTGAAGTAGGTCAACGATTATTTACGTTGAAAAGTACAGATTTGCACAAAGGTAAGAGTTGGATATGAACTAACACTAGTTTTTTTGTAAAGATTAATCATTTATCTAACAATCCATGCCAATTTTATTAGTTGTCATTTGAAATTCTGTCGCATAGAGCCGTTCGAAAAGATGCGGGTAAAATCGTATTTTTTCCATACGGGTTCAATGAATGGCTGGCCTGAAGGTGTTAGCGAAGACCAGTCACAAAAATAGCATCGGAGCAGACACCTTCAGACTGAAGGTAGGGGGGGGTGTTTCATATTTTATCAATTGTTTACTTTATAGAATGTTAAATTCCCGTGAATGAACATAATGCATGTGTAAATACTGCTCGAAAAAGTGACCAATAACGCAGCAATAAAACAAAAATTATATCTACTTGTTCTTTTGTCAATGAGTTTCCCATAATAATCACAGCCTGATATAACGAAAGGGAAAGTGAAAGTAGCATCTGAATAAATCATGTCATGTGAACACCACTTTAGAAGTCTACTGGCTAAATGCCATAATTTCATTGTTTCAATATCCAGAGTAGACGTGGGAAGAAAGTATAGAAAAGCGAGCATTTTATAATAACTTATTTTGTCTTTCCTGGAC
This sequence comes from Tridacna crocea, assembly GCA_943736015.1. Taxonomy (NCBI): domain Eukaryota; kingdom Metazoa; phylum Mollusca; class Bivalvia; order Cardiida; family Cardiidae; genus Tridacna; species Tridacna crocea. Next base: position 31,987,889 of record OX031063.1, on the reverse strand, counting down.
ATGGAAATCCTACCTATGTATTTTGCTTTTGGATAGAATAAATGGCGGTGCGCGAAGATTCGTGGGCGGGGCGATGACATTGTTGACGGTCAAACTAAAACACCCAATATGGGAAAATTCGTCCTTCGGTGCCCTACGGTTTACAGTCAAAACGTACACGAAGCAAAGCGTACCCAAGTCATAAGGTACCCAAGTGGAGTCAGATCGTACCCAATATGAAGTCAAAACGTATCCATGATCTTTAAAGTGTTTTTATCGCCTATCTTTGTGCAAATTAATGGAAAAGTTGAATTCACCATCTTGATTTTGATGATATATATTTCTCTCTTAACTTTGCTTTACGTAATTAAGACAAATAATGAAGAATATTGCAGAATAAAGCTAAGTCTATTAAATGCTTCATGATTAAATTAACAGTGTTTCTGTCTGTCTGTCTGTCTGTCTGTCTCTCTCTCTCTCTAAGACAGTTTTTTTTCATCAAGCTTTGTCCCGAAAACCTGCTGACGGTTTGAAATAATAACTGCACGATGGACAAACTAACTACGAGGTACAAGGCAAATCATGTAGGCAACTACTGCAGCTACCATCGTAAAGAGACCAAATACGATAGTTGTGCTGAAGTTAATTCACTGTCACGATGTGTCGTGTATCACATGATCAAACTGCACGGACACTCAGAGGGATCTTAGTTTATAATCTTTAACTCATTACCAAACGACAAAATTTTAGGCTTGTCCAAATCGAAAGCATTTTCAGACAACAAAATAAAAGTGACTAAAAATTTAAAATTTGTTTTGTGAAGGGTAGAAAACATTGTGGGAAAAGGAGAAAATGCTGGTTACCAGCATTTGCTCCTTTTCCGGCAATGATTTATAGATGCTTCTTTCTCAGGGGCGTCAAAAGTATGGATTGTGTGGTAACGGGTTAAAGGGCCTAAAAGGTCGCGAGACCTTAAACATTGACAGCAAAACTATACTGCACGTGATGCCAATCCGTGTAACGATAAGGATCCGACATCATATGATCTAACCTAATCACTTTCATATCGGCGATTTACTTCAGAAACCTCATAACTAAAGCTTGATTTCAAGCTGTAGGTACGTGGTTTCCTGGAAGGATCAACCAATAATAAAGGGTCGCAGGATTTGAGTAGCGAAAAAACACATGATCAAGAATCTGTCAACTCCATAGCTAGAATTTTATTTCAAACGCAATTTAGAAAAAAATAAAGGACAGGGGCCATGCCTTAACAAAAGGCCGTTCGATGCCTCTCCGTGATGCACTGTACCACACAAGTCATCATATTATGGATATATAAAATTGTGACGCATCACGCAAAAAGGGATATTCTGGGAACCGCGAAAAGTGTCAACCCTGGCCAGACTGCGCAAATTGCGCAGGCTGACCAGGGTTGGCACTTTTCGCTTTAATGACATTTTCTGTATAAAAAGTGATCTTTGTAGCTTGTTATACAATCATTTTTGAATCATCAACTTAAACTGACTTCCACTCTTGTTGATCTGTTTTCATCTAATTGATGTACAGAATTCCCATATGATCCCTTCTTGTGATGGTCATGAATATATTTTGTCTAAAAACTGACTGACTCTTAAGACAGACTGATCCTTTGACATACATAAAACTCACCAAGATGAAAAAAAAAAAAGATCACCCTAGGTCAGCCTGCGCAAGCAAACCTGGATCAATATTTCTTGGATATTTTTTCAAAAGATATTAAACCGCGTTTCACCCAGCACGGGTCAGTCAATTTGGTGTTACTTATTCAACTTTCAACCAACATTTGAGATAGCCCGGCGTCTATCAATGTTTATACTGAGCAAGTCAATTAATGTCAGAGACTTTTTTTCAAAGACCAGCTGGGGTCTTGCCCATGAACTTTTTTTTGTTTCTGACTTGCTCCTCCTGTTAGTCTTTCTCCTTTACTAATAATTCCTACAAATATGCTAAAGGCATGGTGGAAACTGAATCCTACATTTATCATAATCGTAATCGTCTTAGAAGATTAGTTGTCTTAGAACTGCCAGTTCTATGACTGTTGAAATGACTTGCTGACTGATGCGTCTTTTCGTGGACAACGTAAATGGGATCGAATGTGGCATTAATTCAACAAAGCTTGAAAATATTCGCCATTTCTGTTTTCAGTCTTAGCATCAACTGCACCTTACAGTCTTGATTTTTTCCCAGATTTATTTAAAGGTGGCCCTTCAGAATTTGGGACTAAAATTTTACAAAAATACAAAAAGTATCATCTTTATACTCCCAAAGCCTTAAAATCGTCATTCATAAAACCCCAGTAGTCGAAAACCATCCGACAACACGAGAAATTAGAGATTTACTACGGCCAAGGTCGACATCGACGGGAAACACGTTCTATTTTTACATGAACAACTCGTTCATTTACATATTGGAAATACGCGGACGAAGCTTCAAACATAGCGTCCGAAGAAGATATTATGAAAGATGATTACATGTTTTTTATGTAATGGAATTTAAGCGTAATTAGTCACGTGCCAGTCACTTAACGTTCCCACAATGCATTTTTTATTTTTGGCGCGAAATCTAAAAATAGCTTAAGAGGCTACGTAGCCTTTTAAGGGAATGCTATCAAAATTTTTTTTCCGGTAATTCTATGATTCTTAATTATTGATGATTTGTATTGTTTTTTCATATAAATTTCAGTGATATATATATTTTTTGATTTGGTGTGATGTAAAATTTCTAAGTACCCACCTTTAACTTGTGTTAGATTTGTTTAACAAAGTTTTTTTTTTTTGTAAGAATGCCCGGTGCTACTATCATTGTATTTCGAGTAGTATAAATCCTTCTTCTCACCCGTAATCTATTCTATATGTACAGTGTAAGTCAAGAGCAGTATTATCTAAGATCCTGGATGTTCAGTATTCTGTTATGAAAGGATTGCCGTTGTACATATTTACAGATATCAACTTTGCTGTATCAAGGGAGGTAACCAATCTATGCCCTAAACAGGGTGACTTTGTCCGAGGTAAAGATCTTTCAATTCGCATTATCTGTGTTCTTCCACCAGCTAGAAGTATCCAGTTAGATTATTATAGCGTTTGAATTTTTTTTTTTCTCAATTCCAAGTTATAAGTACCCCAAACAAGACAGTTAAAAACATTGGGGAAATAAGAGAAAATGACCAGCATTTTCTCATTTTTTCCCTACAGTTTTTTATACCCTAGCAGAAAAGCTCTTTTCTCCCATTTTGAATTTGTCATTCATGGATGCTTCAAATTCAGTATAGTGAAGAGCTTGTTTGGTTAAGAGTTAACGACGTATATTACATTTTTTTTCTAACGAACAAGTATTTTCAAACTTTGCACATACAAAGCTCATCATGTCTCTTAGAGTACAGGAAAAAAAAAAAAAAAAAAAAAAAATATGGTAAATACATTTCCAAATTCAGCGTATAAGTTGTAATAGATTTATTACCCTATTATTACCCTATTCTTTAATAGTCAGTTAGAAAGGAAAATTACCGAAAGAAGGTACAAAAAAATATACCTCATTTTAATGAAATTCTTATAGTTTTGCACAACAACACATAAAGGCCTTGTTTTGAGGATGGTAAATGTACAATTCTACATAGACCATTGACTAAAAAATGGGGTTAACTCAACCATTGACTTAAAAATGGAGTTAACCTGGTCGAATAAGGGTTAATCTTTAATAAATACATACTTTTAATCGGTAAATTTTTATCAAAGTTTTCACACTTACAGTATCTATAATTCTAAACACCTTGAGTAAAAATGATACCTTTTCGTGCTTATTTCGTTGGTAAATTGGGGTGAAGGTCAATGTGGAAGTTAGTTTTTTTTATGGACAAAAGAAAAAGGGTAAAGCTCAGCAGACATAGTGGGAAAAAATGAGAAATTTGGCCATTAGAAGAGATTTCTCCTCTTCCTACAATAATTTTCAAAGTGGAAATAGCTATACTTCCACAGTTTTCAATTTCCTGCTTTTGTTTGCTTGTTCGGTGTATAACGCCTTGTCAACAGTATTTTGATAATCTGACCGTGACAGTTCATAGAACCATTTTTTTTCTCTTTATTTATACTACCCAAAGAAATTGTGTTTATTTCAGTGCACCAATAGTATTACTATCACTATGTGCGAAAAATACATAGGTCCATTTTCGATTCACTATTCATGACACAGTAAGATGCGCGCGAACATTTGTCATATACGTCGGTAAAGCCAATGGAACAATTCAAACTAAAGACAACGACAAGAAAGGTAAGAGTTAATCTGAGATGTCAGCTCTTGTAATATAATTATATGCATGCAGTTCATGGTCCGTAGTCATCAAGTATCCCTAGGAAAATTTTAGTCTTATTCTAAAAAGGTTTCTTGAATTTGAAAATAACATAAAGCAAATGGGATAGTCAGGCAAACCTTTGGTAACTTTCTAATTCTACAATTCTTTGCAAGGAATAAAGGAAGCCTGTACCATATCAGTAGTAGTTTTCTTTCATGGTTATCATTAAAGCCGAAGAAATGGATATATTTTTTTTCCTAAATAAATGAATATAGTTACAAATAGTAGGCCTACTTATCATTTGTTGTAAATGTAAAAAAAAAAACGAGCAACCCCTTCGTCAGGTAAGCGAATTGTGAAGTGTGAAAACTGATACAGGGATACAGTACATTCATAAGATAACCTAATGGTCGTATGAGGCAACCAATGGTCGTTTACTTGTGCCAAAAATTTATTCAGATGTATAGTTACTTACCTAAAATAGAAGTTGTTTAAATCCAGATCTAAATGAAATACCTCAGATCCTTACCGCAATGACACCAAGTTTATAACTGTACCTAACTGCAGGTTTAACCAAGGTGTAAGTGACGCCATTTCTCAGTGATGTCTAGCTTCATTGAATTGGGGCACTCACAAAAGAATATCTATTTCGTCAGCATACGCAATTTTGTTTAGACCATAAGGCAGCGAATTTTCGCTGAATACGCTTTGGAATGGTAATACATGTAAAGCTTTTCTTTAAATGCATGTAAAGATTTTGTAGCCACTTTTGCACCGAAAGGTTTAAGCCTGGCGTGATTAAGATATACTCTGATAGGCTCCATTCTGTATCAAAGGTTAGACTTGATTAGACTTTGAGGAGTAATAGTCAACTGATCTGCAGAAAATCTTTAGATAGCAATAGGTTCGGTCCATGTCAGCCTATGCGAACTACCCAGATTGACAGGTCGAAACTTTTTGCAGATGCATTATGCCCTCTTTTAACAGAGCATGACCCAATTTTAAGCTCAAAGATACATGTATAATAAGAGGATACCTTGAATTACATCTTTTGGCCTGGCGCCGCCTCTGTCACAGAAATTCATTGTTGGTTGTGAGTCGTGCTTGTGATCTTGATAGGCTTCAACATGTTCTTGCGTACTGTCAAATTGTTTACGTGTTTCGTTGTCACAAACGTCTACAGTTACGTCTTGTTCTGTATTAGCTTTGTCTATTGAAGGTTTTTTTCATGAAAAAACAAGAGGGCCATTGACCCTGGAACGCTCACCTTAGACTATAGCTTATGAGAGAAATTCAATTCTTCGAACAACTTTGGTAAAGCTTCACCCAAGGAACATCCTTGCCAAGTTTCATCAAGATTGGCCCCGCGGGTTAGGAGAAGAAGATGTTTAAAGAAATTGTTGACGGACGACGGACGACAGACGCCGGACATAGGGCAATGAAATATCAAAGCTCTACACCTTCCAGTTTCAAAGAAGAATTTTGAATTTTCCTTCTTTGTCCTATGTTCGAAATTGTGGTCCCCGGGACTGGGCCAGTTTTGACCAAAGCAGCATCCTTGGAACAAACTTGGTAGAGGTCCACTCAAAGATACTACATACCAAATATCAAAGCTCTACACCTTCCCGTTTAAGAGAAAAAGAAATTTAAAATTTTCCGTCTTTGTGCCTATGTTCCAACCTGTGACCTCCAAGGCAGGGCCAGTTTTGATGCCAGGGACATCATTTGACCAAACTTGGTAGAGGTCCACTAGACGATTCTGCATACCAAATATCAAAGCTCTGCACCTTTAAGTTTCAGAGAAGAAGATTTCTAAAGTTTTCCTTCTTTGTTGCTATGTTCGAACCCGTGACCCCCGGGGCAGGGCCAGTTTTGACCCCAAGGGCATAAAATGAACAATCTTGGTAGAGGTCCACTAGGAGATGCAACAAACCAAATATCAAAGCTCTACGCCTTCTAATTTCTGAGGAGAAGAATTTTAAAGTTTTTCTTCTTTGTTCCTATGCTCAAACTTGTGACCCCCGGGGTGGGACCAGTTTTGACCCCAGGGGCATCATTTGAACAAACTAGGTAGAGGTCTACTAGGAGATGCAACAGACTAAATATCAAAGCTCTACGCTTTCTAGTTTCTGGGAAGAAGATTTTTAAAGTTTTCCTTCTTTGTTCCTATGCTTAAACTTGTGACCCCCGGGGTGTGGCCAGTTTTGACCCATTGGCCATAATTTGAACAAACTTGGTAGAGGTCCACTAGGAGATGCAAGAGACCAAATATCAAAGCTCTACGCTTTCTAGTTTCTGAGGAAAGGAATTTCAAAGTTTTCCTTCTTCGTTACTATGCTCAAATTTGTGACCCCTGGGGTGGGGCCAGTTTTGACCCAAGGGGCATAATTTGAACAAACTTGGTAGAGGTCCACTAAGAGATGCCACATACCAGTATCAAAGCTCTTCACCTACAAAATTTAAGGGAAGAAGATTTTTAAAGTTTTCCTTCTTTGTTACTATGCTCAAACTTGTGACCCCCGGGGTGGGACCAGTTTTGACCCCAGGGTCAATATTTGAACACACTTGGTAGAGGTCCACTAGGAGATGCAACATACTAAATATCAACTCTACGCCTTCAAGTGTCAGAGGAGAAGATTTTTAAAGTTTTCCTTCTTTGTTCCTATGCTCAAACTTGTGACCCCCCGGGAAGGGCCAGTTTTGACCCCAGGGGCAATATTTGAACAAACTTGGTAGAGGTCTACTAGGAGATGCCACATACTAAATATCAAAGCTCTACGCCTTCAAGTGTCAGAGGAGAAGATTTTTAAGGTTTTCCTTCCTTGTTCCTATGCTCAAACTTGTGACCCCCGGGTTGGGGCCAGTTTTGACCCCAGGGGTATAATTTGAATAAACTTGGTAGAGGTCCATTAGGAGATGCTACATACCAAATATCAAAGCTCTTAGCCTTCTAGTTTCAGAGGAGAAGATTTTCAAAGATTTCGGTTTTTTTCATTCTTTTTGTTGCCATGGCAACCAGAGTTATGGGTGGAATTAAATTTTTTGAACAATTTTGGTAGAGCTTCACCCAAGGAACATTCCTGCTTCATGAAGATTGGCCCAGCGGTTTAGGAGAAGAAGATGTTTAAAGAAATCGTTGACGGACGACGGACATAGGGCGATCACAATAGCTCACCTTTAGCACTTTGTGCTAAGGTCAGCTAAAAACACAAAGATTAAAACAGGAAATGCCGACTATCACATAAACAAAAAATCAAAATTTTAAACTTGAAATGGCTACTCTTCCCATACTGTTTGTTGGATTTTTTTTCAACATCAATAGGGTTGAAGCTATGATGAGATAAACTGTGCAAGTCTCATTAAATCTGACCACAAATGCAGACTATCACATAAACAAGAAATGAAAATTTTTAAAGTTAAATGGCTAGTTTTTGCATACTGTTTGTTGGATTTTTCTCAACATCAATAGGGTTTAAGCTATTGATGAGATAAACAAACAGTGCAAGTTTCATGGAAATTTGACCACAAATGCAGACTTTATCGCATAAACAATAAATGAAAACTTTCAACTTGAAATGTCTACTTTTCCCATGCTGATATTTGGATGTTTCTCAAAATCAATACAATTGAACCTATTGATTATTTTAACAAACTGTGCAAGTTTCATGGAAATCTGATAAAAATATGCAGGCTTTATCGCATAAACAAGAAAAAGAGTAACAGATGGCGGACGAACAGACAGGCGGAGGGATACAAGGATAGACACACGAAATGCTGGTAACCAACATTTTCTCCTTTTCCCACAACATTTTCTATCATTCCAAAATCAAATTTCAATTCTTGAGTCACTTTTGTTTTGTTGTCTGTAAATGCTTTCAATTTGGACTAGTCCAAAGTTCTGTCATTTGGTAAAGAGTTGAGTGTTCTCTTTTAGCCTAATGAAATGACAGTTTCAAGTATACAGTACAGCCTATAATTTTGTTTTTAAGGTAAAATTTTTGGGAAATAAAACATTCGTAATTGGACAGTGTGGATCCAAGATCAGACAGCACATTCTTTGCAGTCTGTTCCTGATCTACGTTTTATGTGAGTGGTGTGTGTTGACTTTCATTTAGCTGCTTGGGGCTGGATACACTTTAACAAAGTGTACTATTCCACAGTGTTTCTGGATATATAATCCTTTTCTCATAAACAGAGTATGGCACTGCTGTAGGACCCGTCAAATTCCCACCTTCCCGCACGGCTCCTGTTACTTGAACTGCACTAATCTATATCAAGAGACATGCAAAATTAGATTGTAGAAATGTTCGTTAACCTGCAGACAAATTAAGGATTGCTGTTTGACAGTGCAAGTAGACAGTAGCACTGCCCAGCATCACAACAATTCTGTCAATAACAGGGGTTGGTACATACACAAGGACCTCAGATCTTCACCATATAGGGGCAAAACACCTGAAGTTCCATGAGTTTGCCAAAATTAATCATAAAGGATCATTCAGATAGATGGCTTATCGTTATATTTTTTCACAAGTACAATTACAAGGTAGTGACAATATTTGCTGGAAATTATTGACAAAGATGAGTCCACACATCCTTGTAGTCTCATCTTTGCCAGTACTTCCTGGTCAGTTGTTCAAATATTCAAGACAAACCTGCAGTATGTACAGTCTGATCTTGCATCTACACAGTCCAAAATAGGAATATATCTTTTTCATGAAATTACATTTAAAATATGCTCACAAAAATTGCTTAGTTTTTCTTGGGGATATTTTTGACACAGACATTTCTCTTTACCAGGTGACAAAATTGTAGCCTTGTCCAAACTGAAAGCTCTTGCAGACGACAATCCCACTATGGCTCAAATGGTGCAATTTCTCTTTGTTAGGGCAGAAAACATTTGGGAAAAGGAGAAATTGCTGCTAACCAGCAATTTTTCCTTTTCCCAAAATGTTTTTAAGAGGCTTCTCTTCCAGAGGTGTTACAAGTCCACAATATGTGGTAAAGGGATAATGAGCACAAAAATTAGCCCAGTCCTGATGGAATCAAGAACCAGTTCTTGTGATGTGACTGAAATTATGTTGAAGGCAGCATAAAACACCATCAATCAATCATTGAATCAACCTATCTGTCTTTGTGGTATCTGAATATAGTTATGTTTACAAGGTTGTAAATAGTCAAACCATTTTAGATCGACAAAGGGAAAACTGAATGAAAAAGGTGTGTCTGTGAGATGACTGAAATAATGCAGAAAGTGGCGTAAAGCATCAATCAGTCAATGTTTGCGTTTTTTTCATTGCAGTTATGTTTTAAAAAGTTGGATAGTCTCAATATTTTATTTGGATATAGGGTGAAGTGTATCAGTGTTTTCATTGTGAGTATTGTGTGTGAAATGTTTCTATAGGTTTTGGGTCTTGATTAGTCGTTGTTATGCAATTTGATTAGACTATGACCACAATTCATGGAAAACACACACACTTATGGTGATCAGCTGAGCTGTGATAACTTGGTATTCTGAATAGCCATTAGAACAGGATCTTAAACTGGTAGCACTAGGAAGTTGTGGGCAAGTAAGTTCAGCAGAATTATTTTTCACCTGTTCTTTTTTACTAACATAAACAATAAACCACATATCTTCTTTGGCAGATATCATTATTACGTACTTTACTATTTAGTCATTTTTGTTTATCCTCATACGCCTCATTAATATTGAAGTATAGTTGCTAAATAATTAACCCTTTTCCCAAACAAGCCCTGGTTTTTACGTGTCTGCAGTAAAAGTCTTTTGAAAACACTGTGGGAAAAGGAGAAATTGCTCGTAACGAGCAATTTCTCCTTTTCCCATGGCGTTTTCTTCCCTTTTTGAGAACTTTCTGCCATTTTCTCCAAATGTAAAATTGTCGTCTGCAAACTCTTTCGGTTTGGAAGGGTCCAAAATTTATCGTTTGGGAAAGGGTTAAATTGGTTCCAGCATGGATCAGCAAGAAAGTGTACAGTAGGTCTAGTAACCTGGAGGCCCTTAGCCTGAATGGAAGCACTGAACTTTTCGCAAGATTGTCCATAAGCAAAACATTTCAGGGTCCTGGCCTAGAACTGAAAAAAGCTTCTGTGCACTCTAGAGGCCACATTTTCAGCCCGATACTCAAGATCTAGGTCAGAAAGGTATTTTGAATTTTTTTTTATGATCAAAAAGGTCACTGAGCCAAATCCTAGAAAAAAAATGTGTGCAGTCAGAAGCCTAAGTTATCAAATCTCTCCAACAGTGGTGAGTTTAAAAGGCAGACTGCCACATAATTTGCTGTTTAAATCTATTTTCTTGCAAAATTGTACTGATAAACAGTCTGTTTCGTCTTTGTTTTGTAAATAAACCGAAATCAAAAAACCGAAACAGGATATAGGCATGGTTTATTTTTATATGACGAATATCAGAAAAATATTTGTTAAATCAAATTGCTATTCAAATGACCTCTCAAAATGACCGTCATGTAAAGCATAAATATGAGGTTTCTACGAGGTGGCTTTTTTACTTGTTTGTTTACATGTACCAAAATGCATTGAAATTAAAAGCTGATAAACTATTTGAAAACACTGATGCAGACCTCTTCTGGAAAAAAAGAAGCCAACTTGTTTCATGAAACTTGGCCCTGGCCTTTGGCAGATGATATACTTGTATAAATGTGTATAATACACAAGGGGTCAAGGAGGAGGAAACTTCTGTTTCTCCACAAGAGGCCTTCTACTGAGGTCTTTTAATTTTATTCTTAATGTTGTTTTCATTTGGGTGTAAATATTTAAGGCATGGTTGTTTGGACAATGTAGAGCATGTCATGATATTGTGAAAATCAATAAGCCATTTATGTATTAACATGGATCAGGCGGAAAAATTGGGGGGAAAGTATTTAATAATGGACACATGAATTACATAATTGATGTATTCCTTTGACTAATGAACATTTTTGTTTTTGAATATATTAGGGGAAATCTACTACATTCCCAGAACTAGACATCAAAATAGTTGGTCTCTGTGATTAGTATATATTGTATTCATTGACCGTAAATTGACAGTATAGAAAGGAAATCTTGTTTTAAGTAGGTGATGACCTTCGGAAGAAAAGGACAAACAGACCACTGGTGACACAGACTACCAAAGAGGCCAGAGGGTAATGGTTACCTGATAATGGGTGAAGATGTTTCAAATGATTTTTATATGTTCTTCTCCATCATGCATGCTCCTAATGAATGAATGAATGTTGTTTTATGGCGCATCGATGCATGCTCCTGTAGGGAGATGTTTACACTTGTAAGTTAAAGAAATTAGTTAAATGAAAAATCAGATTTTCAGACAAGCTTTCAATTTTTAAAATAGCCTTCTTTTGCAATGGCATTGTTCACACAAGAAGTATGGAGTGGACTCTACAAAACTTCTTCCTGGTCAGTTGTTTTTAGTGGGGTTCATCTACCATCCTTGCTGGCTTTGGGTGTTCCATACTTTCTTGTGTCTTCAAATGCTTTCCTCCGGAAATAACTGCAGTCACTATGGATAAGTCAACAGATGCTGAGTGATAAAATTTCAGTTGAATACTGCATTTAGTCCATAATGTGTGTTTTTCAAATTCATATTGTCAGGACCCAAACATCATATTACTCTTTTAGTTTCTCAGTCTGAAAATAACTGCAGTCTTGATGATTAAGTAAACAGATACTGAAAGATGAATAAAAATTGGCTAGAACACACATACAGTGTAATTGCTTGGCAAAGGTGGTGACGTTTGTACTTTGTTGACTCACTGGTTGACCACAGAGCCTGTTCTGTAAAATTGCACATTTCAAGGGTTTATCAGTAAAGAAAGGGATATATGGCATTACACTCTTTCTTTTAAGTTTCCAGCAATGTAGACTTATGTTGTGCTACAAGTCTACTGCATGGATATGCACCAATTCATGAAGTCAGTCCGGATTGTTATGCAGCCGCCCCATACAGAAACCCAGTAAAGTCTGATGAGATGTCTTCTATGTTCAAATGGCAAGACTGTACATTTTTTCCCTTTATTTACATTTATGTGTAGAAGGGGACACATGGGGGTGTGGGGGAGGGGGAAGATTCTTTTTCTTTCTACCTACAGATTTCATGAGTAATAACTACAGATTTGATGAACAAAGTATAATTGTGTGTGAACACAAGACACCGACTACCAAAGAAGAGGCCAGAGGGTAATGGTTACCTGATAACGGGTAAAGCCGTTTCAAATAATTTTTATATATTTTTCTCCATCATGCATGCTCCTGTAGGGAGATATTTACACTTGTAAGTTAAAGAAATTAGTTACATGAAGAATCAGATTAGCAGACAAGCTTTCAATTTTTTAAATAACCTTCTTTTGCAATGGCATTGTTCACGCAAGAAGTATGGAGTGGACTCTACAAAACTTCTTCCTGGTCAGTTGTTTTTAGTGGGGTTCATCTACCATCCTTGCTGGCTTTGGGTGTTCCATACTTTCTTGTGTCTTCAAATGCTTTCCTCCGGAAATAACTGCAGTCACTATGGATAAGTCAACAGACGCTGAGAGATGAAATATCAGTTGAATACTGCATTTAGTCCACAATGTGAGTTTTTTCAAATTCATACAGTCAGGACCCACACATCATATTACTCTTTTAGTTTCTCAGTCTGAAAATAACTGCAGTCTTGATGATTACGTAAACAGATACTGAGAGATGAATAAAAATTTGCTAGAACACACATACAGTGTAACTGCTTGGCAAAGGTGGTGACGTTTGTACTTTGTTGACTCACTGGTTGACCACAGAGCCTGGTCTGTAAAATTGCTCATTTCAAGGGTTTATCAGTAAAGAAAGGGATATATGGCATTACACTCTTTCTTTTAAGTTACCAACAATGTAGACTTATGTTGATACAGCCGCCCATACAGAAACCCAGTAAAGTCTGATGAGATGTCTTCTATGTTCAAATGGCAAGACTGTACATTTTTTCCCTTTATTTACATTTATGTGTTGAAGGGGACACATGGGGTTGTGGGGGAGGGGGAGATTCTTTTTCTTTCTACCTTCAGATTTCATGAGCAATAACTACAGATTTGATGAACAAAGTATGGTTGTGTGTGAACACAGACACCGACTACCAAAGAAGAGGCCAGAGGGTAATGGTTACCTGATAATGGGTAAAGCCGTTTCAAATAATTTTTATATATTTTTCTCCATCATGCATGCTCCTGTAGGGAGATATTTACACTTGTAAGTTAAAGAAATTAGTTACATGAAGAAACAGATTTTCAGACAAGCTTTCAATTTTTTAAATAACCTTCTTTTGCAATGGCATTGTTCACGCAAGAAGTATGGAGTGGACTCTACAAAACTTCTTCCTGGTCAGTTGTTTTTAGTGGGGTTCATCTACCATCCTTGCTGGCTTTGGGTGTTCCATACTTTCTTGTGTCTTCAAATGCTTTCCTCCGGAAATAACTGCAGTCACTACGGATAAGTCAACAGATGCTGAGAGATGAAATATCAGTTGAATACTGTATTTAGTCCACAACGTGTGTGATTCAAATTCATATTGTCAGAGCCCACTGATCATATTACTCTTGAGTTTCTCGGTCTGAAAATGACTGCAGTCTTGATGATTAAGTGAACAGATATTGAGACGAATAAGAGTTTGGTTAAAAACTGTGTTAAGTCTTCAAGGTGTGTATATGAAAATCTTGTTGTCAAAATCCTCATTTCTTGGTTGGAAAATGACTGAAGTGTTTATTTTTAAGTCAACAGGTGCTGAGAGATTAAGGAATCGGCTGAAAAATGTGTTAAGTCTATACTTTTTGCATGTCAAATTCATTATAGCCAAGACCCACACATCCTTAACGTCCTCAGTTTTTCAATTCTAAAATGGTTACAGTCTCTTTAGTTTCAGGAACAGTTGCGTAAGACATACAAAGAAGGGTTTGGAAAAGTCTGTTAAGTCCATATGTGTATGTAAAATTCATGTTGCCAAGCTCAACATATCCAATGCTTTTGAAGCACATTCTTTTCTGAAAAGTATGGATGAAATCAATGCAAAAAACTTAGTATGGCTATATGTTGCATCTAGAACACACATATTTGCTTACCAAAGGTGGTTAAGTTGGTAATTTGTTAACTCAATGGTTGACCACAGAGCCTGGTCTGTAAAACTGCTCATTTCAAGAGTTTATCAGTAAAGAAAGGGATATAGGGCCTTACACTTTCTTTTTTAAGTTTCCAACAATGTCTACCGCATGGATATGCACCCATGCATGAAGTCAGGATTGTTATGCAACCTCCTCATACAGAAACCCAGTAAAGTCTGACGAGTTGTCGTCTATGCTCAAATGGCAAAACTGTAAATAGTTTCCCTTTATTTGCATTTGAGTGTGGAAGGGGACACTTGGGGAAGTGGGGAGGATTCTTTTTCTTTCTACCTACAGAATTGATATACAATAACTACGGATTTGATGAACAAGGTAGGATTGTGTGTGAAGAGACTGCCAAACTATTGTATTTATCATACAATTTAAAAATCATTTCATCTGTTTTGCTATGAAAGATGCACTACTTATGAAGGTGTGGAGACACAGCTCAGAAATTGAAAATCAGCAAAGACTGCCACTGGCGATGGTAATAAACAGTTTATTTCATCTACCCTTTACTTTTCCATATATGATTTGTATGTGGGTATATATGTGTGTCTAAAGATTTGTATATAGGCAAATTTCTTCTCAATTCAAGTTTCCAATACTATGGAAACAAACAATTTTGCCTTCTAATTTGGTTACAGAAGCTAGCCTAGAGATTGACGCCCAAACACTGTGCTTTTTCTTATTTGGTTAGGTACACATGTTAATAATTTCTCCCATACTATTGTATTTCTCATTATGCAATAAAAAAATTAATCTATTTTGCTATTACTGTGCTGAATACACAATTACAAGAAAGATATCAGTGGTTGGAAATAGAGATAACTCACAAATTCCTACCCACTAATAGACAGAAAAGCTGTTCTACAAAACTTGAAAACATGTCAAAGGAGGAAGAAACTTCTGTTTCTCCACACGAGGCCTTTTATGGAAATCTTTCAGTTTCATTCTTAATGTTGCTTTCATTTGGGTGTAAATATTAAAGGCATGGTTGTTTGAACAACTTAGAGCATGTCATGATATTGAGAAAATCAATTAGCCATTTATGTATTCACATGGATCAGGCGGAAAAAATTTGGGATAAACTATTCAAAAGTGGACAAATGAAGTATATCTATATAGTTGATGTATTCCTTTGACTAATAAACATTTTGTTTTTAATATATTAAGGAAAGACTACTACATTCTTAGAACTTGACATCAAAATAGCTGGTGTATGTGATTAGTATATATTGTATTCATTGACTTTAAAGAAAGGCAATTTTGTTTTAAGTAGGTGATGACCTTCCGGGGAAGAGGAAAAACAGATCACTGGCGACACAGACTACCAAAGAAGAGGTCAGAGGGTAATGATTACCTGATAATGGGTGAAGATGTTTCAAATAAGTTTTATTGTTTTTCTCCATCATGCAAGCTCCTAAAGGGAGATGTTTACACTTGTAAGTTGAAAAAAATTATTCACATGAAGAGTCAGATTCGCAGACAAGCTTTCAATTTTAAAATAATCTTCTTTTGCATTGGCATTGTTTACACAAGAAGTATGGAGTGGACTCTTCAAAACCTCTTCCTGGTCAGTTGTTTTTAGTGGGGTTCATCTACCATCCTGCTGGCATTGGGTGTTCCATACTTTCTTGTGTCTTCAAATGCGTTCCTCCGAAAATAACTGCAGTCACTATGGATAAGTCAACAGATGCTGAGAGACGAAATATCAGTTGAATACTGCATTTAGTCCACAATGTGTGTGATTCAAATTCATATTGTCAGGACCCACACATCATAATTATAAATCTTGTGTTTCTCTGTCTGAAAATGACTGCAGTCTTGATGATTAAGTGAACAGATTCTTAGAGATAAATAAAAAAAATGCTAGAACACATATACAGTGTAATTGCTTGCCAAAGGTGGTGAAGTTTATACTCTGTTGACTCACTGGTTGACAACAGAGCCTGGTCTGTAAAATTGCTTGTTTCAAGGGTTTATAATTTAAGAAAGTGATATATAGCCTTATGCTGTTTCCAACAATGTAGACTTAAGTTGTGCTCCAAGTCTACCGCATGGATATGCACCAATTCATGAAGTCCGTCCAGATTATTATGCAACCTCCCCATACAGAAACCCAGTAAAGTCTGATTACATGTCCTCTATGCTCAAGTGGTAAGGCTATAGATGTTTTCCCTTTATTTGCATTGGTGTGTGGAAGGTGACACTTGGGAGAGGGGGACAGTTGTGGGGGTTGGGGGGAGGAGATTCTTTTTCTTTCTACCTACAGATTTGATGAACAATAACTAGTTTTGATGAACAATGTAGGACTGTGTGTGAACAGACTTGCGTTATACTTGAAAGATGCACTACTCATGAAGGTGTGGAGAGACGGCTAAGAAATTGAAAATCAGCAAAGACTGCCACTGGCAAAGACAATGGACAGTTTATTTCATCCACCCTTTACTTTTTCATATAATGTATATGTGGGTATATGTATGTGTCTAAAGATTTGTGAAGGCAAATTTCTTCTCATTTCATGTTAATAATTTCTCCCAAACTATTGTATTTCTCATTATAAAATTGAAAAAAAAAATCTGTTTTGCTATTACTGTGCTGAATACACAATTACAAAAAAGATAACTCACAAATTCCTTCCCACTCGGGAGAGCTGTTCTACAAAACTTGAAAACATGTTTCTCCACAAGAGGCATTCTATGGAAATCTTTTAATTTCATTCATAATGTTGCTTTCATTTAGGTGTAAATACTAGGTGTAAATGTATATGTGGGTATGTATGTGTGTCTAAAGATTTGTATAGGCAAATTTCTCCTCATTCCAAGTTTCCAACATTATGGAAACAAAACATTTTGGCTTCTAATTTGGATACAGAAGCTAACCTACAGAATTACGCCGAAACACTGTGCTTTTTCGTAATTGGATATGTACATATGTTAGTAATTTCTCCCATACTATTGTATTTCTCATTATACAATTTAAAAAAAAAAATCTGTTTTGCTATTACTGTGCTGAATACACAATTACAAAAGAGATATCAGTGGTCGGAAAGAGATAACTAACAAATTCCTTCCCACTTAGGCAGGAAAGCTGTTCTACAAACTTGAAAACATGTCGAATGAGTGGAGAAAACTTCTGTTTCTCCACAAGAGGCATTCTATGGAAATCTTTTAATTTCATTCATAATGTTCAATTAGGTGTAAATACTAAAGGCATGGTGGCTTGCACAATTTAGAGCATCTCATGATATTGCGAAAATCAGCAAGCCTTTTATGTATTAACATGGATCAGGCGGAAAAATCGGGGAAAAGGTATTCAATAATGGACTCATGAAGTATTTAGTTGATGTATTCCTTTGACTAATGAACATTTTGTTTTTTAATATATTCAGGAAAGACTACTACATTCTTAGAACTTGAAATCAAAATAGTTGGTGTATGTGATTAGTATATATTGTATTCATTGACAGTAAAGAAAGGAAATCTTTTTTTTAATTTAAGTAGGTGATGACCTTCAGAGGAAGAGGACAAACAGACCACTGGCGACACAAACTACCAAAGAAGAGGCCAGAGGGTAATGGTTATCTGATGATGGGTAAAGCCGTTTCAAATATTTTTTTATATATTTTTCTCCATCATGCATGCTCCTGTAGGGAGATGTTTACACTTGTAAGTTGAAGAAATTATTCACATGAAGAATCAAATTTGCAGACAAGCTTTCAAATTTTTTAAATACCCTTCTTTTGCAATGGCATTGTTCACGCAAGAAGTACGGAGTGGACTCTTCAAAACTTCTTCCTGGTCAGTTGTTTTTAGTGGGGTTAATCTACCATCCTTGCTGGCTTTGAATGTTCCATACTTTCTTGTGTCTTCAAATGCTTTCCTCCAAAACTAACTGCAGTCACTATGGATAAGTCAACAGACGCTGAGAGATGAAATATCAGTTGAATACTGCATTTAGTCCACAATGTATGTGTTTCTAATTCATATTGTGAGGACCCACACCGAGTTTCTCGGTCTGAGAATGACTGCAGATTTGATGATTAAGTGAACAGATACCAAGAGATGAATAAGATTTTTGACAAAAACTGTATTGTGTCTACAATGTATGTATATGAAAATCTTGTCGCCAAGATCCTCACATCGTATTAGTCTTGAGATTTGGTCGGAAAATGAAGTACTCATGTTTAAGTCAACAGTTGCTGAGAGATAAAGAAGGATTTGGATGAAAAATATGTTAAATCCATACTTTGTGTATGTCAAATACATTATAGCCAAGACCCACGTACATGCTTAATGTCCTCAGTTTTTCAGTTTTAAAATGATTGTGCGTCTCTTGGGTTTGATTAACAGTTGCTTAAAGATAAAGAAGGGTTTGGAAAACTCTTTTAAGTCCATAATTATGTTTGTAAAACTGCTCATTTCAAGGGTTTATCAGTAAAGAAAGGGATATAAGGCCTTCTTATGTTCTTTTAGTCTCCAAAAATGTAGACTTATGTTGTGCTACAGGTCTACCGCATGGATATGCCCCCATGCATGAAGTCAGTCAGGATTGTTATGCAACTTCCTCATACAGAAACCCAGTAAAGTCTGATGAGATGTCTTCTAAGCTGGCAAGGCTGTAAATTTTTTCCCTTTATTTACATTTGTGTGTGGAAGGGGACACTTGGGGGAGTAGGGGGCATTCTTTTTCTTTCCACCTACAGATTTAATGAACAGTAATTACAGACTTGATGAACAATGTATGATTGTGTGTGAACAAACTTGCGTTATACTTGACAGATGCACTACTCATGAAGGTGTGGAGAGACAACTAAAAAACTGAAATCAGCAAAGACTGCCACTGGCTAAGGTAATGAACAGTTTATTTTATCAACCCTTTACTTTTTCATATACTGTATATGTGGATACATATGTGCGTCGAAAGATTTGCGAATCTTTGCTTATGGATATTTGCTTTAGGTTAAGATACCCAAAAAGAAATGTTTGCCAAAGTTTTAAATTCGAGAAATCACAAAAATTTCCATTTCACAAAACATTCCACTTATATAGTATCTATCTTTTGTCAAGGTTCTATACTATAGCTAAGTTACGATAGAAAACGTACCTTCACTGATGTAACTTGATAGCCGCCACCACCACAGCTTTGACAGAAACAGTCAATTTAATAAAAACTTTTCTAAGTTCAAGGGAAGATTACACTTGAATTATATGGAGTAGATGATTGAAAACTGCATTTTGCACAACTGCAGTATACGATCAACAAATCAAGAAACTTTCAATACAATAGCAGCTAAACTGTAGGAGTTTGTGACACAAAAATACTTCTATTTCCTAGACAGACCGACACACAGATGGACGTTCAGACAGGTGATTACAGTATACCCCCGAAAACATATGTTTTGCGGGAGGTATAATTAAAGTCCAAGTTGTTTACAGTATCTTTTATCCTTCTTTTAACTGTATTACAGAAAGCATAGTTCGAAAAATGAATTCAGGGGTCTCAAACCTAAATTCCAGCTCTGCCAACCTCTTTTCTAGAGGTTCTCTTTTCTTTCATTATTTTCAACTAATTTTATTCCTCTAATAATGTTTATTACTGTTGCCATGATATTCATGTTTATTTTACCAAGATTTTCAACATGATTTCAAATGTAATATGTGAGCCACTGTACCTATCTATCGTTCTCTGGAGTTTCTTTTACTAGTACTCTGCACAGTATTCTTCACCAGTCACTGACTTCAGTCTCATATGGCCAATGCGGAAACAAACATAGGCAGTAAGAGAGAAATGAATCCTATTATCAGTTCTTGGTAAGAAATCGGTTGCAAGTGGATTCCTTGATTTCTCATGATACAATTTGAAAACTAATCTGTTTTGCTTTTTACTGCACTGAATACACATACACAAAAAGCTATAAGTTGGTTGGAAATAACAGATAACTCACACATTCTTTCCCACGAAGACAGAAAAGCTGTTCTATACAATTTGGAAATTGACAGAGTATTTCAGAATATTAACCCTTTACAAAAATCCTGAATTTTTACGACCCAGAGGAGGAAGCCTTCTGAAAACATAGTGGGAAAAAGATAAAACGCTAGTAACCAGCATTTTCTCCTTTTCTAACAATCTTTTCTGCTCTACTAGAGTCAAGTTCATATTTTTGAGTCAGATTTATTTTGTTGTCTCCAAATGCTTTTAATCTGGAAAAGTCTAAGATTTTGTCGTCGGTAACAACTTGACCTTGGCAACATTACGCATGCTATTTTTCAGATTAGATGACCACCATACCGATAAAGCCGGGCTACCAAGACAAACACCAAGATGCCTCAAAACAACGAAGTTTCCAAATGGAAAAGGTACATACTTTACCACATTTTCAACAGTATTTAAGTTTTGTAGCTGCGGCACCTATCTATGCATTCCTGGAGTATCTGGAATTATGCTGTTCTACATTCTGCCCTTGATACCCATTCTGTGGATTGAGCAGGTCCGAATTGTTTTGCAACTAGCCATGTGCACTTCTAGCTGAGATACCTGCCTGTGTAGTTACAGGCCTTTCACCATGTCCCTCACAGTGCTATGGTTTGAGTTTCCTAAATCTAACAGTCTACTTTAATCTTGCTTAGAGTTCCAAATATCATCATCAATCCAATAAGTGACTAAGGCAACAAGACACACATATTAAATTTTGGTAAAAAAGGACATAAGTGCTACAAGTACAGAGTTGTGGAAAGCCAGAGTTTCCCAACATACAGCAAAGATCAAAGTTCAGACTGCAATTTTTGTGACCTCTGATCTTGATGCAAAAATAAAGAGCCAACAGTGATAGGTATTCAGAAGTTAAATGAAGAAAAATGAAACTTACTCCGTCTTCAACAAGTAATTGTACTCATGGAAGAAGGCTCTAAGTTTTTTTGGAAAGTTTCTGTCACATATTATTTTCCCCCAAATTCTAGAATTTTAAAAAGCCCAGGAAGGAAGGCATTTGAAATACACATGTAATGTGGGACAGGGAGGAAATACTGGTAACCAGCATTTTCTCCTTTTTCTGTATTGTTCTCTACTCTTTCAAAAGCAAATATCATTTTTCAAATAACTTATTGTGTCATCTGAAAGTGTTTTAAAATTGGACAAGATTGTTAGGTAACAGAGTTTAAATGTTTCTAGGCCATCTTACCAGTTATGCCAAGTAAGAAAGGTATGTGAAACATTTACCTTACATCTTTGTTCCATTAGTTGACTCCAAGACAAAAGTGAGGAACTTAGCTATTATCCTTTCCACCAAGTAGCCCCAAACTACTTTGCAGTTTCCCACATGGAAAGGTACTTTTTAATGTTTCTATTTTACAAGTAATCCATTTTGCTTTATCTGTACTGCATATAAATAAAGCTAATATTATCATCTCAATGGTGAACCCTTTACCAAACATTCCCTGTTTTTCATGACCCTGAGAAAGAGGCCTTTGGGAAACATTATGGGAAAAGCATTTTCTACTTTTCCCACAATGGTTTTTTCCCAAACCTTCCCAAATCAGATTTTGATTTTTCAGTCACATTTTTTTGTCGTCTGCAAATGCTTTCAATTTGGACTAATCTATAAAATTTGTAATTTGTAAAAGTTCAACAAGAGAGATATTTGACATATTTTTTATTTGATGTCGAAATTCAGTTATTCTTTTCTCTGTTTAAACACAGACAGAATTTCTACTAACGTCAATTCAACTAGATCTAAGAAGCTTATTTGTAGGCAAGATGACCCACCTATAAGAAGGAACTGTGCTACCAAGAAGACCACCACAGTGCCCAGGAAAAGTTCAATTTCCTTATGGAAAAAGGTATTTGTCCTAACCCTAATTCAAAAACAAACAGTAAAGGGTTGATAGCTGCAGCACCTATCTATGACTTTACTGTTTTTTTACCAGTACTTTACAACTTTTGTTCCTTACAACTGGCTTCTTTCCAACACAAAAATTGACTCATCCATAGTCATTGAGGGGTGGACACTAAAAGCCTAAAAAATGCTGCCTAAATGCAATGCACACTTGAATACATGTCAGGTAAAAAGGACCTTATTGAAACACTTGTGTGTTCAAGCTGCTTGTGGTCTGAGTATCTCAATTAACTTGCAATTTAAATAAGTGGTCAGACTGCTATTCTGAATGCTTTGGTTTTAATCAACAATGACCATTAAATGTACTAAACAAATGCAATGTAAGTCATAAGAGTTACATGCCAAAGGAGGAGGAAACTTATGTTTCATCACAGGAAGCTTTCTAGGGAAATATTTAAACTTCATTCTGAATGTTGCTTTCATTTAGAAGTAAATATTTAAAGGCATGTTTGTTAACACTGTTTAGAGCATCACATGGCATTTGCTGTTAAAATCAGTAAGTGATATGTATTAACATGGACTTGGCGGAAAAAATTGGGGAAAAAGTACTCAAAAGTGGACAAAAATGCAGATTCTTTTTCTTTCTACCTACAGATTTGATGAACAATAACTACAGACTTGATGAACAATATAGGATTGTGTGTGAACAAACTTGCGTTATACTTGACAGATGCACTACTCATGAAGGTGTGAAGAGACGGCTAAGAAATTGAATATCAGCAAAGACTGCTACTGGCGGAGGTAATGAACAGTTTATTTATCGACCCTTTACTTTTTCATATACTGTATATGCGTCTACATATTGCGTCAAAAGATTTGGGAATCTTTGCTTATGGATATTTTCTTTGGGAAATTTGTTTTCGCATAAAAGACATTTCTTTTTCTATGTAATTGGGGTAAAATACCCAAACAGAAAAGTCTGCCAAAGTTTCAAATTCGAGAAATCACAAAAATGTCCATGTCACAAAAATATCCACTTACACAGGATCTATCTCTTGTAAAAGTTCCATACTATACTAAGTTACAATAGAAAACATATCTTCACTGATGTGACTTGATACCCCACCCCACCAGGGCTTTGACAGACGCAGTCAATCTAACAAAAACTTTTCCAAGTTCAAGGGAAGATTACACTTGAATTATATGGAGTAGATGATTGAAAACTGCATCTTGCGCAAATTCAGTATACGATCAACGAATCGAGAAACTTTCAATACAATAGCAGCAAAGCTAGGAGTTTGTGACACAAAATTACTTCTATTTTGTACACAGACCGACACACGCATGGACGTTCAGACATGCTGATTGCAGTATACCCTCGAAAACATATGCTTTGCGGGAGGTATAATTAAAGTCCAAGTTGTTTACAGTATCTTTTTTCGTTCTGAAAACTGAAATTCAAAAAGCATAGTTCAAAAAATTAATCCAGTGGTCACAAACCTAAATTCGAGCTCTGCAAACCTCTTTTCTGGAGTGTTTTCGTTAATCGTTTTCAACTAATTTCATTCCTCTAATAATGCTTATCAGCTCATCACTAGTTCCATGATATTCATGTTTATTTTGCCAAGATTTTCAACATGATTTCAAATGTAATATGTGAGCCACTGTACCTATCCATCGTTCTCTGGAGCTTCTTTTACTAGTACTCTGCACAATATTCTTCACCAGTCACTGACTTCAGTCTCATATGGCCAATGCAGAAACAAAGATAGGCAGTAAGAGAGAAATGAAACCTGTTATCAATTCTTGGTAAGAAATCGGTTTCAAGAGGATTCCTTGATTTCTCATGATACAATTTGAAAACTAATCTGTTTTGCGATTACTGCACTGAATACACATATACACATACACAAAAAGCTATAAGTTGGTTGGAAATAACAGATAACTCACACATTCTTTCCCACGAAGACAGAAAAGCTGTTCTATACAATTTGAAAACTGACAGAGTTTTTATGCATATTAACCCTTTACCAAACACTGATTTTTTACGACCCAGAGGAGGAAGCCTTCTGAAAACATAGTGGAAAAAAGATAAAACGCTAGTAACCAGCATTTTCTCCTTTTCTGACAATCTTTTCTGCTCTACTAGAATGAAGTTTCAATTTTTGAGTCAGATTTATTTTGTTGTCTCCAAATGCTTTTAAACTGGAAACGTCTAAAATTTTGTCATTTGGTAACAACTTGACCTTGGCAACATTACGCATGTTATTTTTCAGATTAGATGACCAACATACCGATAAAGCCGGGCTACCAAGACGACCACTAAGATGCTCAAAAACAACGAAGTTTACAAATGGAAAAGGTACATACTTTACCACATTTTCAACAGTATTTAAGTTTTGTAGCTGCTGCACCTATCTATGCATTCCTGGAGTATCTGGAATTATGCTGTTCTACATTCTGCCCTTGATACCCATTCTGTGGATTGATCATATCAGAAGGGTCCTGCAGCTAGCCATGTGCACTCCTAGCTGAGATACCTGCCTGTGTAGTTACAGGCTTTTCACCATGACCCTCACAGTGCTATGGTTTGAGTTTTCCTAAATCTAACAGTCTACTTTAATCTTGCTTAGAATTCCAAATATCATCATCAATCCAATAAGTGACTAAGGCAAAAAACATACATATTAAATTCTGGTGAAAAAGGACATTAGTGCTACAAGTACAGAGTTGTGGAAAGCCAGAGTTTCCCAACATACAGCATAGATCAAAGTTCAGACTGCAATTTTTGTGACCTCTGATCTTGATGCAAAAATAAAGAGCCAACAGCGATAGGTATTAAGAAAAGTTAGTTGTAGAAAAATGAAACTTTCTCTGTCTTCAACAGGTACTCATGGAAGAAGGCTCTAAGATTTTTTGGAAAGTTTCTATCATGTAGAATTTTCCTCCAAATTCCAGAATTTTAACAAGCCCAGGAAGGACGGCATTTGAAATAATGTGGAACAGGGAGAAAATGCTGGTAACCAGCATTTTGTCTACAATGTTCTCTACACTTCCAAAAGCAATTTTCAATTTTCAAATAACTTATTGTGTCGTCTGAAAGTGCTTTAAAATTAGACAAGATTGTTAGGGAACAGTGTTTAAATGTATAGGCCATCTTACTAGTTATGTCAAGTAGGAAAGATATGTGAAACATTTACCTTACATCTTTGTTCTATTATTTGACCAACAGACAAAAGTGAGGGACTTAGCTATTATCTTTTCCGCCAAGTAGCCCCAAACCACTTTGCAGTTTCCCACATGGAAAGATAATTTTTGTTTTGTTTTTGTTTTTCTTTTCAAAGTAATCCATTTTGCTTTATCTGTACTGCATATAAATAAAGCTAACATTATCAATCAATGGTTAACCCTTTACCAAACATTGCCTGGTTTTCATGGCCCTGAGAAAGAGGCCTTTGGAAAACATTGTGGGAAAAGCATTTTCTACTTTTTCCACAATGGTTTCTAACCCTCCCAAATAAATTTTTGATTTTTCAAGTCACATTTATTTTGTTGTCTGCAAATGCTTGCAATTTGGGCCAATCTATAAATTTGTCATGTGGTAAAGAGTTCAACGGAGATAATTCACATAATTTTTATTTGATGTCGAAATTCAGTTATTCTTTTCTCTCAGTTTGAACACAGACAGAAATTCTACTAAAGTCAATTCCAGCAGATCTAAGGAACTATTTGTAGGCAAGATGACCCACCTATAAGAAGGAACTGGGCTACCAAGAAGACCACCACAGTGCCCAGAAAAAGTGCAGTTTCCATATTGAAAAAAGTAGTTTTGTCCTAACCCTAATTCAAAAACAAACAGTAAAGCATTGACAGCTGCAGCACCCATCTATGATTTTACTGTTTTTTTTACCGGTACTTTACAATTAAAATGCCTTACAAATGGCATCTTTCCGACACAAAAATTGACTCAACCATAGTCAACATTGGCGGTGGGAAACTAAAAGCCTTAAAGGTGCCGTCAATGCACACTTGAATACATATCAGGTAAAAAGGGCCTTATTGAAACACGTATGTGTTCAAGCTGCTTGTGGCCGGAGTATCTGTTTCTCCACAAGAGGCCTTCTATGGAAATATTTTAATTTCATTCTTAACTCTTTACCAAACGACAATATTTTAGGCTTGTTCAAATCGAAAGCATTTGCAGACGACAAAATAAAAGTGACTTAAAATTGGAAATATATTTTGTGAAGGATAGAAAACTTGGTGGGGAAAGGAGGAAATATTGGTTACCAGCATTTTCTCCTTTTCCCACAATGTTTTCAAAAGGCTTATATCTCAAGGTCATAAAAACCAGGGATTGTTTGGTAAAGGGTTAATGTTGCTTTCATTTGGGTGTAAATATTAAAGACATGGTTGTTTGCATAGAGCATCTCATTATATTGTGAAAATCAATAAGTCATTTATGTATTAACATGGACTAGGCGGAAAAATTAGGAAAAAATATTTAAAAAATGGACAAATGAAGTATAGTTGATATATTCCTTTTACTAATAAACATTATGGTTTTGAATATATTAAGGAAAAATTCTACATTCTTAGAACTAGACATCAAAATATTTGGTGTATGTGATCAGTATATATTGTGCTCATTGACAGTAAAGAATGGTTCTTGAACCAGGAAATCTTAATTGTTTTAATTTAAGTAGGTGATGACCTTCCGAGGAAGAGGACAGACTACTGGAGACACAGACCACCAAAGAAGAGGCCAGAGGCTACTGGTTACCTGATAATGTGTGAAGATGTTTCAAATAATTTGTATACCTTTTTCTACGTCATGCATGCTCCTGTAGGGAGATGTTTACACTTGTAAGTGAAAAGAAATTAGTTAAATGAAGAATCAGATTTGCAGACAAGCTTTCAGTTTTTAAGTAACGTTCTTTTGCATTGGCATTGTTTACACAAGAAGTATGGAGTGGACTTTTCAAAACTTCTTCCTGGTCAGTTGTTTTAGTGGGGTTCATATACCATCCATGCTGGCTTTGGGTGTTCCATACTTTCTTGTGTCTTCAAATGCTTTCCTCCGGAAATAACTGCAGTCACTATGGATAAGTCAACAGACGCTGAGAGATGAAATATCAGTTGAATACTGCATTTAGTCCACAATGTGAGTTTTTTCAAATTCATATTGTCAGGACCCGCACATCTTATTACTCATGAGTTTCTGGGTCTGAAAATGACTGCAGTCTTGATGATTAAGTGAACAGATACTGAGAGATGAATAAGAGTTTGCTAGAACACACATAATTGTTTGGAAAAAAAATTGTGTTATGTATACAATGTGTGTATCTGAAAATCTTGTCGCCAAGATCCTCTCATCGTATTAGTACAGAGTTTTGGTCGGAAAATGACTAAAGTATTCATGTTTAAGTCAACAGTTGCTGCGAGATAAAAAGGATTTAGCTGAAAACTGTGTTAAGTCCATACTTTGTGTATGTCAAATTCATTATAGCCAAGACCCAGACATGCTTGACATCCTCAGTTCTTCAGTTTTAAAATGATTGCACTCTCTTGGGTTTAGTGGACAGTTGCTTAGAGATAAAGAAGGGTTTGGAAAACTCTGTGAAGTCCATATGTGTGTATGTAAAATTCATGTGGCCAAGCTCGACTCATCCAATGCTTTTGAGGCACATTCTTTTCTGAAAAGTAGGGATAATATTCTAAGCAAGACATGGCATGGCTATATGTTGCAGCTAGAACACACATAATTGCTGCCAAAGGTGGTTAAGTTTGTACTTGGATGACTGTCTGGTTGACCACAGAGTCTGGTCTGTACAATTACTCATTTCACGGGTTTATCAGTTAGAAAGGGATATAGGGCCTTAAACTTTCTTTTAAGTTTCCAACAATGTAGGCTTACGTTGTGCTACAAGTCTATCGCTTGGATATGCACCCATGCATGATGTCAGTCAGGATTGTTATGCAACCTCTTCAAACAGAAACCCAGTAAAGTCTGACAAGATGTCTACTATGCTCAAGTGGCAAGGCTTTAAATGTTTTTCCTTTATTTGCATTTGTGTGTGGAAGGTGACACTTGGGAGAGGGGGAAGGGGACACTTGGGAGAGGGCAAAGGGGGGATTCTTTTTCTTTCTACCTACAGATTTGATGAACAATAACTACAGATTTGATGAACAATGTAGATTGTGTGTGAACAGACTTGCGTTAACTTGAAAGATGCACTACTCATGAATGTGTGGAGAGACGGCTAAAAAATTGAAAATCAGCAAAGACTGCTACTGGCGAAGGTAATGAACAGTTTATTTCTACCCTTTACTTTTTCATATACATATATACATGTGTGTCTAAAGATTTGCAAATCTTCTATCATGGACATTTGCTTTGGGAAATTTGTTTTCGCATTTAAGATATTTTTTTTTGGGGGGGGGGGATAATTGGGGTAAAATACCCAAACCGAAAAGTTTGCCAAAGTTTCAAACTCGAGAAATCACAAAAGTTTCCATATCACAAAAATTTCCACTTACACAGTATCTATCTCTTGTTTAAAGTTCTATACTATAGCTAAGTAACAATAGAAAAAGTACCTTCACTGATTGTAACTTGATATCCCCCACCGACCCACCCATTCACCCAGGGCTTTGACAGAAACAGTCAATTTAATTTTAAAAATTTCTAAGTTCAAGGGAAGATTACCCTTGAATTATATGGAGTAGATGATTGAAAACTTTGTCTTGCATAACTTTAGTATACAATCAATATATCATGAAACTTTCAATACAAGAGCAGCAAAACTGCTGGAGGAGTTGGTGACACAAAATTACTAGTATTTTGTACACAGATGTACACATGGACGGACATACAGACAGACTGATTCCAGTACACCCCAGAAAACATATGTTTTGCGGGGATATTATTAAAGTCCAGGTTGTTTACAGTATCTTTCCTCCTTCTGAAAACTAATTCAATAGCATGGTTCAAAAAATTAATCCAGGGTTACAAACCTAAATTCCAGCTCAGCCAACCTCTTTTCTAGAGTGTTTCTTTTCATCATTTTCACCTAATTTCCTTCCCCTAATAATGCTCATAAGCTCATCACTGTTGCCATTTGCCAATGTTTTTCAACATGATTTCAAATATGTGAGCCACTGTACCTATCCATGGTTCTCTGGAGTTACTTTTACTCGTACTCTGCACAATATTCTTCACCAGTCACTGACTTCAATCTCATATTACCATTGTGGAAACAAGGATAGGCAGTAAGAGAGAAATGAATCCTGTTACCAATTCATGGTAAGAAACTGCTTGCATGTAAATTCCTGTTTCAATCCTTGTATGTTACCAACTGAGCTAGTAGTGACACCGATTTCAGTATGAAACAGCGGCTGCATTTCCCCTCTTTCTTTCATATCGTCTACGTTGTTCATCTTAAATTATACCCTCTCTCTCTCTCCCTCTCTTGTCTATTTCTTACACTCTATATTTTCAAAATAAAGCCTCTCTTCGCTCTAGTAAATTAGATGATATTTCATTTACACTACACAAATGATTTCAGGTGGATAATTGGCCGTGGAGTCGATACCTTAGTTCCAAGAAGAAAGGGTTATGGGCTATAAATGACATAATGCACACAGTGGTGAATAAAGATATACAAGGCATACTTCATTCATGTGAAATAGTTCTGTGTGGAAGTACATGGCTGTTGTATCAAATTCAAAGGTAACTGTCTTAACATATACATTTCCTAAGCTACAGGCGTTTTAGTTTTTCCTTCCAACCTCTTTAAGAGCTAAACCATTTGTATGCATAGATTTCTAGCGTATATAAAATTAAATTACTGAAACGTTCTTAGATATTTTGAAATGCTATAAGAAACAAGTAATTTCATTGACATGATATCCCCCACCGAAAGGAACTTTTTTTAAACAAATATATTAGAGGTATTATGTTTTGGGTGTAGATGAGGCCTTTTGTTTTTGGTCCATGATACTATTATACACTGATCTCCCTTTTTCCATGGCACAGCATTTCATTACATAAAACAAATATATAAGATGTACATAACAGGATTATACATTAAGTATCCTTTTTCCAGAACTTGGCGTTTCATGAAATGAAAACAAAGAAAATATTCATAAAACCCCCTTTTTCCATGACACATCATTATGTAATAAGGAAAATGTTGTATCAACAGACTATCCAATGCAAGACACGCATGAATTTTCACCATTTTTTGTTATGGACTTTATAAGATATCTCTCTCACAAAATACGCCGCCACATTGCCGCCATTTCAGGCAGCTAGCTAGAGAGAAAAGTGTTGGAATTTCTAGAACCTGCCTGGGTAGCTCAATAGATATATTGTGTTTCATGTGATCTGAAAGGTTTATGAACAGACTGATGGATAGACAGACGAATGCACAATGGACTCATTGGTCACTGGCTTTGATCAACCAATGAAAATGTGAAGTTTCATGAAAGTATGTCTGTAAGTTGGAGATACATTAATAAAAAATTAAATTTGACATGCAAAACACTGAAAACATGTGCTAGGTCACATGATCTGTGAAAATCTCAATCTGTTGAGATATGTCCAGTAATTAAAGAGATATTGGTGATAAATGAAATATGACATGAAGCCCCCTTATTCCATGATGCAGCTACAAATACCAAAACCTTGACAATTTGCGTTAGGTCACACGATTCTGTGAAAATTCCATCCAAATGTGCTAAGAAACGTATATAACTGTTGTGTTGCAAGGTCAAATGGTGATTGATAGATGTGACAAGTTCAATGTAAAAACCCTGTATAGTTTTCAAGAGAAGACTCAAAACATTAAAAGTGTACTCAACCATGTACATGTAACTTAAAATCGCTCCCAGTCGACCATTTTGCATCGAATAAAAAACAAAAACAAAAAAGGGTATCAGCAAAATGGGTTATTGTACACATGTATAAAGTTTCACGAAATTCCGTTCAATGGCATTGGAGATATTCACCAGGACGGACACACAGACGGACGAACAGATGGAAGGATGAACAGAAGGATGGACAGACGGACAATGCTAAAACTCTATCCCTTCGGCAGTTGATAAACGATATTTTGTAACTATTTCAGGATGTGTAAAGAATACTGTACATGTTAACATGTATTATGGTAGTTCTTCAGACTAAATTGAATCCACCTAATATTGTCATTTGTCTCCTTTTTCTATTTTCAGATACCAAAATCTGACCGGAGGGAGTAATCCGTGCACCTTCCAGTTGTTTTTACTGTTTACAATAAATCAATAAACAAAATTCTGATTTAAACAGGATTGTTTCTTAATATTTTAACATTGATCAGCAGTTATTTTTACTATTTTCCGTAAAGTATCAGATCACTGTGGAACAATTGTTTATAAAACTTTAAACTAAAAGTTTACTTTATAATGCATTCCATTTTTTTGTACAAGATTTTTATCGTTGGGAAAAATGCTTTAATTTTCTTTTATCAGGCATGGAATTTGAAAAGTAAATGGATTTCATTGTTTGAATTTTCTAGTGTCCTTTATGGGTACTTTCTGAAGAAGTATAAACAATTGCTGAATAGACATTAAATAGAAAATCTTACATGGGTGTTTATGTATTATTATATTTATCAAACATATTGACTCAAATTCTTTGACGCAAGCCTTGGCAAACATCATATACATTTTAGTTATCAAGTTTTAGAAAATTGATAGTACATAAACACAAATGTGAGATGCTATTTATCACATAAAACGAATGAAAGACAAATTTGTATCGTGTATCATCACCTTCAACCTGTACAAATACTGTCAACGGGTCCATTAAGGAAAGCTATCTGACATTTACATCGAAAGTGAGAATGAATCTGTTTGCATTTAGAGCAAAAGCAGAATATTTCCACAATAGTCTCTACTTTAAATAAGTCAAGTTGCATTAATTTTCTTGTATTGTACATGATGAAAATTATAGCATTTTTCCACACATACACACCTAAGCAAGCAACATTGACGTCATTTTACAGCAAATAGCGCAGTGATAAGTGATACAAATTCCTGCACGCGTTGTGGTCTGGTTTGGACCGATTCACACGTTCATTGCTTTAAGAAATAAACAGAGCCAGGACCTACAAAACGATATTACACTCTAGTCATATCAAAAGATATTACACTCGTGTAATATCGAAAATATGTCATGGGTTTGATACACTGCTGGAGGAGGTTTTATGTGATGAATATAAAGAGCTCCAGATAAGAGGGAGTGATGGTAACATAAATCCAATACTCCTCTTCCAAACCCTATGTTGTGGGTACCTATTAGAATCGTCTCGATGAGACGATTCTTATGAGTACCCAAAACATGGGATTTAGTGGAGAATGATAAATATTTTCAATTTTGAAATCAAACTCAATCCAACTATCTAGAGCTCTGAATATACATATTACACCCAGCAGCTATAGCGAGTTCTAAGGTCCCTACACACTAGGGGA
The DNA here is from genome assembly GCA_943736015.1 of Tridacna crocea. Classification (NCBI taxonomy): domain Eukaryota; kingdom Metazoa; phylum Mollusca; class Bivalvia; order Cardiida; family Cardiidae; genus Tridacna; species Tridacna crocea. Next base: position 31,955,083 of record OX031063.1, on the reverse strand, counting down.
ACTGCATCCAATACAATCAAACTGTGACATGAATGAAAGATCTATTGAATGATTGGGGAAGTGGGGGGGGGGCGCCCGCACCAGTCGAGTATTAAGAGCTGTGCTTCTGCGGAGAACATTTGAGAAAAGGAAAAGAATATGAGCAATTTATCCTTTTTCCATAATGTGACTGACCCCATTGAGAGAATTGCAATACACTTATCCTAGGTTTTAATGCAGATGTTCCATTAATTTGCAGACTTGTTCAATTTGGAAGATTCCAAAATATGTTGTTTGGTTATGGGTTAAAAGAGGTTGAGATTAGAGCAAAATGTTAGTTGGGAAGTTGTCTTTCTGCTGTTAAACATAAGTTGGTTGCTCTACTGAAGTGGCTTGTAACACATGCTTGACTGTGCATGTAGAACATGTACAAAATTTCGCATGAAAATGCCTAGATTTACATAGAAACTTCTGCCATTTTTGAAATAGTATATAATTAACATGATAGTATCATTTTACTCTGAGACTTCCTCCATCCCAATAGAATTATAAATGAGCAAACTGTCTATACCAGCACCGTGTTACTTACTATACCAGCACCTTAACATGTGCATATCTACATGTAGCTAGTGGGATAAGGGCAACATGCAGCTGAAGTAACAAGGTTAATAAGTGAAAAACAAGGGCATGCAGGTACAAGAAATGGATACATATTTACATGTATACACGCTACATATAATTATATGAGCATAACAAGAAAATGACAAACTAACAAAACTAAGTGTATCCAAGTGTTTTATGAACACTGTACTTTTCAACTGTTTATATATTGATCCATTACCAAACGACAAAATTTTAAACTTGTCCAAATTGAAAGCATTTGCAGACGACAAAATGAATGCGACTAAAGAATTAGAATTTGTTTTACGAAGGTTACCAGCATTTTCTCGTTTTCCAACAATGTTTTGAAAAGGCTTCCTTCACAGGGGTGTTAAAAATAGGGATTGTGTGGTAAAGGGTTAAGCAAATGCATTAACTCTTTACCACACAGCAAAATTTTAGACCTATCCAAATTGAAAACATTGGCATACGGCAATTTCAAAGTGGTTCTAATGGTGCAATTTTGCCTTAACAGGGAAGAAAACATTGTGAGAAGAGGAGAAAATGCTGGTAAACAGCATTTTCTCCTTTTCCCACAATGTTTTCAAAAGGCTTTTTTCCAAGGGTTGTCAAGTCGTCATTGTGCGGTAAAGGGTTAAGTGGCTATCGGGATTAATGGACATTTAACCGACCAGAATTCGAACCTGTAACTCATTGATCATGAGTCTGATGCACTACCAACTGAGCCACTGCCACATGGGCAATGTTTATGCAGCTGACAAAATACCAAGGCTAACAAGATACAACGTACTACATGCAGAGGAAGCTATGATGACAACCTTGTCTGTCCTGTTACACCCATTTTTTCGGCAACATGCATAATTCTCAATGTCCAGTCTGCATCAGCATTATTCTTCATTTGGCACAAAATAATACATAAGGTCTTTGTACTACAGCTGGAATGAACTTGTTTGGTTAATCCTTTACCAAACAATCCCTGGTTTGCATGATCCTGGAAAAGAACACTTTTGAAATCATTGTTGGAAAAGGAGAAAATGGTGGTAACCAGCATTTTCTCCATTTCTCACAATGTTTACCATCCTATCAGAGAGCTAAAGCTAATTTAAACTAATTTTGAATTTGTAGTCTATAGATGCTCTCAGTTAGGAAGCGGCTACAATTTGCCGTTTGGGAAAGGGTTAAACAAAATAACAAACATTTTGGTGTTTGTAGTTTATGTAATGTCCAACGTTGCACCACAATTGACCTTTCTGTCGATTTTGATTGATAGGTCTATCAATTTCTTATCAGCCAATGAAAACGCTGCATTGGGTGTCATGTAAACAAGAAAGTCTGACACATTTCTGGTTAGCTTGACAGGCTTGACAACCAAAATACCGCGCTACTAAGGGGGAGGGTGGGCGGGGCGTGCCAAACTCGCGTTTCCAGAAAAGCTCAATTTATAACAAGAGGGCCGTGATGGCTCTGCAGGCTTCTTATCAAACATGACCCATTTCCAATCTGTCCAGAAATACTAAGACAAACATTATCATTATGACAAACACTCATTAGTATTGGACTTAAAATAATTATGGCATACAATATTAGTGCACACAAGCTTTTTCTAGGATTTGTTTTCAGCGGTCTACTTGACATGTAGAAATTATCAAGACATACAGTCTGACAAACTTTCATTCATGAGTATTTGAGACAAAATGTGGCCTATAGGGTATACAAAAGCTTTTTCCTAGATTTGACCAAAGGACCCAGCTTTATTTCCAACATGACCCATATTGAAACTAATCCAAGATAATTATAATCAAGGCAAACATTCGTATCGAATTTCAAGATTATAGGACTGAAAATATGGCCTCTAGAGCGTACACAAAGTTTTTCATAGATTAAAGCTGGTGATCTAGCTTTTGACTCCATGTGACTCATTTTCAAAATCATGCAAGATATCATCAAGACAAATGTCCTTTCCAAGATTAAAGGTGACCCTTCAGATCTTGGGACGAAAATTTTACAAAAATACAAAAAAAACTCATCCTTATAATCCAAAAGCCTTCTAATTTTCATGCATAAAACCCCAGTAGTCGAAAACCATCCGACAACAAGAGAAATTAGAGATTTAAAACAGCCAAGGTCGGCACTGATGGGAAATACGGTCTATTTTTACATCAGCAACTCGTTCATTTACATACCAGAAATGTACAGACGAAGCTCCAAACATAGCGTCCAAAGTTCTAGACATTATGGAAAATGATTATTTTTTTGTTATGTTATGGAATTTATGAGTCATTATTCACATGCCAGTCACTTAACTTTCCCACAATGCTTTTTTGATTTTTGGCAGGAAATCTGAAAATAGCTTAAGAGGCTTCGTAGCTTTTAAGGCAATACCACCAATTTTTTTTTGTAAGTTTGTGATTCTTAATTATTTATGATTTGCATTGTTTTTCATATATATTTCAGTGATATATAATTTTTTAATTTGGTGTGATGTGAAACATCTAAATATCCACCTTTAAAGAATACTGACCTGAAAATGTAACCTCTAAGATCAAGGATATATTCAAGACAAGCATTCTGATTAATTCTAAAGATCATTGAACTGAAAATACTCAAAAATCAAAATTTGTTCTGGGAAAAGTGGAAAACGTGGGGAAAGGAGAAAGTGCTAGTTACCAGCATTTTCTCATTTTCCCACAATGTTTTCAAAATGATTCTGTAACAGAGTCATGAAAACCAGGGATTGTTTGGTAAACAATAAATCTATCAACATTTGGACCAACTTTGAAGAGTATTGGACTAAAAATGAGGCCTCTGGAGTGAACACAAGTTTTTTCTAAGATTTGACCTTGTGACCTAGCTTTTGTTCCAACATGACCTGTTTTCAAACTTGCCTGTGATATCATCAAGACAATTTGGTTGGTTGTGTTGGGGTTTAACGCCACTTTAACAGCTAAGGCCATATCATGGTGATCGGTGACGCACATGTGTTTCCTTGCTTTCTCATACCAGTACTGACACAACTTTCTGTCCAACGCCACCAACATCTTTTCCCGCATGCTTTACGAGCAGAGGTGAGAGGCTAAAATACGCCGGAAAGAAAGTTTGCTTCAACCGGGTATCGAACTCACAACCACAAAGCCATGAGTCCGACAAGCCCACCACTGCGCCACCCCAGCAGGCATTATCAAGACAAACATTCTGACAAACTTTCAAGCGTATTTGACTGAAAATATGTCTTCTGGAGCGTACACAAGGATTTCAAAGATTTGACCCAGTGACCTAATTTTTTACCCAACATGGCCCATTTTCAAACTTGTCTGGGATATCATCAAAACATTCTGACCAACATTAAAGAGTATTGGACTGCAAACGTAGCCTCTAGAGCATACACAAGGATTTTTCAGGATTTCACCCAGTTTTTTATTGGATATGACCTTTTTTTTTTTTTAATTTGACTGTGATATTATTGAGACAAACATTCTGACCACCTTCAAGAAATGTGGCCTCTAGAGTGCAAAAAAGGTTTTGTATTATTTGATCTAATGACCTAGTTTTTGACCTGACATGACCCATTTTCAAAGTTGTTTGAGGTATCACCAAGGTAATATTCTGACCAAGTTTCACGGGTATCAGACTGAAAATGTGGCCTCTAGAACACACACAAGATTTTTCTATTATTTGATCGAATGGCCTAGTTTTAGACCTGACATGACCCATTTAAAAGTTGTTTGAGGTATCATCGAGGCAATATTCTGACCAAGATTCATGAGTATCAGAGTGAAAATGTGGCATCCAGAGCATAAACAATGTAAGACAACGAACGCCGGACACACCACTAATACACAAAAGATGATACAAATCACATCACCTCTTAGGTGTTCGGTAATGGGTACACTCGGTCTACAACAAAAATCATATTCACTTAATAATACAAAGCAAAGCTGTACCAATCAAAATTATCGTGATACTGCATCGTATCGGCCTGTCTGGTACCGCAACAGTATCACGATACATTTCTTTTTGACCGAAACCCAGATCTACTGCTTTGAGCTACTTTGCTTGAAAAACCAATTTTTTGGTAAACTAACCAAGATATATTAGGTTGCAGGTATCCAGAGTGTTTTTTCACTCCTTACCATACAATCCTAAACTTAACAACCCCACAACAGAATGCTAAAAACATTGTGGGAAAAGAAATGGAGAAAATAAATACACTGAAGTAAGAGGAGAAAATGCTGGTAACCAGGACTACCTCCTTTTCCCACAATGTTTTCCACCAGATCAAAAAAAAAATTCTCATTTGAGCAAGATTAAATAGTAGTTAAGAAATACTTTCAATTTGGACGATTCAAAATTTTTTCGTCAGGTAGGCCTAAAGATTTTAACTTAAATGACACAGGCTACTTTTTCGTTCGACCGTCGTCTGCTACACACCCGCGGATGAGAAAGATTAACAAAATTGCAAACTATGCAAAATATATTTACCTGTAATGGTTTGTATGTAATTTCCATAGTTCGTGTTGTTCTGACTTTCTTTGAGCTAGTCTCGTTCACATTTTTAAAATGAAACTTTCATTTGCGAAAAGTAGAGTTTTTGCAGTTGTCGGCGTGTGTAAAGAGTACAACATGCGTTGATGCAGGGATTCTTCACATTCCGCATGCAATTTTTTTTGTATCAATTCCCGCCAAAAAATATGCGCTTGCTGCCTATATAGCAACGCGACGCTAGTGTGTCACTTGAACAAGGTTAATAGAGCCTAGTTCTAAGGTAAAAAAAAATAGAGATCTACGATAAAAATTGTATTATTCACATAAACTATGTCCTTAAGAACATGTATGACGATTTTTCCTAGCCGACAGACTTTTTTAAAACTTTGCACATACAAAGCTGATCATGTTTATTGGACATTACTCAACTCAACTCAACTAAATTTTATTTTATGCAAAAGGCCACCGGCCCATAATGCAAATAACATCTATCCATCAAACCAATATAGTCAAGTACCTTTTAAAGAACTTGTTCAGTAGGCATTCTGGGCAGCTATGTATTATAGTTAAAGAAAGACTATAACAATGTTCAATGAATAGGTTTCCGTCCAACAAGGACTCGGATCAGACTACAACAAAACGAAGACTGATCCGATCCTAGCCGGCAGATAGTTCTAGGGTTTACCAGAAGTTACAACAGAACAATGTAACAACTTAAATATAGATCGAACGGTCCAAGATCATCCATGTTGCAAACTTCACAGCTCAGAATCCCTCATTAACAACAATTTTATGATCCCGATAATTTTTCAGAGCCTATTACAAAGCAACCGCGTTATAAACATGTCGAGATTGTGAGCATTTGCAGCTGACAAGAATTACATTACCCCCATAATTTGACCTTTTTGATGGGGATATTATTTTTTCTTCCAAAATGTTTTCAAAAGTCTTTCTCTTAGAGGTCTTGGAAATTCAGTATCGTGTGGAAATGGTTAACAATGGTTTATACATAATACACTATATAAGAAAAAAAATTTCAGAACCTATTACCAAACAACAGAATTATAAGCACGTCAAAACTGAGAGCATTTGCAGATGACTAGAAGTATATTTCCCAAAATTGGACCTTGATAGAGAGGGTTAGCATTTACTTTTCCAGGATGTTTTCAAAAGTCAATCTCTTCGGGGTTTTGAAAATTCGGTGTTGTGTTGAATGGTTATCAAAGAATTTATACATATTACATTTTATTTTTTTAGGACCTATTACCAAACAACAGGTTCATAAACACGTCGAAATTTAAAGCATACGCAGATGACTCGAAATAGATTTCCCCAAATTTGACAATGATCAGATGTGTTAGATTCTCTTTTTTACGAATATAGATTTTCAGAGTGTTTTTAAACGCCTCCCTCTTCTGGATCATGGTATTGTAATGTGATGGTTCAAAAGTGATTTATACATAATATATACATGTATTACAAAAACCACTTACACCAGTAGTGCAGTGGAACTGCTTATCAAGCTTGATTTCACAGAAATAGATCACAACTGATGTGGTTATTTCAGTCCACCTATTTCCGTGTTTAGGAAGTGTTTCATTAACATTTATTAGTCAAAATCCTATGAATAAACCTACATATGTTGTAAAGTTCGTCTTTATTTATTGAAGCCATTTTTCCTATAGTATAAGTCTCGCGGTGGAGATGTATTTGACATACGGTCGAGATAAAACTGTTTATATTATGATATTCTATTGTACAGGTCATTCTCGGTGAGACGATCTGTGCAGTTGGGAATGAGAAAGAACATTGGATGGGAAAATGGTCTACAGTAAATAGAGGTGCGGGCACCCGTGCTCGTTTCTGAGATTTCGTTTGAAAAAGGTATATATGCAGTCCCGAAATTCACCTTGTATTTGGATTTAAGTGTTTTTCTTTGTCAGTTAAACAAGAAAATTATAGGATAAATATACATCATTTTATTGAAAATTCATATTCTTTTGCACAATAAAAATTGCACCTTTACGTGTTTCTTTTGCCAGAATTGTGGAAACAAAGGCAAATTTCATCACCCGAGTCATTGAAATTACTGTCTGTATTATTATTATTATTATTTATTGCTTTAAATTTGGACTAGTTCAAGGTTTTTGTCATTTTGTAAAGAGTTAAATCTCTATTAAAAAAACACAGACACACACAATTTTAGACTTGCCTAATAATTTCTTTACCAAAAGTCGCTCTTGACTTGCATCATTAATTTCCCAAGCTTTTGTAAGCAACAACACAAATGTGGCTAAAATGTTTTTTTTCATAGAATGCATGGAAAGAATTGCTAGGACATTTTCTCAGGATTGTTAAAATTGGGAATTGTGTGGTAAAACACTGAACAACCTGGAGTATCCCCTGGAGGTCCTGCATGGCTAAGTGTGGGAGTCGCAGTCTGAAGGCCCCAGGTTTGAGGCTCATACGAATCACTCGGGTTCTAGTGAGAGTGTCCTTACGCAAGGCAATTCAGTGCTCTAGCCTAGTACTGGTGAAACTTTGGAGATATACAATAAGCAAGCTGTCAGCATCATGTGACTTGAAATAAATTTAACTTTTTACCCCATAAGGCATTCCTATGGTATCTCTAATTGACCCTAAATAACAGCAAGGATGAAGCAGTTTCATATGTGTATGGCACCTTTTGATAGCATAGAAAACATTGTGACAAAAGGTGAAATTGCTCGTCACGAGCAATTTCACCTTTTGTCACAACGTTTTCCAAATGCTCCTACAAGTAGAGCATCTATGGAGTATAGGGTTAAAGCAGCATTCCATCATTCACCATTCAATTAAATTGTCTCCCTTTTTCATAAATTCGGTAGAGTACTTCGTTTATTTCCAAATCATTTTGTCGCATTTTGTTACATTTATTTCTGTTGTGATTTCCATCAACCTTCATTTTTGAAAGTTGACAAATAAAAATGGCTCAAATGATTGGATCTTGTCTTTTAAAGGATAAATAACACAATGTGTCAAGGGAGGCAATGCTGATTAATATTTTTTCCTCTTCCCACAATTCTTTCAGTTATCTCCCTTAGGCTAATTAACCCTTTACCCTGTAAGGCATTTCTATGATATCTATGATTGACCCTAAACAGCAAGGATGAAGCTGTTTCTTACGTGCATACAACCTTTTGATAGCAAAGAAATTATTGTGACAAAAGGTGAAATTGCTCATAACAAGCAATTTCACCTTTTGTCACAATGTTTTCCAAAGGCTCCTACAAGCACTGCGTAGAAATGAGTATCTATGGAGTCAAGTTCCAAAGTAAAAAGCCTTTTGAAAACATTGTAGGAAAAGGAGAAACTGCTTGTAGATAGCATTTTCTTTTTTTTTTCCATACAATATTCCTTTCTCATCAGAGAACTTGAATTTATCATCTGCAAATGTTTTTGAATTAAAGAGTGAAATTTTTTGTGTGACAAAAGGATGAAAAGCTTCTCCGAGTGTGTGGTGAAAAGTTAAAGACTCCCTTTCAGCCTTTACAAAGTTTTTGACCGGTCGACAAAAAGATAACTCCAAAAATTTTAGAATTCATTTCCAGCAGGGTAGAAAAAATTGTGGGAAAAGGAGATAATGCTGGTAACCAGCATTTTCTCCTTTTTCCACAATGTTTTCAAAAGGCTTCTATTTCAGGGTCATAACAGCCAGAAATTATTTGGTAAAGGCTTAAATATTTTTTTGGTTCTTTTTCACCCCATGTTTCTTACAACTAATCTTTTCTCTGGGCCTTTAAAACAAGAATTTTGTGTGTGTTTTAACCCTTTACCAAACAATCCAGAATTTTAACAACCCTGAATGAGAAGCCTTGGGAAATAAATGTGGAAAAAAGAGAAAATGATAGCCACCAGCATTTTCTCCTCTGCCCATAATGTTTTCTGTTCTTTCAGTGACCGGTTTCATCATCTGAGCCATATTTTACTTATTCTCTACGAATGCCCCAATATTTTAACCCTTTAGCAGACGACAGACTGGTCCAAATTGAAAGCATTTGCAGACGACAAAATAAAAGTGACTGAAAATTTTGAAATTTGATTAATGAACGGTAGAAAACATTGTGGGAAAAGGAGAAAATGCTGGTTACCAGCATTTTCTCCTTTTACCATAATGTTTTCTACAGGCTTCTTTCTGAGGGGCGTCAAAAGTAGGGATTGTGTGGTAATGGGTTAAAGTCTGAAATGTCATTTAGTAGAGTTAGATGGTATATATTTAGTCAGAATTGAAAGTATTTAGGGACAACAATACTGTCCAAATACTGTGATTTTATCGTTGAAGTGAGAGATAGTATAGGTAGAGAAGGAAATCGCAGTTTTATGGAAATTTGATAGAAATAGTTTAGGTAAAGTAGGAAATATCTGCTCGGGGAATTCATTGGGAAGCATTTTGTCTGGTCTGTAACTCTTCAACTTACAGGATATAAATAAAACAAAGTTTCAAAACAAATGTTTATTCACATTATTGCAAATACAAAGAACAAGAGGTTGTTTGCCACCATTACCCGCAAAAGATAATTAATGCCCAGCCCTTGCCACAAGGAGGCCACCTCTGTAAGGGCCATTTTGGGTTAGCAAATGCCCGTTACAAATTGTCCAAGTAAAATTGTCTTAACCCTCTCCCAGATAAGCCCTGCTGGTTTTTATGGCTGTGAGGATGAAGGCATTTGAAAACTGTTTTCTTCCCTTTCAGATAAAAATACCACCATTTTGGCCGCTATAAATTTGTTGTCTGCAATTTTATTCAATTCCAGCATAACAAAATTCTCATCTGGAAGAGTTAAAACCCAAATTCTTAATTTCCAACATTCAATAATCTACATGTAAGTACATGATCAGAAACTTGATACTTATTGAAATACATGTACAAGTAATAACATGTCAACAAACTTTACTAATAGATGATTAAATATGAAATTGGTACCAATGATCTTGAGTTAAAAACCAAAGAATACATAGGTTATATGTAAACAAAGGCCACGACTGGTTATGTAAGTCAATGACAACTTCAAACCATATTTGGTTTACTGCTGAAAAATTACAGAGTGGTTACAACTTGCATCCCTGACCACTTTTCTCACCTGAACAGTTTTGTAAGTTTCACAACATCTGAAAACATGAAGTCAAGATTCATTTACAAAAATTGGCCTCCTTCCTCCCCTTCAGCCAACCATCACCACCGTCAAATCATTGCATCTGATTTTAGTGTACACCAAGACCATCCTCCAAACACACAAATAATCAGTTCATGCACATTTCTACATAAAATGTGACTGGACACACAAGCAGAAATTTTGTGTTCATTAAAATATCACTTCAGCTTTCACAAATAAACATCTTGTTGATGATCACTTCAGGAATAAGACATGAACAGTTCATAACTAGTTGACATAAAAAAAAAAATAATAATAATGACTGAAAACTGTATGTAATATACAATTTCTTCAAACTCGGATGTAGATGAATTTCAACAGTACAAAAAAACAGCATTTAAGGACACATAAACAAGACTGTTTAATAAACAACCACCATTATGTCAGGCAAACCATCCATTTCAATAATAACAATATTGGTACCAATGATCTTGTGATAAGAAATATATAAAACAATTCTATGTAAAAAGAGGCAATAACAGTCATTCGAATCATTTGACTCAATAAAACAGATTTATTTCACTGCTAATAATTAACAGACTACAATATAATTCTCAACAAGACATTTATGTAGGCTTCCAAACTCTTTAAAGATAAATGAATAAACAATTGTATTTGTCAAAATTGGCCTCCTTCCTCCCCTTCAGCCATCCTTCACCACCTGTAAATCTTTGTATCTGATTTTAATGTACACTAAGACCATCCAGCAAACACATGCATACTCAATAGAAACATGTTTATTTTCTAAATAAACTGTAACAGTGCGCATTAACCAAAAATACCTGAAAGTAAAACATGGTTTGAATACATGTAACCACTCATAGGTAAGTCAAATATACACCTTGTTGATTATCACTGCAGGAAAGGAACCGTCTATAACTGGGAGCAAAAAACAATTGAAGTTCATGTAATATAAAAATCACTAAAAACACAGATGTAAATAATAGATACACAGAAGAGTACAAATGTAAACAAAAACAAACTACTATAAGTATGATAAACTAAATGTATCAATAGGTCCAAGGTATTCGTAAAAAGACTATCAGCTTCAAAAAATATGGGTACCCATAACTCTTAACAATAGAAAGAAAAAAAATCTGATGATAAAAGTAGCCCGAGTAAACAAGATAGCATGCTATCACCTTATTGAAACCAGTCAACAACCTAGAGCAACAACAACAAAATGTATAGCTATATCTAGGCGCCTAGAATGAAAAATAAGTAAAAAAAAAAGAAATCGGTCATCATGACAATAAATATGAAAAATTAAACATTGCTCTCAGATGATAATTTAAGCCTTTGTTGACATACACAACATATCAAAATAAACACATAAAAGATAAGACGGGTAAAATGCATAGCTTTATTATAATAGAGAGTACAGTGGACATTTCAAGTGAAAGGACTACCTGTTTCCCCTTTTTTCACGAAGTCGGTCGACCGTAAAAAGACACTGCTACTGTCTGAGAGTAATATCTATGATCATGTACATGATTGATTACAAAATAAAGCAACAATATGGATTTAGGTTAAAAAAAAAGCATTAACCTACTTATGGAAAGTTATATAAAAAAGTGAAAACAAATATGAATATCAAAAATTGAACGATAGATTAATTTTTAAACCATTTTGAAACAATAGATAAAAAAAAAAACTATTCAAAAATGACATATCAAAATTTGTTAGACTTAAATTGTTGTTATACAAGAAAAGCAATTCTAGGTGTTTTGAAGTAAAAAGAAAAAAAAAAGTGTTGTTCTAGATATCCTGTAATACAGCTGGATATGTTGAATGCTTGTACTCATGAACTATCGGTTAGCCAAATCTGAAAGAAAAACACAATTATACTCAACACTTTACTTTAGAACACTTTAGTTTAACATGGTCTCAGGCAGAAACCTTTACAAAACATTTTGGGAAAAGGAGGAAATGCTGGTAACCAGCATTTTCTCCTTTTCCCATGATGTTTACCAAACTTCTATTGACAAACCCAATCATTGAGCTTTGTTAAAATTGTTGTCCGCAAATGTTTTGAGCTTTGGACATTTTTTGTCATTTGGTATATCTACTTCATTTAACCTGACCCATGTCAAAATCATTTACATACATTAATATTGAATTTTATCCTTAGCATCACCTGTCATATGTTCTGAATAGTCATGGAAATATTTTGTGCCGCATATACCAGTCATCCCTTAATCAACTATTTAAGATATTGGAAAATTTCCAGTTCCTAGTGAAAATAAAAAAAAAACCAAAAAGCAAATGTTGCATTTTCAAAGTTATTTTTCAGAGACATATCTCCTCATCTGACAGTGTAGATCCAAGATCACGCTCCACATTCAGTGCCGTCTGATCCTGGTCTACACTGAATGCAAAAGCACCTCGAGTCACATTTTGCATGCCAAGGGTTAAATTGCATACCTGTGTATCTAGGTACCCTCCTGTGTGTATATAATTTTTGGAATAATAGTCAAGAGTTCTATTTACATGCACATAAATATTCAGCATTAGGCCAGGAACAGGTGAAATGAAGAAGGCAATAGCTGCTTTTTGGCACTTTCCCCTTTTTCTACAGCACGTTCCAAACTTTTAAAGACGAAACTAATCACTGAGTTCTGTTTAAACTGTCATCTGCTAATACTATAAATTTTGACAACTCTGCTATTTTGCTGTTAAGTAGCTGGTTACCAGCATTTTTTCCTATTCCCGTGCCATGTAGTAAAAGTTAAATTTGGAAATTTCTAGAATGTTGTTCCCTTGATAAGAGTTAATAGCACTTACACTCTTGACATTTAGATATTGTATTAATCTGGTCGTCTAGAGTTGAGTTTGGGATTATCTCTTAACAGGGGTTGTCTTCTTTAGGATATATTGTCTCAAAGTCTCCAGGTTGTCTGCTGAAAAAAGAATTAAAACTATTTAACTCATTGCCAAACAATAAAATTTTAGGTTTGTCCGAATCGAAATAGTTTGCAAACTCAAAATCTGGCATTTATTTTGCGAAGGGTTAGAAAAAATATTGTGGGAAAAGGAGAAAATGCTGTTTACCAGCATTTTCTCTTTTTCCCACAATGCTTTCTAAAGGCTTCCTTCTCAGGGTGGTCAAAGGTAGGGATTGTGTGGTTATGGATAACCCTGAACCACATGACAATTTTTTACCGTTCTAAGCTACAACTATTTACAGGCTACAAGTTGAATGTGACTCAAATGTTAAAATTTGAATAAAAAAGGATAGAAAACATAGCGAGATGAGCAGTTAAAACTGGTAACTAGTTTTTTTTTTTTTCTTTTCCCGTGCTTTCAATAGTGTTCTCTCTCAGGATCTTTAGAACTCCAAATTCTGTAGTAAAGGGTAAACAGTTTCACAAATCAATTGCATGTTTAACCCTTTCTAAAAAAAATCACGGGTCTTCACGACCCTCAGAAAGAATACTTTTGTAAATATTGTGGGAGAAAAAGGAGAAAATTATGGTAACCAGCCTTTTCTCCTCCCCCCCCCCCCCCCACAAAACAATGTTTCCTACCCATCAAAAAACAAATTTCAAGATTAAAATCAAATCTAGACATCTGCAAGTGCTTTCAATTTGGAAAATTCTAGAATTTTGTTCGGTAAAAAGTTCAGTAATAGGATTTATCTCTGAAGAGATAAAACACACTGCTGGAAAAGGAAAATTGCTGTGTACAGTATTTTCAGACGCCTTGCTTAATAAAGTTGTGATTTGTTTGGAAAAGATATTCATAATAAAGTTACTTGTTATCACTCCATTGAATATTCTTCAACACATCAGCCATCGCCATACATTCTCAATCTGTTAGTGGTGATGTCTTGCTTCTCTCCGGAACATCATCAAGGCACTGTTCATCAACATCGGTCTTCCCATTTATCTTGTAGTGGCTACTCTTCTCAATTGTTCTTGAACATAATCTAGCCTGTTCATACATGTTAGTCTTCCATCTGTGTGTTATAGGCTGTGCTTCTTGGTCTCATCATCTTAGTTCCCTACAACAAATTTCAGACACATCCATAGCCATCATTTCTTTACTAACATTATCAGATTTTAGACACATTCATAAGTTTGTAGGGTCTATAGTCCAGAGTCCTTATACCGGTAAAACCAAGGACACCTAAGTGAGCTGTTACAGTGGTATGACTTGGAATATTGAAATATAAGCCAAAAGAAGTAATATTAACGAGTATCAAATCAACATAACAGTCATCAATGTGTTGCTGTAACTTTGCAATTCTCTTTCATAAAGACCTAAAGTTGCCTTATACATAATATAACAGTGTATAAAACTTGATTTAATCCTGGCCATGACCATACTGATGTAACTACCACTGGGTAAATACGATTGTCGGATAAAGGGTTTAAGACACATGATATAACTGAATATTACTGTCTGAAATAAGAATGCTGCTTCACTTCTTCCCTTCACCATGCATGCAGACTAAGAAATTTGGGAAGTATTACAGCTATAACAGTATATAAAACCTGATTCAATCCTGGCCATGATCATACTGATGTAACTACCACTTTGTAACTATGATTGTCGGATAAAGGGTTTAAGACTAATGATATAACTAAATATTACTTGGTTCGATCCAGGCCGACGTTATTCTGCTGTAAATAGTTATATTTTGTTTAATCTATGCAACAGTCATACATACGCATGAAACTCATTAAGCTAATAGTTCAATCCAAGCTATTGTTAAATGGTTGTAGAGCATTAAACTTGCTTCAATCCATGCTGCGCTTTTACTTTATACATTTTGCTACTGTATGTAAATATGATTATGGATAAAAAAAAATACGATATAATTGAAGAGACTACTTGCTTCAGGCTATGCCATGGTTTACAATATGTATTTTAGTGAAAATTCGATTTAAAACTTTACTGTCCGGAATAAGAATGGTACTTCACCTCTTCCATCCACCATGCATGCAGACTCTGTAAGTACACAGAAATTTGGGAAGTATCACAGCTATAACAGTATATAATACTTGGTTCAATCCTGGCCATGATCATACTTATGTAACTACCACTTTCTTAATATAATTGTTGAATAAAGGGTTTTAGACACATGACTGACTATTATTTGGTTCAATCCAGGCCGACGTTATGCTGATGTAAATTGTTATATCTTGTTTAACTCGTTATCAAAGAACAAAATTTTACACTGGTCCAAATTGAAAGCACTTGCAGACGACAAAAGTGAATCTAAATTTGAAATTAGTTTTATGAAGGGTAGAAAACATGGCGGGAAAAGTAGAAAATGCTGGTTACCAGCATCTTCTTCTTTTCCTGATACGATTTCTGAAGGCTTTTTCTCAGGGTCGTCAAAGTAGGAATTGTGTGGTAATTGGTTAATCTATGCAACTGTCATGAAAACTTATGTGCAACAATCATGCATACTTATGAAACGCATTGAACTAATGGTTCAATCCAAGCCATTGTTAAATGTTTGTAGTACATTAAACTTGGTTCAATCCATGCTGTGGTTTTACTTTATACATTGTGTTACTGTATGCAAATATGATTCTGGGTAAAGAATATATGATATAAATGAAAATATTACTTGTTTCAGGCTATTCCACGGTTTATAAGATTTATTTTTCTGAAAATTTGATCTGAAGATTTACTGTCTGGAATAAGTATGGTGCTTCACCTCTTCCCTCCACCATGCATGAAGACTCTGTAAGAAAAAAGAATTTTTGGAAGTATAACAGCGATAACAGTATATAAAACTTGGTACAATCATGGCCATGATCATACTGATGTAACAACCACTGTGTAAATACTATTGTAGGATAAAGGGTTTAAGACACGTGATATAACTGAATAACTTGATTCGATCCAGGCCGACATTATGCCGATATGAATTGCTTTATTTTGTCTTTCCATGCAAAATTCATACTTATGAAACACATTAAACTTGGTTCAATACAGGTCATTGTTAAATGGTTGTAGAACATTAAACTTGCTTCAGTCTATGCTGTGGTTTTACATTTTACATTTTGCTACTGTATATAAATATGATTATGGATAAAAATATATCATATAATTGAAGAGATTACTTGATTCAGGCTATGCCATGGTTTAAAAGATATATTGTTGTAAAATTTGATCCAAAACTTTACTGTCTGGAGTAAGAAATCTGAATGGTGCTTCACCTCTTCCCTTCATTATGCATGCAGACTCTGTAAGAATAAAAGGCAAAGCAATTTGGAAAGTATCAAAGTTATAACAGTATATAAAACTTGGTTCAATCCATAATGAATGAATGAATGAATAGTGTTTTAAGGCCCGTCGACAACTTAGGTCATATTGGGCGCACTTAGTAAACAATAATGTGAGGTGAAAATAACATGCATGTCGAACAACACAAGACAAATATGATAAATGAGGAATGGATGAAACACAAAATGATGCCCCTTTTGTCGCCTTTTACGACATGCATGCTGTCACTTTTGTTCCGCCAGATGAAATGGCAGATGTGACGATCGCGGGACTGCAGTGGTTTATTCTTATACCCCCGATTAAACCATGGTTCAATCCAGGCCATGATCATAATGATGTAACAACCACAGTGTAAATTCATACAATTGTTGGATAAAGGGTTTAAGACACATGATCTAACTAAATATTACTTGGTTGGATCCAGGCCGACGTTATGCTGATGTAAATTAATATATTTTGTTTAATCCATGCAACAGTCACACATGTGAAACTCATTAACTAATACTTCAATCCAAGCTATTGTTAAATGGTAGTAGAACATTAAACTTGCTTTAATCTATACTGTGGCTTCACTTTATACAGTTTGCTACTGTATGTAAATATGATTATGGATTAAAAAATGTACAATATAATTGAAGAGACTATTTGCTTCTGGCTATGTCAGGTTTATAAGATGTATTGTTGTGAAAATTTGATATAAAACTTTACTGTCTAGAGTAAGAAATCTGAATGGTGCTTCACCTCTTCCCTTCACCATGCATACAGCTTCTAAGAACAAAAAACAAAAAATTTGGGAAGTATCACAGTTATAGCATTATATAAAACTTGATTTAATCCTGGCCATAATCATCCCGATGTAACAAGTGTAAATATGATTGTCAGAGAAAGGGTTTAAGACATGATATAACTGAATATTACTTGGTTCGATCCAGGCCGAGGTTATGGTGAAGTAAATCGTTATATTTTGTTTAATCTATGGAACAGTCATATTTATGAAACTCGTTAAACTTGGTTCAATCCAAGCCATTGTTAAACTTGCTTCAAACCATTGTGTGGTTTTACTTCATACATTTTGCTTCTGTATGTAAATATGATTATGTGTAAGAATTATATGATATAATTGAAGAGACTACCGGATTCAGGCTATGCCATGGTTTATAAGATGTATTTTTGTGAAAATGTGATCTAAAACTTTACTGTTTGAAGTAAGAATGCTGCTTCACTTCTTCCCTTCACCATGCATGCAGACTCTGTAAGAACAAAAAAGCAAAGCAATTTGGAAAGTATCACAGCTATAACAGTATATAAAACTTGGTTCAATCCTGGCCATGATCATACTGATGTAACTATCACTTTGTAAATACAATTGTAGGATGAAGGGTTTAAGACACATGATATAACTGAATATTACTTGGTTCTATCCAGGCCGACGTTATGCTGATGTACATGTAAACTGTTATATTTCGTTTAATCTATGCAACAGTCATACATATGAAACTCATTAAACTAATAGTTCAATCCAAGCTATTGTTAAACGGTCGTAGAACATTAAACTTGCTTCAAACCATGCTGTGGTTTTACTTTATACATTTTGCTACTATATGTAAATATGATTATGAATTAAAAAAAAAGATATAATTGAAGAGACTACTTGCTTCAAGCTGTGCCACGGTTTTTAAGATGTATTTTTATGAAAATTTGATCTAAAACTTTACTGTCTGGAATAAGAATGCCGCTTCACCTCTTCCCTCCACCATAAACATGCAGACTCTGTAAGAACCAAGAATTTTTGGAAGCATTACAGCTATAACAGTATATAAAACCCGATTCAATCCTGGCCATGATTATACTAATGTAACTAATGTAAATATCATTGTCGGATAAAGGGTTCAAGACACATGATATAACTAACTATTACTTGGTTCGATCCAGGCCGACGTTATGCTGACGTAAATAGTTATATTTTGTTTAATCTATGCAACAGTCATACATATGCATGAAACTCATTAAGCTAATAGTTCAATCCAAGCTATTGTAAGGTGGTTGTACAGCATTAAACTTGCTCCAATCCATGCTGAGCTTTTACTTTATACATTTTGCTACTGTATGTAAAAATGATTATGGATAAAAAAAAGTGTACGATATAATTTAAGAGACTACTTACTTCAGGCTATGTCACGGTTTATAAGATGTATTTTAGTGAAAATTTGATCTAAAGCTTTACTGTCTGGAATAAGAAGGGTTCTTCACCTCTTCCCTCCACCATGCATGCAGATTCTGTAAGAACAAAGAAATTTGGGAAGTATCACAGCTCTTACAGTATATAAAACTTGGTTCAATCCGGGCCATGATCATACTGATGTAACAACCACTGTGTAAATACTATTGTAGGATAAAGGGTTTAAGACACATGATATAACTGAATATTACTTGGTTCGATCCAGGTCGACGTTATGCTGATGTAAATTGCTATATTTTGTTTATCCATGCAATAGTCTTACTTATGAAACACAGTAAACTTAGTTCAATCCAAGCCATTGTTAAATGATTGATGCTGTGGTTTTACTTTTTACATTTTGCTACTGAATGTAAATATGATTATGGATAAAGATATATGATATAATTGGAGATTACTTGATTCAGGCTACGCCATGGTTTATAAGATGTATTGTTGTGAAAATTTGATCCAAAACTTTACTTTCTACAGTAAGAAATCTGAATGGTGCTTCACCTCTTCCCTTCACCATGCAAGCACACTCTGTAAGAACAAATAACAAAGAAATATGGGAAGTATCACAGTTATAGCATTATATAAAATTTTATTTCATCATGATCATCCAGATGTAACTACCACTGCGTAAATACTATTGTAGGATAACGGGTTTAAGACATGATATAACTAAATATTACTTGGTTAGATCCAGGCCGAAGTTATTCTGAAGTAAATAGTTATATGTTGTTTAATCTACGCAACAATCATACGTATGAAACTCGTTAAACTTGGTTCAATCCAAGCCATTGTTAAATGGTTGTAGAACATTAAACTTGCTTCGATCCATGCTGTGGTTTTACTTTATACATTTTGCTACTGTATGTAAATATGATTATGGATAAAAAATATATGATATAACTGAAGAGTACTTGATTCAGGCTATGCCATCGTTTATAAGAAGTATTGTTGTGAAAATGTGATCTTGACTTTTACTGTCTGGAATAAGAAATGTGCTTCACCTCTTCCCTTCACCATACATGCAGACTCTGTAAGAACAAAAAACAAAGAAATTTGGGAAGTATCACAGCTATCACAGTATATAAAACCCGATTCAATCCTGGTCATGATTATACTAATGTAACTACCACTGTAAATATCATTGTCGAATAAAGGGTTTAAGACACATGATATAACTAAATATTACTTGGTTCGATCCAGGCCGAAGTTATGCTGAAGTAAATTGTTATATTTTGTTTAATCCATGCCACAGTCATGAATACTTATGAAACTCATTAAACTTGGTTCAATCCAAGCCATTCTTAACTGGTTGTCGAACACTGAACTTGCTTCAATCCATGCTGTGGTTGTACTTTATACATTTTGCTACTGTTTATGTAAATATGATTATTGATAAAATATATATGATATAATTGAATACACTACTTGTTCTAAAACTTTACTGCCTGGAATAAGAATGGTGCTTCACCTCTTCCATCCACCATGCATGAAGACTCTGT
Source organism: Tridacna crocea (assembly GCA_943736015.1). Taxonomy (NCBI): domain Eukaryota; kingdom Metazoa; phylum Mollusca; class Bivalvia; order Cardiida; family Cardiidae; genus Tridacna; species Tridacna crocea. Next base: position 31,934,837 of record OX031063.1, on the reverse strand, counting down.
AAGTACACAGAAATTTGGGAAGTATAACAGCTATAACAGTATATAAAACTTGGTACAATACTGGCCATAATCATACTGATGTAACTACCACTTTCTTAATATGATGCTATATATAGGGTTTTAGACACATGACATAACTGACTCTTACTTGGTTCGATCCAGGCCGACGATATGCTGCTGTAAATTGTTATATCTTGTTTAACTCATTTTCAAAAAACAAAATTTTACACTGGTCCAAATTGAAAGCATTTGCAGATGACAAAAGTGAATCTAAATGTGAAATTTGTTTTATGAAGGGTAGAAAACATGGCGGGAAAAGTAGAAAATGCTGGTTACCAGCATCTTCTCCTTTTCCTGATATGATTTCTGAAGGCTTTTTCTCAGGGTCGTCAAAGTAGGAATTGTGTTGTAATTGGTTAATCTATGCAACAGTCATGAAAACTTATGTGCAACAGTCATGCATACTTATGAAACGCATTGAACTAATTAATGGTTCAATCCAACCATTGTTAAATGTTTGTAGTACATTAAACTTGGTTCAATCCATGCTGTGGTTTTACTTTATACATTTTGCTACTGTATGTAAATATGATTATGGGTAAAGAATATATGATATAATTGAAAATACTACTTGCGTCAGGCTCTGCCACGGTTTATAAGATTTATTTTTGTGAAAATTTGATCTGAAACTTTACTGTCTGGAATAAGTATTGTGCTTCACCTCTTCCCTCCACCATTCATGAAGACTCTGTAAGAAAAAAAAATTTGGAAAGTATTACAGCTATAACAGTATATTAAACTTGGTACAATCATGGCCATGATCATACTGATGTAACGACCACTGTGTAAATACTATTGTAGGATAAAGGGTTTAAGACACATGATATAACTGAATATTACTTGGTTCGATCCAGGCCGACGTTATGCTGATGTAAATTGCTATATTTTGTCTTTCCATGCAAAATTCATACTTATGAAACACATTAAACTTGGTTCAATACAAGCCATTGTTAAATGGTTGTAGAACATAAAACTTGCTTCAGTCTATGCTGTGGTTTTACTTTTTACATTTTGCTACTGTATATAAATATGATTATGGATAAAAATATATGATATAATTGAAGACACTAGTTGATTCAGGCTACGCCATGGTTTATAAGATATATTGTAAAATTTGATCCAAAACTTTACTGTCTGGAGTAAGAAATCTGAATGGTGCTTCACCTCTTCCCTTCATCATGCATGCAGACTCTGTAAGAACAAAAAGCAAAGCAATTTGGAAAGTATCAAAGTTATAACAGTATATAAAACTTGGTTCAATCCAGGCCATGATCATAATGAGGTAACAACCACAGTGTGAAATTATACGATTGTTGGATAAAGGGTTTAAGACACATGATCTAACTAAATATTACTTGGTTCGATCCAGGCCGACGTTATGCTGATGTGAATTGTTATATTTTGTTTAATACATGCAACAGTCATACATGTGAAATTCATTTAACTAATAGTTCAATCCAAGCTATTATTAAATGGTAGTAGAACATTAAACTTGCTTTAATCCATGCTGTGGTTTTACTTTATACATTTTGCTACTATATGTAAATATGATTATGGACAAAACAAAAACAATGTACGATATAACTGAAGAGACTACTTGCTTCAGGCTATGCCAAAGTTTTTAAGTTGTATTTTTGTGAAAATTTGATCTAAAACTTTACTGTCTGGAATACGAATAGTGCTTCACCTCTTCCCTCCACCATGCATGCAGACTCTGTAAGAACAAAGAAATTTGGGAAGTATTACAGCTATAACAGCATATAAAACTTGGTTCAATCCTGGCCATGATCATACTGATGTAACTACCACTGTGTAAATACTATTGTAGGATAAAGGGTTTAAGACACATGATATAACTAAATATTACTTGGTTCGATCCAGGCCGACGTTATGCTGATGTAAATAGTTATGTTTTGTTTAATCTATGCAAAAGTCATACATACGCATGAAACTCATTAAGCTAATAGTGCAATCCAAGCTATTGTTAAATGTTTGTACAGCATTAAACTCGCTTCAATCCATGCTGTGCTTTTACTTTATACATTTTGCTACTGTATGTAAAAATGATTATGGATAAAAAAAAAAAAAACGACATAATTTAAGAGACTACTTGCTTCAGGCTATGTCACGGTTTATAAGATGTATTTTAGTGAAAATTTGATCTAAAGCTTTACTGTCTGGAATAAGAAGGTTTCTTCACCTCTTCCCTCCACCATGCATGCAGATTCTGTAAGAACAAAGAAATTTGGAAAGTATCACAGCTATAACAGTATATAAAGCTTGGTTCAATCCTGGCCATGATCATACTGATGTAACAACCACTGTGTAAATACTATTGCAGGATAAAGACACATGATATAACTGAATATTACTTGGTTCGATCCAGGCCGACGTTATGCTGATGTAAAATGCTATATTTTGTTTATCCATGCAAAAGTCTTACTTATGAAACACATTAAATTTAGTTAAATCCAAACCATTGTTAAATGATTGTAGAACATTAAACTTGCTTCAATCTATGCTGTGGTTTTACTTTTTACATTTTGCTACTGTGTGTAAATATGATTATGGATAAAAATATATGATATAATTGAAGACACTACTTGATTCAGGCTACGCCATGGTTTATAAGATGTATTGTTCTGAAAATTCGATCTAAAACTTTATTGTCTGGAGTAAGAAATCTGAATGGTGCTTCACCTCTTCCCTTAACCATGCATGCAGACTCTGTAAGAACAAAAAACAAAGCAATTTGGGAAGTATCACAGTTATAGCATTATATAAAACTTTATTTAATCCAGGCCATCATCATCCAGATGTAACTACCACTGTGTAAATACTATTGTAGAATAAAGGGTTTAAAACACGATATAACTGAATATTACTTGGTTCGATCCAGGCCGAAGTTATGCTGAAGTAAATCGTTATATATTGTATAATCTATGCAACAGTCATACGTATGAAACTCGTTAAACTTGGTTCAATCCAAGCCATTGTTAAATGATTGTAGAACATTAAACTTGCTTCAATCCATGCTGTGGTTTTACTTTATACATTTTGCTACTGTATGTAAATATGATTATGGATGAAAAAGATATGATATAATTGAAGAGTACTTGATTCAGGCTATGCCATCGTCTGTAAGAAGTATTGTTGTGAAAATGTGATCTAGAACTTTACTGTCTGGAATAAGAATGGAACTTCACCTCTTCCCTTTACCATGCATGCAGACTCTGTAAGAACAAAAAACAAAGAAATTTGGGAAGTATCACAGCTATAAGAGTATATAAAACCCGATTAAATCCTGGCCATGATTATATTGATGTAACTACCACTGTGTAAATATCATTGTCGGATAAAGGGTTTAAGACACATGATATAAACTAAATATTACTTGGTTCGATCCAGGCCGAAATTATGCTGAAGTAAATTGTTACATTTTGTTTAATCCATGCAACAGTCATGAATGCTTATGAAACTCATTAAACTTGGTTCAATCCAAGCCATTGTTAACTGGTTGTCGAAGATTGAACTTGCTTCAATCCATGCTATGGTTTTACTTTATACATTTTACTACTGTATGTAAATATGATTATGGATAAAAGATATATGATATAATTGAATACACTACTTGTTTCAGGCTATGCCACGGTTTATAAGATGTATTTTTATGAAAATTTGATCTAAAACTTTACTGTCTGCAATAAGAATGGTGCTTCACTTCTTCCCTCCACCATGCATGCAGACTCTGTAAGAACAAAGAATTTTGGGAAGTATTGCAGCTATAACAGTATATAAAGCTTGGTTCAATCCTGGCCATGATCATATTGATGTAACTACCACTGTGTAAATACTATTGTAGGATAAAGCGTTTAAGACACATAATATATCTGAATATTACCTGGTTCGATCCAGACTGACGTTATGCTGATGTAAAATGTTATATTTTGTTTAATCCATGCAACAGTCATACTTGTGAAACTCATTAAACTTGGTTTAACCCAAGCCGTTGTTAAATGGTAGTAGAACATTTAACTTGCTTCAATCTATGCTGTGGTTGTACTTTGTACATTTTGCTACTGTACGTAAATATGAATATGGATAAAAGATATATGATATAATTGAAGAGACTCCTTGATTCGGGCTATGCCATCGTTTATAAGATGTATTGTTGTGAAAATTCTATTTAAAACTTTACTGTCTGGAATAAGAATGGTGCTTCACCTCTTCCCATCACCATGTATGCAGACTCTGTAAGAACAAAAAAAAACTTGGGAAGTATCACAGTTATAGCAAGATTTGGAAATCATCATTTAGTTTCTGGAAATATTAGACACATCCATAAGCCATCAGTTCTTTTTCACATCTATTAGATCCAAAAGAAAATTCTAGCCAGTTATCCTTTAAAATATGATCAAATTCTAGACATATTTATAAAAGAAACATTAGCAGACCACATCTTTTGTCAAATATTATCAGGAAATGAGAAAAGCAGGTGCATGTAATCATTATTTTCTCCTTTCTTTTTAAAGTTCTTTAGGCTTGTAAAGACAAAGCATTTTATGGTAAAGCCTTAAAGAAATGATAGCCGACTACAAATTGGATCAATCCATGCCATGGCATAAAAACACCTGATCTTAACAAACCTACAGGTCTCAAAATAAAGCAAGTTCACTGCATAAATGAAATGCGGAGCATCAAGAATAAAACATATTTGTCGCTACAATAGATTGAACACCCTCTGAACTGACACTCTACAGGAACTGTTGGATGGTCATTCCTTGACCAACACATTTATTGACCTTGGGCTCTCCTGGTTTGTGACTGTGCAATGGATAGCCAACTTCAAAGACCTGTCACTAAGTTTTCCCTGGTCCACTTTGGACAGATCCCATTCATTGCCTTCCTGACGCCACTTTATGCTTAAGAACCACTTACATAGTGGATAACAACTCTTCGGGGAGAAGGGTGAGTGTCAAAGAAAGGCTCAATCTAAAGCAATGACAAACATACATACATGGTATCTTGCAATACACAATCCAAATAACTGCCATCACTTTGTTGTCATAATTTGGCAATTCTCTTTGATAAAGACCTTAAGGTGATCGGGTATTCATGATATAACATAACAGTATGGAAAACTTGGTTCAATCCATGCCATGGACATACTCATGTAACTATCAGTGTGTAGGATTGTTGGATAAAGGGTTAAAGATACATGATATAACTGAATATTACTTGTTTCAATCCAAGCTGATTTTATGCCGATATAAAATGTGAGATTTGGTTCATTTCATGCAACAGTAATACTGAAAAAACATTAAACTCTTTTCAATCCAAGCCATGGTCATATGTAAAAATATTAAACTTGGTTAACCCTTTACCACACAATGACAACTTTTAACGTGCCTGAGACAAACGGCTTTGAAAACAATGTGGGAAAAGGAGAAAATGCTGGTCACCAGTACTTTCTCCTCTTCCCACAATGTTTTCTACCCTAAGAAAAATCATTTCACATGGACCACATTGAAACTGTCATCTGCAAATGCTTTCAACTCGGACAGGTCTAAAATCTTGTTTTGCAGGTTGTGTAAACCTCTGTATACGTATTCTTTGCTACACCAGTAACCAAATGTAGTCACAAAAAAACACACATTTTTCAATTCTTTAGTATATAAAGTGTACTTATCGTATAAATGAAATCCTCTGTATCTGGAAAGAGAAAAAAGAATTTTCAGAAACCATGATTTATTAGCTTAAATGCTGAGAGTAAAAATCTAGATCAGACTGAACAGAATATGCAGTCTGATCTTGAGTTAACAATGTTAGTTCTTCTGCTAAAGATTCTGACAAAAACAGCACTGAAATTACAATGTACATGTATGCACTTACATCACTGACAGATTCTGGATTGCATCTAAAATCTGATTGTGTTTTTTCAGCAGTCTAGTATCGATATTCTCCATTTGCAAAGGTAAGCAAAGCTATCAACCATGCTTAATCCATGCCTTTTTCATCTGCAATAATTGTGAATGTTTTTGTATTTTACGATATACAACAAACATTTACATCATCTGGTTAGTTCCTTAACCCTTTACATACAACAAAAGTTGAAATTAGTAAAAATTAAAACTATCATTCTGCAGATGACAAAATGAAAGTGACTCATAAATTGAAATTATTTTGAGAAAGGTAGAAAACATTGTGGGAAAAGGAGAAAGTTCTGTTAACCAGCATTTTCTCCTTCCACCCCATTATGTTTTACAGTTTTCTTTCTTGAGGTCATCAAGTCAGGATCATGTGATAAAAGGTTAACAACTAAAGGTATTGTATGTGAAATTTTCAAAGTATAAGCAGCATTTCCCTTTATTTATATACATGTAATTTATAGCCATTAGGTTTGTAAATGAGTGGATGTCAATTACAAATCACGAACTGAAATGTTGAATAAAACTAAAAATCAACAATTCCCCAATTATACTTCATTTTTTTTTTTTTGTAAACAATACAATTCAATAATACCAAATACCAATCAGCAAATTTAATTGTTGTCACAAACTTTAGAACTCGAGTATAACACAATTAAATCTTTACCAGACGACAAGTTCTACATCCATATAAAAACTCAATCTAATGCAAGAAAAAACTTAGATTTGGCAATAGTGAAAGCATTTGCAGACAAAAAACATAAATCTGATTCAGAAACTGTTTCAAGTTTTTGGAAGAGGACAAATTGTGGTCAAAGGAGAACAATGCTGATAATCAGCATTTTCTCCCTTTTCAACAATGTTTTCAAGTCTCCAATATTAGGTTTGTAAGAGCTAAAGATTTGGTGTTAGAGGCATTGGCACTCATCTTGATTTAACCCTTTCTAAAAAATGACAAAATTCACAAGTCCAAATTGAAAGCACTAGCGGATGATAAAGTAAATGCAACTCAAATGTCGGTACCTGTTTCCAACAGAGCAGAAAATATTGAGGGAAAAGGAGAAAATGCTGGTTACCAGCATTTTCTCCTTTTCCTACAATGTTTTCACAAGGCTTCTATCTCAGAGTCGTAAAAACCAGGGATGTTTTGGTAAAGGGTTTACCTTATGTGGTCGACACACATGCTCATGCAAGGTTAGATAGATGCAACAGTATTAACTATTTGGCAAACGACAATTTGGTTCAGACCAAATTAAAAGTATTTGCTGGGTATACTAAATGTAATTCAAATGACGATTTTGGTCTAAGAAATAGTAGAAAACATTGTGAGGAAAGGAGAAAATGTGGTAACAAGCATTTTCTCCTTTTCCTACAATATGTATAAAAGCCTGCTTCCCCTGCATCGTAAAACACAAGAATTGTTTGGGAAAGGGTTAATCATTTACCAAACGAAAAAGTTTAACATTTGTCCAAATTGAAAGCATTTTGCAGACGACAGAATAAACGCGACTCAAATTTGAAGCTTGACTTTGGAAGAGAAGAAAGCATTGTGAGAAGTGAGGAAAATGCAGCATTTTCTCATTTTCCATCGATGTTTTTGGAAGGCTTCTTCCTCCCGAGTCGTAAAACCCAGGAACTGTTTGGTAAACAGTTGAACTAAGATCGAACGCTAATGGTTGGATGCAGGTGCGGAATCGAACTCGGCGCGGTAAGTTATCTCGTGTTGCCCAATGCAATTTGAACAATGTTTAGACTGAATAGAATCGAGTGCCGTTTGGATAACAACATAGATCTAATAACAACAAAATTCAGACAGTACTCACGAAGAAGAATGCCAAACTTGCAATCTGTGAATCACTGTAGTTGAGCCAAACTCGCAGTCTGAATATCGCTGTAGTTCCAACTGCGTTGTCACTTAGCCAAGGAGGTTTTGAGCCAGTGAATAAAAGTACTCAGCCGGTATCGCACCTCTTCGCTGACGTCACAGCTCCGAAGAGACCTACGGATTCGTTCGTCGCTAAATAGCCGATTCCGTACAACTACATAATGTCTTTACCGAGTTTAGCCGAATGTCGAAAACATCTTTTAGCTCCTCCCCAAAGGTTTTACATTTGGGTTATAAACGCGGGAAAACATGGTAGAATTGCTCCAAGTGATGTTAAAATATTCAGCTCTCTTAAAAAAACAACTGAGTTAAATCTTCTCACACAGTCCCGAGGCTAAAACAAACCTATATTGTTGCCACATTCGTTTTGTCGTCTACAAATGCTGTGAATTTAGAGCAGTTGATTTGTGTGTGTGTGCGCGCAAAGGGTTTTGGGAGATCTGTGGCTCGTGGCGAGAATTTTACTTTTGCCAAAATGTTTTTCTATATATGTAGATCTACTTGAATTTTAAATATAAATCCTTTTCATTATCTATTAAGAAAAGAAGAAGCCATCTGAAAACAGTTTTAACCCTTTACCATACAATAACGAGTTTTGACGTAGAAACCTTTTGAAAATATGTAGGAAAGGGAGAAAATGCTGGTAAACTTTTCCCACAATATTTTCTACCCTTATCAAATCAAATTTCGATTTTTCAGTCGCATTTATTTTGTTGTCTGCGAATGCTTTAAATTTGGACTAGTCTATAAATTTGTCGTTTAGTAAAGAGTTAACATGAGAAAATGATGGTATTCAGCCTTTTCTCCTTCTGCAACAGTTGCGTCAGAACTGGTGTGAGGAAACCAGAAACATGTTGTTAGAGGCTTTCTCTATTCGGGGTTGTCAAAACTCAGGATTGTGTGGTAAAGGGTAAACCTATGTAACAGGTTAAAGTAAGAGTTAGAATTTGAAAGGGTCAATGTACAAGGCTGGGTAGGTGAGAGCTATCAAAATTGTGTACGTAAGATAAACACTATATGTTCGTGCTAATCAAAATTTTGGCCATGATTGGACCCTCGGGGTATGCAAAAATGTTTCGGACAGTGATTACAGTTCACTTGCATGTATAGGCTACGTAGGCTTTCCCGTGTATGAAAGCTTCGTCTAGGTCTATTTTTATAACTAAAAATGAAACTTTGGGCATGTGCCAAAGATGTTATGTAAATATTTGTGCTTTATTTCACTCATTTATGTTTGATTAACATTACCGAATATTTTTCGTGTGTCAACATGTCCTCCTAGAAACTAGAACCAAAAACAGTAAGGAAGAAATTTGCAGCGGATAAAGAGAGGACCCTCATTTTAGAAAAAAAAATATTCGTAACCTACAAAGAGTATGAGAAAATGTACCCTACCTACCAATCGAGATTTGTAGCAATCACTCGTATAGAAACTCAAAAGGATACATGTATTGTTGAAAAAGGAGAAACTGATGTATACAAGAACATGTATTATCTGCATTTCCCACAAATAAACCGATTGTTTTTGGTCAATTTCCTGTATGCCTAAGGACCATATTCAGTTATATGTAGGAGAAAATGGGTATAATGGATCCAAAATTATGTGATGACATGCATTGTTTCATGCATCACGGAGATTCAGTAAGCCCCTGTTACCGGAGCTTAGCTCATAAAATTAATGCATATCCTTAATCCACAGTAGGCTACCAAGCAAGCCATAAATTATTTATGGATCCATAATAGCTACTTCTTTCAAAAAATGGACTTGATAATGAAGTAGACTATGCCTTTTACAAAAACCTATTTATATGAATGTTCAAGCGTAGGTTATTGATTCGGGATCAGAGTGCACGATATATGCGGTCTTTTCTTCATTTATGTCTTCCGCAAAAAAGCTATGTTTACTTGTGTACATTCAGTGCAGTCTGATCTTGAACTATGCCTTTTCCAAAAGCCTATTTATATGTATGTTCAACCGTAGGTTATTGATTCGGGATCAGAATGCACGATATATGCAGTCTTTCCTTGGTCTACGTCTTTTGTAAAAACCTACGTTTACTCTTGTACATCCAGTGCAGTCTGATCTTGAACTATGCCTTCTACAAAAACCCATTTATAAGTATGTTCAAGTGAGCTTTACAGATTGCACGATATATGCAATCTTTTCTTGGTCTACGTCCTCCTTAAAAGCCTGTGTTTAATTATGTATATGCTATACACAAAATATACTGTTGTATTTAAAAGTCACTCTAAATATATGTCTTTTCAGATTTTTTTGTATTTTGGGCCGGTGGCCTTATATATGCTGAATAAACTATTTGTACTAGTCCTTGTAAATACAGAAATTTGACCAATAGCAAAAGATTTCGGCCCAGGTCAGCCTGCGCTGACTTAGGTCGATACTTTTCGAAGATGCATGAAGCCCATTCTTCACAGAGCACGGCTCATTTATTATTATTCTTTTTTCATATTCTTACTTGTACTTTGATCAATGTGGACCATTCCTCATGCAGTCATTTCCCTTGATTCTTCTCGAGCACTATATTGGTCCTGATAAGGGAATTACTTGAATTTTATCCTTGATTTTCTAGCACTGAACAACTATTTTCCCGAGACAATATTTCAACTAAATCTAAACAGACGTCATTACAATTCGATATATACATAGTTCCTGATGATTAAGAACAGAATTTGGTTTGAATTACATGTGGATCTTAAACATACATCATACATACATATAAACCAATTTCACAATTATCACAGCATCCCCAAGGGAACCAAGGATAAAAAAAGGTGTAAGGACCTCTGTTTTATTTGCACTCTCTTGCACTTAGGATGGTGAGAGTAACGAACGACAAGTCTGCTCGGAGATTGCATCATTTGGTTACCTTCAGTCTTTATCTGGCATGGGAGATAATTTAATTGACAGGAATGGCCCCTATTACTATTTGGCATCGAAATGCTAGATTATTTTCTCTGAAAAAGGTTAATGAAAAAGAGATGATTCATTAATCAATGTTCGGAAGACCTGGTGACAGCGCCTGTAATTCGAAAAATCTGTGCAAGCGAGCCTTGCTCTGGCAAAAGAGTGGGGTGGGGGCGGGGGCTTGCTAAGAGGCTCATTAGCAGCCAAACAATACTGCAGGTGTTAAAATGCATTTGATTGTTCCTTGTTAAAGAATGGTAAATATTGTGGAGACGACTACCTGTTACTGTGTGGTCGTTCCATGTGTAAGTGGCTAGCAAAAAGAAAAAAAAATGGGTTTATTTCCTTCGGTTTTGCACAAAATACCATACACGCTCTTCAGAATTCAATATTGAACATTTATTATTGATCTCATAGTGTCATTGTCTTCGACAAATGCAACAAAATGAAAATCAGGCAAACAGTAAATAAAAGACATAGTGACCTTGCAGATTTTTGCCTAGTTTTGAAATTAATCATGCAAGATCTCGACATTGTAGCCGGTGCAGCCGGGACATCTGAATACTCTTGATTGTTAAACCCTTTCGGTGCCGTAGCCGAAAAAAGGTTTTGCGGGCGGCATAGATCATAATCAGACTGCACAGAACAACGAGCCGTCCGAGTCTGAGTGGATTCTATTTTCATATAACAAAAAGGATCAGGTCTATAATTGGCCCTGAAAAAGTTGAAGTTCTAAGATTGTTTGATTGATTGATGGTATCAGTTTTAATGCCGTTTTCAGCATTACTTCACTTATTTGTCCTGAAGGTTCCCTTACCAATACAATATACGTTGTTCCTCCTAGGCCACTGGCTACTTTCCCACTTCTCCGAAAACGAGACAACGATCAGCGATGATAGAGGGTCAAATTCAGTAACAGTGACTATCATGAATCTTCTGAAAGATAGGGATTGACACATAACCACACAATCCCTACTTTCGACAAAATTTTAGGTATGTCCAAATCGAAGGCATTTACAGACGACAAAATAAAAGTGAAAATTGTGAAGGATAGAAAACAATGTGGGAAAAGGAGAAAATGCTAGTTACCAGCATTTTCTCTTTTTCCCACAATGTTTTCTAGAGGCTTCTTTCTCAGGATCGTCAAAAGTAGGGATTGTGTGGTAATGGATTAATCAGCGATTATCAATCCCCAAGTCCTGTACACTACCGACTGCGTTATGGTAGCTCGGCAGGAACTTTGACCCACCCCACTTCCAAGTTTTGACTGCAAAAGGTCCTTCAGTAGCATTTAGCAGCCTTGTGACATGCTCGTGCATGTGTGCAATTGCTGAATGGTTCTATAATAATGATGATTGATTGATTGATTGATTAAAAGACTGTATGGTGTTAAACGCTGTTTTCAACATTATTTCAGATATATCACGGCGACCTGTGCACCTAGCCATGCTTTCCTGTAGTCTCTTTTAACAGTACTCAGCACAATCTTCTTTCCAAGCCACTGGTTGCTTTCTCGCATAATCATTGTCAAAATGGTCCGCGGAGGGAGAGGAATGAATTCTGTCGCAGTGACTATCATCAATTCTCGGAGAGAAATTTGCCGAGCCAGGGGTTGTAACCAGGGATCGAACACACGACCCTATATTCTCAAGTCCTGCACGTTACTGACTGAGCCACCAGTGTTATGATGTAAAACAGCACCATACAAGTGTGTTCGCAGCTTTATTTTGCTACATACTTCGTCATAACTGTTTATGACACATACATGATACAGAATCATAAAAACAGGCAACAAGTACAAGTACATAGAGATAATGATAGTGATAAGTGACAAGATAAATAAACCCATTACAAATTTCCAGGCACAGTGAAAGTTTGAGACAGAAGTATAGTAATACACAACAAGAAAAAGTTGATGCAAAGCATCAAAGTCGCCGCAAAAAAAATTGTTTAATGCTTCAAGAAAGCCAGGGCAAGTAAGTAAATGTCAGTTTTCATCAGCAGATTTTTTAACACATTATGAAATTATGTGAATAGTAACCCATATCAAAACTTGTCTTCTGTTACAGTATCTAATACCCTAGCACAGCGCTCTCTTAGCTCTTTTCCAAACGACAAATACCAGACTCTTCCAAATTCAAAGAGTTGGCAGATGACAATTTAAAAAGCTGCAAAAATGGTGGAAAATTCGCTAGCAGTGGGAAAAAAGTATTTAATAAAGAAGAAAATGCTTATAACGAGCAATTTCTCCTTATCCAACATGTTTTGACAAAAGAATTTGATAGCACACATGTGATAACCCGTGTTTGTTTGGGAAAGTGGTGAAAGCAGGGCTAAGTTACTAAAATGTTGCTGTCCTAGGAAAGTATGATTCAAGAGGACGTAAGTTTGCAAGGCATGCTTTCAATTTAAACAAGTCTAAGACTATAGTGTTTGGTGAACAGTGCTCATAAAGAATCATGGTTTTGCATCGCGCTTTATCATTATGAACAACACAGCGAAAAAGTGGCCTCTCTCAAGATTTTTTCCACATATTAAATTTATGCAGAGCTCGTTGAGAAATAAACAAAGGGGTTCTAAACTATCTTTGTTGTAAAAACTAAACTTAGAAATAAGTAACCAATAATGGTCAGATACAATCATAACCATCATACCCGTTCTTCGGCGGAATTTAGCACAATTTCAGCAATGCACAATTTTAACAGTGGTCATTCAACAAAAAACACACAAATAGTAGGAAAAACTATCTACAAAATAATCAAAATGATTATTAAACCTGTGTACGAAGGTTGTACGAAACGACCACCTGGGTACGAAATGACCAAAATTGAAAGTATAAGTAGGTACGAAATGACCAAAATCGTACGAAGTGACCTAGGTACGAAATTAACAAGGTACGAAATGACTGGAAACCTGTACATCCTTGACCAATGGAAACAAGGCATTTATGTGGACGAGTCCATTTCTCACGAATAGCGACAATAAAAGAAATAATTAGGCGGTTTTTTGATGTTGTAAGTATTAATAGAACAAAAATAGTATCGCATTGCAATTTCGTAGTTTAAGAATGAATTAAAAAGCCAGTTTAAGGCGAAGTAACGTTAGAAAGATTCCTTTTTAACCTAACACCCCTATAAAAACGAAATTCCCACTATCCATGTCCTAACTCGAAAAACTATTAAAAATATAGTCGCGCGCTTCTGCGCGGCGACTAACAAGTTTCTTATTTTATCAAAGATCATACATGTGTACAAGACATTAAAATCTCAATACTGTAATTTGAACATGATTATCGATTCAACTCCTTACTTAACAACAAAATTTTAGTCCAAATTGAAAGCATTTGCAGAATCCAGATTTGTTGTGACTGAGAATTGAAATATATTTCTGGTAGAGTAGAAATATTGTGATAAAAGGAAAAACACTGGTTACCAGCATTTTCTCCATCTTCCATAACATTTTCCCGAAGCCTCCTTCCCTGGTCTTGTAAAAACTTGGGAATGTTTGGTTTCCACTCTGTTTTCAGCAGTGGCAAAACACTTTTTACAGCGATTCAAATTTGCATTCTTAGCAACAGAATGATGCATAGACCTTTAAGATCAGCTTACATTTAAGAGCTGTAGGGCCCTGAAAAGGTCTCTTGATGAGATCGAATCTTTCGACTTTTCAGAAATGGGCCCTTTTTTTTTTTAATGTTTTTTTCGATTTTTTCCACGTTCTTTTCAGTAGTGGCAAAACACTTTTTACAGGGATTCAAATAGACATTCTCAGCTACAGAATGATGCATAGACCTGTATGATTGGCTTACATTTAAGAGTTGTAGGTCCCTGAAAAGGTTTCTTAGTGAGGTCGAATTTTTCGACTTTTCAGAAATCGGCTTCTTTTTCGGAATGTTTTTTCGACTTTTTCTACGCTGTTTTCGGTAGTGGCAAAACGCTTTTTACAGCGATTCAATTAGACATTCTTAGCTACAGAATGATGCATAGAACTTTAAGACCGGCTCATATTTAAGAGCTTTAGGGCCCTGAAAAGGTTTCTTGATGAGGTCGAATTTTTCAGCTACAGATTGATGCTTAGAACTTTAAGATCGGGTTATATTTAAGGGCTGTAGGGCCCTGAAAAGGTTTCTTGATGAGGTCGAATTTTTCGACCTTTCAGAAATCGGCCCATTTTCGGAATGGTTTTTCGACTTTCAGCTACTGATTGATGCATACAACTTTAAGATCGGGTTATATTTAAGGGCTGTAGGGCCCTGAAAAGGTTTCTTGATGAGGTCGAATTTTTCGACTTTTCAGAAATCGGCCCATTTTCGGAATGGTTTTTCGACTTTTTCTACACTGTTTTCGGTAGTGGCAGAAAGCTTTTTAGAGCGATTCAAATAGCCATTCTCAGATATGGACTGATGCATAGAACTTTAAGATTGGCTTATATTTAAGGGCTGTAGGGCCCTGAAAAGGTTTCTTGATGAGGTCGAATTTTTCGACTTTTCAGAAATCGGCCCATTTTCGGATTGGTTTTTCGACTTTTTCAACACTGTTTTCAGTAGTTGCAAAACACTTTTCACAGAGATTCAAATAGACATTCTCAGCAACAGAATGATGCATAGAACTTTGAGATCGGCTTATATCTAAGAGCTGTAAAGCCTTGCAAAATTTTCTTGATGAGGTCGAATTTTTCGACTTTTCAGGAATTGGCCCATTTTCGGAATGGTTTTTCGATTGTTTCCACACTGTTTTCAGCAGGTGCAAAACACTTTTTACAGCGATTCAAAAAGACATTCTCAGCTACAGATTAATGCATAGAGCTTTAGGATCCGCTTATGTTTAAGAGCTGTAGGGCCCTGAAAACGTTTCTTAATGAAGTCGAATTTTTCGACTTTTCAGAAATCGGCCCATTTTCAGAATGGTTTTTCGACTTTTTCTACACTGTTTTCAGAAGTCGCAAATATCTTTTTACAGAGATTCAGATAGACATTCTCAGCTACAGAATAACGCATGGAACTTTAAGATCAGCTTACATTTAATGGCTCTAGGGCCCTGAAAAGGTTTCTTGATGAGGTCGAATTTTTCGACTTTTCAGAAATCGGCCCATTTTCGGAATGTTTTTTCGACTTTTTCCACACTGGCTTCAGGAGTGCCAAAGACTTTTTACAGAGATTCAAATGGACATTTTCACCTACAGAATGATGCATAGAACTTTAAGATCGGGTTACATTTAAGGGCTCTAAATCCCTGAAAAGGTTTCTTGATGAGGTCGAATTTTTCGACTTTTCAGAAATCGGCCCATTTTCGGAATGGATTTTCTACTTTTTCCGCACTGTTTTCAGTAGTGGCAAAAGCGTTTTACAGAGATTCAAAAAAACATTCTCTGCTACAGAATGATACATACAACTTTAAAATCGGCTTATTTTTAAGACCTGTAGGGCCCTGAAAAGGTTTCTTGATGAGGTCGAATTTTTGGACTTTTCAGAAATCGGCCCATTTTCGGATTGGTTTTTCGACTTTTTCCATTTTGTTGTCAGTAGTGGCAAAACACTTTTTACAGAGATTCAAATAGACATTCTCAGCTACAGAATGATGCATAGAACTTTAAGATCGGCTTACATTTAAGAGCTGTAGGGCCCTGCAAAGGTTTCTTGATGAGGTCGAATTTTTCGACTTTTCAGAAATCGGCCCATTTTCGGATTGGTTTTTCGACTTTTTCCATTTTGTTGTCAGTAGTGGCAAAACACTTTTCACAGAGATTCAAATAGACATTCTCAGCTACAGAATGATGCATAGAACTTTGAGATCGGCTTATATCTAAGAGCTGTAAGGCCTTGCAAAGTTTTCTTGATGAGGTCGAATTTTTCGACTTTTCAGAAATTGGCCCGTTTTCGGAATAGTTTTTCGATTTTTTCCACACTGTTTTCAGCAGTGGCAAAAACCATTTTTTACAGCGATTCAAATAAACATTCTCAGCTACAGATTGATGCATAGAGCTTTAGGATCCGCTTATGTTTAAGAGCTTCGGGGCCCTGTAAAAGTTTCTTGATGAAGTCGAATTTTTCGACTTTTCAGAAATTGGCCCATTTTCGGAATGGTTTTTTGACTTTTTCCACACTGTTTTCAGAAGTGGTAAAACATCTTTTACAGAGATTCAAATAGACATTCTCAGCTACAGATTGATGCAAAGAACTTTAATGGGTTCTTATGTTTAAGAGCTGCCCCTGAATGATGCATAGAACTTTAAGATCGGCTTATATCTAAGAGCTGTAGGGTCCTACAGTCTTTAAGACTCTCATCTTTCACTCAGTCTGCTTTCCGTCTCTTTTCAGACCCCCGTTCTCCTCTCATCCTTCTCTCCGTCTCCTCTCCGTCTCTATTTAGACATTCATTCTCCTCTAAGTCTCATGACTTTCTCCTCTCAGTCTTTTCTCAATCTCCTGTCCATCCCCGAGCCAGGGGTTGTAACCAGGGATCGAACACACGACCCCATGTTCTCAAGTCCTGCACACTACTGACTGAGCCACCAGTGTTATGATGTAAAACAGCACCATACAAGTATATTCGCAGCTTTATTTTGCTACATATTTTGTCATAACTGTTTATGACACATACATGATACAGAATCATAAAAATAGGCAACAAGTACAAGTACATAGAGATAATAATAGTGATGATAAGTGACAAGATGAATAAATCCATTACAAATTTTCAGGCACAGTGAAAGTTTGAGACAGAAGTACAGTAATACACAACAAGTTTCTTATTTTATCAAAGATCATACATACAAGACATTAAAATCTCAATACTGTAATTTGAACTTGATTATCGATTCAACTCTTTACTTAACAACAAGATTTTAGTCCAAATTGAAAGCATTTGCAGAATCCAGATTTGTTGTGACTGAGAATTGAAATATATTTCTGGTAGAGTAGAAATACTGTGATAAAAGGAAAAACACTGGTTACCAGCATTTTCTCCTTCTTCCATAACATTTTCCCAAAGTCTCCTTCTCTGGTCTTGTAAAAATTTGGGAATGTTTGGTTTCCACATTGTTTTTTGTAGTGGCAAAACACTTTACAGCGATTCAAATTGGCATTCTCAGCTACAGAATGATGCATAGAACTGTAAGATCAGCTTACATTCAAGACCTGTGGGGCCCTGAAAACGTCTCTTGATGAGGTCGAATTTTTCGACTTTTCAGAAATGGGCCCATTTTCGGAATGGCTTTTCGACTTTTTCCACCCTGTTCTCAGTAGTGGCAAAACACTTTTTATGATGCATAGATCTTTAGGATGGGCTTATATGTAAGTGCTGTAGGGCCCTGAAAAAATGTCTTGATAAGGTCGAAATTTTCGACTTTTCAGAAATCGGCCCATTTTCGGAATGATTTTTTTACTTTTTCCACACTGGTTTCAGTAGTGGTAAATAACATTTTACAGAGATTCAAATAGACATTCTCAGCTACCGAATGATGCATAGAACTTTAAGATCGGCTTAAATTTTAGGGCTGCAGGGTCCTGAAAAGGTTTCTTGGTGAGGTCGAATTTTTCGACTTTTAAGAAATAGGCCCATTTTCGGAATGGTTTTTCGACTTTTTCCACACTCCTTTCAGTAGTGGCAAAAACCATTTTACAGAGATTCAAATAGACATTGTCAGCTACAGAATGATGTATAGAACTTTAAGTTTGGCTTATATTTAAGATCTGTAGGGCCCTGAAAAGATTTCTTGATGAGGTCGATGTTTTCGACTTTTCAGAAATCGGCCCATTTTTTGGATTTGTTTTTTGACTTTTTCCACAATGTTTTCAGTAGTGTCAAATACTTTTTACAGAGATTCAAATAAGCATTCTCAGCTATAGAATGATGCATAGATTTCTAAGATCGGCTTATATTTAAGGGCTGTAGGGCCTTGAAAAGGTTTTTGAATAGGTCGAATTTTTCGACTTTTCAGAAATGGGCCCATTTTCGGAATGGTTTTTCGACTTTTTCTACATTGTTTTCAGTAGTGGCTAAACGTTTTTCACAGCGATTCAAATAGACATTCTCAGCTACAGATTGATGCATAGATCTTTACGATCGCTTAAATTCAAGAGCTGTAGGGCCCTGGAAAGGTTTCTTGATGAGTTAGATTTTTTCGACTTTTCAGAAATCGGCCCATTTTCGGAATGGTTTTTCGACTTTTTCTACGCATTTTTCAATACACAAACGCTTTTTACAGCAATTCAAATGGCCATTCTCAGCTACAGAATGATGCATAGAACTTAAAGGCCGGCTCACATTTAAGAGCTGTAGAGCCCTGAAAAGGTTTCTTGATCAGGTCGATTTTTTCCTCTCAAAAATTTGCCCATTTTCGGAATGGTTTTTCAACTTTTTCTATACTGTTTTCAGAAGTAATAGAAAGCTTTTTACAGCGATTCAAAATAGCCATTCTCAGATACGGATTGATGGATAGAACTTGAAGATTGGCTTACATTAAATATTTTAAGGTCTGTAGGGCCCTGAAAAGGTTTCTTGATGAGGTCGAATTTTTCGACTTTTCAGAAATCAGCCCATTTTCGGTATTGCTTTTAGACTTTTTCCACGCTGCTTTCAGTAGTGGCAAATAACTTTTTAAAGATATTCAAATAGACATTCTCAGCTACCGAATGATGCATAGAACTTTAAGATCGCCTTACATTTAAGAGCTTTAGGGCCCTGAAAAGCTTTCTTGATGAGGTCGAATTTTTCGACTTTTCAGAAATCGGCCCTTTTTTGGATTGGTTTTTAGACTTTTTTTGCACTGTTTTCAGTAGTGGCAAAACGTTTTACAGAGATTAAGGGTTAAGTCTGATTGGCCGTATGCTGTTTAAACAGCACGCAAAATAATCGATATTGGTCTTTCTTTCACCGCATTATCTCTCGCTAGATGGCACTCTATGAATACTCATCTATCTAATTTTGGCATCCTGGGTACAGAGCCGAACCATTTACCTACGCGACAACCGTTACTTTGAATTTCAAACTGAAATAAACGTTTACTCAATAAACGCTACCTCCACAATTCACTCAGCTATGATCAGCAGTTTGGAGAAATCTAGAGCTACATGAGGTATCATTTCTCCTCAATTGATAAAAGCTGTTTGCTACAGCGCTACTTTATAGAGCGTAATGTTACAGTCTGCCCGCTTTCGGGGCTAGTGATGCGTAAAATGAGACAGTCGAATCTTCGAAGAGTATGACATGCTTTCACCGGCGTTTGTGTCGCCACTTTGAGATATGGTCATGTGACGAAAATATCACTTTTAGACGGACTACTTTCTGAGGCAACTACAGACGTGAATGGGAATGATCCGTAGTGCAAGAGAGTGATAAAGCACGTTCATGAAAGTTGCCTATGATTTGCAGACGACAGATAAAATTTGAGTAAATGTTGAAATTTTGAAAAGGTAGGAAATATTGTGAGTAAAGGGAATATGCTGGCTTTAACGACCCTTGAGACAGAGGCTTTTCAAAACATTGCCGGAAAAAGAGACTATGCTTGTAATCAGCATTTACTCATTTTCTTACAATGCCTTTTTACCCAACAGCATGAAGATTTCAACATGTGAGTCACGTTAATTTCCTAACCAACGAATATTTTCCAGTCTATGATTCTTTGCAATTTAACTCTTTACCAAACGACAAAATTTGGGACTGTTCCAAATTGAAGCATTTAAATTCAAATTTATTTTGGGAAGGGTAGAAAACACTGTGGGAAAAGGAGAAAATGCTGGTTACCAGCATTTTCTCCTTTTCCCACAGTGTTTTTAAGAGGCTTCTTTCTAAGGGTTGTTAAAAGTCGGGATTGTGTGGTAAAGAGTTGAACAATGGAAAAGTTTTGACAAACAAACAGTAAAAGATAAGAAATGAAAGAATCCCATTTCTATGGCTTAATGTCTTTATTTAATTGATTTATATGAACTTACAAAAATACAATAAAATGAAACTGAACTGCTCGTTACAATACAAACTACGAATATAATGCCCTAAGGATTAGTAAAAAAGTATAAATTCTAATAATTTTATCGGTACCAATCATAATATTAATTCATTACCAAACGACAAAATTTTAGGTTTGTCCAAATCGACAGCATTTGCAGACGACAAAACAAAAGTGACTGAAAATTTGAAATTTGTTTTGTGAAGGATAGAAAACATTGTGGGAAAAGGAGAAAATGCTGGTTACCAGCATTTTCTCCTTTTCCCTCAATGTTTTCTAAAGGCCTCTTTCTCAGGGGCTTCAAAAGTGGGGATTATGTGGTAATGAGTTAAGTCATGCCATGCAAAAAGGGGACTATATGCATTTGCAAAATGTGTCGATCTATGTCAGCTTGTGAGGTCTGCGCAGGCTGCCATATGTCGTTACCTTTTGCTCCTTTTACATTTCCTGCATGTCAAAGGACCCTTCCAGCTCCGGTTCGAGTAGATTGTTTGCCTGGGAGGATTTTATAATTCTATTATTATGTAATGACTCGCTTGGTATGTTCATCGTTGGAATGAATTAAGCCTCCTCTTGTCAGAGCATGGTTCATATAAAGCAATAGATATAATCCACTGAAACTCAGCTTTTTTATAGGCTTGGCCAAGGAAGCGGGCGATAAGATTAAAAATCAGACTGCATGATTCGTGTCTGATCTTGATCTTTGCCATCCGCAAAAGCCCTATTTTTTGCCTTTGGCGGTGAAAGGTTTATTTTCCTCCTGGAACAAACCTTGTAGCAGTCGACTTTTAAAATATCCATAAAAACAAAAACAGAAATATAGTCTAATATTGAGGTAAACTCTACATCACGTGTTAACATATTACCAGACGACAAAAATTTAGCCTTGTCCAAATACAAAGCATTAGCACATGCCACAGCTCAAATTGTGATTTGTTTTTTCTTTATTCTATAATTAGGTAAGAAAAAAAACGAGTCGTTTACACTGTGGACTGTGTGCTAAAAGGTGAAGCCTCCCTATCACGAAATAAAGATCATCTTGACTGGCCAACTATAGTGTGCATCGCATAGACGAAATTTATATCTGTATACGAGACACTCTAGATAATGCTCCCTTTGTACATTCCCCCAGCCATGCGCGTGATTTCTTTGTTGATTATATTCATATTCTAATAATGGTTTTACACATATTTCAACTGGCGCTGTTGCACGGATTCTGACTTTAAAGCCACGAGATCTCTGGTTTGTTTGAAGTATTTTTCATTAAATGGAGACACGGAGTAAACAAGAAATGATTAAAAGGGTCCGGCTGAAAATATCGTCAGTTTACTTAAAAAAAAACCTCATAACTACAGATTGTTTCATGCTGTAGTTACGAGGTTTTTAAAGTAACCCGACGATATGCATTTGGTAAATACTTGCTCTTTTATTTCTACGTTGCTATAAAAGTGTGTCAAGTAGGGCAAACTACTTCTATCATTAAATGAACATACCATGTTACACAAGAACTGACTACATTTTTATACAAACATTACAAAATAAATAAATATCAATAAGAAGTGAAAAGTACTGATAAGGCCCCATAGTTTCAATGTTAAGACATTATGTATTTAGTGAAATGACAAACGTGACGTGGTATGCAAAAGCCAATGACATACCCCATAATGTATTACAAGAAAACTTTGGTGCATAACATCAATGGCGCCGCAAAACAGTTGTTTCTGAAAAAAGGCACATTACAACATTTTCAAATGTCCAAAGTAAATTTATGCAGAAATCGGTGAGAAATAAGTGAGAAGCCCTAACCAATCCCTGGAAGTAAAACTTGAAAATGAAGGAGGCTATAATGGTAAGATACAATCATAGTCATTTTTCGGCAAACTTAAACACAAGTTCAATTGGAGCTATGCACAAAAGCAGTTGTCATTCGACAAACACCACAAGAAAATAGTAGTAAAACAAAGGTTCTACATTACCAAATTTATATTAAAAACTGGGGATGAAATGACCAAAGTTGGTACCAAATGATCATTGTGAGTACGAAATTACCAAAATTGTACGAAATGGCCTAGGTAAGAAATGATCTTATCAGGAAATTACTGGAAGCCGAGTAATCAATATGGCTGCCACCATAGGTACTTTTCAAAAGCCAATAAATATATAGCGCCGCCGCTCATGCGGCGCCACAATTACTAGATTTTAATTGGATACAATAATTATTATTATGGAGTTTCATCACCAGAAATGCTCTTTCAGATTTGTATTAGAGTTGGTATAGAATTCGAACAGAAGTTTACGCTGCTATGCGCGGGTAATTGACCTCATGCGGACTGTGTAGATTAAGATCAGGGCTCGTATTCAACAACCATTCTTAAGAACGTTCTTTGTGTTATTCTCCAGAATTTTCTACATTTGTGAGTAACACAACTTCTGATTGGCTACTTTTGACAACCCTGAAAGAGAAGGCTTTACAAAACATTGTGGGAAAAGGAGAAAATGCTGGTAACCAGCATTTTCTCCTTTTCCCACAATATTTTCTACCATATCAAACAGAAATCACACCATTTAAGCAACGATGATATTGTCGTCTGCAAATACTTTCAATTTGGACAAGCCTAGAATTTTGTCGTTTAGTAAAGGGTTAAGCAAGTCATAAGTTCAATGTGAGAGACTGAATACTTTCGTCCTAGTTTTTATTTCCAACAGTTTAGTTCTAACCTCTCACACTGATGTCTCTGGTAGCATAGAGTACTGACAAACGACTTTACATTGCCTGAATCTCTCGGTCTTTGCCTTGCTTATTTGTTGATTTAAAAAGGGTGATGCATGTATATACAGCGCGGTTTCGTATTAGATATGAAATAATGCCAACTTTTATTTACATTTGGTATGAAAGTTAGTGGGGACGCAAGTGACGTGACCCCTGAGACAGACAGTGTATCAAAAATAGATCATGACAACGATATATAAACACAATGATAGTCATAATACATCTGAACGAAATAGAAATGAGTCATCCTCTGTGGAAAGAGGGTTTGATGAATAATAATAATAATAAAAAATGTGTCGACCAATGTCAGCTGTGCACTCCGCTCAGGATGAGGAAGATCGAAACTTTTTAATTTGCATATTTCCAAACTATGGATCCATTATTATACTACTCAAAATTTGCTAGGGATCACCCTAAAAGATTCACCCTAAAAATATATGTGGCATGTATCATGTATGATTTTACAATATGTTACATCGCCACACTGATCAATAACATGACCAGTGAAAATGGATCTTTAAGCCTTTACCTCACAATGCCGACTGTTAAAGACACTAAGAAAGAAGCCGTTGGAAAACATTGTTGGAAAAGGAGAAAATGCTGGATACCAACATTTTCTCCTTTTCCAACGATGTTTTCTACCATATGACAGACAGCATAGTGCACGTTGCATATGGTTTTTGGTCAGCAAATGCTTTCAACTTGGACAAATCTTGAATTTTACAATTTGGTAAAGAGTTTATGCAAAACTCTTGTAACATATAAACCCATACAGAAATATGTAAGTGATCCTTATCAAAGTTTGAGTAGTATATATTGCATTGCACGGTGAAATGCACCATGGTGATACATTAGATTCCCATTTCTAAGAGCTCAAATGTTAAGAAAAATCGTTTTGTCTGTTATAAAATCGTTCTAACTGGGTTAATAAATACACTCAAATACGATTCTCCAGGATCCTACCACGCAAAAGACTGAGGCAAAGGTAGGAAGCAATACCCCTATTCTCTAAAAGTTTTCTATGTATTCCATGTAAAGTGGTACTCTTTCTGTGTAAAGTGCTATTCTTTCCTACAAATGCTTTTCTTTGACATCTGTTGAATCACTTTATGATTAGTCAAACAACCTGTACCGAGTTTAATTTTAATTGTACAATATACATGGTCGTAGTCTAAGAATATAAAATAGAAAGTCCTCCATGAAAAGCAATATACTGGCATTTTGTCCTTGTTGGACCAGCGCAGATTTGAGACCAGACTATTGAAAACTATGTACGATCTTGTTGGAGCAAGCCAAGAGACATAAAATGGTTCTAATATTTTATGATGGAATTGTGTCTTTTTACATTTATTCAATGTTCCTAGCTCAAGTCTGCTTGTCCTTTTGGTAGGCGTTGTACCAGATTTTAGACAGGCAAATAGCAGAGTGAAACCGGAAGAAAATGAGGAGTGGGACGCATAAATGAGTGACGATGTTCCAGGCCAAGTTGCCATAGAAAGCTTCATGTAAGGAAACAACTTGTGTTTTCTTTATTTCAAACATACTGACCACCCACATTGCCAAGTTGCAAACTAGTAAGAAAGTGACAACTGAACGGCCAGGTTTTTCTGACATTTGTGTATCATTTTCGGCGCATCGGCATAAACCATCAAGAATAAAGACAATTTGCATGGTAATCTGTATAAGCGCCAGAACGATGGTGATGACAGACAGAATGCCAATGGCTTCCAGCAGCTCATTACTGGACAGAACAGATATCAGTATGAAGAACAGGTAGATGTAGGTACCAGCCAACGCCACAATCAATAATACCGAGTCAACAGACAGGAAGTACGCCTGGAGGAACTTCAAGGTCGCCAAACGTTTGAATCCCCAGACAATACCAATGGCAGTCACCACCATCAGGGCGATCTCTGTGACGTAGAAAACTTTGATCGCTGTCTGTGAATCTGATATCCTGCTTTCAAAGACGAAGAATGTTGCTATGGCAATGAGGGTCAACACAGCAACAAGCAAACCAGAAAACAGTCCTTTGTTGGCCTTGTCACAGTCAATGCCTGTTGCACCTATAAAAAAAGCAAACGGTTTCTTTGTTTGTTCTGTACAGTTTAACCTCTAGTCAGTCCATGCTCAGGGAAAATCTTGTTTATTTCATTTCCCATATGGCCTGCATCAGGCAAAAAGAGACATTCGGACATGCGCGTAAAGTGCCGTCTCGGATCAGCCTGCGCAGTCCGCACAGGCTAATCCAATACGATTCTTCTCGTTTTAATGGTATTTTCTGTTTTGCACATGTCTGCTGGAGCACAAAATCTAATGTAGTCGCAAAGTGCCGTCTCGGATTAGCCTGTGCGGACTACGCAGGCTGATCCGAAGACGACACTTTTCGCACATGTCCGAATGCCCCTTTTCGCGCGATACAGGCCAATTATGTATCATACCAAGCGAGGCATGGCATAATTATTGATCCATAAAATCTATTTTGTTCAACAACCGGCTGATTAATGAGGTGAAATGGTCCTTCAGCATGCCAAAAAATTACAAATAGCAAAAGGTCTCCAATGGGTAAGCCTGCGCAGTCCATGCAGGTTGACCTGGGCCCGTATTCACCAACCATTCTTAAGAACGTTCTTTGTCTTATTCTCCAGAATTTTCTGCATTTGTAAGTAACACGACTTCTGATTGGCTAAACCATTCGGTTTAGCCAATCAAAAGTTGTGTTACTTACAAATGTAGAATTCTTTGGAGAATAAGACTAAGAATATTCTCAAGAACGGTTGGTGAATACGGGCCCTGGTTCGATAAGTTTTACAGAGGCATTAAAACCCTTTTTACAGAACATGACTCTCAATCAAGTATTTCTATTTTATTTCCTGAGTCGACAACAAACAATAGCATACAAATGCATTATATACGTGTCTGTTAAAAGAACTGATAGCCAAGACAAAAGTGTACATTAGTGAAAAGTAATTTAATAATTTCATCATTAAATCTTAATAAAAAAAATTTCTGCATTTAACTCAACTCCTAAACGGAAATTCAAAACAAATTTATATGCTTTCGTAATAGTTTAGTAATATGTAAATGCTTTTGTCTCAATAGAGTGGTAGCCGTAAATGTGGCATAACTGCAATTGTATGAGATAGAAACGTCATAGTTTATTTACCTTGCGGTACAGAGCTTGTGAGTGACGTGTGGCTTGGCCATCTCTGTTTGACCTTGACCCCGACATACTGGTAAAGACGGTAGATGATTCCAGCTGCTATGATACTGTAGATAATCGTGCAGGGGAACAGGAACGGTGAGGAGGATCGTGCCAGGGTGATGACGTCATAACAGCTCTTCACAGGAGCTAGCAAAATGGCAGATTCATTATCTGGAAGGAATATATATTTACAATATTTACATTTGAGGCATATATTGTCAAAAGAATGACATGTACATTTTCAGTAAAAGATACCAGAATGTTTCCCGAAGATGAGTGTCAGACCTACGCTGTCTGATCAAGATTTAGTCTGTCCGCAGAGGAACGTTAAATTGTACTAAAACCTTAAAAAGTTAATCGGTAACACTTTATGGAAAGTTCATCATTTCAAATGGGCTTGTATATGGAAACAAGCCATTAGCTGACTTGAATTACAAAAAATCGTAACAACCGTGTCACTACCTTATAAACCAAAGCGCTGACGCACTGAGGGCAACAGATTTCTTTCTGGCACTTAATAAGTGCTATTGAATGGGTGTGTTCAATGATTTTCTCTCGTAAATTAAAATAAACCAAAATGGAAATTTCTTCAGAGAACTCGTACCCTTTAGATTAGGGCACGATTTCACCAGGGTCCGAGGTCACAAGCAACCAGATATATTTTTGTAGAATCGAGAGAGATTATTTAGAGAAGTTGTTAGAACTTGTTTCTCAATCGATGTAAAATAAATATGTTTAAAGTATAGTAAAAGTGGGTATATTTTTGTAAAAATGCGCCAGATAATGTAGAGGTGTTAAACTGGGCAATGTTTTTTTTTAGGTTGAAAATCTGTTGTTATCTTAAATCAAAAGGAAAGAGAAACAAAACGTTTTTTTTTTCAGAGGACATATATTACAGCATCAAGTTGAACTGCTCTGTTTGAACATCAATGGTAAAACTATTATTTTGGTGTCACAATAAGACAAAACCTGCCGGAAGCAAAATTTTGACCTAGATAAAGATGTTAGGCTTCAAAAATCGGCTTATACACACACATTTGATATGGAAACTATGACAGCGGGGTAGACTCGCTGCCAAAAACTCATGGGTCCGTATTCACCAAATATCCATGATAGTGTTCTCAAGAATCGTCCAGATATGAAAGTAACACAACTTTTGATCGTCTAAACAAAATCGTTTAGCCAGTCAAAAGTTGCTTGACTTTCTAAATCAAGAATACGAGTAAAATAAAACCAAACTTAAATTTACTCCATGCTGCTACAGTGAACTAAAAGAGGTACAAAACAAACAAAGGGACCTTTAAAAGCCAGATGCCTAACAACGGTCCTGGGAGCGTAAGTTACCCGTAAGTTTAAGTAATTACATCGCAAGATATTTTTTGTCTTACTCTGTTTCCTTTCCATATAATCGTGAAGTCGGTAATCTTCGGCTGTTTCCGTGATCGCTGTCACCAGAAGCACACATAGATTCGTAGCCATGATGTGCATCATTCCAAAACGAACGAAGGCTTTCTGCTTGTCGATAACGACCTTGAAAAGAAAATGTACAAATATTTTGACCCCAGAGAATAACTTTTAGAGTAGCAGTTGAAAGGAAGAAAAAGACAAATTGAATGTGTTCAATGGTGAAATTTGTCTTAGAAAAAAAAACACCGTTGTTGTTAGAAAAAGCATAAAATGCTAGCTACCAGCATCTTCTGTTTTTTTTTACAATGTTTTCAAAAGTGTTTCTGGTCAGAGTTGTTGAAATTTTGGTAGTGGCTTAAAATGTATTTTTTTTACAAGTCAAAGACTATGATGATAGATGGAAATGTCACACTTTTATATTACTTCCCTTTTATTTAACAGTAAATAAAAACAACTCGATACACCACTCTAAATTTTAATAACTCTCCTCGTCGACGTTTTTTTTTGTCTCGTAACGGATTAGCAGACCATTTTTAAAAATTGTGCTGCAGATGGAAAGAAAGTGGTTGTTTCCCCACAATATTTCAATGTATTATACACGTAATTCGATATTTTCATTGGCTTTTAAAGTTTAACAAATGCAAATTAACTCGTTTCCTACATTTTTATTTCTAGGAGGCAATGAATGAAGCTAGAATTTTATTGTAGCCTACATTTTTAAAAAAAAAAATTGCATCGTAGAAAAAACAGTCAACCTTCTGTAATCCATAATAAACAGCTATCCTTAAGAACATTCAGTCTTATTATCAAAGATTTTCTAAATTTTTAAGTTATACAACTTCTGATTGGCTAAACCGTTCGGTTGTGTTATCTTAAAAAATAAAAAATAAAAAATTCTGGAGAATTAAACTAAGAATGTTCTTAAGAATGGTAAATGAATACGGAACTAGCAGATTTATATGAAAACAAAACAGGCTATAAATATTCATCCGCCACAACAATAGTGTCTGTGGAGGCTTAACCCTCATGGCGTTCGTACTAGATAGAGCTAACGGACATTTTCACTCCGGAATTAAGACCATTATAACTGCAGTTTTAAGGTTGCTTTTGTCTTAAGTGTTTCAGATAAACGGACAAGATCACATTGCACCTTTTGTGCAGTCTTATCTTGATCTACACCGGCTAAAAAGCCCACAATAGGTGTGAGGTACCTAAAGGGTTAACCGAATCATTTGTTTGAATTATTTCAAGTATCTCCCTAGAAAATGTAGAGATCTGGGTGTAAACCGGAAGCTTAATGTTTACAAAAACCATTACAATACAACGCAGTTCTGTAACATTCAATAGCAATCCCAGGATTGATTTTCATCGTTGCCACTGATTGCCCATATGGGCGACGCCTCTTGAGGGCTGTTATTCATGTTACCTGGGATAGTGAAAGACTTAGGACGAAAACCATTCTAAGTTACGCCTGGTTCTTTCGTGTGATAGGTTTATAGCACTGTCAGATGGAACCTCGGTTTAGGGTCTCTTTCGACAGACTTAAACATTTTAATTTGCCGTCCGTAGGTCTCGAACTTACACCTTTAAAAGACCCACGACGTGACGGCAGGAAAATATTATACAATCTGCAACAGGGGAGTCAACGTTTTGCGCCTAAATAATCTCATTAGATATTGTCTTATAAACAAGTGTATATTGTCATATATTATTGGTCATAAACCCATGACATTGTTTGATTACATAAACGTTACCTAGTCATGGGCGTAAATGCTTATACGCAAAAAACACACCCAGTTGCCTTGACCAATCAACCCCGTGTTTAAAGGACCCTGAGAAATACTAGAAGACCGTTAAAAACATATTGAGAGTAAACGAAAAAAGACAATTTACATTCTGACCAATTGTCATAAGTATTGGACTGAAAATGTGGCATCCAGAGTGCATACAATGCTGACGCCTAGACGACGAACAATGGACGATGGACACCGCACGATTACAAAAGCTCACTTTGCTGGTAACAAAAAGTTGTCTCCTCTACCTTCAGTGTTTCATTTTTGTCTGATGAATATTAAAGATCAAGATACCAATTGAAATGCTTGTCGATGGCATTCCAGGAAACTGAAAGTCTATAACCCATTACCCCTAACTACATATAGGTAGGCCTATGTCATAAGCTTTTTTACTTCCAAGAGTTAACCTTTTACCAAATGACAAAACATTAAACCCGTAAGTATTGATAGGAATGGCAAACATCAGATTAACCCTTTCCCAAACAATCCCTGGTTTTTACGGGTCAGAAATAGAAGCCTTTTGAAAACATTGTGGGAAAAGAAGAAAATGCTGGTAACCAGCATTTTCTCCTTTTCCCACAATGTTTTCTACCCTATCATATAGAAAAATCATCTTTTTAGCAACTGTGAATTTGTCATCTGCTAAATGCTTTCAATTTGGTCTGGTTCAAAATTTGCCGTTTGGGAAAGGGTTAAATATGGTTCTAATGATAAGATTTGTTCTTAAAATGGTAGAAAATTTTAAAGGAAAAAGGACAAAAAGGTGTTCACCAAAATTTCCTCCAATTCTAAGAATGTTCTAAAATCCCTTCCTCAGAGTTGTTAAAACACGTGATTGTTTGGTGAAGGTTTAACTAAAGACGTCATAACCAGTTATCCTAACATCAAGCTTTCAAAGTTTTTCTAAGAAGTTGATTAGCATAGTCATTTATACCCTACAATATTTGGTTTATGTGCATCTTGTAATGTCTTAGATATTGTTGTAGAGTGCAAATTAGAAAGAAATAATTGAAAAACGAGAGAAGAATTCTGCACAACTAAGTTATTATAAACCCTTTACCTGATATGCTAATTTGAGGCTTTTCCAATTCAGCAGTAATTAAAGATATGAAGTCAAAAATATGGACGAAATTTTATGAGCATACAATTATCTGATTGAGTGGAAAACATTGTGGGAGAAGGAGAAATTGCTCCTTATGAGCAATTTTTCCTTTTCCACAATGTTTTCAAAAGCTGTCTGTTGTTGATACGTCAAAATGCGTATCTATGGAGTAAAGGGTTAATCTGATGTTTGCCATTCCTTGCCAATTATAAGTTGCGTTATTTCAAACTTAGAAAACCTTGGAGATGAGACTAAGAATATTTCCAAGAATGATTGGTGAATACCGACCCTGTTCTTGGAAACGGCTAGAATACCACAATGTCAATGTTTGATGAACCAAATTATGTGACAAAGTAATTGACAATTTAGATTAAAGATCATACTGCACTTCCTGTGCAGTGTGAACTCGATCTACACTGCAAAAGCAACATTAGACTGCGCTTAACGCTCTAAGGGCAGTAAGTTCCTTTTGCGCTTCGAGAAAGTCAAAGAGGGAAATGCAAACAAGGGTTTCAGTCAATACCATCTGGATGTAGTTTATAGGCGAGTTTTAAAATATCCATGTAATGTCTACCTTTTGCCCATATCAGTCAAACAATTTTTTTCTCCCTTTAGATATTCCACCATTGAGTCACATGGTCTTATCTATACTGTATTATGTCTTTTGCGGCATAAGGAAAATACTCATTACAAGCTACTTATACATTTCCTGTGTTTTCCATAAGTTTTCTTCTTGTGTAACATACCTTGTGATTTTTGAAGAGAAAGAACGTCTGGACAAAGGTAAACAAGAGATGCATAACATAGACCAAGATAAATATCTCACTGCCGCAGGTTTTCAGTTCTGGAGACTCAAAATAAGAGGCTATGTGGAGGCCATCGAGAGTGACGCTTCCGAAGGCAAACGCTGAAAAACAGACGAAAGGGCAATGTATTATTCAGAGTATCAGAAATCTTACCAGACAAGATTCTGCATGCAATGTAGAAAACAAAAAGTTCACATTAGTAATAGTCAAACCCAGACATAAACATTTCATAGATTTTTTTCACAGAATATAATCCAGACGTTTTACTTCAGCGATTCACTAATTAAAGTAATCAGAAAATTGGGCCGGTGTAATGCAGAGAAATGACCCTCCCCTACAAAATGACCCGGGTCATTAGTCTAATGACACAGGTCACTATTCTACGTAGAGAAATGACCTTATACGGTCATTTCTCTTCGTAGAATAATGACCCGGGTCATTCCTCTGCTTAGAGAAATGACCCATGGGTCATTCCTCTACGTAGAGAAATGACCCGTGGGTTATTTTGTAGGGGAGGGTCATTTCTCTGCATTACACCGGCCCAATTTTCTGATTACTTTAATTAGTGAATCGCCGGCGTCTAACGTTACAAATTTTATACAGGAAGAGAAGCAATTGTAGTATGTACATTTTGCTTGTCTTTATATTCTTTAAGTTACGTTGTCATTGATAGAAGAATCAACCGTTGAAACTACCACCGACAAGTACTTATAAGATTTCCATGAAGCAATTAGATCTGTTACATTAACTTTCGTATCAAAATCTTAGTAAAAGGCTGTAACGTCACATTGTACAAGTAAAATGATGCAAAATCAATTGTTATCCGAGCAGGCGCAACTTTGATTATAAAATTAGAAAAAAACGACTAACATAATTTGACCCTTTACCACACAATGCCGACTTTTCACGACCCTTGGAAAGCAGCCTTTTGAAAAAATTGTGGTAACCAGTATTTTCCCACAATGATCATTACCCTATCAATGAACAATTCCACCATTAGAGCCTCATTGAAATTGTCGTTTGCACATGCGTTCAATTTGGACGAGGCTGAAGTTTTGTCGTCTGATAAAAGGTTAACATACCAAGAGCCCCTAAACGAAGATAGAAGTTGATCCCCTCGCCCACGTGAGCCACGCCCCCATCCTGTGGTAGCACCAATTGACTGTGTCTACTGGCAAGAGATATTTCCTCGGCCGCACGGCCATTTTCTAGAGTAGCATCATCTCCCAAGTCGTGGTTGAGCTCGTGTGCCCTGTATATGCATAACATACTGTTAGCGGTTCATTGTAACCATGGACTATGACTGCAAATCAATAATCAGATTGCACAGCACTTTGATCTTGCATTACTTCTTTCAGCGCCCATATATTTAAGCCATGCTCTGTAAAAAGGTTTTATGCATTTGCAAAAAATATCAGAACAGAACAGAACAGAACAGAAACTTTATTCATAATTATCAGCTTGAACACGTAAGGTTCATCGCCGAACACATAAATTATAAATACATACATGAGTATGGACTAAACAACCAAAAATAAAACAAAAATCAAATGATATCAAATGGATATGTTGAAATGAATAAGCAAATGCGGAAATAATGAATGATAAAAGTGAAACATGAACGAACATAGCACATAAGAGAAAGAATAATATCAGATAAGTAATATGTCAAACTTTAAAAGTGAAAATCATTACAAAGGAGATAAATTACGAGGGAGTTTAATACTACAATTATGGAACTCGTTTTGGGAAAAGGAGTCGTTTGTTAAAAGCGAATGCTTCGTCCAAAACGACCTCCGATATATACAAAAAATGTTAATACAAGTAAACAGCACGATATAGAATGGGAAGCAGTATAGTATATTTCACACTCAAAATTTTACCGTTGAAAATTTTACCGTTGAACGTGGAAGTCGCCTTGGGCGAAGCTATTCACTTTTTTAAAAACGAACGCTCCGCCCAAAACGGCCTCCCTCAAGCAGTGAGTATACTGCTAATTGTGTATTTAGACTAAACGGTTCTTTAAACAAAGGAAAACAAACGGGAAAACAGTTCAATAAATGGCTTCGGTAAAAGAAGCAATTGCTTATTAAAGCAAGTACTCCTTTAACCACCACGTCCTTCAGATAGCCATAATTATGTAAACCTATAAACTCAATACTGTAGAAAGAAGACTACATATAATTATATTTTGGGAAATGTCCAACAATTAATCACTGACATTACTCAATTCGGTTTTTCTTTTCTCACTTGCCTTAATATAGTAAATTCCAACTGCATTTAATACTCTAACATTTTCACAGTTTAAAAGCTGGATTAATTTTAACATACTTGGTTTATTATAATAATACTTTTTAAAATACAAATGCCTCAATTCATTATAAGCTGGACAAATTAATAAAAAATGATACTCATCCTCAACTTCATTTAGAGTGCATAGTGAACATATTCTTTCATTTCTTACAATGTTTCTATGTCGACCTGTTTCAATAAAAAGGTTATGTGCAGACAGACGTAATTTGGTAACAGCGTTTCTATAGGATGTTATTTGCATTTTACAAAGATAGTTTGAAAATCTAAAATCTTCTTTCAGATGCTTGTAAACAAACAGTGAAGGTCTGTTGTTAATATCTTGAGCCCACTCACTCACATATATGTCAATCAGTCGATTACGGAAAATAGGCATAAATACATTTAAGTTCACTGAAGCGGGAAATAACCATACGTCGTAAAAGCCCGTCCTTTGTAAAAGTTCTTTTACTTTGTAGGTCCATAGGTTGGAGTTATTCATGTTATCTAATTCTACCAGGACGGTTTGTAAAATACAATTAGATCTTTTATCTGTGAAAAGCTTTATAAAATATTTAATTATTCTGGTTTTTATATTAATATGTAAAGGATATCTTCCAAATTCGCCGTAAATAGCTGAATTAGTAGTTGTGCTCTTGACGTTTAACAATTTCCGAAGAAATTTTCTGTGAAGTCTTTCTACAAGTTCAGTTGTCATAAAGCCCCAGACCTCGCTAGAATAGTATAAAATCGATGCCACGAAGGAGTCAAATAAGTTAATCATGATTTTCAAAGGAATTTCTTTATGTCTAGTGATTTGTAGTAAATTGCTCATCGCACGCGTCGCTTTCCCTGTTAAAGTCTTAAGGGCATTTTGAAAACTTCAAAATATCGACCTATGCCAATCTGCGCAATCCGCACAAGCTGACGAAGGGTCGATACTAGTTGCTTTTGGTATTTTTTTTACATTTCCAAGCACCTTCATTATTCAATAGACTGTTTTAGACAAAATCGATTTTATGGAACATATTTATGTGATGACTGACTTGGTATAAAATATCACGGAGATGTATTTAACGCTCTTTACTCAAAGTATGGCCCATATATTGTAACGTTGATAAACACTAGTTTCTGCCTAGTTGCAGAAAAACATGCTTAACTCATTACCAGACGACAATATTTTAGACTTGTCCGAAGCATTTGCAGAGGACAAAATAAAAGTGACTGAAAATTTGAAATTTGTTTTGTTAAGGGTAGAAAACATTATGGGAAAAGGAGAATATGCTGGTTACGAGCATTTTCTCCTTTTCCCACAATGTTTTCTAAAGGCTTCTTTCTTAGGGTCGTCAAAAGTAGGGATTGTGTGGTAATGGGTTAATAATATTAAATAATAAAATTAACGTATACTTTACTATTTTTATCATATTTTAATAAACCAGTCGTAATAAAGTAACAAGGCGTCACCGTTAGTCAAAAAAATACGCCCTTCAGATAATACCATTCAGATAAAAAAAAAAGCCAAGAAAAGTGATCAAGGTCGGTACAGTCTTCTTCTCTCTTTTTATTTTTTTCATATTTCATTTTTAAGGTTCTCTGAGCTATATACATGGAGGTATATTTATAAATAAACTTAAGTGTTTAACACAAATAGATCGGTCTTCTGTTAATTGTTTAACCATGCCTAGAACACCCAAGCCGTAATCCTGTGGCACCACGGAAACCTCGCTGAGCCAGAAACAATTCTAGCATTGTCTAACTCTTTGACATAGTTACAAGTTTTAAACTACCTCTACATTGAAAGCATTTTAGTCCACACTGATCAACGTGAGCTGCGGACACCATGTGTTCTCGGTACACCAGATCGAATTTTCCATGCAAGAACCGGAGGTGGTGTAAATATTTTCATTTTTATGGACCTGATTAACCTAGATAGAAACGTTGACTTACAGCAATGTCAAGACTAATGATTGATCTGTTTACACACATACTAGGGAAAAATAATACCATCATATAAGCGAGCTGTGGCTTTATGAGCAACTGGGGTCTTATTGTTTTGAAGTTTGTTGCCGATTTTCGGACAAAATCCCCTAACCATTGTTCATTTTACAAGTTCGTATGATAAGATAAATGTATTCCCTAAAGGAACACAAAATTTCACGTAGAAATGTCCATCCAAAGCGAAGATATACGTGTTTGAATGGACCTGGGTAGAGGAAAATATGCTAACAAGACACCATTTTCATTTTCTGAGTATGTACATGGACACCAGATCAGAAAAAGCTTGTGGTAACTGGACACCAACCTTTAAATCATCAATATTTCTGCCTGAAACTCGATGCATGAGCTGTATACGAAGACTATTTTTGTAAACATTATTTCACTACGGTCCATTACCTGATAAAGAGCATGTTCAACGCAATTTCATTACTTGTAGCACGTGCTTTTTTGAAATATTTGCAATGTTACGGCAATTTACGAAGTAGACCTACGATGCTTGATCACAATTGACCGATTATTGCCTCCAATGTTGGTGCAAGACATGTTCTTTTTTACAGCGTTTCAGTTTTATGAATGGCGTATTAACCTATTACCACGCAATCACGAGCTTTAATGTCCCTGGGAAAGATGGCTTCGAAAAAAATTGTCTATAAAGAAAAACCCCTATTAACTAATACAGAGTGTATATTATTTACCACATTTGGCCTGATTCTTAGTTTAAATAATTTTCAAATCCGCTTGGCCAACTGCCAGCGGGCTCTTAGAATGGCGTTCTAGATACCGTTCGTACATTTGCATGCGTGCGTTTGCATGTCAATTTGTAACAATAAAGATTAATATCTCATATATCATGATCACCCAGCATATTGGATGAAATGAAACATTATCAGTGATCATCTGTGTTATGAAATACATGTAGATCTACATACATGTATTATCAATGAATTTTTTTAAAGAGCTGCAAGTACTTCCGCTTTATGACACAAAGAGAAAATAAGTCCCACCAACAAAAGCCATGTTTTTCAGCAGATCAAAATTCATTGAAGGAATGTGATAGAAAGCTACCAAATGCCAATCTCGTGATTGAGTTCTTTTGAGAGGACAAATTTTACAATTTTCACAAAGCGTCGTACACGGTAAATAAGCTCCTTCCACATAAGCCATCTTTTTTAAAGGATCGAAGTATCTCGAAAGAAATTTATGGAATCATCCACGTTGAATTTTGTTGATTTCCACTTGGTGGTTTCTGAGAAGTCAATTAAATAAGAATTTTAGAAATAAACGCGTAGACGAACAAACGCACGCATGCAAATGTACGAACGGTATCTAGAACGCCATTCTAAGAGCCCGCTGGCAGTTGGCCAAGCGGATTTGAAAATTATTTAAACTAAGAATCAGGCCAAATGTGGTAAATAATGTACACTCTGTATTAGTTAATAGGGGTTTTTCTTTATAGACAATGTTTTTTCGAAATCATCATTCCCAGGGACATTAAAGCTCGTGATTGCGTGGTAATGGGTTAATACGCCATTCATAAAACTGAAACGCTGTAAAAAAAGAACATGTCTTGCACCAACATTGGAGGCAATGACCGGTCAATTGTGATCAAGAATCGTAGGTCTACTTCGTAAATTGCCGTAACATTGCAAATATTTCAAAAAAGCAAGTGCTACAAGTAATGAAATTGCGTTGAACATGCTCTTTATCAGGTAATGGACCGTAGTGACATAATGTTTATAAAAATAGTCTTCGTATACAGCTCATGCATCGAGTTTCAGGCAGAAATATTGATGATTTAAAGGTTGGTGTCCAGTTACCACGAGCTTTTTCTGATCTGGTGTCCATGTACATACTCAGAAAATGAAAATGGTGTCTTGTTAGCATATTTTCCTCTACCCAGGTCCATTCAAACACGTATATCTTCGCTTTGGATGGACATTTCTACGTGAAATTTTGTGTTCCTTTAGGGAATACATTTATCTTATCATACAAACTTGTAAAATGAACAATGGTTAGGGGATTTTGTCCGAAAATCGATCAACAAACTTCATAACAATAAGACCCCAGTTGCTCATAAAGCCACAGCTCGCTTATATGATGGTATTATTATTCCCTAGTATGTGTGTAAACAGATCAATCATTCGTCTTGACATTGCTGTAAATCAACATTTCTATCTAGGTTAATCAGGTCCATAAAAATAAAAATACTTACACCACCTCCGGTTCTTGCATGGAAAATTCGATCTGGTGTACCGAGAACACATGGTGTCCGCGGCTCACGTTGATCAGTGTGTAGTCGTCCTCTGTAAAAAAAGGATATAAGTATTATATTTCATGTGTCTTTATTAGAAATTTTATGGGTAAAGAAATGACGTAATTTAAATGGGGGGGGACTATTTCCACGTCACAGTGAATATTTTCCTCCTACCGAAAAAATCTGGTTTATTGACTTGAGATCACTAGTTTTAAAAGTGACATTCGTTGACAAAATCATCAGATGAAATAGCAAATATAATTTATTTCATCAGCTTGTGGTTAATATGGGAAAATATTTGCCGATAAAGGGAAAAGTCTGCGAAAATAACTTGTGCCTACTCGTTATTTTCGCATACCTTGCCCTTTTTCGGCAAATATTTCCCATATTAACCACAAGCTGATGAAATAAACTCTATTCATTGCATCTACAAAAATCATCGACCCATGTCAGTCTGCGCAATCCCCGCAGATTTACCGGGGTCGAAACTTTTTGCTTTTTGTAATTTTTTCATATGTCAGATGACCCTTTATCTCATGGTTCAGTAGCTTGACAGACAAAACAGGTTTTATGGATAAAAAATTATGTGATAATTTGTCATGATACGTCATGAAGATGCATTATACCCCCTTGTGCCAGGACATGGCACATCTGCTGATGACTGGTCCAAAACAGTTTCAATAATGGTAAATGTATTTCAAAGAGTAAAGTAAAAAGTGTCGGTATCAGAAAATACTTTTAAATAACATTTTCTTTTTTATCTAATATTATTCTTCCTCTTATGGGTTGTAAATTAACTGGATCTTTGGGAAAAGGTGTGAACGATATGCAAATGCATTGAATTTTGGTCTAAACACCTCGATTTTCCCTAAATTCTTCATTTCGCAGAAAACGTATCTGTGAATAGATTAAATCGCCAATTTGTTTACCTTCTTCACCAATCACTCGAAGCATATTCCGTGCTTGGCAATCAAGGCAAATTTTTAATGTATTATTAGTAGTAGTATGTACAAGATTGTCCGTTTCGTGCCCGTTTCACCAAACATTCTTAACAACAATCTTAGTCTAAGTCTAAAATATTTTCTGAAGTTGAAAGTTACACAACTGCTAAAAGGTGTCTCAATTAGATTTCGAAATAAACTGAGAATCGTTAGTGAATACGGATCGTGTTTGTCGTAGTTACACTTTCTTTTCTGTATTCCTTATAAGCTGCTCTCATATTTTAAAAGAGTTGTTTTCAGATACCTCTGCTGCAGATTTTAGAGGAACATGTTCCTTGCTTTTATCATTCCAGATTTCCTGCATACCCAATGATAATTATAGTCAAGTCTGAAGGCTAGTGCTTACTTGTACTAAAAGAACGAGGTTACATAAACCCTGGTAATTATCTATGCACTGGAAAACATCACAGTTTCTTTTTTTTATCTATATTGGCAATAAATTTATCAGCAATAAAGAAGAAGAAAAATTTTAACATTAAATTTGCCTAGCATCCATTGAAAACTGTCAATTCAGAACCTACAATCAGACATATTTATTTAACTCAATAAAACGCATCTCTGATTGTTTTACCATTTTTCTACAAGGTGGGTGGCCGTTTTAGCAAAATGAATTGTTTTAAATTCAGTAGTACTGAGGAAGCCGATTTATTCAGTCGTTGGTCGCTATTTTAACCCATTACCACACAATCCCTACTTTTGACGAGCCTGATGTAGAAGCCTTTTTAAAACATTGTGAGAAAAGAAGAAAATGCAGCTAACCAGCATTTTCTCCTTTACCCACAATGTTTTCTACCCTTTCCAAAGCAAATTCAATTTTTGATTCAAATTCATGTAGTCGTCTGCAAATGCTTTGAATTCGGACTTGTCCAAAATTGTGTCGTTTTGTAAAGAGTTACAGTGTGAATATCTTTGTCATCAAAACACATTAACTGCATACCAGACGACAAAATTTTGTATTACATCAAACTATAACTATCTGCAGATGCCAAATTAAATATACAATTAATAAAACTTTCACGTAAAACTTTGATGTAAAATATCAAAGTCCACGAG
Source organism: Tridacna crocea (assembly GCA_943736015.1). Lineage (NCBI taxonomy): Eukaryota > Metazoa > Mollusca > Bivalvia > Cardiida > Cardiidae > Tridacna > Tridacna crocea. Next base: position 31,894,416 of record OX031063.1, on the reverse strand, counting down.
ATGGTGGGCGCGGGGCGGGGGCCGAATAATGGCCTACAAATCTACAAATATGAACCTAATTTAGCAGAATCATGGTTTGGAAGTGAGGGCTCTTGAAAACCACTAACATTTATGTAAGGTAACAAAATCTACGACCTTGAACCTAGGATCTTACGCCGTGGCGGCAGGTTTGCTGAATAGAGACTTCGGCATATATCTTTCATGACACGAAATATGAACCAATTCCATCACAGCGAGCTCTTACAGAACTTGAATTGGTACGTGTAAAATAACAAAGTATGTGGCCACGATCTTGGGATTATAAGGATTTGCGAGGTTTTGCTGAAACTTTGGGCCGATATCTATCATTATACCAAACATGACTAGATCTACCCTATGGTTTTGAAAAGTGATCTCTTAAAAAGGTAGTAGGCGTAAATGTGTCCAAAGCCGACGCTATCGCTGACAATAAGGCTGACGGCAGTGATAGCGATCTAAAAATGGGCGAGCTAAAAACCATTAACGAGGCCAGATAACATACATTTTGTTGTTAGAAATTGACTTTTACAACATAATTACTTTCTTCTTGGGACATCAACACAAAGTATACAAAAAAAGAAAAAAGTTAAAGGATGAAGACACAGATTCGCCGGAGAAAAAAAAATCTCCCAGCCATAAACCGGTGCATTGCATTGCAGTATTTATATACATCTTCTTAAACCTTAAAGCACATAGAGTAAATGTAGTTGCCTTTGCGTTCACAGTGTAGATCAAGATAAGACTGCAGGTCTTATAACCTGTGGTCTGATCTTGAATATACACAGTCCGGTTTGCTGCGACTTTCTGGACAAGAGCAACAGTGCTATTGCGCCTGTGAGGATTTTGATTCTAAACCGAGTCTACATCGGAGTCAATACTTCCTAAAGCCGTTAGTATTTGATCCGACCGTAAGAAAGATGATAAATCGGTTTTGTTCCAGAAGCAGAAAAACATTTTCTTCACTCAGTGACTGTGTAGGCTCAATAGATAGCTACCTTTCTCAAATAAGCTTCGAAAAAGTCTTACTGAAAATCCATAACCGAATTTTTTCGGTAATGCAATGGCGTAATGTCTGTTTGTATACGGAATGTAAAGTACCTGCTGAAATGTGGCTGGCTTCCAAACCTTTGTTGATAAAACTGATTGAAGTTTGGCCTACGAAAATTCAACACAGATTTTGAACGTATAAACAAATACAGAATCTCGTACATGTTCCAGTGGTTTTTTAATACAAAAAAATCGGTAACTTATGTAAAGCAGTACGAGGGATTCAACAAAGTTCCTGAAGAAACAGCCGATACACAATGCCGCCAATTGGCAAGACGATTGGGCTGAAAAAAAAGACACGATGGGGCTAGCAAAAAATTATGAATGGAGCTTCTTTAATTGTAGTTTTAGTAGAATCTAATGAGGCTAATCCAGTTGCATTTCCATAGAAAAGAGTGTATACATCTGTAAGCGCGCTCACAGTACTTTGTCTATATGAGGATTTCTTTTAATCTCCTTTGAAAAACACCCCTTTTTCTTTTAGATGGAATTATCTTTAAATACAAAAGATGTAAGAAGACGCGTTCTTTTTCTCGGGATATTGGATGTTTTCAGATAATTTCACATCTGTCTGATTGGTACAGCAGCGATGTAAAGTTATTGATAAAACAGAGAAGAAAAAGATATGAAAGGTCTGCTTTTGTCCATAAGATACGGTACCCTTTTCTCCGGCTCTATATGGAAACACTGATTTGATTGCCTTAGAAAAACATCATAGCTAGAGGAGAAGATAATCAAATGTGGAACAAAGTTCATCCACAACTACTTATTTTCCCTTCTTTTCCATGCCTCTATAGAAATCTTATCAAAGAGGTCAACAAAGCTGTGAAAATTAGGTATTATTTCCTCCTTTGCTGTAGCAAACGATCTTTTTGAACAGTTCTAAAAGTTTTGCTCTCAGAAAATATATTACAACGATGTAAGATCATTATGTTTAAAGCACATTTATTCCGTTATCCACCTGACATACTCGTTTAATTGCTCTTCAAACGTGAAGGAATGCAAAGATGACTGTAAACATTGGCAGCAAATTGGGTGTATATACGTAGATAATGCTTCTTTTAACTTCTTACCAAACGATAAAAGTTTTAGATGAGTCCAAAGACAAAGCATTTGCAGACAACTAAATAAACGTGACTCGAAAGCTGAAATTCGTTTAAGGAAGGCAAGACAACATTGTGGGAAAAGGAAAAAATGCTGGCCACCAGCATTTTCTCCTTTCCCCACAATGTTCTCAAGAGGAATTTTCTTCAAGGTTGTTACAGCTCGGGTAAAGAATTAACTAATGAAAACCTAATGTCAAGATCTTATATCTTAAACTCTCAATGCAAATGTCAACTTTTAGGTAGTTTTCGCTGATATTGTAGAACAAGATCAGATAGCACGTGTAGTATGTCCTCTGATATACACCATCTGATAACTGGCATCAAGCCATGGCTAAAGACAATGTCTGTATGCAATCTATTGTGTAGAAGATATTTCAATTGTGTTCAACAGCATTAATATTAGCATAATGCAATGTCAACGTCAGATCTGTATTGTATTGATATCTCTCGTGATTATTCTGTAGGATGAAGGTCTCTCCTTGCTCTAGGCATATGTGGCATGGACCGTTAGAGAGAAAGAATCGGATAAAAGGAAATCCGGGTACAAGCCCATAGCTCTTCTTTGAATAGATCTCCTTGGTTCTGTAATCTGGTTGTTGTAAAGAACCGATGCACGCGAGGCTACCTCTGGGTTCCAAACCAGTTCGCCTCTAGTTGGAAACACAGAGTCACTCGGTGTCCTAGAAAGGTTCTGGTTTTGCCGGTAATCGAGCCTCGGGTCTCAGGAATGATAGTAAAGCGTTTTACCACTGCAGAGGTAAGAAATAAAACGAAGAAAAAATTTATCTATTAAACCCTTCTAGTTCCTTTGGGTGGCTATAATTGCGGCATGCTAAAGTAAAGATGAGTTTTTAAGATGGAACTAAACATTTGCTGAAGCTCGTGTTAGGCCTACCCGCCATTCAAACGTACAAACGAACGAAGGACAAACGGAAAAAAGGACAGACAGACAAACAAATAGAGAGACAGACAAACAAACAAACAACCAAACAACTCACCTGTGAGGTGTTGGTGTAGCGCTCGGTGACTTGTGGTGTATGCTACCATCTGGTCTCACGGAAACTTTAATGTTGGTCTCAAAGTAACTGTTTCTCACCTTCACACCTCGGAGCAAGGCTATTTGAAAATACAGCAGCACGACCAGAGATCCGAAGTAGAGGTACACCAGAAATATCTGAAAATGATATGAAATATTCGGGCAATGCTCTATGTAAAGAAATGTTTAAAGCATTTGCAAAAAGCATCGACCCATGACAGCCTGCGCAGGCTGTCATGGGTCGATGCTTTTTGCTGTGGGTAAATTTTCTGAATGTCTGTGAACCCGATCTACTTCATGGGTCAGCCGTTTTTTTGACAAGATGGATTTTATGGATGGTTTTGACATGATGACTTTGCTTCGTAACACGCGAAAGGGAGTTGCGTTAACTTCCATTTTCAAGCCAGAACATGGCTCCTTTCAATGGTCTTTTGAATCAACTCTTTACCACATCATAAAATAAAACATTCAACCTTTAACCACATGGCAAAATTTTGTTCAAACTGAAAGCATGAAAGCATTTGCAGACGACAATTTCATATCGGCTCAAATGACGCACTTTTTCTTTGATAGGGCAGAAGACTTTTTAAGTAAAGGAGAAAATGCTGGTTTCAAGCATTTTCTTCTTGTCCCACAAAGTTTTCAAAAGGCTTCTTCCCAAGGGTCGTTAAAGATCGTCATTTAGTGGTAAAGGGTTAAAAGCATGCAATAGAAATGGACTGACACAGTAAGCAAAATAATTGGATAAACACCACTGTTGAGTTATTGCCATGTGCTTCAATCAATTATAAAACAATATCGTCAACTTTAAAGAAAAATGTTTTCGACGATAAATTAATGGATCAACTGATAAATGGTTCTACATTCGAGTAAACAAGAGAGACATGGTGGTACTGGTACTTTTTAGTCTCAAGGAAATAATGGTGACGATTTCACTGACTTTGATAAGTATTGTACAGCTAACACGACTTATAAATACATGGTACTTCGTCTTAAATATTTTCAAGAAAAACGATCTGATCAAGCATTTGACAAAACCTATAGCCTCTTTAGTGCACCAAAGGGTTCTTTATTGTAATTTAACCTGTGGATCTTGACCTGAGGCTACCCATCTTCGAACTTGTCACAAAAAATATTCTAACCAAGTTTCTTGAGGATTGACCTGAAAATGTTATCTTAGGAGGATACAGTTTTTCTATGAGTTTTTGATACAATGATCTAATTCTTGACTGTAGCTGACCCATTTCCAACATCGTGCGAGAAACAACAAAGAAAAACTTTCTGATAAAGTTTCATAGGTTTTAGGCTGAAATGTATCCCCAGAGGGCACCAAGACTTGACGACAGACGCCGGACACAACACGATCTAAAAAGCTCACCATAAAGCTTAGATGAGCCAAAGAAAGAAAGCTGTGTAAAGATACACATTGAAGTCGCTACACCTGTATTGAAAACTTTGTGGGTTCTGATGTTGTTTAAACATCGGTGCAGAGAGGCCATAAATGAAAGCTTATACAGGATTCTTATCTTATGGCGAAACTAATATATTTTCCAGGCGATAATTTCGAGCTGATAGTAAAATTTACATCTGTTTTATTGCTTAAACTCTTCTCCTTAAAGAAATCATGTACTTTTGACATATTCCAGCCATAACCTATTTCTTACAGCAAGATTCGCAAGGTCTGTTTTTGTTTATGATGAGTAATGATCAATAAGCGTGTGTTCTGAATCTGCATTAGCCCCTAGGTTCTTGAGCGATTCCTTGTGCTTACGTGGGCTGTGTTTATCAAAAACAGAACGTGCAGTCTGATCTCGGGTCTACACTGTCCTTACACTGAAGATGTTCTTTCCGGAGTACAGAGCTTTAAAATAGCCGTGTATGTTTTTTACGCATGCAAAGTTGAAATGTCCACCATGTTTATTTCAGATCTTAACCACTATTCTGCTAAAAAGGCCTAAATGAAATGAAACAGTAAAAAACCCAAATGTTGCTATTTCAAATGTATCTTTTCGGGACACATACTGTATCTTCTTATCGGACAATATAGATCCAAGATCTGACTGCGCGATATGTGCAGCTTGTCTGGTCTTGATCTACACTGTCCGCAAAAGTTCGGCTAGTTACGCTAAGAAGCCTAAGAGTTAAAGGTTAGGTCAGCAAACAAAAGATCGACTTTGAAAGCAGTGTAGACCCGATATAATGAACAATTAAACCGCATAAAAATTAAACGAAACTTTCAAGCCAGTGGTAAAAATACAAATATTTGTTGTGCTGGAAGATTCCACTTTCTCTTCCCACTGCTGGACAGTGTGGATTCAAACACAAATCGTATTGCATATTCAAAGCCGTCTGGTCTTGTTCTATACTGTCCGCAGAAATGTCTACGGCTGCTCTAACTAGTAGTGTTAAGATTTTAAAAATTATCGAACTATACAGTAGTTAAGTTTATTTTTGGAACAGATCGAAAGTTTTGAAAGATGAGTAATGATCGGGGAATGTCAGACAGTGAATATAAAGGTAATCAACCTGATTTGAAACTCTTTGAGAATTGGCTTCAAAAACTTGGCATAATTTGGCAGCACGTTTGAGTACAGTAATAAAATAGAGTTACATTTCAACTAATCCTGATAGTTTCCATCATATTACCGTCTAGTGCGGGCTTTTTCTTTGCGTCCAGCAGCAGTGCACTTTTGAAAAAAAGAAAACATTGCCCTAATAGGTTGACACTGTACAATGTTTGTATGTAGTAATAACTCGAAGCAAATTTCATGGTGATTGATATGAGGGTCCGAGGAGTTAATTTAACCCTTTCCCACTCTATGACGACTTTTGACGACCATTGTAAAGAAGCCTTGAGAAACATTGTGGGAAACGGAGAAAATGCTGGCAACCAGCATTTTCTCCTTTTCCCACAATGTTTTCTACCCTATCAATAAACAATTGCACCATATAAGCCACATTGAAATCGTCGTTTGCAGATGCTTTCAATTTGGACAGGACTAAACTTTTGTCGTCTGGTAAAGGGTTTAGGACCTACTACTCGTACTATAATAAATATTTAACGAGTTAATGTCAAGTTTTACAAAGTTGCACGCTGGGACTTTGGTTCGGGTGCTTCCATTGATATATGTTCAATACCCACAAAAAACACAATTGTCGTTTTTTGATGTCCTAAATACAATCCCATCGCAACTATGTACAGGCAGTATTTGGCCATCATTTAAAATCAAAGAGTCGATCAAAGATCAGATTCCGTTTCCGAGGCAGTCCGATCTTTTATAAACATCGGTCAAAAAAGAACAAATAAAGTAAATGAATCGTTACCTCGAGGTAGTACTTGTGCTCTCTTTCCTTTGACGTCAGAGAGTCGGCGGTGGCAAACACGATCCCCAACACTACAATGACTAGAGCGTACAGACCACACAGCAACTTGACAAGAGATGACCTGAAACGAAAGAAACAATTATTTTGAACTTAAACGTTAAGGCTGTATTCACCAACTATTCTTATGAATGTTATCGGTATTTTTCTCTAGCATTTTCTAAATTTCAAAGTAACACAACTTCTGATTGGCTAAACCATTTGGTATAGCTCATCTCCAGGGATTTAGGATCGAAATATAGCTATATGCTCCTGTAAGTCTACATATGACAATATAATGTTACGTGTACTCATGTATACTGTGCTAATTAGAAAATTTACAGCACGGCTTTTGATGCAGAACATAATATTGTTTGAAACTCATTAAACCTTATTCATATTCCTATGTTGCCATGTTAAAGATGTACTCGTAACTGTATGGTTTATCATGTTTACCAAACAATAGACTTTTTTGACTTGTCCAAATTTATAGAATTTATAGAATCAAACTGTGGCTTAAATGCTGGGATTCAGTCATTTGACTATAAAACATTGTAAGAAAATGAAAAAAATGCTGGTTACCAGCATTTTTTACTTTTTTTCATATTTTTATTATTTCTTCGGTGTCACGGTCGTTAGAACTCGGGATTTTGCGAAATAAGGTTGATTGCAATATGTAACATTGTGTATCGGTACTGATGTAGTACATAATTACGTAAATTCAAGTCAATTTTACAGAAGAAAGCATCGTATTAGGCTTTGATAAACTCATTAGACGACAAAATTTTAGACTTGTCCAAATTAAAACCAGGTGAGGCGCAAATATTTGGATTTATCTGTAACCATTTACCAAACGACAAAATTTTAGTCTTGTCCATTAACATAAAGCATTAACTCTTTACTCCATAGATACTCGTTTCTACGCATTGGTTGTAGGAGCCTTTGGAAAACATTGTGGCAAAAGGTGAAATTTCTTGTGACAAGCAATTTCACCTTTTGTCACAATGTTTTTTATTTTTCTATGCTATCAAAAGGGTCATATGCACACAGGAAATGGCTTCATCCTTGCTGTTATTTAGGGTCAATTAGAGATACTATAAAAATGTCTTATGGGGTAAAGGGTTAACAGACCACAAAATGAAAGTGACATAAAAATTGAAAATAGCGTTTAGAAGTGTAAAAAAGATTGTGGGAAAAGGAGAAAATGCTGGTTATCAGCATTTTCTCCTTTTTCTACAATGTTTTCAGAAGTCTTCTTTCTCTGGGTCGTAAAAACCAGAGATCGTTTGGTAAATGGTTGAAGGGATAGAAAACTTATCGGACAGGAGCAGCATGCTGGGGACCAGCGGACCAGAATTTCCTGTTCTGATTAACTTGTGAATAGACTTCTTCCACATAATCCTCTGAATATTGTCTGGTAAAGGGTTAAGTATTTTGACACGCAACGTGCACAGAAAAAAAGACTTTGGGCGCTGGCTTGCAAAACGTTGAGATATATCGTAGAACTCTAAACGACATGAGCGTCGATGGGTGCTAACACCACGGCCATGACGCGCAATAAAGTAGGGCCTACCATTCTTATACTTGCCTAAATTTCTGGGCTCTGAAGTCTCCCCCCCCCCCGTTACCCCCCTCCCCCATGGTTACTTGTACAAAAAAGTGTGCTTCAAAAGAGGACCATACCTTACGTATGTACATCTTCATTCCAATCCATAATTCGACCTTTAACTCTGAGCGCCAAACATGTAAACTGGACATCTTTCGACGGCTCAAAGTACAAATCATTGAAACTTACATAGATTTCGGTTGTATAGGCTTGACTAAACAAGCGGGTGGTACAGATCAGAGATTAGACCGCATGTTCTGTGTAGTCTGAGTTTGATCTATGCCGTCTGCAGAAGTCGGGGTTTTCCCCGAAAGGGTTAGAAATATATATATACGGTATGTGGCCTATAATTGGCTTGCAACACGCTAAAAGAGATATTCGGTCATTTGCGTAAAGTGTCGTCTCGGATCAGCCTGCGCAGTCCGCGCAGGCTAATCCGAGACGGCACTTTACGACTACATTAAATTTTGTTTTACAATAGACATGCGCAAAACAAAAAAAGACATAAAAACGTAAAGTACCGTCTTGGATTAGCCTGCGCGAACTGCGCAGGCTGATCCGAGACGACACTTTACGCAAACGTCCGAATGTCCCTTTTCGCGTGTTACCGCCCATATAATGCAGTCTAATATTGTATGTTCTCAGCGACAGAGCTATATCATCTCATATATTTGGCAGAATAATGATTAATGTCCCAATCATTCGCATTAGTTTTTTTTTGCTGCGTAATATTATTTGCACGTAAGACCTTGTTTTCCTGAAGCAGTAAGAAGGCGGTATGAAGATAAAACCAGCGCATGTTTATCTACAACACCGTTGTGCAAGCCTGATAAGATAATTTGTCCTGGTTAGTCGAGAAAGACTTCTGTTTACTAGTTTGACATGAGTTCTCACATGCACAATTATGCCTTGGATTTCTAGGTAGCTTGCCTGTTTTCGAAGAAAACGACGAGAAATTGTTGTAGCCCTGACGTCGTGTGTGAACGTAGTCACGCGAAAACTGTGACATTATTTTTTGCAAGGTCCGGTGGTAGGGGACTTGGAAACTTGTTCAAGGTTATGGTGAATCATGTCGCCCCGAGCCGGATGCGAGGTGGCGAGATTATTTGACAGAGCCCTCAAAGGTTTCCAAGTCCCCTGCCACCTGACCGTGCAACGAATTTATTATACAGCAAAGTTTTACTCTTTCAAAGCGCTTTTAAGCGAAATTTCTTGTTCTATACTATAACGATATCGAGTATGCTGACGAAATAGAAATTCCCTTCTGAGTACCTAATGTAATGAAAACTGACGTCACTGGAAACTGACGTCACTAAAACGTGCAGTTTGGTACATAAACGTGCAGTCTGGTGACCGATTGACAATGCCATTTTGGATGTTGTGTTGCATGTATAGTGATGTCTAATGGGCACTCAAAAGGGAAACTGGCTTTACGTGGTTTTTGCCACGGTAAATGATATCTACTTAAAGCTTGGACAAGCTTTTCACAATCAAAAGAGGAACCTATACAACAAGAGTCAGTAACTACCAAAGTATTTTTGAAACAGTTGTGCTCCCTTTTGGACTTTAAAAATTCACTAAAAATCATAAACTTTCAGCCGAGCGTTGGCACCTTCATGTGGTGCTCTTATTTTCTTTGCTTTCATTTGGCTTTGGCTGACTCTGTGGGGCAGAACATTTTTGGTTATTTGGATAAGTCTTAATAATTTACTCTTGTTTTAAATGCGGCTCCTAAAGCACAATTCAGCATATTCGTTTGATAAAGGACTGGTGCTGGATGGCTGAAATATCTGCGGCAAAAAATAATTTTAAAAGATCTGCAAATCTACTTCAAAGTATACCATAGAGAAAAGAGTGTGACATCTCCTAATGAAATCTTTGGTTGGTTGGTTGTATTGGGATTTAACGCCACTTTAACAGCTAAGGTCATATCATGGCGGTCGGTGACGCACATGTGTTCCCTGGCTTTCTCACACCGGTACTTACACAACTTTCTTTCCAAAGACACCGACTACTCTTATCACATACTTCAGTAGAGGTGAGAGGCAAAATACGCCGGAGAGAAAGTTCACTTCAACCGGGTATCGAACTCACAACCACCAGGTCATGAGTCCGACACGCTTACCACTGTGTCATCCGGGCGGGGCAATGAAATCTTTGAAAAAGCTGAAATATATGCAATCATCTTTATCTTCAGACTAAGCTATTACAAACCGGAAGTATGTGTAATCCACAATCTCACAAAACAGTTGACAACGTAAATCGCGCATCAAACTGTACAGATTGAGCGGCCCCATCTTTGATCTACATTATTCACAAAAGCAATTCAATATGAGCCATGCTCTGGTATAAGGGGGCTTAATGAGTCTCCGTGATGCATGTTAACAAGGAGTTAATTCAGATAATTAATGCATACATAAAATCAATTTTATATCTAACAGACTGAAACGTGAGGTACACTGGTCCTTTGACATGTAGGCAACTGATCAAAAGCAAAAGGTTTCGACCCCGGTCAGCCTGCGCGAAATGCGCAGGCTGACATGGGTTGATAGCTTTTGCAGATGCATTAAGCCTCTTTTTCAAAAAGCATAGCTCACAAGTGATTACCACATTAGGGTTAGACTTCACAGGCATGCAAATCAGTGATATATAGTCTGCTTTACCCTTTGCCTCCTAAGCGCGACTCGCTGACCTTTTTCGGACAGTGTAGATCAAGATCAGATTGCACAGAACGTGCAGTCTGATCTTTGATGTACACTGTCCTGTGAGGAGACATCATTTCCCAAAACATGATTTTGGGATTTTACTATAGAATTGAAAGTCCCTTTTTAGTTATTCTGCCGGATCAGATTGAGAAGTAGATATCAAAGATAGGCTATTTATTCAGTACAGGCACGACCACATGCGCATATTTTACCAGAACAAAGACGCGTATTATCACAAAAAGGCTGACCTTAAGCATTAGACTGTCAAGCAGATGACATTTAATTAACTCTTTCCCACACAATGACGGCTTTTGACGATCCCTGGAAAGAAACCTTTTAAAAAACATTGTAACAAAAGAAGAGAATGAAGAGTAACCAGTATTTTCTCCTTTTTCCTTAATGTTTTCTACCCCATCAATAAACAATTGCACCATTTGAGCCATATCATTGCAATTGGAAGTTACATGATTTTGAAAAGTACGGCGCCCATGCAAATTGACCAGTTACAGCAAAAAAAGCCATGGTAACGTTGTCAACCTGTCGCTCAAAAGAGCAACGGTATTATTGATCGACCCAGTTAAAATGAGTAAGGGAACTGGTAGTCAACGGTAATGTATTCGGAAGGTCGTTAGTCCTTCGGTTTTACTTTGTATGTGGAATGCTACAATTCTCAGAATGGCAAACCAGCATATTTCCGGCGAAGAATTGTGGATCACCCGAGGTTTGCAAAGACGGGGTGTTATATTGTCAAAATCATGGGATTGAAAAGAAATTGTATAAATGTTAAATATGTAGCCTAATGCAGTCTAATATTGTATGTTCACCGATATTCTCAGCTCCAGAGCTATGTCATCTCATATATTTGGCAGCCTAATGATTAATGTCCTAATCAGTTAAGGGAATCTAGAGTCTGGTCCACACTGATTATTATCTTTACAATTCTAAGTATTGCAAAAAAAAAAATTGCGTTCAAAATATTTGGGTAGAAGTTCAGTCATGCATAGAATGAATGAAACGTTTGTAATATATTGTTCTTTAAGTCACATGTACCGTTTCTACCAAGAAGAACATTCATTTCAATAATTATGTTTACAGGTTAAACTATTTTGACAAAAGCTGTTAACATCTAGAGCTGTAAGAAATTACACACAAGTCGTTTCAATGTCAAAAAACCTTTGAACAGCTTAGGTGATCAGGATCTTACAGATGTTTAGAATTACTGAGTTAATTAAAAACATCTAGTTCAGGTATACAGAACAACTTGACTGATAGTACAGGGCTTGTATTGAAAGATATCTGTCTGTTGAAAGAAAGATGATCATCTGAGACTTAAATCTTTACAAAACGACAAAATGTCCAAGTACAAAGCAGTAGCAGATGACAAAATGAATGTGACTCAAAAAATTAAAACTTGATTTGTGAATGGTAAAAAAAAAATAGTGGGAGAAGAAAAAATGCATGTTCCTCTTTCCCACAATGTTATTCAAAAGCATTAAGTCTTTCTCAGGGCCTTTAAAAGTCAGGATTGTGTGACAAAGGCTTGGTGTCGTTCAGTTTGAAACGTACACTTACAGCTTTGCGTTACCCGGCTACAAAATGCAATAACCATCCGTCTAAGCAAGACAGTATGAATCGAGCTAAACAAGAGCACATGAAGTAAGAATTACGGGCTTCAAATGCCTTTCATTCATTTTCATTCCACTAGAAAAGCAAAATTATGGAGATTCAAATGATTTTGATTGTGGAGGCAGTTATTTCTGTGAAACACTGATAACAATCTGTTTACATGTTGATAAATGTATAACAATGGTTTAGTATGAACTGATATTAATGGTTTAACCCTTTACCAAACGACAAATTTTAGACTTGTCCAAACTGAAAGCACTCGCATACAACAACATAAACGCAACTCAAAAATTGAAATTTGTTTCTAGCAGGGTAGAAAGAATTGTGGGAAAAATAGAAATGGTGGTTACCAGCTTTTTCTCCTTTTCCCACTTTTTTTTTTTTTTCAAAAGGCTTTTATCTCAGGATCGTAAAAACCGGGATTGTTTGGTAAAGGGTTAAACAACACACGATAAAATAACTGCATTCTCTTTTTTTCAATCGAATAACGCTTTGACGGTAACAATATTTTGGTAGTGTTAATTTCAAAACCATTAAAGTTTGCTTATCAACATAACTTTATGTGAAAAAGGGGTGTGTCCCGAGTTGTAATGACGCAACGGAGGAAGTGTTTGAAAGCATTACTGGGAGACAGAAAATGCTGGTAACCAAGAGATTTACATTACACAGTTTTCTTAAAAGTAATATTTTCTGATCTTTGAAAAATTAATAATTTCAGCCACATTTAATTTGTCACCTGAAATTTCTTTCAACTCGGTAAAGTCTAAAATTTTGTCGTCTATTAAAGGGTAAAGCTTTATTGTAATGGCAAAACGTACAAAGTATTCAGTGCTAATAGAATGACATGATATTATTTCATTAAAAGTGATAACTTAAACCGTGTACCTGATTAGTCTCATTACATGTACATGTAGTTACTTGCTTTACCTCTTAGGCTGCTAGGTGCGACTCATTGACCTTTTGCAGACTGTGAAGATCAAGATCAGACTGCACAGAACATGCAGTCTGATCTTGGATCTACACTGTCCGAGAAGGAGACATTATTCCCCCAAAACATATTTTTAAAAGAGCAATAATAGGAATTTTACTACCAAACTAAAAAAATCATATTTAGTAATTCAGCAAGATAAGAGTTAACCTCAATGTCAACACGGTCTCACGGAGGAGTGGTTAAAACATCCGGAAGAAACCAATACACCGTTATTGCTACCTGAGCGAAACAAAGCGACATGTTTTTGAATCTTTGATTCATCATTTTTCAGTAATTAAGTTTTAGAGCTTATTGACGACAAGAATTTGGAATCAAAACCATATGACGGTATATCAGTAGCGATTGGACACTCGTTTTGTGACGTCATCGATTTTCCTGCCAATCTGCATAATGTCCCATGTCAGAAAAGGTGATCAATTCATTAAAAAAACAAAATCATATTTTGATTTTTTTTATCAATGGAGTTTGGTGCATAGGTTAATTTAAGATGATTAGAATTTAGACAGTTTCTTTCCTCAGAAAAGGTTAAGATGTTTCTGAAAAAGCTGTATTTCAACACCTTTATATTAATTAAAACGGTTAAATCTAATCTTACTTTATCATGATCATAAATCCAATTAAATGCAACGTAATACACAACGACTGCTTAATCCTTGACAGATAAGTATAATTAATACGCTTATCAGCCTCTCTATCTTAACACAAGCACTATATACACACACTTCTTGGAAAGGTTGCGTAACAGTCTAAGATCATTTAGCCTTAATTTGCATTTACACATCTCATAGAGGACTATACTCCCATACCAGCAGGTCTTTCACATATACACATAGAAAAAAAAAGCGACACCGTTTACGTGAGATGTTGATGTTTCATGACAAGGCTTACACTTGTGCCAAAGCACTGAGGGCAAAAAACAATCGACTCAGAGCTGATGTGTAACAAATCATGCTTACATTTTTGCTGTGATTATCCGGATAGTTGCCTCGCAGTACAAAATGTCTTTACAGCTCGCACAGCAGATGGCAGTAATCTATTCCAGCTCAGTAATCACAACTTTCCGTCCCCCAGAATAACTGTGCACCAAATATATCGCCCTGTAGACTTCCCGGTTATAACTGATATACCCCGGCCTGCATTACCTTTCAATGGAATCGCATCACTCAACTTTATTACAGCATGTACCGTTGTTCTCGAGCACCTCTATAAGTAAGTCTAACTATTTTGATATATGCTTTGCAAAGCTGCAATATGTTTTAGACTCGGGGTTTGTCACGTTACACCAAGTTCCTGTCCTGACTACTCTGGTTGCAAAAAAAAAAGTCTGTTTTTTCCCAGTGCCTTGTAAAAATTGATAGTATACTAATGGACTGAAAGCTTCAAATAGCCTAATTTTTTTCAAAAGTTTCATTTTTGGTTTTGATTCCCGCAAGTATAATGTTATATGCGTGGTCGTGTTGGATACTGATTTCAATGATTCGGAACATGGGCTTTTACTTGTCATTCGATGAACAAATAGATTGATATTTTTCCGGAAAAGTAAGCATTTGAACAACAGGCAAAATGAAATCTAGTATTGTGACTTAATCTATGTCAGTAAATACAACGACAGAATAATCAAGTACGAATTCTGATTTATGCTATCCGCTTGCCACAAAAAAACATCGATAGGATTTCTCTCAATCAAGAACTTGGCGGAAGGGGTTTTTGTAATCAACAAACTGCGATCTGAATTACAACATGGAATACAATTCCTTTCCCATAATTCTTATTACTCGTCCAAGACAAGACCGATTGAGCTTATTCTGATACTTGGGTATCGATATTTGAATATATGCCATGCTCTGTGAATTGGGGTTTAATGCAGACTGCAAACTGCGCAGGCTGACCTGAACCGGTACTTTTTGTAGATGCAAAAAGTAGCCGTTGTGGTCACTCTGCGCAGCTCGTGCAGGCCGGCACGCCGGTGTAATGCAGAGAAATGACCCTTCCCTACAAAATGACCCGGGTCATTGTTCTTCGTAGAGAAATGACCCCAGAGATCATTTCACTATATAGAGGAATGACCCGGGTCATTATTCTACGTAGAGAAATGACCCTCTGGGTCATTTCTCTACGTAGAATAATGACCTGGGTCTTTCCTCTGCGTAGAGAAATGACCCATGGATCATTTTGTAGAGGAGGGTCACTTCTCTGCATTACACCGGCATGAGTCAAAACATTCTTGCTATTAGTTAATTTTCTACGTGTAAAGGGATCTGCCTCTCTCATAATTCAGTTGTTTCTTTGATAAAAAAGGAATTTATGGATCGCAAATTACGTGATAACTTGCTCGATCCTATGATGTATCTGACCCCTTTTTTGCCACAGCTTGGCTCTTATGCCACAGAATATGTCTTTGCTGTTTTCCTGTTTTAATTATGTCTGTATCAACATCTTTTTACTTTCAGTATCATGTACTTATAAAAGCCTAGGCATTAATTCTTTTTTTTTTTTCAAATCCTTTTCTAAGAAAGCGTGAAAGATTTCATTATTATTTTGCGTAAAATACTGTAAGCATTCCACATGCTTGGTATCTGTTACTGACGGTACACCATACCTTAAATTTATTGCCTTTATGTATGTTTATATTTACTACCTGACCTAGAAAATGGGTTTATAATGGATTCAATATGTGGGTATGCTCCACCTTGAACCTTTCACGGTTGAAAGAGAGAAGCAGTGAGTTTATATCAGATTGCACGTTGCAATGGCTTTCGATCTTTTTTAAATTGGAGTTAAACACCGTTTTTAACAGCTAATAACATATCACAGTGGCCACAGCACATTCGTATGTGTTTCCTTGCTTTCTCACACCAGTGCTGACACAACTTTCTTTCCAAGTTATGACTGCTTTTCTCACTTGCATCAGAGATAAGAGGGGAATAAAACGCCGGAATGTTTGCAACCGCCTTCGTCATGTCAATTTACGATGTGAATATTCCAGATTTTTTTTTGCAAAAAGATACAAGAAAGTAATTCTAATTACGGGTGAATACAAATTGTGGCTGCAGTTGAAATAAAATAGTATTAACATGTCTTAAGATAAAAAAATAATATATATAAAAACACTAAGTTTCTCAATCTTTTTACGAATATAGATTATATGCCTAAAAAAGTGCAAAGACAGCTGTAAAAGCACACTTGAGCAATCACACTTGTTGCTGGACCGTTTTACTACGACAAATTTAACTCAGCAAATACTTCAGATTGACTGAATATATTCGAGCAAACGCGTTCCAGAATGATCTATACTTTACTTTATTTAGAGAGCAGAAGAAGAATTGTTTAAACACACGTAAAAAATCCATTTCTCTATTTAACTCTACCATAAATTACGCACGATACCAAACACAAGGTATAGCAAAAAAGCACTGCAGCATCCAGGTACAAGACGTAAATTTTCTGGAGACAAAATTAGTTCAATGTAGATCAGGAGCTAGAGCCCGGGAATCTAGAACTTGAAGAATCATGAAAAAAAGGCAATCATATCTTCATACTTCTTTGCTAATCTTAGCGGGATACAAGATAACTCGGTTGGAGTTTCGGTGGAGATAAACGAAATTACAGAGGACTGTTAAACCTTATCCTGATGAATTACTGAAATGAAATTTTCAATTCGAGAGTAAAAATCCAAAGATTGCTCTTTCAATGTTATGATTTTGGGTTTAATAAATTATCTCCTTAACGGACAGTGTAGATCCAAGCTCAGACTGCACATTCTGTGCAGTCTGATCTTGATCTACACTGTCCGCGAAAGGTCAGAGAGTCGCGCTTAGCAGCCAAAGGGTTAAACCATAGAGCACTGTTTACGAATTCAATTGCCTGTGCGACGAGTGTAGATCAAGTTTGACTGCTGACCTTTGGCCCTTTTATAGACTGTCTTGATCGAAACGGCAAATTTCTACTTTCCAAAATTGAAAGCTACTTCAGGCTATAATATAATTGTGACTCGAAAATTTAAATTCGTCATTGGAACCATAGAAAACGTGGGAAGGGGAGAATAGGCTGGTTACCAGCAATTCTCCTTTAAAACAATGTTTTCAAAGGCCATTTTTATAACGATTGTTAGACTTAAATTTGTTTGGTAAAGGGTTACATGAACAAAGGTTGTTCCATATTAGTATACCTGGAACGATCAAAAGAACATACTTAATAAGAAACAGACACTTTACAAAATCCTGATCTCTACTGATATGAGACTGACCGGAAAGATAGGGAGTTGTTATCAAGAATGCAAGCTACTGGACCTTGTGTGATGGAAACATTAGAGTCATGGTCTAGCATTGCGAATATGTCCGAAAATGTCGAAAGAAAGTTGGAGATTTTAGATCAGGAATAGACAGCGTTCATTTTTTAGCTGATTTGGGTCTTTACTCTCTACCTGTAAACATTCGAATTCAAGCTGGGAATGATTCTTGATGTCAGAATATACACCACTAATAACAAAAAGATCGCGTAAAGGGAGACATACAGCCGTTGGGTATTATTTACACGCAAATGAAAATTTACGAATTAGCTCATTGATTCTGCAAACGGCTTTTCAGCAGAGCTGAATATGCCGGCTTTTGTCCTACTTTTTGGCACTGAAAACAAATGCACGAATAGAACTTTGTGATTGGTCAAAAATGTAGACACGTTTATCCTAAGAGTCGCTTGGTGGAAAATCTGACATGTTTATTCCAAGGAACAGTACATGCATTTGCTAGCAAAATACGCTGTCTTTTTAAAAGATAGTTTCTGTTTCTTTACATCTTGCAACCAGCTAATTTTTTGTAAACATCGCTGGTAAAGAAGAAGGCGTTCCGTCTCTTGCAACAACAGTTTCACATAATTTTATGCGGTAAAAATTACAACACGATAATTATCAATGTTACCCAATATAACTTAACATTTTAATCAGCATAAAGCATAAATTGCACATTTGGGCGTTAACATCAATAAGCAAGAGTTTCTATGGCCGTTCGCAGTATTTTGGATGGGTAATTTTTTTTTTCGAGAAAATAGGTGCACTCGAATGCAAAGTCTGTCGATGCCTTTTTCCGTGAAAATACATATCGAACAGGCAAATAACTGTGTAATAATACGTTGATGGGTAACAGCCTTTCTTGTACAGGTTAATCTGTTGAAAACTAACAACTAGCTCAAGTTTGAAGTAAATATCTGCAGTAGAAGCATGTATGAGAAAGGTATAAAAACTTTTAAGACAACGCAGAGGCAGATGCACATGACAATTGTATGAACTGTGACAATAATCTTTTTTTTTTTCTTTCAAAAAAGATGAGCTGAAGATGTTTCTCTTGTTTCCTTCTTTAGTCCAGTAGTTTGAGTTTGTGCTTGGGTTCAGGGATGTTATATTTTCCCAGAGGAGGTATGGTATTTTCCGGTATTTGACTCGAAACATTTATGGGACGTCAAGCTGATTGGATTTATTTATCTTCTTTGATATAGAGTAGATAAATCTATTTCCTATATGTAAATCTCCCGCTATAATCTACATCATATTTCTATTCATTAACCATTAACCCTTTACCAAACAAGTACATGTCAAAGTATAAAGAACCCAGGGGTATGGGGCTTTTGAAAATATTATGGGGAAAAAAAGAAAATCATCACGCTTTCCCACAATATTTTCTTCCCTTTCACAAACAAATCTCATAATTTAAGCCACAATTATTATCTGCGAAAGGTCTCTTTTTTAACTAACCTAGAACTTAAAGTCTTGGTGAAGAAACGAGCTATGGCATACTTTGGTCAATATAAGGTGTTTGGCGGACAGTGCACATCAAAGATCTTGACGGTACAGATTGTTCAAACCGATCTCGAGTCTTTCGTTTATTTTTTTTTATATATTCCATTATAACTTTGAGGTACACCTTTTTTTACTTCTTAAACATTATCAAAAATTGCAATCTTAAGATTAAAGTTATCACCTTAAAAGACCTGAAAGTAAGTGCTCATGTATCTCTGATAAGCCGATTCGTTGATAATAAAGTGCTTCTATTTCACATTTTATATTTTCGAAAGCAGTTTTTAGACTATCACTGTTAAAACCCTTTTCAACACATTACCTATTCTAACGACCCTCAGAAAAAAGGTCTTCGAAGATATGGTGTAATTCAAAGGTAGAATGCTGGTAACCAAAATCATTTCAGTCGTATGGCAACACCTCACTTATTCATGCGCTTCCTATTTGTTGAGGCAAAGTACCAGCCATCTATTTGGCCAGGACAAACCGTGTTTAGTAGTCAAGAGTATTTGTTCAACACTTGGGAATTCAGTTTTTGAGCAATACGTATGTTGAAGTTCAATTTCAGCTTTCTGAAGATAAAGGTAAAACAAGTAGGGTAAATCTCTTATTGATCGCCCGATATGTTTGAACCCAACAAAACGCCACATGTATGTGTGTATATAAAATGATTTACTCCCTGTGTTCATGCGTAAATTCTTAGATTGTTTTCTGAAGAGCATTGCTATAGCAACACAAACAAAAATGTTATCCACTCATAACCGAACTCAAAGAAAATGATTAATGGGGGTATTTGGCGGAATTCCCCCGCCAAGGTGACGCGAAGCGTTTGAAATTTGGAAGCAACGCAGGAAAAATGGGTAGTGCAATAAAAACATATCTGTTTCATTTGTTACGACACACTTCCTGTTCGGCGTTGATTGCGTCATACCAGCAGCATATTTCATATTTTCTGCCTGTTCAGCCTTAGATCAATACCTTGTTATAGACAGTGTTGTTTCCAGATCAGACTGCAGAGAACGTGCATCTTTCTTCCTATGTTTTTAGCGAAAATACCATAAATAAGCAATAACTGGGATTTGCTTACAGTTGAAAATAAAACCAGGACTCTGATTTTCAAGTTTTAACCCTTATGCTGCAAAGTGCCACTCACTGACCTTTTGCGGATAACGTAGATCAACATCAGACTGCACAGAATGTGCAGTCTGATCTTGGATCTATAATATCCGATGAAGATATACGTTTGCTTAAAAATATCTTAAAAATAGCGAAGTTTGTATTATTTTACTATCCGCTTGACAGTTTCACTTCTTTTATTTGGCAAGATAAGGGTTACAGATATTATCATTATTGTCATATTTTTGTCAAAATATGTCGTACAAATTGAAAAGTCATGTTTTAAAGATCAGGCTACACTTTCTGCTCAGGGTGATTTACACTTTACCGGCAAAATCAGCTAAAATCTCCCTAGGCTAAAACCATTACAAAATGACAAAACTCAATACTTGTAGAATTTGAAACGGTCCCGTTTGTAGATGACAAATTGAATGTGTTTCAAATGTTGGAACTCGTCTTTGAAAGGTAGGAAATACTGAGGAAAAAAGAGAAAATTATTGCTTGCCATAATGTTTTCAAAGGCTTTCTTAGCCAGCGTCGTTAAGACTCCGGATTGTCTATTACCAAACGACAAAATTTCAGGTTTGTCCAAATCGAAAGCATTTGCAGACGACAAAATAAAAATGACTGAAAATTTGAAATTTGTTTTGTAAAGGGTAGAAACCATTGTGGGAAAAGGAGAAAATGCTGCTTACCAGCATTTTCTCCTTTTCCCTCAATGGTTTCTTTAAGCTTCTTTCTCAGGAGTGTCAAAAGTAGGGATTGTGTGGTAATGGGTTAATTGTTGGCCCTTAGATTTAGACTGCTACGCGTTTCGTGCCTAGACTGGATTCTGAATTTGAAACTCATACGTCGAGTTGAACAAAGTGCAATATTCGTTTTTACTTTGATATAGATATTGAAAGATATAGGCCAATTGATGGCTTAGATTTTAACCGTTTTTTTTTGGTATTATTTCGTGAAGTCACTATATAGCTTGCACCTGTCCAATCCTTATGGCGAAAAATGAATTTAATAACAAATTTTATCCAGCAATCCACTAATAATGACCGAAATATTAGGATTTCAAACATCTTTTTATCGGTAAAATTTCACTCGGTGGACAATGTAGATCAAAGATCAGAATGAACGTTCCGTGCATCCTGTATAATTTTTATCTTTACTGCTCTGAAAAGCTCATTGATTACTGCTCGGCAGCCTTAAGCTTAATGGAATCAGACGCTGGCACGTTTGTGGCTTTCAAAAAATATATAAACAACGTCCGAAAGTAAGACAGTTTTACTGTTCCTTGAAACTTTTTTTTAACTCGACAACAGCCTAGCGCGACTTGATAGCCTTTTGCGGACAATGTAGATCAAGACATGACTGCAAAGAAATTGCTGTTTGAAATTGGGTCAACGCTGTCTGATAGGGAGATATCATTCGCCAAAGCGTAACTTTGAAATTGCAATATTAGGGATTTTAATACCGAACTGGAATTTTAACTTTATATTCATAGCAGGATAAGGGTTAAATCTGTCTCACCCCTTACACATGGCATGTAATATCTCCGGTTAACTCTTATTCTGCTAAATAACTAAAAATGAAATTTTCAATTCGATAGTAAAACCCCAAAAATTTTTATTTCAAATGGATCGTTCGGAGAAAAAAATCTCCAGGTCGGACAGCGTAGATCCAAGATCAGACTGCACGTTCTGTGCAGTCTGATCGTGATCTACGATGTCCGCAAAACGTCTGTGAGACGCGATAAGCAGCCAAAGGGTTAACAGGAAGTTGATTCCAGTACGAAGCCGCCAGCGATACACGGTATTTGTAGGTCAATTTAGTCTTTTAACCTATGCATAACAGTCCCATGTATACATAATCATGAAAAAGAAAACTTTTAAGACATTGTGGGTATAGGAGAAAATTTTTAAGTGAATAAGAGCTAAAGTCCTTAATGAATAATCATTCTTCAACCCCAACACACAAATTTTTACGTATAGCTGTATTTCCTAAATGAACACCTTGTGTTAGAACAACATTTTTTCTATTTGCCTGAATGATTGCAGTCGAATGTTAATTCATATTTATTGTCCCAATGTACAAAGACGATCTTTAAGTCCACGCAGCAAGTTTGTCCCTGACCTAATTCAATCTTCGGTCATACATTATTCAATTTAACATTAATTTGAGCGCTAACAAGATTCGAAAATATATATACTTCATATCATATAATTCTTAAATGTGTTATGGTGTCGATTTTATCAACCGTCTACCTTGTATTTTTAGTTCAGTTCTAGATTTAGAAAAAAGACCATAGGCTAAGTCAGTTAGTTGAACCAATCAGAAAACACTTTAACCAATCAAAATTAGCATTACCGTCAAATATAGAATATGTTGAAATTAGAAAAAAAAAGATACTTGAAGACTACGACCCCAAATTTTGTTTATTTCAGATCATCTGACACTGAAAAATCTAGACCATGAACCATCTTCGATTGTCTATAAAACTCAATACCAAAAAGTCCCTTGTTTTACGTTCGTGTAAAAGAAAGCCAGTCTAAAATATTGCGGGGACAATGTTTCTTGCCCTTTCAAGGACAAATTCCACTATTTGAGTAAAATATGTGACAACTTGTTGGCTGCCAAAATTTTCAGCAACGGAAAAGGGTAGTTGAATTGTGTGTGGTAAAGAGTAGACCTTTTAATTGTGGAACTTGTTTACCTGCCACCAACATTTGGAACTAATTCTAGGCTAATCGAGTGAATAACCGGGTTTGATTAGATAAAAAGCAGGAAATATCATAACGTGTTTATTTAACACCTGCTAGTCGACCTGTTTCGTGTAATAAAATACGACACAAAAATGATAATAATAATTTTATTGCTATAGAAATAGATGTTCTCTTCTTTCCATAAAAGTTGCTCTACACTTAAGATAGATCGTTAAAACCAGAAGAAAAAACAATACTATGAATTTCTAAATTGGAGCTCGATTTACTACATAATGTGAGACCACTCAATAGATACTGACGTACTGTGGCTAGATTATGTTACAAAGAAAGGACAACGTAGACTTAATAGATCACCCAATTCAACGATAAAGAAACACAAACAACCCCACAAACATGAGCTTATAATTACCAACCATTTTTAAGAAAACTCTTCGTCCAATTCCCAAAACTTTTCTAGATTATAAAGTGAAACAACTTCTGATTGGCTAAAAAAAGTCGTTTATGCAATCAGCAGTTGTTCACTTTCTAAATCTAGAACTAGACAAAATATTCTTTAGAATGGTTGGTGAATACGAACCTTGAATACATTTCAGGTTAATGTGTTTAGTTTGCTTTAAGATATACTTAGGATGATTCCTATTAAATATGATAACATTTCAGATTATCTTGTAATAAGCTTAGGTTGTTTGGCCAAAGGAAACGATTAAGTCGAAACATGTCAAAAAAAAGATGTTTGCTTTACATAGAAGACGATCGATCTGCATGGACTTGATAAAGAAGCCTTGCTAAAACATAGCAAAATACTTCTGGGACTTCTGTTGTTGTGAGTATTTGGACTTACATTTGCTAAGGACATATTTAGCTGCTTCCGTAAACAATATAGGTCAAGATTAGACTGCGCAGAATATGACAAAGAAAGTCTAATTTGGTCTACACTGTCGGATAATAAGATAACTTGTGGCAAAAATGGGTGTTCAACTTTGATCTTTCCTGCTGCCAAACAATATTAGTTCATCTATTTAATTGGTATAAGTGATTAATTTCATCCAGAACTCTATACGGGCTCATGGATAAACGATGGTCTATATTAATGTACTTTTTTATCGTCTTTTCTTAATATTTCTTTCATGAGAAGTTTGGACTAGCTTATGCAGTCTTACTAATTGTCGACTAACGTTATATCACAAGTATAATAATCTGTTTGATGTCTTAAAAAAAATACTCTTGCAATCGCCGAGTAACAAGCTGGTGTTTTCAAGCCAATATTTCAAAGAAGCTGACGTTATTCAAACCGAACTTTTGCTATATGCAGGCCAGTCTGACTATCTACAGTTGTGGGCATTACGAATCATTTGACCGATGGAAAATACAAACCTACCACAGCTGAACATGAAATGTCACGACTTTTTCTCTATTTACATTGACAAGTTACCCACATAAATGAAAAGGAAAAGAGACATGCACCCATCAACATTTAGACATATTTTTGTACAACTCTCTCTCTCTCTCTCTCATTTCTTCGTAATTTGCAACTATTGCCCAATAACTAGAACCCACCAAAATGGTCGGCGAACAAAGGGTGATAATAAGTACCACATTACATGAGAACGTGTTTGGCCCATCTTGTATGAAGAAAGATAACATCGGATGCTACTATATCATGTTTTTATGTAATGATACCACACGCCTAATTGTTTTATCATTACCATAAGGACGCAAATGAATTTACTCTTTGAGGGGAAAAACCTCTGAAACAATTAGACCCTGACGACACTGCTTCGTTCCCCTGCATTTCATGAAAGTAAGCTACGACTGCCAAACACAGTGACGTTACCTATTACCAGAATATTTTTAAAGCATTTGCAGACGACTTAATAGAATATATAGCTCAAATGATGCAACTTGTCTTTGAAAAAAGTAGAAAACGGTCTCGGATTTTTTTCCCTACGATAGAATAAAATGTCGTCTTTCTCAGGATCGTTAACGTAACGAACTCTTTGGTAAGGCCTATTACTTGAGATTTATATGTTTACAGGAGAGGAAAATGAGCCATGTCATAATATATCATGTCTTATCACATTCCATGGTGTCTTCATTGAATATGTTGGAGGTCTAATTCAGGACTATTCACACAAAGTATGAATGAAGACAATGTGAAATAGGTGCATAAAGATGTCTATGTATTGCTCCACTAAGTTAATTAGGCAAAGGTAAGTAAGAAAAATTTCTTTATAGTAAGTTGTGTATAAACGACAAACCAAATTTACGTTGAGACAAAATGGTGAAATAACGCGTAAAGAACAAATGTCTTTGTACAACAAAGGCACATGTTAACAGTTCGCCTCGAATTGGTCATGTAAAAAGAGTCGGAAAAGGTGCGTTTATATAGTAATTCTGGTGTAAAGAGTGATGAATACAGCCATTTATGAAGTAAGAACGTTGAAAAAGAAGCATTAAGCCTGTATTTGAATCAGGGAGTGATGACCTTTCCTTCTCCAGTTAATAATTTTGAACCAAAACTGCGAAAATCAGAGGTAACAGAGCAAGTCGCTGTTTTTAGCCTAGGAAAAAAGGTTGGTGTAAGACCATGAAAGGTTGTTGGAAAAAAAAGCGCGGTAACTTGACATTTCTGATTTTATCCTCTGGTTTATGTGTTGTTTTGAGTTTCGATTAAGTTCGGCATTTTCAGGCTGGTCCCATGGGTTTGCATTGTGTGAATTTTGGAATATAGGCAAAAACGGTCTATTTTGTTGGGGTTTTTTTTATTTTTGGACTATATCAACAATCGGATTAAGTCAATGATATTAATACATTACAACCTGATCATGATTTATTGATAAATACTGAAAGTTTTGGAGTATTTGGATATAATTATATGCCTTTTTGCCATTTTAGACTGATCTTTAGACATTTGATAACAGAAGTTGTGAGTCGAGAGCGATACAGTAGAAGACCGTGTTTCATTGCCAACAGTTTTGACATGTAAGCTCGCACCACTTTTCAAAGTGAGAGAGAGAGATTTTGTTCCAACTTATTGCTCATATTTCATGGAGACGATTCTAAATCGGCTATGGCAGATTTGTTGCAGGAGTAACAATTAAACCCTTAGCCTGCTAAGGGCGACTCAATGACCGTTTGCGGACAGTGTAGACCAAGATCAGACTGCACAGAATCTACACTGTCCGATAAAGACACATCTTCCTCAACCCCTCCCCCCCCCCAATAAAAAAACAAACAAACAAAAAACAAAAAAAATGTGAAATAGTAAAATTTTGGTTTTAACTGTCGGTTTTTAAAGTTTCATGTTACTAATTTATCAGGATAAGGGTTAAGAAGGCCTTTGAGGGTAAATCTAAGGCCAAAGCTTGACTCCTGTACATGGATACCAATTTACTTAGCCAATTTACTTTTCGCCTTCCGTTGATCAAGATAACGATATAGAACCTGACAACTAACGCTGTTTGTAGATGGAACATAATTTGTGAACACGATAACGGCATGATACTCTAATTATCTAATTAGATGGGTATATAATAAATACTGATACTGGTGTGAAAAAATAAACATTAATAGACTTGATTCGTGTACACTTCCAGAAACATAACCAAAATAGTTTTTGATGCATTCGTAGTATTAGTAAACGGAACTCCAGAAAATAGCAGAGATGCAGTGACTGCGATGTAACTGATGTTGAATGTGGAGACGATCCTAAACACCAGAAACTATGCTTTATCTTGAGGAAGAGATACTTGAATTTAGAAGTGGAATTGCAAGAAAGGGGGGGTAAGGCTGATTGGACAGGTATCGCACTATGATCAGATCAAGACGAGATGTGATGTTTTCTTTTGATGGGGGAGGGGGTTGTGATGTCATTGTCTAGAAGAGTTTCTAATGCGTTACCACTGCATCCTAAAAGCTTCGAATATTAATGTACCGGCACCAGTCACGGCGTGTTAAATCTAGTTATCCTGGTAGGACTTCTGCCGTTATTTTTACTTACAAATCTCCATCCTTGAGGAAATCATAAAATTTCTCAAAGATCTGATCAAAATAATAGTTTCATGCAGTTTTAGGATTTTTACCTGGAACTAGTCTTTCCTGTGAAACGAAAATTAGAAACTAGGTAATTGTGTCAAAACGTCAAAACCAAAATTCCAGGATGTCGGCAGCCCAATCTTCATGTTAGATGACAGGCATCACTTCTTCTATGACCTAATTTGCCTTTTCTTGGCGTCAAAAAGCGTCTGAATGACGAAACAACACAATCAATAATAATAACAATGATAAATGGATTTACTACAATCATAGATTATTACAAAAAGATTGGAAAGTCAGCAAGCGTATTTTTGTATTTGTTACAAATAATTACGTGTACATGCAACCCCTCTTACACCCTCTCTCTCTCTCTCTCTTTCTCTCTCTCTCTGGCAAGTTTTCAGGGAATAATGATTGTCCATTTTATATTGTTTTTGTTTGAGAAGCTGGATTTGAAGTCAATAATTTAGTTGAAATAATGCACTAGGAAAAAAGAACGAGCTAAAGTAAGAACACTTTTATCACCCACATTGAAAAAAATTATCCAAACCGAGGGTTCTCACAGAAAAGAACACAAGAATCCCACTTACAAACCGTTTTCATATTCCGAGAATGAAGAAAACATGGAAGCGAACGGAGAAATTGCAGAGTATCAGAATGGTCATTATGTGCGGAAAAACTTAGCATGCAAAAGCCGAAAAAAGGGCGTATTCACGTTCACTTTTATATCTTGGCAATCAGTGATCTGTCAGTAAGAGCCGCTACATGTTCTTGTTTATAACATCTTTAGCTTTTTATTAAACGACAAAATTTTGGACTCTTCCAAATTCAATATATTTTCAGACGACAAATTAATTGTGACTCATATTGCGGATCTTGTTTTGAAGGCTAAAGATATTGTTACAAAAAGACAAAGTGCTGGTGACTAGCATTTTCTCTTTTATCCACAATGTTCTCAAAAGCCATGAAGGTCATTAGCATTTGGGTGTATGTGGTATAAGGTTCCAAACATTTGGCAAGTGATAAAATCGTGACGCGGGGGCGTTGTGACTTGTTTAATTAAGACTGTTTGAGGTTTTGAAATAAAATGTCTGCTGCCAAACTACTCCTGCAAGAAACAATTAGTCTATCATTTATATTGCTACTGAGTGTTGAATTCCTAACCTTATAATAAGAACTTTGTTGTCATCACCATCGACGTTATTGTTGTTGTTGTTATTGTTGCTATGACCATCATCGTTGGGTTGATTTGACGCCATAAATAGGTAAGATTTATAAGCCAAGCTCTGACAAAATAGGGCTTTACTCATTACCAAACGACAAATTTATAGACTGGTCCAAATCGAAAGCATTTGCAGACGACAAGATAAAAGTGACTGAAAATTTGAAATTTGTTTTGTGAAGGGTAGAAAACATTGTGGGAAAAGGGGAAAATGCTGGTTACCAGCATTTTCTTCTTTTCCCATAATGTTTTCTAAAGACTTCTAAAGGCTTCTTTCTCAAGGTCGGAAAAAGTAGGGATTGAGTGGTAATAGGCTTTATTTATCTTCATGATATATTATACCGAGCAAGTCACTGTATAATTATGGATCAATAAAATCCATTCTGTCTAACAACCGACCGGATCTGGAGGTAGAGTGTTCCTTTGACATGCCAAAAATTTAACGGTAACAAAAGGTTTTGGCCCCGCGAACTTTGAAGGCTGATATAAGTTGATAGATTTTTGCAGGTTCATTAAGCCCCATTTTCAAAAAGCAGGGCTTATTTTATCAACCCCTTGACCCCGAGATAAGTGAAATGAATATAATAAAGCATTGCGAAAAGAAAAAAACAAATTTCCTTGTCCAGATTTTTTTTCTCTTTTAGAATGTCCCATTTAAGGTCTTTTTTTTAATTAATATTTCTTTTATCCTATGGTATTTCTAAAATTTGAAAGTATGCTACGATTGGCATACACAGTGACGTTACCTATAACCAGAACCTTCTTTTTTACATAAAGTCAGCTGTCCAGTTTTGATCTGGATTGACCACAAAATAGCCAAAAGAGTCTATGTAGGTTGGACTGAAGGTAAATAACCAAAAGGCATCGTGAGGAAAAAAAGCTTAGGCCCACTAAATTGGCCATAAAACCGAAGGCTTGTAAATCGTTTACTCACTCACCAAACGAAAATGTTGCCAAGCAACGAAGTTTAAAACGGTTTTGTTCATTTCATGATAAATTTTAGTCAAAAAAACTATAACTGCCATTGACGTAATAGCAAAGGGAGAAATGAGGGAAAACACAACATGAAATCAGACACGCGCTCTGAAGTGCACTTTAGACATGTTTTTTTATAAGAAAATCCTAGAAGGGAAAAAAAAAAAGACCAACGACTTTTGTTTGCGTGCAAAAATGAAAAAAAAAGACGTATATTTACATCACTATCGAGGTTCGTATACAAGCTGATGTTAGCATTATAGGATCTGCAAAAGTCTTTAAATCTTAAAGTAATCCACATTTTACAAGGATATTGTCAACCTTATGTGGTACAAAATTTAGTTTCTAGGGTGACTGTGCAGCATGCGTGTGAATAAAAAGATTGTTCTGTTCTGTTAATAGGAACAGCAGTATTTTAAACCCGTGGGTTGCTAAGTGCGACTTATTGACCTCTTGAAGAAAGTGTAGATCAAGATTAGACTGCACATAAAGTGCAGTCTGCTCTTTGATTTACGCTGTCCAGAGTACTACTGTCCAGTAAGAAGAAAAAAAAAACCAAGTCAGCTTTCAAATATCAATATTCAGGTTTTTACTGTCAACTTCAAAGTTTCATTTTAGTTATTCAGCAGGTGAAGGGATGGAGATTTCTATCGGGTTGCTCTACCCTCAAGTATTCTCAGGCTTTAAAGATCCACGCACTCTGGCATGCTCTTAACGATAAGGATAATTAAAGATTAACTGCGTGATGAAAAACGTTTGGCCCTAACCTTTCAACTTCAGTTAATGTTTTAAGCTTAATGCTTTAGCTACTTTAGAAATATCCCTTCTCCCTATGTCCAGATGGGCACAGAGAGACAGAGAGCGAGAGAGTGAGTGTTCTGTGACTGGGAGATGTCCAAGTAGATAGAGAGACAGACGAGAGAGAGGCTATGTGTTCTTAATTGTCCAAATGGCCATCACCCTTGCTCTGTATGCACAACCTTGGTAAATAATTTGATCCAAAATAAACGCTACACTTACAAAAGTAGAACAGATAGAGGATCAGAATATTTAGCAAGATGGATGCTAAGTGCATGTCCACCCGCTTTTCGTATGTTGAAGATCAAGATTTTCTTGGTTTTACATCGTTCGATTCGGAGACATTTTTGTGTGAATTCAGAGTTTAATTTGCACTACTGTGGCATGTACTTTTGGCTAGATATTTTTATGTTCAATTACTGATTTAAAGTTGGGACTCCTGCAACTGTAAGCAATATCCGTTTGGGCTTATTTTTAAAAAATAATTACACACATAAAAGCCAAGTACTACACACAGAAAATGATTGTTCAGTCAGAACTTATAATTCTTCTGAATAATTGTTGATATGAACCACAGAAACTCTACCAGTTCTATTTGATCGATGCCTGTGTATGAATAAATGAGTTCATTTCGCTTAAACTACAGGTTAGATTTTCGTTATACAACATGATAATACCACTACATTTATATATGTTCTGAAAACGAGGTCGCAGACTGATGTGATCGATAACATAAAAGATTTTCGCATATATGCAAATCAAATTAGTGACCTATTCAAATTAGACTAATATTTACCTATCCAAAGTCGTCTTTGAAGCAGTTGTTGTAGGTCTCGAAAAGTGAACTCTACGCAGTCTTCAAGTTTCAATTCATCTGCCGATATGTTCTTTATTTGCATTTTTCCCAGTGAAAGATCAACAAACACATTTTTTTCACGACATTTCCTAATGTGATATGAGTAGTGGATAACGTCACCGGAGCTAACCGAATCGGATGGATCCGTGTCGAACCAAATCTTCTGTGGACCAACCAAGTTTACCAAGGCCGCTTATCCCACATCCGCTGATCTGCCAGTACTTTCAGTACTTTGATAATTTTGCAGGGATAAAACAAAAATGATGTCATTTTCAAGTTATCTGTTATGCTTCCTTGAAGTGTAGATAATCTTTCTTCGGTATTATCATAACGTCAGATTCAGGATCGATAGTACTGATAAACCCAGTATGTACAGCTGTGGGAGATTTCTGACAGATGTATGGCGCCTATTTGATAATTACCGGATACATGTATGTATCTATCACTAAAACAGGTCGAAATATATAGGGTACAAAAAAGTGTAGGAAGATGTAATTTTTGCCTGTAGTATATAGTGAATGAAAGACTCAATTCGACCTCAATCAGTGACTGAAACCGCATATAACATGCTATCTGATCTCCAATCTATACGCAGGCCTAAATGTTCAATTAATCCTTAACCAGACAACAACCCGCGGTGTCCGTGGTTGTGAGGTAGAGCGTCGGCCTCATAAACTAAAGAGCCTGAGTTCGATACACGAGAGCGGGTGTCAACTTGGGATTTTTCATTGGCCCACACATTCGGCGCGGGTACTGGTATAGTTCCCAGGAAGCAGAATCAAGAGAGATTAGTATAAGTTGTAAGAACTTGTTTCTCAATCAATGTAAAATAAATATGTTTAAACTAACAATCCGACCCCCACCCCCACAAAAATTGGGGGTTTTTTTTGGAAAAAGCAAAACTTGGGGTTTTGAGGTTTTCAATAATTAGTTCGAAAGTTTCAGCTCATTTAGTTAAAGGTCAAAGGTGGGTATTTAGATAATTCACATCACAACAAATTAATATATATATATATCATTGAAATTTATTATGAAAAAACAATACAGATCATCAATAATTAAGAATCATAATATTATAAAACAAAATTTTTTTATGGGATTTCCTTAAAAGGCTACGTAGCCTCTTAAGCTATTTTTAGATTTCCCTCCAAAAATAAAAAAAAAAAGCATAGTGGGAATGTTAAGTGACTGGCAAGTGACTGATGATGCTTAAATTCAATAGCATAACAAACATGTAATTATTTTTCCATAATGTCTTTTTCGAACGCTATGTTTGAAGCTTTATCTGTATATTTCCAATATGTAAATGAGCGAGTTGCTCATGTAAAAATAGAACGTGTCGACCTGGCCTGTAGTAAATCTCTAGTTTCTCTTGTTCTTGGATGGTTTTCAACTACTGGGGTTTTATGAATGAAAATTAAAAGGCTTTGGGAGTATAAGGATTTTTTTTTTTATTTTTGTAAAATTTTCGTCCCAAAATCTGAAGGGCCACCTTTAAGGATTAAAATAAACTTAATGCACCCGCAAATCTATTTTTGTAGTCTTATCCCTTTGTCGTAGTCTGGATTTCTTCCACTGCAATTGCACAAAAAGTGATCATTCATCCTTAAACTGCTAAATAAATTGATTGAAAAGTCCCAGTTACATTGAAAGATTCTTAAATTCTAGCTGGGAAAACACTCTGAATCGGACAGGGTAGATCTAAGATCATCAGACTGCACTTTCTGTGCAGACTGATCTTATTTCACTGCCCTCAGGAACTCTCTAAGTTGCGCTCATCAGCCTATAATCTGGTACCCTTAGAATAAAGTAAGTATTTGCCGGTATGTCTCACGCCGTGGGAGGAAATCTCAAAGATGTAAACAAAGAAACAAAGACGTGCAGAGTTCACCTTACTACAGGCCCGTTTTATAATCAAGCTATTATCTACAACATTGCATCTTTTTTTTTTCTCAATGCAACCCTTTTTTAACCTTCGACAGCTTTTTATTTAAAGGTCTCTGCTATGAAGCTTTATTCTGTCAATCCCAGTTGGTGATTTGAATACATTAAAATATATCTGTGACTTTTTAAAGTAATACGAGGACATGCGAATTTATATCGAAATACCATTTTGAAAATTGTAGTACAGGCACAGGAGAGAGTGTCTTCCAATGGTACCGGAGTATACCGACAGTGGGAAAATACTTTCATAGATACTATATACAGCATTTTTTCCCCTGAGTACCTTGCAAAGCCGACATTTTTTTTTTCACGTTGTGCATTTTATTTTTTTCCTGTCTACACAATTTTAAAAGTATTTCCGTCCGGACTCCTTTTCAAGTACCAGGTGGTGCATGATTCTAGATTTCATCTTTTATTTTATTTTCTTATGGTCTACATAGGTTTTGGTAAATGTATGTTTAGTAGCACCTATTTCGAGAACAATCTGGGTGTTCAAAGGGATTAATAAAGCACGTTTGAAACGAACCATTAAAAACAACGATTAAGGCTGAACCCATTACTCTGATGTTTCTATTTATACACGCTAAGATTTCTGACAGCAAAGGCTTATATTATCATAATCTTCCATACTGTGCCTTGAACCAAGATCCTGAGAGCCTTTAGAATTGATTGACCCATTTCCTGCGTTACATGATGTACATATATCTTGATCTATGATACTCAGCTAGAGGATTTAACCCTTAGGCTGCTAAGCGGGACTCACTGACCTTTTGCGTACAGTGCACAGAACGTGCACTCTGATCTTGGATCTACACTGTCCGAGAATAAGATATTGTTCCTCAAAACAAAACTTTGAAATAACAAAATTTGGGTTTTCACACAAGCAATAAGAAATTTACTATAGTTATTAATCAGAATAACAGGAAAAGAGTAAAGTATCTAAGCAACGATGTCGGTAAAGGGGGGGTGTTTAATGTGCATCTTTGTAATGCATTACAAAATAAAAGTGACTGAAAATTTGAAGTATGTTTTGTGAGGGGTAGATAACATTGTGGGAAAAGGAGAAAATGCTGGTTACCAGCATTTCCTCTTTTTTTCACAATGTTTTCTTAAGGCTTCTTTCTCGAGGTCGTCAAAAGTAGGGACTGTGTGGTAATGGGTTAATTGCAGTTACAATAGTCCACCTTTTCACAGCTTATGACTCATAACATTCCTGACACAGAAAATGAAAAACCTAGAAAAATAAAATGTGATTTCTTTGAAGCAAAGCTGTATCTTTTCTTTTGAGTTAAGAGTTTCAAGGCTGAAACGCACTTCAAAGTTGCATTAAAAACTCTCCACTGATACTAATCTACGCTCCAAGACTTTTTTGACCGGGTTTTCATACGGAAAAATCTTTTAACTCTAACACTTTGAACCCTTTACAACAAAGCTCAGACTCTGTTTGTTTGTTTGTTTGAATGGTGTTTTACGCCGCTTTCAACATTTTTGCAGTCATATCACAGCTTACATATTTACGTTTTCCTAGGTCTCACCAGTACTAGGCTAAGCTCTGTTGTGTCTAGCCTAAGGACACTCCTGTGAAAGGCCCAGTGGAGCTAGTGAAGCTAGAACCAGGGCCTCGAGGTCACGAGTCGAACTGTTCTTAGCATTGTGTAAGGAGACAGCTTTATAGTAACTGGAAGACAGCTAAGCTTGACCCAAGAACAATATGCGAACTGTGTAGATCACGATCAGACCGTGCAGAACATGCAGTCTGATCTTGGATCTACACTGTTTGCAAGGCAGATATTTGCTCTAAACAAGAAACAAAACTTTGAAATAGCAATAGTCGCGTTTTTAACTTTATACTACTGACTCAAAAGCGACTTTTTATTTCTATACCTAGCAATATAAGGGTTAACAGCAATGCTACATAAAGGCAAACGTTTCGGCCCGCCTGGGGTCCGTGTGCAGATGGGTTTTGTGATAAAACTCTGTAAGTGTACGCTCGAATTAATTGTAAACAGGTTTGTGGTATAGAAAAACAAAAAATATGGAAAGGAGTAAATTTTACTGCAAGTAAAGCCTTCTTCTAACAGATATTTTTTTTGTTTGTATGCGTGTTTTTTTTTTCAAAAAAAGGATGTACTTTTACCGTTTCTTTCCTTGCCATCTTAAGTCTTTACCAAACAACAAAATTTTAAACTTGTCCAAATTGAAAGAATTTGCGGACGGCAAAATAAATGTGGCTCAAAAAATGAAAGTTGACTTTAGAAGAGTAGAAAACATTGTGGGAAAAGGAGAAAATGCTGGTTATCAGCATTTTCTCCTTTTCCCACATTGTTTTCAGAAGATTTCCTCCTCTAGATCGTAAAAACCATGAATTGTTTGGTAAAGGGTTAAAAAGCTCACAAAATGGCTGCAGATTGAAACCTTTACACTTGTTTTGTTTTGCATTGACCTACTTTATTTTCGGAAACATGTTCCTGCTGCCAATGAACTACAAAAAGAAACCCCTATACTTCGCCTCAAATGGATATTTCCCACAACATACAGCCTTTACTCTTGTAAGAGTTAAGAAATTGACTCTTTCAGTGCTTTAACTGTTAAAAGTTTATTTGTTCCCCTGTTTTTAATCGTTTACCACACAAACCCGTCTTTTGACGAACTTAAGGGAAAGAAAGGACGTTGAAAATATTGTGAGAAAGGGGGGGGGGGGGGGGGGGGGAATGCTGGTAAACCAGCATTTTCTCTTATACAAATATTATTTGCTAGCCAATCGTTATTTCGGTCTCCATTTATTTTTTGTTTGCAAATACCTTTGATTGAATACTTAAATAAAGATATTGTATTGTATATTGTTATGAAAGGCAAAATTTTTAAAAGGAGTATATATTATATACTCCTTTTAAAAATTTTATATATAGGAAAAGACCCTCTCCTTTCAACAAATCGTTGCTTCTTTTCTTCAGACTTTTTTCCATACACTCAGAGAAATTCATGTGTTTTATATTACTTTTTTAATAGCATCTAACGACTTTAAATAGGTCAAAAAGTAAAACGGGCTGGACTTTATTTGCCACTGTCCTACCATATGCGACTATGGACCAATTTTGCTGAGATTATAAATAAGATCGGACTTCACATACGTGATGTCTGATGTAGGTCTAAAATCTGCCTGTTTACGAAAAGGAATACCTTTAAAGTCCTCAGTATAGGTCTGTATATGCTATGCAATAAATTCACCAAACTTTACATGATCTTGTGATAATAACTATATGATTTCGATAGGATAAAATTTAATGCTTAAGCCATTACCACAAAATCCCTACTTTTGACGACCCCGAGAAAGAAGCCTTTGGAAAACATTGTGGGGAAAGGAGAAAATGCTGATAACCAGCATTTTCTCTTTTTCCCACAATGTTTTCTACCCTTCACAAAACAAATTTCAACTATTCAGTCACTTTTATTTTGTCGTCTACAAATGCTTTCGATTTGGACAAACTAAGATTTTGTCGTTTGATAATGAGTTAAACTACATGTGACAGTCAATAAAATTTGTTTAACTCTTTTGCTACCATTTGCGACTTAACGAGTTAATTAGCTTTTGCGGACGACGTAGTCAAAGATCAGACTGCCAAGAATGCTCAGTCGGATCTTGGACTTACACCGTCCGCTGCCTGATCAAAATCCAACTTCAGTTGTAGTGGAAATCTACAGTTTGGACCTTGGTTCAAGTTCAACATATTTGAGTCATGTTCGCTCTGAGAAAAGAGGGCTAAATGCATTTGCAAACAGTTTCACCCCATGTCAACCTGTGCGGGCAACGTAGGCTGACATTGGCCGAAACTCCTTGCATTTTGTATATTTTCTGGATGTCCAAGGACTATACTACATCATGATCAAGTCGATTGTTAGACAAAATGGTGTCTGTTGATATATCATATGGAGTGCAACACACGAAAAGGGTCATTCGGACATTTGCGTAAAATGTCGTCTCTGATCAGCTTGTGAAGTCCGCACAGGCTAATCCGAAACGACATTTTCCGATTTTATGTGATTTTCTGTTTTACGCAAGTCTACTGTAGCACAAAATCTAATGTAGTCGTAAAGTGCCGTCTCGGATTAGCCTGCGCGGACTGCGCAGGCTAATCCGGGACGACACTTTACGCAAATGTCCGAATGCACCTTTTCGTGTGTTGCACTCCATATGTGACGACTTGCTCATATGTGAGGAAATGTCTTAACCCTTTACCAAACAATCCTTGGTTTTTACGACCCAAGGAAAGAAGCCTTTTGAAAATATTGTTGGAAAAGGAGAAAATGCTGGTAACCAGCATTTTCTTCTTTTCCAACAATGTTTTCTACCTTGTTAAAAACAAATTTCAGTTTTGAGTTACGTTTATTTGGTCGTCTGCAAGTGCTTTCAATTTGGACCAGTCTGAAATTTTGTCATTTGGTTAAGAGTGAAACCCCTTTTTTTCCATAGCACCGCTCATTTCCCCGGCAGCAACAGAGTTAAAGACTGATTAATAAGAAAGTAAAACTTACTTGTACAGAGGTGGTACTTGGAAGTCAAAGAGAGGTTTGCGTGGTGGCTTTGGAGGTTTTGGTAGTTTGGGTTCTTTTGGTTTCTTCGGTTTCTTCTCCTTTGGCTTCTTATCCTTCTCTTTTAGCTTCACTTCCTTAACCCTTTTCTCTTTTTTCTCTTTTTTCGGAGTGGATTCATGCATAGGTACCTGTTCATGCTCAATGAAAACTATGTCCTCTTTTTCCGGCACTGGTAGTTCTTTGATTTCCTCATTATTTGTATCGTCCTCAATGTCAATAAGAGGTTTCGGGTCCTCATCAGTGTTAGATTCCATTGGAGAAGGTGGGGGCACTGTAAGTCCACTAACACGTTCCTGCTCCGCTAAAGGAGCGTTTCCATCCTGTGGCGGAATTTGAATTTCAACTTCCGGGTCATTTTCCCCGTTCACATTGTCTACAACGTCATTTTCGTGTAAATCGTCAATTTCTTCAACTTCCTTGTCGCCATCGTCAGGCACTTCCGGTGCACTAGGTGCGACGTTATTAACTTCCTGTTCCTGTTCACTCGGATTTAACTCCGCCTCTACAGGCACTTCTTGTTGCTCGTTCTCCATGGTGTGTACTAAGTCCTGGTTATATTCTCCGTAATATGAACTGCTATCCGCGTCTGGCTGTGGCTCGTTTACAATGTAAACGCCAGATCGCATAGCAGCCGGACAGCTGATATGGGACCCAATTTTGCCGCCTGAAACAGCAAGAAAAGATAATCAGCGTCAAGTAGAGGCTGTTGAGAGCTTAAGTCAAGCGTGTAGAAGATGGGTAATAAATCCTTCCACAGTAACGCATAAGCAGAACTCAATAACCACTCTTCACCGTTTGTTCACGTCGTTATTCTTGGACCGTTCAAGTAGGGCTAAGCCTATAATTAAATATAAACAAACCACCTTCCACATAAGCAAACCACTACCTAACCGTTTACAAAGTTTCTTAATTGCTCCAAGCATCGATAAGTGTAAAGCGGTTCCAGATGTTGTACCCAGATTTTTTTCAAAGATAGTGCATGTTATCGAAAAACAGGTTGAGCAGATTTTTACTGCCCTTATTTTTAGCGAAGGCACGAATTCACCAACCATTCTTAATACAATTCTCTGTTGAATTATGTAAGATTTTCTGAATTTGAAAGAAACGCAAAGTCTAATTGGGTAAATCAAATCGTAAAGCCAATCAGAAATTGCGTTACTTTCTAGATAAAGAATAAGGCTTAGAATGCAATTTAGTCTATTTGCCTTAGAATTTGTTAGCCGTTTTCTAGGATTTCAACGAGAAAACGCACGACGCATTGTTTTTAACAAATTGTAACGACTAAATGAATATTTTACCCGCCCTTTAGTGCAATAACAAGATTGTTTTTTTTAATCATGATAATTTCGAAAAAGTATTATCTAACAGTTGTTGGCATCTACCACAGCCTATTTTCTATTTAAACAGCGTGAAAGGTTCTGGTTTTAAGGTTTTTTCAGCGCTTTTACCCATTTCGCTTAAAATAAACAATACACCAATTTACGTGCCACATTTACAAAAAACCAAAATGATGGGTGCGAATAGTTTTAATGAGCCAGTTGCTCTTTTTATCCTCGATATTTTCAAATCGTTCTAACAGAATATTTTCAGTGATTCGAATTCGAAAAAATGCTCTGGGTTTTGAACATGGAAAACCCCTAACCTTTCTAACTCTTCAGCAAGGTCTTGTAACGACCTAAAGGTGCGGGTGCCGATTGTCAGATGGGAGATATGTGGGCAAGAAATGGTCCCCTTCTCTCACAATATTTTCTACCTTTTCAAATATGAATTACGCTGGTTGGGCTCCATCTACAAATGTTTTTAAAAGGGAAGAATAAAAAATTAAGCCCTAGTCTTTTTGTAGTAAAGTTAAAAAAAAAACACTCTGAAGAACCTGTAAAAAAAATCCAAGTAATGGGATCTTCAATACCCCCTACGAAAATTTATTTGAGAACAGAGGTGGGGTTTAAACCCTACCCCCCCCCCCTCCTTCCTGTCTTTACCCCTTTGTGGATATTGCTTGTATGAAGTGTATGCGTTTGTTCCATGTTTTCGTTTTCGAAATCCATATCAATAAATCAATACATAGTTTCCGGTAAATATAAATTATACTTATTTTATGTTTTTCATGGAGATATAATGAAATTATTGCACACAAATCACTCTTTTTTCGTAAATTCTGAGTAAATTATCCAAATTCACGTGTTCCGGCGTTAATCATCTTATTAAAAAGATATAAGCGACAAATCAGCTGTTGACAATGTCAAGGCCATGTAACGAGGGACTTTCTCAAGAGCATTTTGCGTCTTTAGTCCACCCTATGTAATATGGGTATGAGTAAAGATTTAAAATGTTTTTGAAAATTAGTGTTTCTTAGAAGAACTTTATTCTATCTGCACATTCAAACTTCCCCTACTGTAGAAAAGACATTTCTCGTTGTCACAAATGAAATATTAGAATTGTAACTTGCTCATATATCTTTTACCTGAAGATTTGAGCCAATAAAGTATTTTTAATTGAAATTGAATGGAATAAAAATGGTTCATTATGAAACAATCGGTGGAAGGTTGGTCTACTTTTTTAATTTTTTTAATCACAGTTTGAACTGAAAACACATTTTTTTCCTTCAGTCTTTGCACATTAACTGTGACTTTTTTCCCACAAAACGTGTTGCTAGAAATAATTCGACAGACATTCACAGCCTAAAATGTTAAAGTTTTTGCGATTGAATTATCAAACATCAGCGCCAGATAAAAGTCCAGGACAAATTTTATTCACGTGAGGTCTATAGCTACGTATCTTCGATGGCTTATAACCTTTTAGCCTCAATAATGAGACGCTACGGTGACTCTTTTCATATTTGGACATTCATTGTAGACTGTACATTCTCTAGCCCATCGTAAATTTTATGGTAGCAAAGATAGCGCCCTATACTGACTTCCTGTTTCGTCATTTTGTCTGTTTTGCAGCGAAATGCAATCAACTTTATTAACAAACATGACTAAAGATAAATTTTCAAACCCTTCATTACATACAGAGCTTGTAGAAATGATTCATAACATGTAAACCTAGGAGAAGTCATTGACGTAATCTATCGTGCGTGGCGGCCATTTTGTATGTTTTCGGACGACGTAAACAACTCTAGTACAGATGAAATGCTCAGTTATCTCTTTTTTTAAGTTTTGAATTGAAAATATTTGTATTTCAAATGAAGGGTTAGTAAAATACACCAGCAGTAGCAATCCTAGTTTTGTGTTCTATTTGCAAAGTTGAAACTGACGCATAAAATTGTGCAGAGCTTTCAATTAATTTTGTCTTGATCTTCTCTGTACCCAGAGGCGACCAGTCAAAATGTAGCATCACCTTTGGGGGACAGTTACCTGTACTTATAACCTTTACGCTTGTAAACCCGACTCATAGCGTTTTCACGGACAGTGTAGATCAAGATCAGAATCCGAAGACACTGAAGCCTTATCTTGGATCAACATTACCTGATATCGTCCGAATTTTCGCGAAAAGAGCCGAACGAACTGCATGGTGGTGATGCAAAATGGTGGTGACGTAACACAGAACGTATGATGGTAAGTCTAGAGCTTAAATGCCAAGCTGTCGCGGTTGAATTCTGGCGAATCTCACTGCCTGGTCGTAAACCGACGAAATAATTGGGTTTTACTATTAAATAGAACATTTCATTTTCAAGAGCTACTTAGCAGGATACAGGTGAAAAATATCTTCCCAATATTTTAGAGGAACAGATCTTATTCGCACACACAGGCAACAAAAAGCTGAAGGTAGTGCTTCAGATAATGCGGGGTCAGTGCGATCCCGTGGGACTTCACGACGTCAATACATCAATATTCGCCAACAACTTTCAAACGACGGCTATCGATTCCCGCAGCCGATCTGACCCCGGATTATCTGAAGCACAACCTGTTGTTTGATAGATCAGCCTCTGCAGTTCACACAGGCTAATCCGAGACAGGCCTATACGTCAACATTATTAGTTTTACGGTCAAGAGGCAGGGGACTTGGAAACTTGTTCACAGATGTGGTAAATCATGTCGCCCCGAGCCGAAGGCGAGGCGGCGACATGATTCACCACAGCCGTGAACAAGTTTCCAAGTCCCCTGCCACCTGACCGTACAACAAATTTATCATAGTGCGAAGTTTTACCATTCAAACGTTAAGTTGCAGTGTTAAGCGAATCTTACCTGTTTTTTTTGTTCAAAAAATTGAGTACGCGGACGAAGTGGAAATTCCCTTACGTGTGCCCCAATTCTTTGAAAACTGACGTCATTGGGAACTGACTTCACTGAAACCTTGGTAATACTTGTTAAAACGTGCAGCTTGGTGCATAATCTTGATGTTAATCCTGATCGACGCCGCATTTTTTACGTTGTGCTGATAGATTAGTCATGTTTACGGGGCTCCCGAAAGGGAAACTGATTTTACGTTGGTGTGTAGATGATATATGTTCGGGTATAGTATCCGATCAGATCGCCCGAAATTTCCTTGCAGTATAATAATAGGTTTGTCCCACAGTAACGTTATACTTGCATGAAACAGAAAATCACACAGGATCGGAAGATGTTGTCTCGGATTAGCCTGAGCGGACTGCGCAGGCTGATCCGAGACTGAACTTTACGCAAATGTCCGAATGCCCCTACTCGCGTCTTGCGGGCCATATTGTAATTCGTGAACGCTTTCACTGCCAATGGCGTATTAAATAGCTTTTTCCGAGAGGCGTTGATCAAGATCAGATAACACAGAACGTGCATTTTGATCTCTGATACATATTATCTGCTACCTGGTGACCTAAATCTTCAAATGCAGAGAAATTTATTTTTAGACCTCAAAAGAAATCGAGGCTTTTTGTTGCCTGTGTGTGAGAATAAGATCTGTTCCTCTAAAATATTGGGAAGATATTTTTCACCTGTATCCTGCTAAGTAGCTCAAATGAAAGGTTCTATTTAATAGTAAAACCCAATTATTTCGTCGGTTTACTTCCATAACCTCATAACTACAGTTTGTTAAAAGCTGTAGTTACGAGGTTTTGGAAGTAAAGCGACGATTTGCTATTTCAAAGTTACGTTTAAGGTAATGATATCCTTATCGGACAGTGTAGATCCAAGATCAGACTGTACGTTCAATGCATTCTGATCTTAATCTGCACTGTCCGCAAAAAACAAAAGTGAGTCGCGGCTAGCAGCCTAAGGGTTAATACGTAGGTATGATGTACGTTAGAAAAGTGGGACGAATCCCCATTTTCAAGCTCGGTAAATATTTTCCGAGTTCTTATTTCACCACAGGGTATAATAACCCAAGATAAGTCCCAGTTGGACACTTACCTTTCACACGAGCCGACGGTCAGAATTCTAAGCCGATAAGCCACAGCTGGCTTGAAAATAATTCATTAATCTGAAAGGATCTTTATACATGAAGCCTTCCAGCCTTTAAATTGAGATAGTCCATTCTTGATAAACAAGTAAGAAAACCAGCACTTTGTTAAAATCTCCATAATTACATTCAATAGTCTGGTCTTAACTTTACCAAAAATCCGATTCTACTTTTTTTTCTCTTAAGTTTTAGGCATAAACTGCCTAAAGAAAGAATTCTTAATCATGAACTTATTACATAAACACTATGAAATAAAATAGCTCACGAAATTTAACACAGGAAGTAGTTATATTACAATACTCTTATTCCTTTGATTGCAAATTGAAACAACGGTACCACACAATTGAGTTTGAAACTACTAGGTGTTAAAGAA
This sequence comes from Tridacna crocea, assembly GCA_943736015.1. Taxonomy (NCBI): domain Eukaryota; kingdom Metazoa; phylum Mollusca; class Bivalvia; order Cardiida; family Cardiidae; genus Tridacna; species Tridacna crocea. The sequence goes on along the minus strand of OX031063.1, from coordinate 31,851,128 downwards.
AGCAATTGTCCATTCTTGTAAATGGCTACTTTTCTCAAATGTTTAACGTTCATGACTGACTAAGAATGCCTCTCTTATTACATATTCTCTTGGGTTTATATGACTTTTCCAAAACATATGTTAACCAAGAATCGTCCTTGTAGATAGATCTATAGGCGAACATTATCAAAAGCAATAAACGTAAAACGGAGAAAAAAATCTTTACACAAACGTAATTCCTGTGTTTTTGAATGAGAAAAATCTTCCTTTCTCTCAGAGGGATTCCGATTAAACCATGTTACACGTAACAACCTTTTTTTCGGACTTTTTTTCTCATGTCAGAGCGGAAGGATAAATATAAACGAGATAAGATATGCAAATCACTTAAAATGGATCCTGGTGCCAACAGATAAGTTTTAAACAAGATTGACTGATAAGCCACAGTTTGGCTGGGCAGAAAGGTCGTAAAAACTGAAGAGAGCAGAGTTTGATGCTTCCGTAAAGGTCCACAGGAAGTCAAAATCGCTGTCTGCTGTAATTACGTCTCAATTCGTGTGTAAAAACATGAAACGTTTCAGGCAGTGTTACGGAATTTTACGGAAAATGTGTTGTAGTCAAAAGTAAAGAACCGTATCAAACCTATCCCCTGCCATTTCGAGTTTTAACGACCAAGAGATAAAAAAAAAAAACTTTTGAACACATTGTGTGAAAAGGAGAAGATTCTGGTGGCCAACATTTTCTCATTTTCTCACAACGTTTTCCATCGTTTAAAGGGCACAATTCGTAATTTAAGGTAAGACCTGTGTAATGCACTTCCGGTGAAAATTCTAACTGGTTGATAGATAAGGATAAATAAGTATTTATGCAGAAATATTTTTGCATATTTCTAACGGATCAGAATTTTCCGTTTAGGTCTATCTTGAAATTATTTTTTGATATTTTGGTAGTTTTCTGAAAAGGGAGGTAATTATTATCTCTTTTTGAATTGAGATTATAGTGGTTTTAGATTTGTAAATGATAATTCAAAGAAGGAAACAAAGGAAAAAAATGAATAGGTGAAAGTAGTTCAATAATACTCATTTTTAATTATAGCTAATTTTGCAGGATGATATTTTAGTGGAAATACCTGTTTTCCATTACACAGGTCTTACCTCTTTAAGCTACGTATATTATTGGTGCTTCACTCAACATGGACATGTCAAAACTTTTGTCGTCTGGCAAACAGTCAAGGCGACGAGTGCAACTTTGGATACTTGCCAAATACTTCATAATGGTTTAACTAAAGTTATTTACCAGACGAAAAAAAAAATGATTTGTTCATACTGAAGGCAATTGCAGACGAGGACTTAAATGTGATTCAAAGGCTATAGTTTGTCCTTGGTAGGTTTACAGAACATTACGACAAAAGGATAAAATGGTGGCACCATTTTCTAAAAAAGCCTTCTTTCACAGGTTCGTTAAAACTCACTGGGAATCGTTTGAAGGGCTTACAGGGCAAGCTATCAGGCAGACAATGTAATTTTAAAATTGCAGACGGCTTTTTACATGTGGCACGGGTGACTAGCTTACTCTTTGAAAGTCAAGAATTTTGTGGGTCGGGAGGAAATACTACTTGTTTCCTCTTTTAACCATTTGGCTTTCAAGTGCCACTGGCAGACCTTTTGCGGACAGTGTAGATCAAGATCAGACTGCACAGAACGTGCAGTCTGATCTTGTATCTACTCAGTCCGATAAGGCGATATTATTCCCTAAAAGATAAATTTGAAACATCAATGTTTGGGTTATTAATATCGAACCGAAAATTTTATTTTAGTTATTTAGCAGGATAAGGGTGTATAAAAGCTTAGTTAAAGCACGCGTATAATATAGAATATGGGATGAAATGCAACGTAACAGACTTCTTTATCCGAAAAGATATTTACCTGTATTCTTCTAAATTGTGCAAGATGACTGGATACCATGAATGAGATATATTGGCATTAAATGGCTTCTAATTTACTTCAATGACAGAGAGAGAGAGAGAGTAGACCAAGATAAGGCTCTAAGCTGATCTAAGACTAAGAGACACCTTTATCGGGTATGGTCGTGTTGGGAATTCAAATAGGAATAAATCTAGTCAGTGAAAAAACAGGAGAGAACACCTTACAGTTTCTAAACTTTGTTGTTAGAATCGTTTTTCTTCGAATCGCGAGTCCATCCTGACGAACCATTCAAAAATAGAGTGGAAAATCAAAGTACTGAAAGTACTGACAGACCAGCGAATGTGGAATAAGCAGCCTCGGTATAAAGATAAGGCTTTTCGTTTTACACTTGAATCTGTGTCACTTTCGGTGGCAATAGAATAGGGCTCACTAGTTTAAAACCATCGTAAAATGAATAATAACTCGTCAAATAACCTAATAGAAAGCGGTGCATATTATTATTAAGGCATATTTTAAACGGTCGAGCTGTTTGTTTATTACCTAGTATAGGTCAAGCAGCTGGAACAATTCAAACATGTGGAATTTTTTAACCAAGAGTTTGAGTTAACGAGAGTCAAGACTTTTCTACATGAAGTAAAAGAAAACCAGCATTCTGGTATGCGGGATAATAAATAACAGACTGATCAGTCTCTCAAATTATATAAGCTAAGATTTGGCAAAAAGAGGCTCAATACATCCGCCTGATATATTAAACCACGGCAGTCATTTCATGGTCATGGATTCATAAAACCAATTTTTCTGACAATCGGATAAATCATGAGGTATATTGTCAGTTAACATGCAGAAAATTGGCTGAAGACAAAAAGAATTGACTCAGGCCAGCCTGCACGGACTGCGCAGGCTGACCTGGATCGGTGCTTTTTGCAGATGTATTCAGTCCTCTTTTCAGAGGGCATGGCTCATATCTATATTACTGTTTCGAATGGCAATTTTACACCCAGTGGACGATTCTTTATGAAACCGTTGTACCAAAAACATAAGCTGCTCGTCACCATAAGCTATATTTCACAAAGATGTTTTCAAAAACGTCTGCTCCCAATTTTTGTCTGAAGGTAACTGACATGAAATATTCGGACCGTTATGACAAGTAACATAAGAATCGAATGGAATGTTTTGAAATAGCATTGAAAAGACAACTGCATGCAGAGGAACAAATCAGATAAGTTGATTCATGGGACTCATCAAATCAAATTCATCAAATGATCAATGAAAAAAAAAAAGCTTACCATCGCGATGATTGCTTATGTGAGTTCCTATGCTATAACAAAGTCCAAAATTGCTGGAATTTATCAATGCTTAAGAGCAATGCTTTAGAGCAGAACGATGTCGAGGTGGGTATAAGAGAATATCCTTCCAAAATGGCTCAAGTAACGATGAAATAGCACGTTTTCCACATAATGATAAACGTATCCAGAATTACTCTATTAATTCTCATTATATCAATTAACACTTTAAGCGCCGAATAACTGTTACAGGCATTTTCAGTCAAACAACTAAAACATTAATAAATTCAATTTCAATGTTGCTCTTATCCAGAATGTCTCTGCAAAGTGGACAGTGTAGATCAAAGATCAGACTCTACGTTCTGTGCAGTCTGATCGTGATCTTAATTGGCCCAAAAGCAGGTACAGATACGAACCGTGCTTAAAAGGATAACACTTTCATCGTCATGTATAGAAATAAACTTTATCAAATTCGAACACTGTAAATGAAATCCACCGAAACTCTGATTGATTTTTGTCTCGTAAGCTTCACCATATAAACTACGATACAGATCTAAGATCAGACCGAACGGACTGTGCAGTCTGATCTTGATTCATACTATCCACAAAAGCCCATTGTTTCGCCAATGGCGCTAAGAGGGTCACTTAATCCTTCGACTTCTGAAATAGTTTCACTTCATTCCTTTGATTTAGGCATACGCAATCTGCAAAAACGACTATTGTGTTCAAATTATAATGTAATATTTGTGAAACTTTTTTACAAGTTATCTCATTGTAAAGATCGAAAATCAGACAGCACTTTCTATAAATTCTGATCTTGATTCTACATTATCTGCAAAACCAACCGAAGTTTATGCCAAGCTACCTTAAGGACTAATTTATCATTATATCAAATAATAGTTCCTTTGACTCATGAAAATTGGTTTCACTTTGCTCTGGGATATCATTCCTTACCTCCAACAGATGAAGGAGAGGAATGCCGTTAAAGAATACGAAAAAAATATATATATACCAGACTGGTCTATTATTAAATTTTACTCATTATGAAAAAGTGCAAAATAGATCATATTACTAGATAAAAGGTTTGCTTAGCCCATATCCTGCTAAATGAAACTTTCACACTTATAGTACATACCAAAGCCTTACTATTTCAAAGAAATTGGGAGTGGGGATGTTAGATTTGATCTTATCGGAGAGTGTATATGATTTGTACAGTCTGATCTCGACCTACTCTGATCGTAAAAGGTCATTGAATGGTGCTTAGAAGCTTAGTAGCCAAAGGGTTAATTCAATCACTTGTTATATTGTTAGCGTTTACCTTTCCGTTTAAATGCTAATGTTGCTAAACGCCATTCGATGCGTTCTTTCGAACAGCATAAATCATGAACACAATGCACAAAACGTGCAGTCTAATCTTGAATCTACACGGTCAGATATGCTGAGAATTCGCTGTAAAAAATATATTATTCGTTGTTTTTATTTTTTTATATTTTCTTTTTATTTTGTGGGGGGGGGGGGAAAGGGGTTGAATGTTTTTCTGGAAATTTCAATTGGTGTATCTAGTATATTTAGGGGTAAGACGCAATTCACGAACCAGTTACACATTGATTCCTATCCTCGAGATTCTTTATAACTTCAATGCAATGTGATTTCTTTCTGGCAAAGCCAAATATTTCGGCCGATCTACTATTATTTCACTGCCTAAATTTAAAACTCGACTAGAATGGCTGGTGAATGCTCGCTCAAAGTCCCAGACTTGTAATTGTCACCTGAATAAATGAACTATGGCCTTATAAATGACTAAAAATGTTGCCAAAAGCACAGCATACAATTTTACTGTGTTGCATCACGGTTAAAATTGCATTCGGACATTTTCGTAAAGTGTCGTCGTGGAAAGGGAAAGTGTCGTTTCGGATAAACCTGCACGGAGTGCCCAGGTTAATCTGAGACGACACTTTACCCAAATACCACTTTTTGCGTGTTGCAGGCCATATATAAAAACAAACCACCAAGCCATAGGATAAATTCTATGTCAATTTCTTGAGGCAACTCTCTCGATAACTGTCCGACATTTTGGTCCTATTATCATACATGGACACTGATAACTATCTGTAATTACCAAGAAATGTCATTCTTGCATATTGATAAATCTGATACTTGCACTCTTTCTTTCTTTGAAGGATGGCAAGAATCAAACTTAGGGTACTACCATTATAATAGAAAACAGCTATTTCAACTATAATATTATCCTGAAAAAGTTGGTATGACTGAAAATGAGTATCGATATACTACTTTGACAGCGCCACTTTTTCCATTTTTTTTTTTTTCCTTCTTAGAATTACCATTTATAAATTCAGGGCCACTCTATTCTCATTACAAAGGGAGATAATAATTACCTCCCTTTTCAGAAAACTAACAAAAATATCAAAAGATGGACATCAAAGGAATTTCTAGTTAGTTGGAAATGTACAAAAACATTCAATTGGTATAATTTTTTTTGTTAACTAATATGAAATTTCATCCCAGGTTGCACTAGAAGCGTTAAGATGGTAAAACCTTGATGAACTTTAATCAGCCGCTAAAAATATTTGAGCTACGCATTGGCGAAAGGGGGTTTAGCACATCTCCGTGACGCATCATACCAAGACACCATGTGGCCTGCGACAAGCGAAAAGGGGCATTCAAAAATTTGCGTAAAGTTTCGTTTCGGATCAGCCTGCGCAGTCAGCACAGACTAATCCGAAACGAAACTTTCCCTTTTTATGTAATTTTCTGTTTTGCGCAAGTCTATATACTGTAGAACAGAATGTGATGCATTCGTAAAGTGTCGTCTCGGATTAGTCTGTGCGGACTGATCCGAGACGAAACTTTATGCAAATATCCGCATGACCCTTTTCGCGTGTTGCAAGCCAATTATAATGATCGATCCATAAAGGTTTGTCAAAAAACAACTGAATTATCAGACGTACTGGTCTAAGTAGAAAATTAACCAATAGCAGAAAGTTTCGACTCAGGTCAACCTTCATAGACTGCGAAGGCTTACCTAGCTTGGCACTGTTTTACAGGCATAAAACCCTTTTTTTCACAGAGACTGGTTCATAATTATGCAGCTGTACGATCCTATGGAGACAGTTTTGATACACTGATATATTGTTTTATTGTAATGAATGATATCATGTATTTGATTTTTAATGTTTTTTTTTTTTTTGTAAAACTATTGTTGAATCTTAATTTTGCATTTTTCTGCCATTTTGTGAGGCAGGTTTACTTTAATGACCAATGGAGAGAGTCGTAATAAATTATTGTACTTGTGGCTCAACCCATTTACCACACTTTCTTGGTTGTTGTTTTTTAATTGTATGTGACTTGTACGTATGGCAATATAATGTGTTTAGACTTATCTTTATAAAGATATGTAGATGTATATATAACGATTATTCATTTTTCAATCAATTTTTTAGCAGTTTTCCATTCGTTAGAACTCTTTGTAGATTTCTCAGGGACTTCTGTGTTACAACACACTCAATAAAGAAGAATGGCGAAATAAGTGTATCCTCATTTGTTCAGTTGGTACGTGTGCATCCTCTGTCTCAAGTATCATTTTCAAGGAATATTTCTCATAATCAAAGAAGTTATTTCACGGTATAGATTAAAGATCAGGCTTCAATTTCTTTATGGTCTAATACCATTCTACATAATTTACGTTCTACATAATTTCCAAAAAACAAATGGAATTACCTTCAGCGCCAAAAGGGTTAAGCCAATAATTAATTCGAAGATTTATGCAGCGTATGAATAATGCAAATGGGCTGACCTTTGCACATAAGATATAGTTCCTTAGAAGTTTGTCACCCCTCTACACTGTAGACTTTAATTAATATTTCAACCTTTAGAATAAATGGAATGAACATATTCAGATACAAGAAAACAAGACATCTTGAACACGATAAGTTATATGCCTATGTGTCTCAGGCGACCCAGTTCAAAGTGAAAATATTATAAATTATAGGGTAAAAATGTTGGTAGCGCCGCCTACACATCATTGTCGTTAAGCCACGGAATTCTTTGGTTAGAGGTTAAACAAAACTCTTAGGGCATTATAGACTCAAGTTCGGACTACATCTGTGCAGTCTGATTTTGTTCTACCCTATGAATGAAATTTTCCTTTTAGCGCGCTTTGAATTTATTAGTTCGTCGATCTTTAATATCCAATGAGTGGTATCATCTCTTACGTCGAGAGTTTTGATTTCATTTCTATCTATTTTTTTCCTGTTTTCTCTTAACGTCTGTTGTTGTCACGAGAGCAACAATTTAGCTCGACTACATTGTGTTTTACAGTATGTAAAGTTACTTAATAATGGCGTGCAACAAACGAAAAGGGGCATTCAGACAAAGTGTCCTCTCGGATCAGCCTGGGCTGTCCGCGCAGCTAATCCGAAATGACACTTACCGTTCTAATGTGGTTTTCTGTTTCGCAAAAGTCTACTGTAGGACAATATCTTACGTAGTCATAATGTGCCGTCTCGGATTAGCCTGCGCGGACTTTACGCAAATGTCCGAGTGTCCCTTTTCCCGTGTTGCAGGCCAATATAACAAACCCAGGCAAAAAGGGGTTGAATGCAGGCCCATTATGCATCCATAAAATTCTTTTTGTTTAACAACCGACTGCGGACTGCTGCGGCTGATCTAGTTCGATACTTTTAGCTGATGCACCAAACCCCTATTCACAGAGTGTATTTCTTTACGCCGCTGTCTTCATACGACTTACCTCTCATAATCAAACGTTCAGAGCATTTTATATCAACAAAGTACGAAAGCTTGCTTCTTATTGGCACTTTCTTCAAACACATTCCTTTTTAGCATGCATAACCATTTAACATAGATGCAGTATTTAACTATACTTACAAAGCGAAATCATATATCGTCGGTTTACTTAAAAAACCTCGAAACTACAGCTTGGAACAAGCTGTAGTTTCGAGGTTTTTGAAGTAAACCAATGATATGTACTATTCCTGTTATATAACTTAAAATGATGAAAGATCTAGACAGAAACAAAGTAAAATGCTTTCAAAACAAATACATACCTTGATGTCAACCAAAGGAAAGACTTTATTTAATAAGTGTGTATTTTAGACCTTAATCATTACGTTTCCACAACAGTACTATAGTACTAACTGTCACTAATATACAAGTATTTGTTAGGATCTTGCTGCATGTTCATCATTGTTTTCTGCAATGTGTATCATAGGAGCAAATATATTTTTACACAATATGGCTTGGCTTTCCTGTTCTATGTGTAAATAGTATGTATGGAACTAAAAGTTCACAATTTTATCACTAATTTGTGATTGGCTGATTGAACCATTTATTGATAAGTAACGACACATTGCACATGCTATATTACCAGTATATATTGGCGTCATATTGACAACCTTCTTGGGTATCCTGTCTGGAAGGAAAAATAAGACTTACCATTAAGAAAGTTGGACTGTAATCAGTATAAATTTCTTCTGTGAATGTTCCTTGTGGATATCAGATTCTGTCCACAACCCTAAAACATAAGGAAAATAACCTTGAGAACTCCAAAACGATATATACATACAGTCATTGACCGTGATGTTGTCACTGTCAACACCGTATTTTCCCCTACAGTCTTTAACACTTTTCCAAACAATCCCTGGTTTTTACGATCCTGAGAGAGAAGCCTTTTAAGACATTGTGGGACATGGAGTAAATATTGGTAATCAGCATTTTCTCCCTTTCCCACAACGCTTTCTACCCTGCTGGTAACTAATTTCAAATTTTGAGTTACGTTTATTTTGTCGTCTGCAATTGCTTTCAGTTTGGTCCAAGTTTAGGCCAAGATCAGACTGTATGCATGAACAGGCTGGTCTTGGTCCAAAATTTCCGCAAAACATACCAATTTTCATATCAAACGTTTGGTAGGACAATGGTAGAGGGAAATAATCATAATTCCGAGGCTGGTCGTAAAAAGACAACTCGGATTGTGCTTAGCTCTTGAACTTAACGGTAAAAAAAACAATGCAGCGGATGGCTTTAAAAACACCCTGCAAAATACGAATAAAAATTGAAGGATTACGGTTTAGTGTGTGGAATAATATGCAGGAGCGCTAAGGCTAAACGGAAATTGTTTCAAACAATGTTTCCTTTTGCTACACCATCATCAAGGGAAGAGTAAAAGAATGGTCAAAGACATTCGCTTTTACACCTTTTCTAATGAATCCTCAGAAAACATTTTCTATGGCAAGGATTCGAGCGTAGAACCTCTGAATTACAAGTCCTGCACAACACCACAGAGCTAGCGTGACTGTATAGATAACTATGTTATTTAAGGTGATTTATACGTTCAGTTTTTTGACATATTCCAGCCTCGGATCATAATTTATCATTCCTACAGCAAAGAGGCAAGAACCGATACGCACTATTTAATAAATCAGAGGGCCTGATGCTAAACCCTACCTTTCGCTTAATCCTTAACCCGCTGAATAAAATGGATAAAACCACAAGCCTGTAGTTAAAATCCAAATCTTGTTATTTCAAAGGTGTTTTCGGGTAAAATATCTTTTTGTTGGACAATGTTGATCCAAGATCAGACTGCACAGAACGTGCAGTCTGATTTTTGATCTACATTGTCTGCAAAAGGTCCTTGAGCCGCGCTCAGCAGCCTAAAGGTGCAATGTACTTCATCCTTGCCACACATACGCAAGACTGAACTGTTTATAGCAATACAGTGGCAAATGGTAAATTCTAGCAAATGGTGAATTCGGCCCTATAAACACAGTTCAACAATAGAAAGAAGATTAGTTCTTAAATACTTACATGATTGGCAAATGATATCACATTATTTTATATTTCTTTCATTTGAGACCATAGGGTGTAGATCGCTTTTCGAACGCGACAGTGGGGTGGGGAATATTTTCAAAACTTTCTTTATAAGACGGAGATGACTATCCACAAAATGTTATTAACCCTGAGGATGCCAAGTGCGATCGCAAGACCTCTTGCGGACAGTGTAGATCAAGATCAAACTGCACAGAATGTTCAGTCTGATCTTTGATCTACACTATCCGATATGAAAGTATTTTTGCCCCCAAAATACCATTGAAACAGCAAACTTTGGGAATTTTGTACTATCAGCTTGAAAGATTCATTTCGTTTATTTAGCACGTTAAAGCCCGAGATACTATCACTGAAAATATGGAAATAGTGCAAAGTTTATGCGCCTGCTCCTCTTCAAAATTATAAGCATGGAGAGAGGCAGGGTCAATGCTATGCCGCAGATTGCTCCTGTTATTGACCTCCTGATAAGATAAAAGGTAATCTAGGTTTTCCAAACAGGTATGAAAAAACAGGTAGTTATGATATAGTTTCTACTGTATTTCTATATCATTCTCAAAAATTGAATATCTAACGTTATACCTATAATTATTTACTCAGAAGTGTTATTGTCAGAAGAACTTATTGATAGCCGAGCCGGTGTAATGCAGAAAAATGACCTCCCATTACAAATGACCCCCGGGTCATTTCTCGACGTAGAGGAATGACTTCTGGGTCATTTTTCGACGTAGAAAAATGACCCGGGTCATTATTTTACGTCGAGAAATGACCGTGGGTCATTTTGTAATGGGGGTCATTTCTCTGCATTACACCGGTTTGTAAGAATGAAAAAAAAAGGACCACACAATAATTTTAACAAACAACCCGCTGGAACAGATGTTACTATTTTTGGCTTTCAACGCGCGAAAACAGGCATTCGGACATTTTCGTAAAATGTGGTCTTGCATCAGTCTGCACAGTGCGCGCAGGCTAATCCGAGACAACCCTTTTATGAAATTTTCTGCTTTGCACAAGTCTAATGTAAAATCTAATGTAGTCGTAAAGTATCGTCTCAAAGGCTCGCTTAATAACATTTTTGTAGACTCGTCCCATTACCAAACGACAATATTTTAGACTGGTCCAAATTGATAGCATTTGTAGACAACAAAATAAAAGTGACTGAAAATTTGAATTTTGTTTTGTGAAGGGTAGAAAACATTGTGGGAAAAGGAGAAAATGCTGGATACCAGCATTTTCTCCTTTTCCCACAATGTGTTTCTAAAGGCTTCTTTCTCAAGGGCGTCAAAAGTAGGGATTGTGTGGTAATGGGTTAATAAATGTTTATCTCAAAAACCAACTCATATCAGATCCTATATGTCTCAAATTAGCCTGCGAGGACTGTGCAGGCTGATCCGAGACGCCATTTTGGGCAAATGTCCGAATGTCCCTTTTCGAGTGTTGCAAGCTATTTCGTAGTTTGATACCTTAACCTTTAGTTTGTGTGAGCTACTCTACAGAAGGAAAACAGCTAATGGCCGAAGATTAATCATTATGTTCTCACATTAGTCTGCCCTGTTTTTATCATTAGGCCACTGATTCGCCCATTTTCAGAATCTAAATAATCAAAATGAATTGGGTCTTTCCCTTTTTTTTTTCGTCTACCAGAAGGATAGAACCTTTCATAGCTATGAGTGACAGTATGAGCACCGAGCCTAATCAGACTAAAAAACCGTCCAGTGTGATGTTGGATGATCTACGTCGTTAACCACATCACTTCAGTCCACAACTAAAACGAGCTGTGTTTTCAGCCGTCCACAAAAATCGCAAAATATGATAGACGACCACAGCCTTTTTCTTCAGGGATCGTTTCATAAAAAGTTTAAAGCTCTGGAAAATACCAAGTAGACCAGGGCCCGTATTCATCAAGCATTCTTGAAAAATTTTGTTTAGTCTTTTTCTCCAAGGTTTCTAAATTTGAAAGAAACACAACTTCTGATTGGCTAAACCAAATAGTTTAGCCAATCAGAAGTTGTGTTACTTACAAATGTAGAAAATTCTGGAGAATAAGACAAAGAACGTTCTTAAGAATGGTTCGTGAATGAGTGCCCAGAGTTCGTTTTTATACGCCAAAAACCACTCTAGCAAAGAAACTGAATAAAGTAAAAGAATAACTGTTACTAGGGTAACATGTGCGCGTGAATATAAGCAATGTGAACGTGTTCTCAGAACGTCATTTATATTATATTTAAAACCGGCTTTGTGGACAAAAGAAGCTTTTTTGTGAGACAGCAAAAATACGCAAAGAAATTCCACATGGTAAATAGGCTAAGGCCCAGATCTAAAACGGGCTCTTTTTTTTTTTTTTTTTCAATCCATCTGGTAGAAAAATTCAAATGGTACAGTGAGTTAGGATAGCCTATTAGGGTCACTTTAAGCATGGATGCCAGATCTGAAAGTGGTGCAGATTTTTTTTATATGCTAATAAACGCGCCTACCCCAAATTTGCCCGTAACAAAAATTACACTTTTCCTCTGTTCACAATAATGGAAAAAACAATGAAACAATGCAATCTTTCTGACAAATCTTTTGAATTTAAGATGCTCATAAAAATCCACATTTACCTGTATGTAAGACTTTTATTAAATAAAGTCTGACCAATTTCACATACCGTAAAACACCTAATGAATGTTCCTAGCAGAAATGAATTGAAAACAATCTCTGAATTTCAGTCTTCACATTGAATGTGTTAATATTTCTGGCTAGATTTTTTCACAGTTTTGGCTAGAGCTACTAGGACAGACATAGAGGACCAGAATTAAGAACAGTTATGGAGTTTTAGCATTTAGCACCTCAAAAATTATCTATTTATGAGTGCAACAGTATAATTTGTTGTTGCACACTAACCTTTGATTTCGTTATTTCATTATATATTCACAACTGTAACCATAAGTATGTCAACACTAAGATTTGGCTATTTTCATTAATTAAGCTGCTTTATTTCCTTTGTTATTATTACTCTCCTACTCTGTTAATCTATTTCACTGATACAATAGAGGATATGACTTGAAGCAATAGGGTCATGATGGCCCTGTATCGCTCCACTGGCTACCAAGTGAAAAAACTACAAGCCACCTACCCAATATTTGCCTATAACGTAAATTAGACTTTTCCTATGTTCACAAAAATGAAGCAGACAATGATACAATGCAATCTTTTTCACAAATCTTTTTAATCTAAGGTGCTCATAAAAATCCACATTAATGTAAGACTTACAATGTATAATAAATCAAGTCTGACTAATTTCACATACCATAATCCACCTAATAAATGTTCCTTGCAGAATTAATTGGGACCAATCTCTGAATTTTCAGTCTTCACATTGAATCTGTTTATATTTCTGGCTAGATTTATTCACAATTTTGACTAGACCTACTAGGACAGACAAACAGGACAAAAATCAAGAAAACTTACTGAGTTATAGCATTTAGTACCTCAAAAATGATCCATTTATGAATGCCACAGTATAATTTATTGTTGTACACTAACCTTTGAATTCGTTATCTCATTATATATTCATGTCCAACCATATGTATGCCAATACTAAGATTTGGATATTTTCATTACTTAAGTTTCTTTATTTCCTTTGTTATTTTTACTCTTCTATTCTGTTACTCTATTTCACTGATGCAAAAGGGGATATGACTTGAAACAAGAGGGCCATGATGGCCCTGTATCGCTCCAGTAGCTAATGAGTGAAAACACAACAAGCCAAACATTACAAATCCGGCCAACAAGTTTCAAACTTGAAGACATACAATAGGGTAAGGCCCCGGTCAAAAAAGGCCCTATTTTTTCATCCATCTGTTACTTTAGTTCACTGATGCAATAGGGGATCTAACTTGAACCAAGAAGGCCATGATGGCCCTGTATCGCTCCACTAGCAAATAAGTGAAAACACTACAAGCCAAACATTACAACTCTGGCCAATTGGTTTTAAACTTGAAGGCATACATTTTTTTTTTCTATGAAGTTCTACGAGAATGTTATGACCCCTTGACCCCTGGGCAAAGCCATTTTTTACCACAAAGTTATAATTACTTGAAACTTGGTGGAGGTCCGTAAGATAAACTTCCATATTACATAATACCAGAAGGTTTTCAAAGTTTCCTAAAATGAATGCCATGTAAAACATGAGACCCATGAAACAGGGCTAAATTTGGTAGCCCTAGGCCTTACTATGGTTCGTAAAAAGATCATTAAAAAAGTTTTCACCACAAAAGCCCAGGTAAAACTTGTGACCCCTGGTGTGGGGACAAACTTAACCTCAAGGCTATAATTTGGGCCCTCCTGGTAGAGGCCCACTATATAAAGCTACATGTAACATTTGGTAGTCCAAGGCTTTGTGGTTATGTACAAGTAGAGGTTTTCCCAATATAAGCCAATACAAAAATTGTGACCCCCGGGGCCGTGCCAAATTTGACCCCAGGGCTATAAGTTAGGTATCCTTGGTACACGCCCACTTAATAAAGATACATGCCAAATTTGGTGGCCCAAGGCCCTATGGCCCGCCCTGGTGGCTCAGTGGTGATCATGTCGGACTCATGACCTGATGGTTGTGAGTTCGATACCCGGTTGAGGTGAACTTTCTTTCCGACGTATTTTCCCGTCTCACGTCTGCTGAAGCATGTGAGAAAAGTAGTCGGTGGCTATGGAAAGAAAGCTTAGTACTGGTGTGAGAAAACCAGGAAACACATGTGCGTCACCGCCCCCATGATATGACCTTAGCTGTTGAAGTAGTGTTAAACCCCAATGCAAACCAACCAATCAACCAACCAACCAAGGCCCTATGGCTAGGGATCAGAAGGATTTTAAAATTTTACCTATTTAACCCCATATAAAACTTGTGACCCCCCGCATAGGGGTCAATTTTGACTCCATAGCTATTATTTGAAGGAACACTGTAGAGTTTCGCTACATAAAACTACATGCCAAGTTTGGTAGCCCTGGGCCTTATGGTTTCGGATAAGAAGATTTTCGAAGGTTTTCAATATTTTTCAGTTTTGTTGCCATGGCAACCACAGTTTTTAAAGGAATCAAATTCTTTCAAGAAATTCTGAAGAAGGCCACGGCAGGATCATTTCTGTAAAGTTTCATCAAAATTGGATGGGTAGTGTCAGAGAAGATGTTTGAAATATAAGTTAATGCACGCATGGACAGACGCACAACGGACACCGGGCTATGACATAAGCGCGCTTGCCTTCAACCAGTGGAGCTAAATACCTCTTGATGACTTAAAGTAAACAAATGCTCAGTTCATTGAGCGTAATTGTGTCGTGTGATCAATCATCATCTTCTTTGTTTGCTGCATTGACAGTACAGCTGCTTTGTGTGTGTATATATATTTGTGTGTGGGGGGTGTGGATGTGGGTGTTTTTCTGCTTTATTTTGAAATGTCATGATGTAATGGATTTATTTCCTACATAACAAATCTTAACTAGTCAACAAGACAGTATTTTGGTGCAAATGACTTTTCTTCATTTCATGTATAACTATTCAATAATTGTTTAGTTTATTTTTTCTCAAATAAAGGCACTAAGTACAAAACTTTTTTTTTAACACTTTTATGTGTCTGCAGTGTAACATTTTGTGTCATTGCTGTTACACATGTGTCGTTTATTATAACAATGATAAAAACTGCTCATAAAATGAAGCCACGCCATTTAATTTAATAAAGAACATTCTGGAAACAAAACGGAAAATACAGTTACATTTTCATTTTCATTACAAACAGCTATTTATTAAATCTATATTACTTTTTCAAGGAATTAAAATAGTTGCAAAAAACTGATTTTTCTCCGACATATAATGTGCCAAAATTTTGTTCCAAAATACTCAATTCAAATAAAACAAATATGCGTTATACAGATGGTTCGAAGTGCAATCTGACCTAAAAAATATCTAATTTTCTTAATTAGAATGGGATTTCTTTTACTTTACAATTTCGTTACATGAAGGACATGTCAATGTGTTATGACTAGCATTGCATCACCGTAAACAATATTCAAGTGTGGAATATGCATTTTCCGTGTGCAGTACATTCTATTTGTACATATAAGAAACCTTATCAAACAAAAAAAAATCCAACTTCATTTTCAAAAATCATGTCTCCTACAATCTGTCATAACTATATATTAGCTCATAGTGGGTGGGGTACAGGATAAGCAAGACCAAAAACATAAATACAATGCAGCAATTTAGTACAATAGTAAGCATTTAGTTCTCATCAAACCCTTCTACAAGAAGCTGAAACCCAAAGATCTTAAATGATATTAAGTTGCTCATGATTTTCAGTAAATGTATGCAAATTTGGTGGGTGGGGTAACACCAAGGCGCCCAATCTATATTTTCTCCTCCTGTAACTTAATTTTACCAATACTTATGCGCTTCACTGCCAATTAGAACTATTTGCAATCAATATACTCTGGCAGATATTGAAATTTCGTGGTTTGTACACATAAGCTTAATTCAATGCATTTTCAGTGGGTGGGGTAACAAAATGTCGTCTGAAAAAAATCTGCACCACTTTTGTTTCTGGCATCCACCCTAATTTGACTTCTATATAGCTGTACTATCACCTGGTACCAATGAAATTTTTCTACCAGATGGATTGAAAAAAAATTGAATCCAGCTGGCCAGGCCTTAGACTAAAACCTTCCCATGCGAAAAAAGGACGAAGAAAATGGGATCTTGTTTACCATAAGTATTGTTTTTCAAAGGTTTCATTTCCAATGTAACGAATTTGTTTGTATGTATGGCTGCCTGATTAAACGGCTCCCTCGCTGCATGGGGCACTTGATGTACGATTTATGAACCTAGGTTTGTATTCAGCTTGTATATACTTTGCACATATGTAAATTAAAAGAATCTATGTACTTATACATATACAAATGCACATAGAGACGTATGCAAACATGTATGTAAGTGTATATTTGTATGGATGATGTTTCTATGGATGGATGGAAGGAGGGAAGAAGAAATGGATGGATGGATGGAGGGAGGGACGGACGGACGGACGGACGGATCGATCGATCGATCGATTGATCGATGTGATGTATGTATCCCAAAAGATAGCGCTTTAATCTTCATAATTAGTGTATATAGGTGTCTCTCAATTTCCATCTACAATACAGTTATTTGTTGATGTACTATTCCTGAGTTTTGATCCATGCTTATTTATTTCTGCTAGTGTGATCAAGCCGTTAATTAGTAAGAACCATACCCACATTTTCAGACGTTGTCAAGATTTACAAGTGTTCTACAATTTCGCAATACGATGCGAAACCAATTATGCAGAAATCAAGGATTGGAATAAATTTTCACTAAAATTGTATTTTGCAGATGAACTGTCAAGGCGGGCCTTAAATATATGATCATCCACGAGGGAAATAGTCGAATTATTTATGGAAAATTCTATATTGTATTTCATGTGTCTATTTTTAGAAACGTTAAGGGTAAAGAAATGACGAAATTTAAGCTGGGAGAAAAACTCTAGACGAGAGTGACTAGTGGATAACCTTGGTTCCAGCCTGTTCAGTATTTGCTCTTGTTATTCGGACACACTTTGTCAAATGGTTTAACAGTTTTGCTACCGAGATTGTAAGAATCCACGATAAGGAATGATGGATCCAGGCTACCAGTGGGTTTTGAAATAACAAAATCCCCCACACCTAAGTCAAGATGGATCCCAGTTATAATAGCGTTGCTTTGAATTCAGCATGAAAAAGGGTAAATTGACGATTTCGCTGAAAAAAAATCCCCAAATTTAGGAACATGCACAGAACCACTTGTTTCCACATCTCACATGACCTTCACATGACCTTCAAGGTTAAACGCCACAAGAAACGATAAAACGCTTTGTTTGGACACGGGCTACTGGTAACGACAGTTGCAGCTGCCAGTATTTCAGGGCAGTTTTTTTTACAGCTCTGTAACCTGAGTTATAGAAACACGTAATGAACACAGTTTCTGTTGCAGAAGTATCACTTTACACTATACAGAACGTTCTGTCTGATCTTGGATCCTAACTGTCCGTTTGTTAATTCAAGCCAATAAGAAAAAATCAACCTGTACGACGAAGTTTAAGCTGATTGTATTACACCCTTTGAAAGAAGTACTTAGTGTTTTTGTGTTTCGGACTCAAAGTTTTAGAATGTCATTGTTAACTGAAAATCCTCACCCCTCTACTAAACAGTTAATTTCATCATACATATACTTTTAAACATGGCTAACAAAAAGATAATGTTTTTTTGAAAGCGAAAATATAAAATACTGTGCAAACTTAGTAGAGATGTATATTTTGGAGGAGATCTTAGACCCTTGACATATTCAACAAAAGGGGGTTTCAGAGAATAATCTCGCGACAAATCGGTAATCAATATAAATAGATTTCTCAAAAAACAAACCTTACATTTAGGCTAAAGGTTTTTTTTTTCTCTCTCTCTTTTTTTATATAAGTTTTCTTTACCTAATACGTTTCAAAGTGTGTTTTCAGTAGGTTTAGAGGGAATTTCATTTTTTCTTTTTTTTATAACGAGAGATGCGATACTCTCTCTCTCTCTCTCTCTCTTCAAGCCAACACTGATATGCTAGGTTAACTTTTTCCACAACAATAAAAGCAACAGCAATTTTAGGAATTAAGTCATAGCTTTAACGTTGCCTTTTTTCAGCGTCTAGATACTAGTATAAATGAGACTAACAGTTTCAGTGTTTTCTTTTTTTAGCCCGGGAAGCAAGACCATTGTACATTTAATGGTTGGTTGTATTGGGATTTAACGCCACTTTAACAGCTAAGGTCATATCATGGCGGTTGGTGACGCACATGTGTTTCCTGGCTTTCTCACACACCTACTAACATATCTTTCTTTCCAAAGCCACCGACCATTGTACATTTAAATGTTATAGAACTAAGAGAAATAATGCAGGTTGATACCACACAACATCGAAAAGAAACGCTTCAACTACATTCTGATTTTAACAAATTATGTCGAAAATGATCGTCCAAACGTCAATCAAAGCTTTCGATTTCAATGCTCAACTTTGTTCTGTCGCCAAGCTGTTTTTACCCTTTACTTGATATGCCAATTTGAGTTCCTTCATTTCAGCAGCAAATAAAGATAATTATGCTGTCAAAAATATGGACAAATGAGAATACAGATATCTGATTGAATGAGAAACATTTTGGGAAAAGGAGAAATTGCTCGTAACGAGCAATTTCTACTTTTCCCACAATGTTTTCATAAGCTGTCTGTTGTTTATACGTCAAAATGAGTATCTATGGAGTATCTTCCAAATATTTGTTTTCTATCGCTCAAGCAAGAGCGCCAAGTGAAACAAAAGAAAGAATCAGACGTTCATAATAAATTATTATTTATGAAAAAGAAATGTTCACAAAAAACACACCCGCACGTTGAGGTAATTTCTGTCCTCAAACAAATGGCAACAAAATCCCCTGATGAAGCCGACATAAATTTTTTTTTACAGACCGTGTAAATCATGATCAGACCGTATACAACGTGCTGTCTGGTCAGAGATTTACACTATTTACTCCTAGGTTGTATGCTCTAACAGAAACAATGATGAAGTTACAATATTTTTGGTTGTGTAAAGGGATCCAATTCATTAAAACAGTGTTAAAGGCTTTAGACCCCAAAACATGTTTCTTTTTACAGTGCAACTTTCCTAAAGAAACCCATTGGTTTACGTACAAAGTAATTCAAGCGAAATGACGCCAATAAAGATCAACAGCCACACACAAATTATAACCCTTGATTTCTCCAAGAAACCATGCAGAAATGCGGCGTCTTTATTATTAAACAGCAATTACCAATAACAACTAATTAGACAAGAACTTACCGTCGGCAGATATCTGGTAAGTGGCGAGTTCCGTGGTCTGGGGGTAAATAAATCACCTGATATTTTTTAAAGGTTTTTCCCGGAACTGTTCCTCAACAAAAGCTGTCTTGTTTCATCCGTTCAATTGCTCACTACAGTGCTAACATAAAGACCTTTAGCAAGGTTACAGGTACTCAATCCGTTAACATACAGACAATGAATTATATTTAGGCAGGTTATGATTATGTGGAAGTCAACTCTTTTGTAGTCCCAATCACAGGATTTTTTCTGACAAAATTCGCCAACTTTAATCTTATGTGCATCTTTAATCCGTGCTGTGGTAAAAAGAGGAAATAAAACTATCCCCATGCTGAATTGTACCAAGCAAGTCATTTCATAATTAAAGATCCATAAAACCTATTTTGTATTTAAAAAACTATTAGAGCCCCGAGGCGGATTCGTCCTTCGACATGCAGAATCGAGAGAGATCAGTATAAGTTGTTAGAACTTGTTTCTCAATCGATGTAAAATAATCAGTTTAAACTTAACATGCAGAAAATTGACGGCAAAATATTTTGACACATGGCTCTTTGGACTGGGTCGGCTGAGTTGGTCGATTCGTTTTTCACCCCTCTTTTTCAAAGGACATGACTCATGAAAACAAAGCATCCAACTGTATTACGACGATTAGTCATTGGTCATTATTTCTGTCTAGAACAAACCTTCAATTCAAACGTGATCTGCGGTAGTTTCTAATGTCGATTTGGAAAATACAACAAATGGTTGAGTATTTAGAAAACAGTCATAGAAGTTGAACTTTGAAAACTATTTTTGTGCCATTTTAGAATCCAAGGTTCAATACTACGGTGAAAACTTTGACAAATCTGATTGGTCTATAAAAGTTTTCAGCTCTCTGTTTTTTCAAAGGCATATTACTAAGCCTTTTGCAGAAGAAAAACACTCTGATTTTGATCTACAACGTTCCCTACCTAATGCTAAACTTTGGCAAAAAATTGTCTTCATTTTTTATTTGAACTTCTAAATGTCAGGTTTTTTATTGGCAGGGCAAGAGTTAATTGTATATGAGAACCTTATAAATATTGAACATGCTGGACTTGCAAGCTAGATTTTAGGACTTTGAACACAAACATGGAACAATATTGTGATATGCTTACCCTTCCGAGGGTTGATGGTTGAATGTTATTACAAAAGGATTCATTCCGCTCTGAATGCTGATCATTGTTTAGATGTTTACTTATACTGATATAATGATGGAAATGGCGTTAAAGCATATAAAATCAATCATTCTAACACTCCAACATACCATAACCGTCTCTCTTCTGTTCAAAAACAGGTCGGGATTTCTTGTCTTTTGCTTTGCTGAACTTTGAACTTTTACTGGACAAGGGGTTTGAGCGCCTGTGAGCGGTAAACACTTTATAGAAATAAGGCACCTAGTATGAGTAAACGCAGAAAAAATACTATTGGTATGAAATAATAGAAATAAAAGAGCACGGCTTCCTGAAAATGAGGGCATGGACCATAAATTCCTTGGACAGCACAATTTCGTTCTCGCTGTATGTCCAAACTTACTCATTACCAGTATTGTATTACAGGTACAAGTGCAAGAAGAGGTCGAGTTGTAACCTTTAAAGTGTTAAAAGAAAGCTAAATGAAAAATTTTCCAGCCAATAGTAAAATATCAAATATTGCAATTTCAAAATTCTAGCAAGAAAAAAAATTCACATATCGGACAGTATAGATCCAAGATCACAGGGCACGTTCTGTGCAGTGCGATGTTAATCTAGACAGTTTGCAAAAGCGCACTGAGCAGCACTAAGTATCACAGGAGTTTAAATATCGCCACGATAAATATACCAAAGATCTTAATTTTAGATACGGAAGAGGGAGCAAAGGGGAACCAGGGGGGAAAAGATTAACCCATTACCACACAATCCCTACTTTTGACACCCCTGAGAAAGAAGCCTTTCGAAAACACTGTGGGAAAAGGAGAAAATGCTGGTAACCAGCATTTTCTCCTTTTCCCACAGTGTTTTCTACCCTTCCCAGAACAAATTTCAATTTTTCAGTCACCTTTGTTTTGTCGTCTGCAAATGCTTTCAATTTGGACCAGTCTAAAATTTTCTCGTTTGGTAAAGGGTTAATCAGAACTCGGAACATCTGTTTGCAATTTGCAGAAAAACTTGTTGGTCTAATGATCTTGTTGTAATACTTTAACATGTTCTTTTTTTAAGATTGAGAACTTTGACCCGTATTTACGAACCATTCTGAAATGCATGTTTCACTTTGAAGATAACGGAGTTTCTGGATGGCTAAACAATTTGGGTGAACTAATCAGAAATTGTCTTACATTAGAATTCAGAAAGGTTGCGAGAATTTAGACCAAAACTCACTGAAAAAAACCGGCCATGTTCGCAAAGAAAGCGTGTGTACTTGTACCAAGAGAGGTCTCTGTGGCTCAGTGACAGTGGTAAAGAATTTGCACTACAAAGGCTCTGGGTTTATGTTTGCGAAGTCTCTGGGCTTGATGTTCGCAAAGGCTTTTGGCTTCAGCCCCGACAAGGCTCTTGGCTCGATCTCTACAGATAATCTTCATCACGTCGGCAAGAAGCTGCAGAGCCCTTCCCTAGTATGTTTGAAAACCAAGAACGGTGAATAAAAGTGTGCATGAATACGTATGTGGTTCTTGACTTGAAGACGCTCAGATGTTCTGTGAAAGGACTGTTACTGATTTGATATTTTACCTCAATAAGACTTTCTTGTCGTCCTATGTGTGAGTCAGTGATAAAGTGCAGGGGTTGTAACTTAGAGGCCAGGGGTTCAAGCCTCACTGGAAACACTGTTTTCTTCGTGGAGACGGAAGCACTGGGGGTACGTTGAAATGTTCTCGGGCAAGATAATTCTCCTATTGCCGAAATTTCACGTGTACTGGTACACATTATTTAAATCATAATTCGACTTATTCGTCTGCATCTCCAAAAGTGTTTTGCAAGTCTTTTGCTACAAATACGTTTGATAAGGCAGTGAGCTACGTCATTTATTTTGTTATGTCCGGGTTCTTTTTTCTTGTACAAATAAGATAATAATTGTTTATGAAGATTTTGCTATCATGTAATTGCTTGTCGGTCAAAAAAATATGATCGCGATTTTAGATAATGAATTTGTTTTGGGTAAAGCCAAAAACAAAAGTATATTGTTCCTCTTTCGTATCTGCTTCACTGACTTTTTTATCTGCATTTTTCTTCCCTTCCATTTACAAATCCTTATTCAAATAATTCAAGAAGGTTATTTAAAGGTAGAAGCAAGGGTTCTGGAAATCTAATAATTTGGAATATGGGGAAAATCCTGAGCACCAGTAATTTCTCCTTCCTCCACACATTTCCTATTATTTCGGAGAAAATTTGGATTGCTTAAGCTGTTTTAATATGCCTGTTGCAACTGCCTTAAGAATGAATACAACTGAAATATGTTATATTGTTGAAGACAGAATTTCATTCTCGTCCAAGCCCGAGGCATACGCAGACGTCAAACTAAATGTGGCCAAAATTGTGGAAAGTGTCTCAAATAAAATAGCCAACATTGTGAGACCAGGATTATCTCCCATTCCCACGGTATTTTTAAAGGCCTTCTTTCCCAGTGTCGTTACAAGTTGGCATTTTGTGGTAAATGGGTAATCTATTTCTACACAGACATTTTCTGACATATAACTATCTGGTACTGGAGAAATAGGATAGAAATATTTCGAGAACATACTTCTCAGTAGGAATATGGCAAAATGCAAAAGACACTTCCATAGTAAACGTCAGCAACTGCTCCATTTCCTGCTCAGTTCTCAGAGGTGCTGTGTCCTTTTGAGATCCACAAAAGTGTAGCTGCGCGTATATTGTTTTGCATTCTATTTTTCTGAATGATAGACTTGTAAAAAAAAAAACGGGAAAAAAGTTGTCACGTCATAAACAACTTTCTTCATCAATGACAATCAAACGATTGACTGGCTAAAGACTAGTCAATATCAAAAGAAAAATTCTGACCACAATTAAGGTGCGTCGAATGATGATATTTGTCCTTGAAACGGTATAAAATGGAGAAATTGTAGGAGTGAAACTGGTTGCTGGTCACGAACATTTTCAGTGTCGTTAAATCACGTCAGTGTTTGGTACAGGACTAAGAAAAAATTGATGGATTTAAACAAACTGCAGTAACTTTTGCATACTGAGTACATAGTGACTGCACCACTCGTGAAAATATTACCGATGGTGTTCACTCGATGAAATAAATTTTAACCATTCACCGAAAAAGACAAATATTCTATTTATTTCATGCTTTTAACCCTTTCTGGGAGAAGCTTTATCAAAATCCAGTACAGTTCTTTCCGTTATTCCCCGTGGCATACCCCTCCTGCACAGCAACTCATTACAATATTACGTCAAGCACGAGAAATGTAAGGTAAATGACGTCATATTTCTATCTGGTTGTGAGGCATGGGCAATTTACCTAGGCAACAAAAACATGAAAATCGGTATCTTCACTGGTCGTACCCGTGAAATATCGAAAAATATTTTCACTGCTATTTCTCGATATCCTACCGGAAAGCATGAAATAATTTGTGATATCCGGGTCTCATACACTGCGTAGAAATGAAACAGAAAATTTTGTATATAAACTTTCTGATATCATTTAATGAGTTGCCGACAGTAGAAAACGGTATTGTCTATCTTTATCTCACAACATTCTCTTCTTTTATAAAGACTTACATGGTTATTTTCCTCCTCAATAATATTCTCTTCTCAACTGGTATACGAAAATGCCCCGAATCATCAGCGCTGAAGGAACTAGATAGGCCACTGGTACACTAATCCATAGGCTGCTTAGCGCGATTCACGGACCTCAATTCCTTTGCAGACAATCTAGGTCCAATATCAGACTGCACAGAACCTGCAGTCTCATCTTGGATTTACAATGTCCGATCAGGGGATAATCTTCCCGAAAACATAAATTTGAAAGAGCAATATTTGGGTTATTTCTATCGAATTAAAGATTTCAGTTTTAGAAGGCGAGATTTTCATTCTCGCCTTCATATCACGGCGGGGAATCACGTGACACAACAACAACAACAATGACCGTTATTTGAAAAAATTCCCCGACTTTAGGTAAGAAAATCTTCAATAATTCCGTTAATACATGGCCGACTGGAATTTGGTTTGAAGCAGAGAAGGCGGAAGGACTCCAGGGATTTGCTTGATGTGTTAGATTTTTTAAACAACACCTGATAAAAAAGTTATTGACGAGCAAACAAATTTTTTACCCTGGATAATTTGTTTGCTCGACAATAACTTTTTTTATCAGGTGTTGTGATTCCCCGCCGTGTTCATATGTCAGCACTCGGCAGTTTGATGCAAATGTCTCTGAACAGCATTATCCAAACGCCTTTCAAATAGTTCGATACTTCTCGAGTACACAAGAACAAAATAATGCCGTGACCATTGTAAATTTAACCAGAACAGCAAGAAGAAACTTCAAGTTTCTAGTTATTATCTAGCAGGATAATGGTTAAGAAATTGGACTTTCTAGCGGCAAAGTGGAGCTTTTTTACAGGCAAGGAAGTTAACTTTTGCAATGAAAGATGTTTTATCCGTGTTACTTCCCTTACCAAAGTTCTGAAGGGAAAAATAACTTCACAGGAAAATCGACAACACACTCTCTTACAAGATGCAAAGGCTGACATGGATCAAGACTTCTTTTTATTTTTGGGGGATGGCAATATTCAAGGACCAGTTTACCTAATGATTCAGGTGGCTTTTAGACAAGATGGATAATATTGTGATAACGTGCTTTGTATAATGCAGCGCAGACTTACATTTACCCTTTCCCAAACAAGCCCTTGTTTTTACATGTCAACAATACAAGTCTTTTGAAAACACTGTGGGAAAAGGAGAAATTGCTCGTAACGAGCAATTTCTCCTTTTCCCTCAGTGTTTTCTACTCATATTGGAGAACTTTATCAAATGTGAAATTGTGTTTTGCAAACTCTTTGAGTTTGGAAGAGTCGAAAAAAAATTGTCGTTTAGGAAAGGGTTAAGCCGCCTTTGGTAGGGCCCAGCTTAAATTTAATTGGATACGTTCAGCAGTCTTTCAGCATTGGGCATTGACTCATGTTACTCTGTAAAAAGTCTCATTCTTGATAATGAAAACGTCCTTAACCCTTTCAGCGACTATAGAGAGAAAACAGGCACTTTGATAAGTGGTATAGGATAGGATCAGAAAGCAAAAAAGCCCTATAGTCTGTTTCGGATTTATTCCGTCTGTTTGTTTTATCAAAGACACATGAAAAACATCTTTTTTATTCTAAATATATTTATCTTCAGACATCAATAAAGGTCGGATTTACATATTTGGTGCTGAAATCATTAACACTTAAACCTGCTATCGCACCAGACAAACCTTTTTAACAGTTTGGATGATACACCTATAGAAAAAAAATGACATTGATAAATGTTTGGTCCCTGTAAGTGATCAAATAGATGCTTACGAAATAGAACATTATTTGTTGTTCCGCAGTTTTGTTGGTGTACTTTGCATTTTTGTGTTTAACTCATTACCAAACGACAAAACTTTAGGCTTGTCCAAACCAAAAGTATTTGCAGACGACAAAATAAAATTTTGAAATCTTAAATTTGTTTTGTGAAGGGTAGAAAACATCGTAGGAAAAGAAGAAAATGCTGGTTACCAGCATTTTCTCCTTTTCCCACTATGTTTTCTAAAGCATTCTTTCTCAGGGTCGTCAAAAGTAGGGATTGTGTGGTAATGGGTTAACGACATCCCAGATCTGACAGAACTTTCAGGAGCTACAGAGACCGTGCTCTACAGCTGATTTAATCGTTACACTGCTTTGCATGACTCAAGGACCTTTTGCGGACAGTGGAATTTAAGGTCAGGCAGCAATTAAAGTTGATATACCATCATAATCAACCTTAGGGCTGCTATAGTGTGACCTAGCGACCTTTAGCGGACAGTGTATGTCAAGATTAGACTGCACAGAACGTGCATTCTGATCTTGAATCGACACTGTCCGAAAAGAACATATATTTTTGTCTTTAAAATGCTGCCTTTTTGCCTTACGTTTAATGCTCCTATTTCCCGAAGAAATATTGTTAAAATTTTATAAACTCTCATTATATCGTATATCTGTACTGTATATCTGTATATCACTTCCACGACACAAAGCCGAAACAAGTTACTCGCTATTCTGTATCGGTCGCCATGAATATTTCCAAATATTTGCTAGACATACGCTCGACTGAAACCGAAAGAAGATTTTAATCGGCACTGTGACGTGAGTTATAATATTCCACGTCACTGACCCATAAAATCCCGTCTGGACGAGGGTCATACTCGATTGGTGCGCTTTAAACAACGTCATGATAAAAATAGCAACATTACACACAAGCAAAAATGTTACGAATTCCCGGCCTGGCTTTTTGCTTAAATGTTCTCGTTTAACCATCCGTTTCTGAACATTCCCGAGCAGGAAGATTGTTTGAACGCTAGCTTGTAACAGATGTAAGCAGTTAGATACAACTATAAATCGTCCTTCATTCGTTGAAGTTGATTTGGCACCGGCAATAACGTTTGCAATGCAAAAACCGTAGACGCCTATTAGTGAAAGTACCAAGAGTATTTCTTCAAAGGTACCACGTTTTTCCATATCCCTACGCAGTCCTTGGGTTCTGTTGAAAGACAAACATACTGCAATGGTAGTAACTGTGTATATGACCATGTCGCTAATATGCTCCAGTCTAATGGCAGTCTTTTTGAATCCTTCGGCCCGGGTCAGCACAAACAGCGTTATCAAAATGATGATGATCCCGACAAATATGATGATCCCAAGAAACAAGCCTTTGCTTGATCCAGAGCAGTCCATACTTGATGTGCGGTTTCTTCTCAATGACTCCTTGAACTTGTTTTTCTTGAGATCATGTTCAAGTTGTAACCACATGGAGTATAAAAGACCTGCAAGAAATGCGTTATGATAATTCCGAATGATTGATACAAGTGTTGCCGGTGTCTTCCCATTTGTCCCACATTTTGAAAAACCAGTAAGACATTTACCTGCATGGGTTAAAGGTGATACAAGGGTAAGTGTGAATATAATCTGTATGAAACAGTGTAATTTGGTAGGCTGTAGTCTTGCATGGTGTGGAACATAGACCAAATTCAAGACATATCCCTCTCTATATGCAAGCACGTTTCCACCTTTTAAAAACCATAGAATAAATACTAATGTAAATGCCTTCAATTTTAAGTTTACAAACATACGCTCGTACCCCCACCCATAATTCTCATGGTTGTAGTTAAAGGAACATTGCAGTTCCTCTGAATCACATATAGAATTTTTGTTTCTTTTATACAAATTTGCCTATAACTACTGGTATTGAAACAGATGATAGTTGCAAATAAGCCCCAGGCAAGGATTACCTACACCGTTACTTGTGCAAATTCCGATTTATCCAACATTTATATTTTGGTCTAAAAATCAAAATGTGGGGCAAATGGGATTAAACCGTGCTGCCAATGGAATATTATTATCATTACTCGATGAATCATAACAGGCTATGTTGCTGCAATATCAGCTCCTAATGCTGCCTGTACTACATACAAATATTTCATCACCTTAACCCTTATCCTGCTGAGTAAGATTAACCCTTTCCCAATCAATTACTGGTTTTTATGATCCCGAGATATAAGCCTTTTGAAAACATTTTTGGAAAAGGAGAAAATGGTGGTAACCAGCATTTTCTCCATTTCCATCAATGTTTTCTACCCTTCTGGAAACAAATTTCTATTTTTGAGTTAGATCTATTTTGTCGTCTGCAAGTGGTTTCAATTTGGACCAGTCTAAAGTTTTGTCGTTTGTTAAAGAATTAATAGATATTTTCAAGTCTTTGGTAAAAACTCAAAGGTTGCTACTTCACAATTGTTTTAACCCATTATCAAACGACAATATTTTAGACTGGTCCAAATTGACAGAATTTGCAGACGACAATATGAAAGTGACTGAAAATTTGAAATTTGTTTTGTGAAGGGTAGAAAACATTGTGGGAAAAGGAGAAAATGCTGGTTACCAGCATTTTCTCCTTTTCCCACACTGTTTTCTAAAGGCTTCTTTCTCAGGGGCGTCAAAAGTAGGGATTGTGTGGTAATGGGTTAAGAAGAGTAATATCTCCTTATCGGATAGTGTAGACCAAAGATCAGACTGCACATTCTGTGCAGTCTGATCTTGATCTACACTGTCCGCATAAGGTCAGTGGATTGCTTATAGCAGCTAAAGGATGAATGGCAAAAACAAATTACGTAATGATTAATCTCCCTTGCAATAACTAAGCAAAACAAATTATGACACATAGAAATAGCTAACTACATGTAATTGTCTCTTTAAATTGTCCTTTTAACACGGTTTCATACGATCTGTCTCAGTTTTTTCACGAATGCGTGCGCCTTTTCATGCAAGAATAGTTTCATTTCCCTGCAAAAAAATTCCATGCTGTAGGTTTTTCATCCATTAAGAAAACTTTTAGAGACAAATGGTGTGAGGTGACTGGGCTGCTGTTTACAATATCCCCAAAGCTATTTTTTAGAAATATTGTTTTTAAATGTTTGAGAAGCAAAGTTATACGAAGATAGAAGTATGAACAATAACATCATCTTACTTGCGCATAAGAGACTGTACAACACAATGCATGGGAATAAATACGGAAATGACGTATTGACCACCTGACTCATTAGTGTGTCATCTAAACAGGCTGCTTCTGGGTGCAGGTGATTGTTTAGACTGACTGAACCTGTAAGAACACATTACATTTAGTAACTTTCGTGAAGATGACGCTCGGTAAGAACAAGAGTATGCCTAAATAAATTTTGGTTATACCTAGAAACACATGCACAAAATGGCTTTTTTTGATGACAGTGGCAAAAATCTGTTGAAAGCATAATTGAAAAAAGAGACTGATTGTTTGCCCTCAACGTTTTCTAAACAAATCTAAAATATATTCCGTTGCTATCTTCCATAAAGTGTGTATTTGTCTTGTGACTTTAACTAGGTTTAAGTTAATCTAAATTAACTTTGTGAATTTGCTAAACGAGGAAGGAGTTTGTTTTGTTTCAACAACATATTCCATCTTTCAGTTATCGAATGATATCGAATGAAAAGACAGGGTTAGACGCTGTGGAGTCACAGAAGCTCTCTTGAAAAAGGCTTTTAATCCAGTTAATACAGTAGCAACTTACCAGTGGATGAATTGAAGATTTCAGTAACGTTTCTAGTTGATAGCTCTCGCAAAGTTTCTTTCACGATGTTTTCAAACCAAACACAGAGATTCGTTGCAATCATGTGCATAAGACCAAACCTTGCAATACGCTTATACCGATGGATTAACATCTGAAAAAATACGGTATATAGATTTAGAATTTTCATTGATCATAGATGGTGCGCGTGGTTAGACATCTTTGGTAAAGTCAAAGATGGTAGAAGGGCTTTGCTTCAGACCAGTGTCCTTGACTTTCCGGTTCTGGTGACTCTATATGCATGCATTTACTACATGTTTGTATAATGAGAATGAAATTGTACACAAACAAAACTAGTTTGTACATCTTAACAAGAGTACCAAGCAGCACAGGTCTAAAACAAAGATAAATACCAAGTAACATGGTTCAAGGCCAAATGATAATGAAACAAGAGCAGCAAACTGTCGCAATTTAGAGACTTCGAAGCTCCGTTCCATACAATTAAGAAATACTGTAAAAATGAAGATCAAAGTGGAATTACGGTACTCAAAATTCGCACTAGGTAAAGTTATTTTTCTTCTGCACTGTACTCCGTATTATTGCAACAAACGTGCATACCAAGTTTGAAGTCGTTCTGATTCTGAGATGGCATCTACAATTTCTAACCAATCAGCACTAAACTGGGCCATAATATACGATTATTTTGGCCCAATTTAGTACTGATTAGTTAAAAATTGTAGATGCTAGAGAGTAAACAAGGTCAAATATAGCATTTTTTTCAATTCAAGGGCAAATAACTCCATTCATTCTGGTTCGATTATACCCATAATCGAACACATCCCAGATCTTATGGTCATATATATTTTGACCAATTGCTGATATTTGTAGATGCTAGAGTTTAAACAAAGAAATGTGAACGGACGACGGACGGACGGACGACGGACGCCGACGGACGGTGAGTGATCACAGTAGCTCATTCTAACTGATAAGTTAGAATCAACTATCAGTTGATAGTGATAGTGCTTATGTGAGCTAACAATAGAAAAAGAAAAATCATGAGCCGTTTTGATGAAACTTAGAGTATCATATTTACAGAAACGATTGCTGAAGAGTACGTCATATGATTCCTGGGATGTATGTATTGACACAATACTGTAGATCATTGAAAACCGGGTTGGGGCTTTGATAGGATGTACATATATCTTGAATATAATGTAGCTCGTGCTGGTTTTGAATAGAAGATGACGAATACATTAAACCACAAATACAATTGTGAATTGATGAAAATAACAACATCATATAATAGTTATTATCACAACTTTATTTATTATAACACAAAGACGTCGGGCATTGTCCACCAACGACGATAAATCTACCCTCTTTTTCTGAATTCAAAGATTACCCGTATATTTTGCGGGTCCGTGAAGTTGGCTCAACGCTCATTCAGCTCAACACCAGCCTTGTTGAGCCAGCTTCACAGTTGACATTTCATCTCGGCCAGCTCAACATCAAAGCAAAAATACTAGATCCATGTCCGTTGAGCCAGCTCGACATTCCAGCTCAACCGTCAGCTCAACAGTAAGAATACTTATACATATCTTTCAATCAATGTCCATTGAGCCAGCTCGACATTCAAGCTCAACACCAGCTCTACAGCAAAAATACATATATTTGTCAAAGTCAAAGTCTGTTGAGCCAGATCAATATTCCAACAACCGCCAGCTCAACAGTACAAATACTTATGCATATGTTTCAATCAATGTCCGTTGAGCCAGCTCAAATTCCAGCTCAACCACCAGCTCAACAGCAAAAATACATATATATATAACAAAAACAAAGTCCGTTTAGCCAGCTCGACATTCCAGCTCAACTGCCAGCTCAACAGTAAAAATACTTATACATATGTTTCGATCAATATCCGTTGAGCCAACTCGACATTCCAGCTCAACGGCCAGCTCAACAGCAAAATTAAATATATATGTCAAAATCAAAGTCCATTGAGCCAGCTCGACATTTCAGCTCAACCATCAGCTCAATAATAGAAATACCTATACATATGTTTCAATCAATGTCCGTTGAGCCAGCTTAACATTCAAGTTGAACCACCAGTTCAACAGCAAAAGAACATATATATATCAAAATCAATGTCCGTTGAGCCAGCTCGTCATTCTAGCTCAACGGCCAGCTCAACAGTAAAAATACTTATAAATATGTTTCGATCAATGTCCGTTGAGCCAGCTCGACATTCCAGCTCAACCACCAGCTCAAGAGTAGAAATACTTATACATATGTTTCGATCAATGTCCGTTGAGCCAGATCGATATTCTACCTCAACGGCCAGCTCAACAGTAAAATTACATAGACAGTAAATATCAAAGTCCGTTGAGCAAGCTTGACATCCCAGCTCAACTGCAGGCTAAACAACAAAAATACATATATATATGTCAAAATCAAAGTCTGTTAAGCCAGCTCGACATTCCAGGTCAACCACCAGCTCAACAGTAAAAATACTTATACATATGCTTCGGTCAATGTCCGATGAGCCAGCTCGACATTCCAGCTCAACCACCAGCTCAACAGTACAAATACTTATAAATATGTTTCCATTAATGTCCGTTGAGCCAGCCCGACATTCCAGCTCAACTGCCAGCTCAACAGTAAAATTACATATATATGTCAAAATTAAATCCGTTGAGCCAGCTCGACATTCAAGTTCAACCTCCAGCTCAACAGTAAAAATACATATACATATGTTTCGATCAATATCCGTTGAGCCAGCGCCACATTCCAGCTCAACCACCAGCTCAAGAGCAAAAATACTTATATATGTCAAAATCAAAGTCCGTTGAGCCAGCTCGACATTTCAGCTTAACCGCCAGCTCAACAGTAAAAATACTTATATACATGTTTGATCAATATCTGTTGAGCCAGCTCGACAATCCAGCTTAACCACCAGCTCAACAGTACAAATACTTATACATATGTTTCCATCAAAATCGGTTGAGCCAGCTCAACATTCCAGCTCAACAGCCAGCTCAAGAGCAAAAATACTTATATATGTCAAAATCAAAGTCCGTTGAGCCAGCTCCACATTTCAGCTTAACCGCCAGCTCAACAGTAAAAATACTTATATATATGTTTGATCAATATCTGTTGAGCCAGCTCGACAATCCAGCTTAACCACCAGCTCAACAGTACAAATACTTATACATATGTTTCCATCAAAATCGGTTGATCCAGTTCAACATTCCAGCTCAACAGCCGGCTCAAAAGTAAAAATACATATATATGTCAAAATCAAAGTCCGTTGAGCCAGGTCAGCATTCCAGCTCAAGTGCCAGCTCAACAGTAAGAATATTTATACATATGTTTCAATTAATGTCCGTTGAGCCAGCTCAACATTCCAGTTCAACTACCAGCTCAACTGTAAAATTACCTATAAATATGTTTCGATCAATGTCTTTTCAGCCAGCTCAAATTCCAGCTCAACGGCCAGCTCAACAGGAGAAATACTTATACATATGCTTCAATTAATGTCCGTTGAGCCAGCTCGACATTCCAGCTCAACCGCCTGCTCAACAGTAGAAATACTTATACATATGGTTCGATCACTGTCCGTTGATCCAGCTCAAATCGCAGCTCAACGGCCAGCTCAACAGTAAAAATACTTATACATATGTTTCAATCAATGTCCGTTGAGCCAGCTCAACATTCCAGTTCAACAGCAATAAGTACATATATATGTCAAAATCAAAGTCAGTTTAGCCAGCTCGACATTCCAGCTCAACTGTCAGCTCAACAGCAACAATACTAGATCTATGTACGTAGATCCAGTTCAACGGCCAGCTCAACAGCAAAAATACATATATGTCAAAATCAAAGTCCGTTGAGCCAGATCAATGTCCGTTGAGCCAGCTCAACGGCCAGCTCAACGGCAAAAATACATACATGTCAAAATCAAAGTCCGTTGAGCCAGCTCGACATTCCAGCTCAACCACCAGCTCAACAGCAAAAATACATACAGTATATAAATCAAAATCAAAGTCCGTTCAGCCAATTCGATATTCCAGCTCCACCGCCAGCTCAAAAGTAAAAATACTAATACATATGTTTCGATCAATATCCGTTGAGCCAGCTCGACATTCTAGCCCAACGGCCAGCTCAACAGTAAAATTACATAGACAGTAAATATCAAAGGCAGCTCTAAAGCAAACAATACTGACTCAACAGACTTTGATTTTGACATATATATTGTTTAGCTGTTGAGCTGGTCGTTGAGTGGAATATCGAGCTGGCCAGCTCAAAAGTTAAAATACTAATGCATATGTTTCGATCAATGTTCGTTGATCCAGCTCGACATCCCAGTTCAACAAATTATATAGAGTATATATGTCAGAATCAAAGTCCGTTGAGCCAGCTCGACATTCCAGCTCAACTGCCAGCTCAAAAGTAAAAATACTAATACATATGTTTCGATCAATGTCCGTATAGCCAGCTCGACATTCCAGCACAACAGGCAGCTCAACATCAAACAATACTGAATCAACAGACTTCGATTTTGACATATACGAGGGGCATTTCTAAAGTCCTTAAAGTGACGGCGGGTTATTAATATAGTAAAACCAAGGGTGTACATACTTATTTCAATCCTTCAAAGTACTCTCCGTTGTTGTTCACACACTTTTCTAGGCGTCTGATCCAGTCATGAAAAGCATTTTTGAACGCTTCCTTTGGTATACTGTTTGTACACTGGAACAGCGCGCTGCCTACAGCATGGCGCGACTCAAAGCGGCGACCTCGCATGTACTCCTTGATGTATGGGTTCAGCCAAAAGTCACATGGAGAAAGGTCGGGACTATATGCGGGATGTGGTAAAGTTTTAATGTGTTGCTCTTTCAAATATTCTTCAACGACAGCGGAGCGATGGGCCGGTGCGTTATCATGGAGCAGATGTATGCCGCGCACCCCTGTGCGTGGACGCTTGCTAGTGTAGTGCTTAACCACTGTAGAAAGGACACTGGTTTTGTAAAATACTCCTGTCACACTGGTGTGCTGAGGGACAGGAACTTGGGCAACCATGCCGTCGGAATAAAAAAATAGAGCGTACATAATGCGTCTGACACCCCTGCTTCTACGCGCTATTTGAGGCCTTTCATCATTTTTGCGTATCCAAACTTTGTTGTTCTCCTTGTTTTCAGGCTCAAAAAGGTACAGCCATGTTTCATCGCCTGTAACTATTTCTCTCAACCTCCTTGAGTCACAATCCTTGTACATATGGAGAAGCTCTGTCGCTTTATTAACGCGGTCCCTCTTTTGGTCGTCAGTCAGTAGATGCGGGACCCATCGCGCACAAACCTTCCTTAGCCGTAGCCGTTCTTTTAAAATCTGAAAGACAGCCGACGAATTTAAGCCCGATATCTCGACGACTTCTTGCACTGTATATCTTGCGTCTGCGTCTATGAGGGATTTCACACAGGCAACATCATTTTCCGACACCGCCGACAGAGGACGACCTGATCGGGGGCCATCTTTGACGCTCTCCCTTCCCTGCCTAAATAGTCTTATCCACCGTGCAACCACTTGGAATGACAGAGCATTATCTCCATATATCTTATCCAAATCGGCTTTAACATCCGACGCTTTGAAACCGAGTAATCCGCGAATTTTACAATATGCACGTTGCTCCTCCGCCACAGAGCCACCATTCACGTCCGCCATTTTGGCCAGTCTGCTTGACCATGCTCATTTCTAATGCTGATTGTTCAAAATTTGCACGTGCAATTCGAGAAAAAAATGCACCGATGTACAGATAAATGTTTGGCCTTGTATTTGGTATGCATTACACTGACATGCATTCAAAACCCGTGCACCTACTGCCTAACTTTAAAGACTTTTAAAATGCCCCTCGTATATATTTTTTTTTGCTGTTGAGCTGGCCGTTAAGTGGAATGTCTAACTGGCTCATCGGACTTTGATGTTGACATATATACATTTTTGCTGTTGAGCTGGCTGCTGAGCTGGAATGTCGAGCCCGCTCAACGGGCATTGATCGAAACATATGTATAAGTATTTTTACTGTTGAGCTGGCCATTGAGATGGAATGTCGAGCTGGCTAAACGGACATTGATAAAACATATGTATAAGAATTTTTACTGTTGAGCTAGCGGTTGAGCTGGAATGTCGAGCTGGTTCAACGGACATTGATCGAAACATATGTATAAGTATTTTTACTGTTCAGCTGGCAGTTGAGCTGGAATGTCGAGCTAGCTCAACGGACTTTGATTTTAACATATACATGTATTTAGGCTGTTGAGCTTGCTGTTGAGCTGGAATGTTAAGCTGGCTCAACGGACTTTGATTTTGACATACATGTATATATGTATTTTTGTTGTTGAGCTTGCTGTTGAGTTGGAATGTCGAGCTGGCTCAAAAAATATTGATCAAAACCTATGTGAAAGTATTTTCACTGTTGAGCTGGAATGCCATGCTGGCTAAACACAAATTGATCGAAACATACATATATAAGTATTTTCATTGTTGAGCTGGCGATTGGTGCTGTTATGTCGAGCTGGCTCATCGGATATTGAACGAAACATATGTATAAGTATTTGAACTGTTGAGACAGCGGTTGAGCTGGAATGTCGAGCTAGCTCAACGAACTTTAATTTTGACATGTATATGAATTTATGCTGTTGAGCTGGCCCTTGAGCTGGAATGTCGAGCTGGCTTAACGGACTTTGATTTTGACATTTGTATGTATTTTTGCTGTTGAGCTGGCTGTTGAATTGGAATGTCGAGTTAGCTCAACGGACATTGATCGAAACTACTTTTACTGTTGAGCTGGCCATCGAGCTGGTATTTTGAGCTGGCTCAACGTACATTGATCGAACCAGATATATAAGTATTTTTACTGTTGAGCTGGAATGTTGAGCTGGCTCAACGGACTTTTATTTTGACATATATTGGTATTTTTGTTGTCGAGCTGGCTTAACGGACATTGATCGAAACATATGTATAAGTGTTTTTTTACTGATGAGCTGGCGTTTAAGCTGGAGTGTCGAGCTGCCTCAACGGACTTTGATTTTTACAGATAAGCCGTTGAGCTGGAATGTCGAGCTGGCTCAACAAGGCTGGTGTTGATCTGAATGTCGATTACTGAGCGTTGAGCCAACTTCACGAACCTATATTTTGCCGAAGCTAAAACAGTGTAAGTGGTTCATCAAGCGGCCAATCATGGACTTTAGAATTCACACACCATTTAGAACTATAAATGATTACACTTCTGACTACCATCAAGCCAGTTAAGACGTCTATTGTGAATCCAAAATTAATAAACCGTATGAAGTCTACAATTGTACTTACGTTCGAGCTTAAAAACACAAAGTAAAGCTGGATGAATGTGAAACAAAGATGGAAAACTGGCCGGATACCATACAGCACGTGACTACAATAAGAGGATGACGTCACACCAAAGTACTCTCCAAAGTGGAGGCCACTTTTTATCATACTGCCAATACCAAAACCTGTTAAATTAATAGATATTCCATTCAAGCAAATGCATGTGGAGGTGATTTGGATCCATATTCACCAACCATTCTTGAGAAGAGTCTGAGTCGTATTCACAAGAATTTTTCTTCATTTGAAAGTAGCACAACTTCTAATTGGCTAAACCAAGTGGTTCAGCCAATCAGAAGTAGTGCACTGTCTAAAATCAATAACTGGACTCAGACTGTTGTAAGGAATGGTGGGTAAATACGGACTCTGATGCCAGATATAACCTGCTTAATACTGTTTGAACTTTGTTTTTTAAAATATAAGGATCTGCAAAACATTAAAGAAAAGATGTCTATATCCATCAGTACAGAATAATATAACTGCATGTGTACATCTAATTGCATTGAAGAGTTACCACGCACTTGATTTTGATTTCAATTGTAAATAGTATTACCTTTTCTTTTGCAGCTTTCTAAACCAATAAGTTTCATACTTACCAACGACACCTATCCGCAAATAAAAACTGCCTGTATGTTGTGTGTACAGATCATCGGTCACGTGGTTTTTCCCTCGGTTCAATGGCGATATAACAGTTCTTTCAGTACGTCGAAATAATGAGGTCCTGACTCCAAGAAGGTAGAGATTCACATAAGAGAGAAACAAAATACTGGTGGCGTGTAAGTAGACGTAAAATCCCTGAAAGAAATACAGAAATCGTCAAAACTTAGTTCACTTAGGTACCTGGCCATTTCCTGGACGCTTACCTTCGAAAAGTAGGAAAGCGGTTCTCTACCGATTCCAACAGTAAAGGAGGAAACGTTGTTGCTACTACGTTTGTCTGAATATTCAATAAAAATTCTTAATCTAGATCAAAGATCGGACGGCACGTTCAACTTTCGCCACACTATCAACTAACTAACTAACTAACTAACTATATATGAGACATGCATGCTCTGCGACAAAGAGGCTTTAGAATACCATCACTCCCTCCTATTTAAAGCTCTTCGGTCTTTAGCACTGTTACATTTTTATGAGATTCAAAAAACATATACATGTATTGCACATCAGGTGAAGTTATTTTCAAGATGAAACGGTAGTGGTGTCTATATTTACGATTTCCCTTCACCTTTTTATTTTCAATTTTAAAGGTTTCAAAAGTACGCGAATTTCAATCAAAGAACGGGTTTTTCATGGCCTTATCAGTAGTTATCTTGCCAAACATTGAATGCTTGAAATGATAACATGAAACGCATGACGGATTTCATGGTCTCACACTTTTGACTCCCAGGTAAATTCTCTGGTTTTATAAGAGTTCCAAAATCAAGACTGATCTACAATTTTTTGTTCTTAAGGTAGTAGACCCCTAAATGCTTCGAGTGCAAGATGGAATAAAATTTCAATAGATAGCTGATTATGATAAAAAGGATTTAAACTGATATAATACATTTGCACATTTTTAACCAACCAGAAATTCCTTTGATGTCTATCTTGAAAGTATTTGGTGATACTGAAAAGGGAGGTATTTATTATTTCACTTTGTAATGAGAATATAATGGTTTTAGATTTATAAATGATAATTCTAAGACGGAAAAAGTAAAAAGTGGTTCGGCTGAATTTGTAAAATAATACTCTTTTTTTTATCATAGCAAATTTTGTAGGATAATATTATAGTGAAAATAATTGGTTTTGATAAGGGGTGCACTACCTTAATTTCACTTCACTAGGACCATAATGAGCTGATAGTTATTATAAATATTTATGCTGATGGAGTTAACCTTGGGTCCAGATTCACCAACTATTCTTGTGAACATTCTTTGTCTTGTTCTTGAAGACTTTCTAAATTTGAATGCAAGATAATTTTTTTTTTTTTTTTTTTTTTTCTGATTGGCTAAACCAAATGGTTAAGCCTATCAGAGGTTGTACTACTTTCAAATTTAGAAAATTCTGAAGAATAAAACAAGAAAGTTTCTCTAGAGTGGTTGATGAACATGGATGAATCATGTTCCTTTTATCAAGCGAATGACGATAGAACACCGTCAGTTTAGAAATTTTCTTTACAACTATGTCTGAGATGTTCATTAACTACTATTGTTCCTTTCCAAGCACATATAAAAACTCCTATTCAGCAGAACGTAGATATGAAAATAAGTTCTATAGGTTTAATATATTTAAGCATTTTGCTGTTTATATGAACAGATTTTTGTACATCCTTATTTGAATTTCGATTTCTCTAACGATCAGAAACAAAAATATATACATTTGTTCCGATTGGTCATATCGTTCCGTTCATGGATATGAAACAACTTGTATTAAATTACCTATTATAGAGTTTATATGTACACAACAAGTAGTAAAAAGAGTTACCTCGAAGAGAGCTGGTGTCGATTCAGTTACAAACAGCTCTGCTATAGGTACCAGTAACCCAGTCACACTGACCAGTAACATGTATATAAGGCTGCACGTAATACACAGGTTGTCTGTAAAACTGAATAAATCATTTATTTATCTATCTACCCCAAAACTACGGTTGGTTTAGTATCTATTAATAAACAATTTCAAGAGCGGTGCCATGTTTCAGAAGAATGTAGGACATTTTGGTCACGAACATTTTAGCCATTTCTGTTTTGGTTGGAACGTTTTCGCCACGGATGATTTGGCCAGCTGCATGTATTTAAGAGGACTTTCTGGGCAAATGCTATTTTTAAAAAACCAGTAGTTGCTCGCCACATGGCTTTATGCTGCATGGCAAGGGTCAACAAACCCAACGATGATGAAATGCTATTTTAATGCGACTTCATTTGAAAGAGAAGAAAAAGTCACCTGTTATAGGTACAAATGATAATGTTTTCCAATCAAACCTCAACAGAGTCTCTCTCTCTCTCTCTCTCTCTCTCTCTCTCTCTCTCTCTCTCTCTCTCTGCCGTTCTCGAATTCTAAACAAGACACTGTACATCATTTAGTTAGTCTTTCTCTTCTAGACACCTTTGAAATAGCGTATTTGGGCTTTTACTATCAGTTTGACAGTTTTATTTGACTCATTTAGCAGGGTGATTAAATATAATCTAAAACATTACCTGTTATGTTCTTCCGGTATATGTCTAGTGGCTCTACCCTGTATTGTATTACTCGCCTCGTTCTCACTCGTAAATGCTTCATTTTCGCTCTGGAATGGCCCAAGGCCTGAAAAATAATGGAAATAATAAAATGGATAAATAGAAAATAAACATTATTTTATGCTTTCCGGTAGGATATCGAGAAATAGCACATCTGATGAATACAAATATATTTTCATTTAAAAAAAGCTAAGTGTTTTATTCAGTAATTCATCCTCTTTCAACGCCTGAAAATATTTCCCTTCGAAAGTAAAAGATTGTTAATCTATGGGCTTGATGGGAAAGCGGACAAAATAGATCCAGGATCAGACTGCACGTTCTGTGCAGTCTGATCCTGTATCTATGCCGTCCGCAAAAGCCTCTGTTATCGCCTATAGCGCTGAACGAGTAAGAAAAGGGTTGGAAATAATGTGTGACGTTAAATGATTCATGTCGAGAAAAACAAATTACTTCAAATTACAGGTCATTAAAGCTGAACTTGACGAGATAACCTTTCCGGTAACACGGTTAAAGCAGTGTCTGGAGTCTACTTGCAAAATACAAGATCCGCCTTTGTACTTCAATTTTCCAAGAAATGTAAACGGAATCAAAATTTAGATACTAGATTGGAAAAGTAGTAACCCGACATATACTTCCATCACACTATGTCAAAATTGAGGGTGGGGGAAGGAAAAAGTAAAACCCTTTATCATTTTGTTGTATGGATGCCCAGGGTCCGTATCCACCATCTATTCTAAGCAGTATTCTTTGCCTGGTTCTCAAGAAATTTTCATCCTTTGATAGCACCACAACGTCTGATTGGCTAAACCAAATAGTTTGGCCAATCACAAGTTGTGTTACTTTCAAATCTTGAAAAATCTTCAACATAATACAAAAACAATTCTTATGAATATTTTTTAATACGAACCCTGTTGTACGATTAAAAACAGAGTAGTTGGGTTGAGAATTCACAGTGAATTGGGAAAGACGTTCGGTCAGAGAGAGAGAGAGAGAGAGAGGGAGATGTGACATGTCTTTACTCACTTCTCAAATACAAAAATCAACCAGTTCACAAAAATATTTGCAAGACAACAGACTTTGTTATATTCGCACTACAATACATATTCACAGACATTAGAAACTCAAACCTGCTTCAGCGTTAGACATGTTTCTAATATCCAAGGTAATTGTCCCTGTTCTGTCGTCGTGGCGCAACAAACCGAGACTGAGGTGTTTCGGAGGAGAAACACTTTTCTTCACTCGAGATTTAAAAGTTTGCCAGGAGTCTTTCGACCCCCGTCTTTCCTCCAA
Source organism: Tridacna crocea (assembly GCA_943736015.1). Classification (NCBI taxonomy): domain Eukaryota; kingdom Metazoa; phylum Mollusca; class Bivalvia; order Cardiida; family Cardiidae; genus Tridacna; species Tridacna crocea. Next base: position 31,809,017 of record OX031063.1, on the reverse strand, counting down.
AGTCCCTGTGGTAATGCTTGCCCTATCCATCTGTTGCCCAGTTGGTGACGTCATTATTGTGAGACTTCCGGTTGAGAAGTTGTTTGCCTGTCCAGAGATTTTGTGTACCAAACTTTGAGGACGACCACTGTCGCTGCCATTTGAAGACCCTGTCGGCGTTGTATTGTCTGCTGCTGCTGCTGCTTTGGCTGAAGGTCTTTTAGACACTGGTACCCATCTGTGGCATAGAAGAGAGGGTGGTATAGTACTTAGATCAAAGCATAAAGTACTAATATAGATCTACGAGTGTTATTGCGCAGCCTATTTTGTTTCACATATAGTAGTGATACCGGCCTGTACATTTCTACAATTTGACAACATACTCTATGCAATCTGATATCAATGTATAATGCATATAACAAGACAAAAAAACGCTTAGCCTGCTTTGTGGATCATTTGATTCACACAGTCAGCAGGTATGTAAGAGAACTCTGAAAAACTTACGAAAAATGTAGCCTTGAGTTAAAAAAATGTTAAAACGTCATTTCGTAGTAAAAATAATAAAGCCTAAAAATCCACGATCCAAATCAGAAAGTTAACGGCTACTGTGATAATATGTTACTTTCATGAAAAAAAGGAAAAAGTAAACTCCTATCATTCGAAATTGAAATAGCAAAGCAACAAAACAAGCTATGTTCCCAAAATGTAACTTACATTTGGGTTTCTTCGGATTCGGACGTACTTGTGGTGGTTGTATCATCTGTCGCGTTCCCGCCAATACCCGGAATACGCTCTGTTTCGGTGTCAGTATCACTGCTGGCGTTCCTATTGTTGATGCCCAGCGTAAAATCGTCTCGTGGAATTGGTTCCCGTCCTTCGCGGATTATCACATCCGGTTTCGGTTGTTCCGGGATGTCTCTTGGCTTTATTTTGGCTCCTATTTCTTTAACTTTTATTACGGGAGAACTTGAACCCAGTGGCTCATCGTCTTCGTCCTGGGTTAGACAAACATCAGTTTCAAAATTGTCATAATGTCTGTAGGTGGGCTCGGATTCCTCGCCACTGTCCCCTGTGTCTGACTCCTGTATCCCGGGTCTTAAACAACTTCCGTTGGTGAATGACTTAGACCCGTGTTCTGCACTATGCTTGTGACTCATTGTTGTCTTGTAAATGTTGAAAGACAGTGAGTTATTTCTGTTTACTGTCTTCTGAAAAAAGAATCTGCAACTAAAAGAAAATGGTGTGAGTATATAATTATCGAATGAAATCATTTCTGTTTACTGTCTTCTAGAAAAAAAATCTGTCACTAAAAGAAAATGGTGTGGGTATGTAATTATCGAATGAATTAATGTCGGAAAGGTTGAGACAGTAAAATCAACTATTATTTCCCTCTTGATTTCCAAAACGCGAAAAAGGGGCATCGGGACATTTGCGTAAAGTATCATCTAGGATCAGGCTTATCCAAGGCGGCATTTTAGGACTGCTCTAGATTTTGCAGCAATGCATTATAGCAAGAAAATAATCACATAGTAAATTGTTGATCCATAGAACCAGTTTTATCTAACAACCCACCGAATCATGAAATAAACTGGTCCTTTGACAATACGAAATGGACTACTAGCAAAAATTATCGACTCAGGTCAGCCTGCGCGGACTGCGCAGGCTGACCTGAGTCGATGCTTTTTGCGATAAAACCCTTTATCAAAGAAGATTGCTCATTTTTATCTTACGGACTTGGCTAAACAAGTGAACAAGATCGCGGGTTGTGTGTAGTCTGGTCTTGATCTATGTGTTCTCCAAAAGCCCTTGTTTTCATTATGGCACGAAGATGGATAAAAGAAAATCCGCAAAGTATTCAAGTATAAACAACCATCATAAAGTTATGATGAATTTCTCTATAAGAAAAAAATGAATTCTATTTATTTCAGCCTTCTCAGAAGTACATGTAATTTGCCGTTAAATGCATCGAAGTAACACGATTTTCGGGACACGTCCACAGAATATGTGCAATTTTCTGTGCTTATTTAAATACTTTTACAGCCGATGTAAATAGGCTGAAAAGAAATAAAAAAAGAAAGACAGATTCTTTTTTTTTTTTTGTAAATGAAAGATAAGGAGGGAGGCGAAAAGTTAGACCAAAAGACTACAATTTTATTCCTTACAGTGCAAGGTCCTTAATCTTTAAACTACTATGCGCTACTGGGTGCATATTAGCCTGGCAATCAGGCCCTGCATTTAAGTCATTCAAATAAACAAGGTACACAACTACATCTGGTTTTTACGGGTTAGGAATAGAAGTCTTTCGAAAACATTGTGAGAAAAGGAGAAAATGCTGGTAACCAGCATTTTCTCCTTTTCCCACAATGTTTTCTACCCTATTATTTAGAAAAATAATCTTTTTAGCAACTGTTAATTTGTCATCTGTAAAATGCTTTCAAATTGGTCTGGTCCAAAATTTGACGTTTGGTAAAAGGTTAAGGGTTGACACAAGGTTCGATTTACGGGTCCAGACTCTGCTTCCTAAAACGAAAAACATATTTAAAGGTATACGAAAAGGCAAACATGTGAAACTTTGAAGAAAAATGGGAAAAATTAATACTCAACCGAAACACGAAAAAGCAAAAGCAAAACCAACAAACCTGCGATATCTCCTTCAAAGATCACTTCCACATTTTCTAGTGCACATTACAAAAGAAAGGCCTCTATTAGAACGCTAATTTTGTTGTATACATGCCATGCACGTGTTAGAAACTCTCTGACAAAGAGAAAACAGATTCTGTAATGCGATCCTCACTTTCAAATTAACCCTTTGCCTACTAAATAAGTGAAATGAAACATTTAAACCGACAAATAAAACCGAAGTCTTTTCTTTCAAAGGTAATAATGGGGGATTTATATCTCCTTTTGCAGATAGTCTAGATCAAGATCATACTGCACAAAACGTGCAGTCTTGTCTTGATCTACATTGTCTGCAAAATGTCAGTTAGTCGAGAGCTTACCAGCCAAGGGTAAGGATTTCGAGGTCGCTCAGTCGGCATCAGCCCTTCACTTTGATATATAACCAGTTGCATATTCACACTGACATGGATATTCATTGAACACAAACTAAATCGCTGATCGTTATTATTTTATACATGCAAACAGTTATGAAAACATTTCGAAAAATGATACGAGAGTTCCTTATGAGGGTTTGAAGTCTTTAGTACAATTTTTCTAGGTAAGGTATTTCCCCTGTTTCTTCAAAAAAAGGGTTAATTAAGAACAGATAACATAAAACTTAGGGGCTTTTCTATGTGTAGACAGTTCTTATGAACTGTTGTACTTCTTATCTTACCTATTTACTCTTTACCAAACGACATATTTTTCAGACTTGATCAAATTAACTTACCTATTTACTCTTTACCAAAAGACAAATCTTTTAGACTTGTTCAAATTAAAAGCATATTCAGGCGACACAAAGAGTGTGACTCCATTGTTGAAATTCGATTTAGGACGGGTAGAAACATTATGGTATCAGGAGCAAATTCTGGTTCTGCTATTTCCGGCAATGTTTTAAAAAGATTTCTTCTCAGGGTTGTTAAGGACTGAAATTTTCAACAAGTTTTACATTTCCAATTTTCGAGGCAAAATTTACCCTTTCAGTGCTAAACATATAATTTATCATCTGTAAGTGCTTTCAGTTTTTTCAAGTCTAGAATTCTGTCGTTTGGTAAAGACCTACATGTAGTAGGAGTTGAATCAGTTGTCAGGAAATTCAGGCTTGACCCTCGCAACGCTGGTTACGTAGGGGTGTCCATAGGCATGGCATACAGACCCTTGCTAAATTCGTCCTTGTGAAAAAAATGGCATTTTTTAAAGTTATCTATCTATCTATCTATCTATCTATCTGTATTTCTGTATATTTCTTTGTTTGCCTGTCTGACATAAACGTGATTTGTTTAATGGTGTAAAAGGTTCTATTGCCAAGAAAATCCCAGTAAATGATCTCGGGCATGTAATGAGGGTGATATGAGCTTATTTTAGCGTTTGACGTGAAATTATGATATAAATAGAGCTGGTTATTTTTGTACAAATAGACCTTTTGGCGCTGCATATTGTGAGAAAAACTAAAATGTGTACAATACACTACAGCGATTACGATGCCCTCGATATAGTTAACTAAAAGACGATTTCACCAAAAATTAATTTTGTTTAACACTTCAGCAAACTACATTTTGGATCAAATTTAAAGTGCATTGTATTTGAAGATAAATCTATGGTTGCTCGAATCTGTCTTTGATAGGATAGAAATTATTTTGTGAAAAAAAGTCTGGTCACCAGCATTTTCTACTATTATGCTCTCTCTCTCTCTCTCTCTCTCTCTCTCTCTTTTACAAAAATGTACTGGATTCTTTATGTGGGATTAATAACCAGATGTAAGCAGGAATAAATCAAATGAGTGGGTGATGAGTAATTCTATGCTTAATTAACTACAGTTCCTTAAAACTATACCTTGGCTTTACTTGCTCTTCCAGACAAATTTGTGTGCAGAATTAAGCGCCATTGCTAGGAAACATAATTATTCTCTTTCTGACAGATATACCGATATGCAATCCTTATCAAATTTTATATCTAAAATTATGCTTCCATTATTTCCTAAACCTTCTCCGAATAGGTGTTTTGTATAATACAAAATCTTTCACCAAAAGTGGACGGATCAGATCAAACAGCAGACTATTATTTCTGACCCTTAAATTTAACTTTACCCTATATACAGACAGTTTATTCCTTATCCTTATTGTCTCTGGAACTATCTAAGCCAAGACTGTGTATAGCATTCTACGGATAAAAGAATTGATTTTCGTGGTGTTTAAGTTTTCAAGACATACCATCTGAGGACGCCCAAGAATTCATCTAACCCATTACCACACAGTCCCTACTTTTGACGACCCTGAGAAAGAAGCCTTTAGAAAAAATTGTGGGTAAAAGGAGAAAATGCTGGTAACCAGCATTTTTTCCTTTTCCCACAAAGTTTTCTACCCTCCACAAAACAAATTTCAAGTTTTCAGTCACTTTTATTTTGTCGTCTGCAAATGCTTTCAATTTGGACTATCCTATAATGTTGTCGTTTGGTAACGTTGTGCTACCACGAGCCACCGTAGGCATATCTTGTGGACAGAGTAAACTAAGATTGTTCCAGAGTGTGATGATATAATGAATCGTAACCATTCTTGAGAATATTCTTAGTCTTATTCTTCAGAATTTTGTCCATGTGAAAGTAACAGGACTTCTTATTGGCTAATCCAAATGGTTTAGCCAATCAGCAGTCCTGTTACTTTCATGGTCATGAAATCTTGAAGAATAAGACCAAGAATGTTCTTAGGAATGGTTGGTGAATACAGGCCCTGGTCTTGATCTTGGCCTATTCTCTCCATTTACTTATAAAGCTTTATCATGCTTACAAGTGGCTGAAATCATCTTTCTATTCTGCCGTTCTACCTCAGCAACCAGTGACTGTACAAGTTTCTTTAACATAATGGCTTAGATCTAAAAACAAAATCGAGAAATGCTCGCTTTGTAATTGATCACTCTACAAGACAGCAGAAAAAGTGAAGGTATACATGAAACAACATTGTGTGTGTGTGTAGGGGGGGTGGGGTTGGAGGAACGACGAAAGACCCTGATAGCAAACGCGTCAGGATAAGACTATTATCACCCTGAGAAGGAAGCTGTTAGAAAACATTGTGGAAAAGGAGAAAATGCTGGTAACCAGCATTTTCTCCTTATCCCACAATGTTTTCTACTCTTGACTAAACAGATTTCAAAATTTCAATCAATACCTTACAGCTTGATGCTACATGTACCTCGATCAACACTGTCTGATAATGAAAGTTTTCTCCCAAATTATAACTTAAAGTTTCATTTTATTTCTTTAGCAGGATAAAGTTTAACAGATTTGTTTACCTCACCTAGGCAAAACTGCTAAAGTAGAATCGGGTCACATGTTATTTTTAGCGCCCTTTTTTACCCTTTTTCCTGCCATGCACCACTATACGTACATTTTGTAGAGAGTTTAGAGCCAAGATCAGGCCAAACATTCACAGAATGATTTTGGTTTTACATCCTTCCTTCCCATGTGGAAAGTTTATGCAAGCCTCGATCATTAGCAACTTGGTCTATTTTTAACATTTTTTTTTTTTATTGAAAATGCAAAAAGATGCAAATAAACCTACCCACATACTTTATATTTTCTCTCTAATTGTGAACACTATAGAAAACGATCCCGCTTTAAAAATACCCTGGGGAAGAAGATGACTTTTGAAAACAATGTGGGAAAAGAAGAAAATGCTGGTTACCAGCATTTTCTTCTTTTCTCAAAATGTTTTCAACCCAGTCAAGGAAAAACCCTTCCAACTGAATCACATCTTACTTGTCGTCTACAAATACTATGAGTTTGGACAAATCTAATATTTGATCGTTTAGTAAAGACTTAAAGAAGAGAAGGTTAAATAATTCGATTGTTACACCCATTATTTAATTCCCTGAATATCCGATTAAACACTAATCTCAGTTTGGGTTTTCTTACATGTAACAGATCCACGCCAAAGAATACTGAATCTTATATGTTCTTATGTGACCCAGAATATTTTATACATTTATAAATACAATAACGATATGAAGCAACGAATGGTGAAGATGAATATGAAAGAAGAGGATAATGTGGAATGAGTTGCTATTTCTAAAGAAAATCGAAAAAGGAAAAATTAGTGGCAAGGCAATATGCATAAAAACAAAAACATAAATGACCGCTGGTTTTAATATGTGGTATACACTTTCTGTGACGTTTTTCAATTCTTTCTATTTTTGATTTGGTGAATTTTTTTAACCTAAGATTTGTTGACTTGTGCCGATGGGGTAAGTTTTTGTCTTTCAGTATTGACAGCCCATCAATAATCTTTCTCTAATTGTCTGTCTATGTGTAAATCTATTTCGGTTATAACCCACCGAATGCTGAGGTAGGATGGTCCTTTAACATGCAGAACATTGCAGAACATTGTCCAGTAGTAAAAAGTATCGACCCAGTTCAACCTGCGCATGCTGACCTGGATCGATCCTTTTTGGCAATGCATTAAGCTCCCATTTAACAGATCATCGCTCATATACATATTGCAAATGAAGTTGAGAAGTTGAATAAGCAATTTCATTTTTCATTTAAAAAAATAGCATTTTTCCCGCCTCTTTCAAGGTCAAATACAACAAACTTCCGAGGAACGACCGAGTTGACCGTCTTTCTGCTCTGGGCCTGTATTGCTTACAACATTAGCCCAGGTACCATATATTTTTTTCTCATTGTTTACATATAAAGTTTTCTACATGTCTTTAGACACCGCTGGTCTGCTTTTGAAAGCATCGTGTCAAACTGAGATTAGCGGATAACAATTGACTTACTTGCCTGATTGGCGCTTTCAAACAGAATTTGATTCTTTACAAGACGACAAAGTTTTTGTTTTGTCCCAGTGTACAGCATTTGCAGACGACAAACAAAATGTTAATAAGATTTGTCTCCTATGTCATAGAACACATTGTGCGAAAAAAAAGAAAATATACTGGTTACCAACATATATTATATTTCAAGTGTCTATTTTTAGAAATGTTATGGGTAAAGAAATGTCGTAATTTAAGCTGGGGGGAATTATTTCCCCGTCACAATGAATATTTTCCTCCTGCCGAAAATCTGGAACTACTTTTTTTTGTTCTCCTGTTAAAAGTGTTAAAAGTGGCATTCGTTGACAAAATAATTAGAGGAAATATAATATATGATTTATTTCATCAGCTTGTGGTTAATATGGGGAAATATTTACCTCAAAAAAGAAAGATCCACGAAAATAACTCGTGCCCTAAGGCACTTGATAATATCGCATACCTTTCCCTTTTTCGGCAAATAATTCCCCATGTTGACCACAAGCTGATGAAATAAACTCTCTTTTTTTTTATTTTTTCCGCAATGATTTTAAAAGTCCTTTTTTCCTGGGTCGATAAAAGTCGGCATTGCAAGGTAACGGATCGAGTCAACTTACTGCAACCGTAATCTTATGTACATGTATGTCTTTTCCGGGTTTTACCAGTACTAGGCTGGGGCTTTGCAATATTTTACTCAATGGCACCAAACATGGCCACCCCTCTTGAGCTGGGATTTAACCAAGACTTTCTTGTGACAAATCAAACACAAAGCCACAAAGCTTCGAATTTTCTTTTCCGTCAGACTATTTTCGTGCTTATTGCATAAAAGGTTATTCAAACCTTTCTATGCGTATATAAGAAAGTGCTTTGGCTAAACAAATCTACAGTTAACCCTTTACCAAACGACAAAATTTTAGACCGCTCCAAATAGAAGGCACTTGCAGACGACAAAGTAAACAGGACTCTAAAATTGAAAATTGTTTCCAGCAGGGTAGAAAACATTGCGGGAAAAGTAGTTACTTTTTTAATCGTAGAACCTATTTGGTTGTCTCGGTTGACGTGTTGTGGACAAATTTTTGTTTCTTTTTTTTTCAATGCGTTTTTGTGTAAAGGCAGTTACGCCCCTGTAAGTTGTACTTTCTGATCCTTCAAATACCGCTTTGTTTCCCACAGCCAACGGCCAGTGTTCTGGAACGACTTTGGTACTCATTGGAAATGCCACGTATCAAACGTTTACGTCGCCCAATTATCCTTTTAATTACCCAAAGTAAGTATAGTTCTATTCACTTATCTTTATATTAATAAGCGAGACTCAATTCACTGTTGCGGAAAATGTAGATCAAAATCAGAGTGCACAAGACGTGCAGTGTCATTTTGGATCTATATTGTCCGAAATGATGAATTTGTTTCAGCCGAAAAAGACTGACCTCGCATTTTTATGACTTTGCTATCGACTAGATACATGTTTTTTTAGGTAATTCATATCGCATTTTTTTGTTTCATTAATGTTGTAGCCGGTAGCCATCTTGTTCTGCATCATTCAAATATAGACACTTCGTTATTTGTTTATTGCCATAGGCAAAGATAAAGGCTTTTTTTTAAACAAGGTGGCAAGAAGATACTTGCGGACGACAAATCAAATGTTGCCCAAATTATTTGATTTCTTTCTTAATGCATTCCAAATGTACGATTTCTCAGGGTCGTTAACAGTCGGGATTGTGTTGTAATTGGTTAATATAAGAAATGCCAGTTTTATGTTCATTCCAGCAACCTAAACTGCATGTGGCTGATCCAGGCCGAGAATATAACAGACGCCATTCGACTAGACATTGTAGATACAGCTATCGAGTACCATGCCGATTGTGCGTATGACATGGCTGAAGTTTTCGATGGTGAGTCAATCTTTATTTAAGCAATTAATTACTGTGTTGGTCGTTAATATCGTATGCATTTTTTTGTTCAATAAGATTAAGAGTGAAATATTTAGAAGGGAAATTGCTATGAAAATGTATGTATATAACGTGCACATTGTATCTGCAACTCGTATACTTATTGGTTGGGATAAAAATAGAGTGCTTTACCCATACAGATCTACGTCTTAAATTGACACAGCGGAGCAGACAGACGATCTGATAATGCTTGATTAGAGGGGGTGTAATTAGACACGTCGATTTGGAACCCCATACGTACTGCATTTGCAAATGGCGGGGTAAAGGTACAGGTACAAGTATATCGCTGAATAAAGGTGCCAGACGAAATTATCGATTGAAACAATCAGAAATAACAGAAAGCAAATTCTTGAAACGTGAAGAACGTTTGTATTCAAACATTATTCAATATAAAATAGTGCTTGAAAGAGGTACATCTTTGAAATAGAGTGGGAAATAAAATTGGAAGTGAGCAGAACTTCTATTTAATATCTTTAATTGGGTAGGCAAATTCCGTGCCTACTCATTTTAGTGATAGTAGATTAGTTAAAACATTATATTTTTTACTTGTAATTCACACAGGTCCAAATGTGACGTCAGACTCTCTCGGTAAATTCTGTGGTATTTCCAAGCCAACCTACGTGAGTTCGAGCAACTATTTGACGGTGACATTCACATCTGACTATAGTTTGTCGTCGAAAGGTTTTAAAGGAAAATATATATCCGGGGATCGTGGTAAGAATCTACCTGTCTGTCTGTTTGTCTGTCTGTGTGTCTTTGTGTCAGTCTGTCTGTCTGCCTGTCTAAATTATCGACCCATGCCAAGTAAAAAGGAGGGTTAGTGCATCTGCAGTCCATGCAGGCTGACATGTGTCGATACTTTTTTTGCAATTTATAAATTTTCTACATGTCAAAGGACAATTCTAACTATAGGTACAGGTCATTGTTACAAAAATGGATTAATCAATCCATGATCACGTGATCACTTGCTTAGAACAATGCATCAAGGAGATGCATTAACTCCCCCTTCGTCAGATCATGACTCGTTTGTTTGTGAAACCCCAACTTTGGTCAGCAAGAGCAACAACCCTTGATAATTCTCTGTGGATTACAGTTTATTTACAGTGTTCTAGGTGTGAGGAAAAAGAACGACAACGAATCGCCATGCACTAGTAATTCTGTATTATCTACAGTCTGTCTGTCGTCTGTATACCTGATGTCTGTCTGCCTGTCTTTCTTTTCCAATTTTACCATGCATTCTTACAAGATTACAAGTATTTACGGTTTGTCCATCTTATTAGTCAAGAGAACAGGCATGTGGGTAAGCGATCTACATCAACTGAAAGTGCATTTCAGGACAATAGTTGCCTTGCGGACAATGTAGATCAAGATCAGACTGCACAAAACGTGATCGATAGACACAACCAATTAATTGTCTTTTATTTTTTTGGCATAATGGTTTAGCCAATCAGAAGTTGTGTTACTTACAAATGTAAAAAAATCTGGAGAATAAGGCAAATACTGTTCTTAAGAATGGTTGGTGAATACGGGCCCAGATGTCTATTTTCTTCGGCTTTCACCTATCATTGTATACGAAGATTATGATGTATCACTACCGGTTGAAATTAGCACTTGATAGAAGTATATAAAACAAATGTCAGTTATTACCTCTCTTCTAAAGCAACAAATGGCATCAAATTCTAATCTATTTTCGCAGATTCGCTCTTAGATGACGAAGAAGAAACCCAAAAGCTAGATTTCGTCGTGATAGCTGTCGCAGGCGTGGGTGTGGCAATACTACTTTTTACAATTGGTGCAGCAATCTATGCATGTCATCAGGTCAAAAAAGCCAAACGGTCAAGGACAGTGCGTGCCTTGGAGCCACAAGATGCCTTACCTGCCTACCAGCTGGAATATATTAGACCTAGCGGTCCCCCATCGTATGCCGATTTTTACGCCTCCTCCATGTCACCCCCTCCAGCATATTGTGAGGTTGACCCAAATCCACAACCAGGACCTTTTAATACTTACAGAATGCACATGTGTAATGACATGCATAATGCAAACAATCAGGGGAGACTTGGACCTGATGTCAATGCTAATACACATTTTGTGAGACCAGGGTATACACGTGGGACAGCAAACCATTCATTGGTTACCAATTCAGGGCCAAATGGTCAAATGGAAGCCACGCCCTCCCCAGGACCTCTTCAGCATGTTCAGGTTGAACCCCAGCCTCAGTCAAACAGCACCGATAGCGAACAAAATCCAGGGCATACGACAGGGTACCAGCAGGCAAACGAATTATCCAACCAGGTTCCGAATTCTATGGCTCCACCAGAACAAACAAACACTGGTAGTTCGCCTACAGTTCCCGAAAATCCAGACAGTAATTTGGCACGCACAGAAAGTGTGCGCGCTACAGGAGTGAATGGTACAATGTCAATGCAGGGTCCGGTTTCAGGTTCGAATTTAGAGAGACGCGTATCGGACGTGTCAGATATGTCCTTACCACCTTCACTCTATTCCGGAGAATCCTCATCAGAAGAAGAGGGTGCCAACGTGTGATCTCTACATCTTCGTAACTCTTTCAAAGATGACATTTTAGATTCGCCATCATTGAAAACATGAGCAGACAACACAGAGACTGTACATAATTAGATCTTAGATCTAAACCACCGAATATGGTGAATTTCGTATGTTGAAAAAAGGTTTTAAAATCGCAAAACTTTGGTTTCAATTACGACTGGAAACTTAAAGAAGTAACGACATATCGTCGGTTTACTTCGAAAACCTCGTAACTACAGCTTGTTACAAGCTGTAGTTACGAGGTTTTTGAAATAAACCGACCATATACCTGACGGAAATTACGATAAAACTCGTCTTCCTATTTCAGTAAATATCGATCTCGAAACATCACGATCAACTCAGGACCAATTAAAACAAATTCGCAGAGACGACATTGAAACAAATAAATCTGAGTAAATTAGGATAACGCAAGTCTGTAATACGCCTTTTAGAACACTTATTTCTTGTGGTCAGTTGTAAAATGCAAAACAAGTCATCAGCAGTAGACATGGGAGCTTTGGGCTTAGTGACCTTTTTCCTTTTGTGAAATGACGGTATCTGGCTATTCTGAATATTTATTTGGGCCATGCTCTGGGAAAGGGTGGCTTAATGCATCTGCGAAAAGTATTAACCAAAGTTAGCCTGCGCACTCCACGCAGGCTAACATGTGCCAATTCTTTTCGCTACGAACCCGTATCACTAAATCTTTCGTATGTCCAAGGACGAGTCTATCCCATGATTCAGCAAGCCACTAAAAATAGTGGATCCATAATAATGTGATAGCTTGATTTGTAGAATGGATCACGGAGGTTCTTTAGGCGCCCTTTTGCCAGATCGCACTTCATTACTTATTATATTTTCTGTTGATAAAATTTTTTGAACCTACAACACTGAAGTTCTTGGTTTTTTTTATCCCCTTGCAGACCATAACTGATCTTTGAAACTAGAGTCAAATGTGTTTCTCTTGGAAGACAGTGTCACCTTGTAACACATCCAGACCTGTTTCAAGCCAAAAGTAAAAACCAAAATTTTGCTATTTTACAGATATTTTTTGAGGTATATTGTCGGACAATGCAGATCCAAGATCAGACTACACGTTCTGTGCAATCTGATATTGATTTACACTGTCCGCAAAAGGATGGCTATTTCAATTATTCTGCACTTGACAATGACCTATTTGAACAGCATAGATCAAACAAAACAAGCAGTCTGATCTTGGTACGATACCTTCCATTTGAACTGCCAAAAGCCTACAAAATAAAAATCGAGTTTTTAAGGACTGCATTTTCTACAGTCAAAACAAAAAAGGTAAAGGCCATAAGTTTAGCAGTTTCTCAAACGACAAATTTTAGACTCTACCAATTTCAAAGAGTTTGCAGACGACAATTTCAGATTTAATAAAAATGGCAGAAAGTTCTCCAAATGGGTAGAAAACACTGTGGGAAAAGGAGAAATTGCTCGTTATGAGCAATTTCTCCTTTTCTCACAGTGTTTTCAAAAGACTTGTACTGCAGACACGTAAAAACAAGGGCTTGTTTGGGAAAGGGTTAAAGGTCAATTCCAAGCAGTAGATGACAGAAAGAAAGATACATCACACACGATTAGTCATGTAACGAAGATTTATTTACTATATTATCTATATTAGTAACAAAATCTGGGACATCATCTAAATTAAGAAAGATGAAGCATTCAATACCTAAACACTCACTGAATATTTACACAGTCACTCATGTAATTAAACACCCAGTCAACAATTGTGTTTCACAGTGATTAATAAAAAAGTATGAAAACTCAAAATACTGATTTTATCCTTGACACCCGATCAAATAATTTCTAGACTGGCCCAATTTGAAAGCATAAGAAGACAACAAAGTAAATGTTCCTAAACTGATAGGACTTATCTCTGAAAGTAATCTATGCGAGAAAAGAAGAAAAGACTGTTTACCAGCATTTTCCTTTTTTTCCATATTGTTTTCAAGTCTTGTTCCTCGAATATTTTAAAATTAGAGATTGCGTAAAGTTTAGATGTGAATGTAAAAACTAGTTATCTACTTGCCAAAATCAATAAAAAATTAAACAAACATAAAACATTTGAACGAAAGGAAACAACCTATGAAACATAACAGGAAAATTCTAATTGCTTTTTGAAAGCAATTGTTCCTTTTCCAAAAATGTTTTGACCCTTAAGCTACTAATGCTAAACTCAAGGGCCCTTTAAAGACAGTGTAGATCAAGATCAGATTTCAGCCTTCCCAGAAGTACATGTAATTTGCCGTTAGTGCATGGAAGTAACACGATTTTCGGGACACGCCCACAGATTATGTGCAATTTTCTGTGCTTATTTAAATACTTTTACAGCCTATGTAAATAGGCTCAAAAGAAATAAGAAATAAAAAAGAGAGACAGATTTTTTTTGTAAATGGAAGATAAGGAGGTAGGCGAAAAGTTAGACTAAGAGACTACTATTTTATTCCTTACAGTGCAAGCTCCATAATCTTTGAACTACTATGCGCTACTGGGTGCGCACCTTTGTGGCCATTCTGTGCAACTGATCTTTAATCTACACTTTTTGATTTTGGTGACGATTAATTGGCATAATGGCTCTAAAATCGTAATATCTGGGTTTCCAACCATTGGCTATAGAAGCTTTCATTTCATTCATGTACAGCATTTTTCACGGTTTAACTCATTACCCAACGACAATATTCTAGGCTTGCCCAAATTGAAAGCATTTGCAGACGACAAAAAAAAGTGACTGAAAATTTGAAATTTGTTTTGTGAAGGGTAGAAAACATTGTGGGAAAAGGGAAAAATGCTGGTAACCAGCATTTTCTCCTTTTCCCACAATGTTTTCTAAAGGCTTCTTTCTCAGGGATATCAAAAGTAGGGACTGTGTGGTAATTGGTCAATCTACAAATGGGGCCATGTCAATCAAAATGTGTGAATCTTTCGTAATCAAGAGGCTCTAGGGCGAAGCCTCATTCAACAATTTACAACACAATTCTGACAACCCTTGGGAAGAGGGTTTTTGAAAATGTTGACGGTAAAGGAGGAAATGGCGGCAAAATTACCCTATCGAAGACAAAATTCGTCCATTGGGTTATCTTTGTCGTCTTCAAATATTTTGAATTTACGATATTCTAAAACTTTGTAGAGTATTATCCTAAACTGATAGGACTTATCTCTGAAAGTAATCTATGTGAGAAAAGAAGAAAAGACTGTTTACCAGCATTTTCCCTTATTTCCATACTGTTTTCAAGTCTTGTTCCTCGAATATTTTAAAATTAGAGATTGCATAATATAGGGTTTAGATGTGAATGTAAAAACTAGTTATCTACTTGCCAAATTCAATAAAAAATCAAACAAACATAAAACATTTGAACGAAAAAAAAACAACAACCTATGAAACATAACAGGAAAATTCTAATTGCTTTTTGAAAGCAATTGTTCCTTTTCCAAAAATGTTTTGACCCTTAAGCTACTAAGCTAAACTCAAGGGCCCTTTAAAGACAGTGTAGATCAAGATCAGATGGCACAGAATGTGCTGATCCTGAATCTACACTGTCAAATAAGGAGATATTTTTGTCCCAAAAATAGATTAGCAACATCTGGGTTTTCACTATCAGACTGAAAGTTTCATTAACCGATTTACCAGGCAAAGGGTAAAAATGTACATAAACTTCTGGGATGTACAAAGTTCTATTTTGTAAAGTAGAAGATAGTACAGTAATAGCTTCTGAATATTACCCTATGACATCTTTGTTCAGAATCTTAACTTTTTCTATACCACATCTGCCATGTCAGACTAACTAAACCTTTCTGTGTTTCACAAATCTGCAAATAAAATTATATTACCCAAACGTGTTCAAAAAAAGTTTTAAAAAATCAGGGAAAAGTATAAGTATTCAGCTTCATTACATGTGTGATACATTTATTACATTATTTCTTTGCTTCTGTATATCAAGTCCTCTGAATTAATTTAATCCTGAAATTCAAAATATGAAACCAACTTATTTCTATCACCCGAACCCAATACAACCCATTACAAAACTTAATTAACTTTTTACTGTTTAGTAGGCTTTGATAAACAGAAAGTATTTGCAGACCACATATCACACAGAGCTTAAATGACCGGTTTTGTTGTTGAAAAGGCAGAAAACAATGTGGAAAAAGAGGAAAATGCTGGTAATAAGCATTTTCTCCTTTTTCCATGCTGTTTTCAAAAGCTACTAGTAACTTGGGCTCATTTAAAAATGTGACTATTTATTTAAATCATTTAAAGTCAATGAATTAGTTGTTCAAGAGAGAATAATTACTGCTTGCAAACACTGCATAACAAATATCACACAAACCACTTCACAGAATCCTTGTTAAAGAAACAAAAATATGCATGAAAAAAAATTCATTTGGACTGATCACATGGTTCCGTGAAACTTCCAGGGAATAACCCTGTCTTGCCGGAGCGTTTAAGAGTGCCCTTATACCAGCCATCATCTCTCTTTTTGTGCACATATATGATATCTCCAATCTTTAAGTCCAGTTCAAGCTCACTCTGAGATGGGTAGGTTTCTATACATCGGAACCTAAGAAAAGGAACAAGTGAACAATATTAACTCTGTCCTATCCTTATTTTCAAAACCCTGAAAAAAAACACTTTGGGAAAAGGCAAAAATACTAAGTACCAGAATGTTCTCCTTTTCTCAGAATGTTTTTACACTTACAAAAACAGATTTCATTTTCCTAGTCAAAATTATTTTTTTCATCTGCAAATTACTTTCAATTTTGACAATTGTATATTTTTGTTGCTGGTGAAGAATTAATTCTGTCTTTACCATACATGACACAAGAAGATTTTGTGGACAATGTAAAACAAAATCAGACTACACAAAGTGTGCTGTCTGATATCTGATCATCACTGTCCAATGCTCTATTCTCGTTTATGAATTTACTGTCTCTTCATCTTGAAGCAAAGGTGGATTTGTATCTATTTGTTTGGAAGTAAAAGAGAATCAAGACCTTTTTCTGGGACCCTTTGCATAAAACCCTTTTGTACTGCTCTGATTCAACTTTTCAACACTAGCTATTAGGTTGACTTATGCATGTCTCAGCCTATCAGATGCTTTCTTTGTCTTGAAACTTGTCAGACTGAGAGAAGTTTGCACTGTTTCTTTTTCCAAATCTCTAAGAAAATGAAAAATACTTAGTAGTTGCAAAAGGATTATTTCAGTTCGATATACCCACTGTTTAAAACAAAAGTAATAACCTTCTTTGTATTTACATGTAGAAGGTATTTCATTTGCAGATCTAGCTCAACAATTTATTCTCATTTTTTTTTTCTGTTTTTGAAAATTCAGTTTCCATTTTCAATTATGACTCAGCTTTTGCAAGTAAATACTGAGTGTGTGGGAATTTAAAACCATGCCCTTTTCTCAACCTTTAAAGTAGTAGCTTTCAAAACAGATAATACGCAGATAAAACAAATACATAGAGCATATTTGTATTTTTTTGTAGTTGTTTTTTGTGACAGATTATAGTTTATTTATTGAGTGATCATTATTTACAATATTTTCACAAATGTCACAGCCACTTGTAAAAATAATACCTATGATGTTCACCAGATGAAATTAATTGTGATCTCACCAAAAAAAATCCACTATTTATCTCATGCTTCTTATCCATTTTTTTTACTTTCATCAAAACTCAGTACAAATGTGTTTGGCTATTCCCCTTGGCATTCTTCCCCCCACATAACAACATAACAATGAATTACCAAATCTTATAAATTACTGAAAAGCAAGAAGTAAAAATACTTACTTCTCTCTTAACACTGGTTTTGGTCTGGTAGGTTTAGGCTGTTGTTGCATTGTTGAGTCAAAAGACCCGGATTTTTTGTGACCACCATTTGATGAGTTGTGTCTTACTTCATTGGAATAGGAAGCTGATCTGAAATGAAACACAAAAAAGTGTTTAACTCTTGACCAAACCAAAATATTTTAGACTTGTCCCTAATCAAAGCATTTACAGACAACAAAATAAAAGTAACTGAAAATTTAAAATTTATTTTTGGGAATGGTAGAAAGCATTGTGGGAAAAGGAGAAAATGCTGGTAACCAGCATTTTCTCCTTTTCCCACAATGTTTTCAAGAAGCTTCTATGTCAGAGTCATAAAAACATGGATGCCATCATAATGCACTACAGGTACGATTGTTGTGTTTCTAAATGCATTGATTTTCAAAAACATGTCAGTCTCTTTACAATAGATATACAATGTACATTGCTGCTAACTTTCACACTTCTAAGCAAAACAAACCACCGCCAAAGTTTTGACTTGTTTTATAAGGTTTTCCTGCAATCTTGGTCATCTCCATCTGCATTGATCCTCAAGGTCTGCCATAACACTGATTTACTTGTTCACAATATGTACACATGGTGTGATTAATACTGCCTTTTATTACTCAATTGATCTTAGATTTCTCATTTTCAAACCATTTACAGAAGACAAACATGATGAGATTTTTCCTGGAAAAGGTAGAAACACTAGGGGTAAAGGAGAAAAATCTAGTCACTGGTATCTTTCTTTTGCTCACAACGTTTTCAATGTTTGCTTTCTCATGAATGCTAAAATTTGGAATTGTTTGATTGTAGTTAAACCCTTCCTCATACAATCCCAAGTTTTAACAACCCTGAAGTAGAAGGCTATTGAAAATATTGTAGGAAAAGGAAAGCCAGCATGTTCTCTTTTATCAAAAATGTATTCAACCCAATCAAAGACAGAAATCATTTAAACTTCATTCAATTTACCACTAGTAAATGCTTTAATTTGGTTGAGTACAAAATTTTGTCGTTTGGCAATATCCAGAGCTTGTATTCACCAACCATTAGTAAAATATTTTTACTCTCATTCTAGATTAAGAAAACAACTGTCACTGAATGTGACTAAATACCCCTGCAGTGCTTTGACAGAAACTGGCTTTTTGTACACGGATGGACGGATGGACACATAGACAGATGTATAGACAGACACACAGACAGACAGGCTGATTCCAGTATACCCCCGAAAACATTAGTTTTGCGGAGTATGACAATACAATTTCTGAATGGCTCAACCATTTATCTATAACAAATGGTAAAGTAATTCAGAAGTTTTGTTTTTTCTAAATTTAAGAAATTCTAGAGAGTAGGATTATGAATATTCTGAAGAATGGTTGGTGAATATGGACCCAGTTTACCTTGTATGTACCACACTAGAGTCACTAAGTGAGGATACATCTATATCACTTGTCTTTGTCTTTTTACTCTTTCCAGCAGAGGTCAGTCTTTTCACTAAACCAAGTTTTTCCTTCTCCTTCTTCTCTTTCTGTGGATAAAATTAATTTACAGACATTAATCATGATGGAATGTGTCAAATAAGAGTTATATAGAGATACTTATATACTTGCTCATGGTAAGTAGAAGAAACGTTAAGAAGAATACATTCTAATTAGCATTTAAAAGAAAATCTTGCCGAGTTCATACAGAAAGCTAGTTCCTCAAAACAAATGACCAATTTATATTTAGAAAACTTTATAGAATTTGGATCATTCTAAAGCACCTGCCATTAGCATAAGCTTACCTGAAGATATATTTGGACATATCTACAACAGAGACTTGTTAAATTCATAGGGAGAGTACAAGAAGCACAAAAGGAGCGAAGCCTTTATTTTGACATATCATTTTCCTGGAAACTAACATCATTAATATCTAAAATGGCTCCTTTTCTTCAGCTGTCTTCAATGTGAAATAGCAAAACTAAAACTTGAGGTAGTACCTTCTGAGATAATTTTTCTCCATATTGCAAAACTCTCGAATACAATGTTGCTTGCTATTGGCAATTTCTCCTTACTGCAAAGTTTTGATGCAAATTAAAGTAATGAACTTGTTGCTTTGCTCAATGTATGTATACAACTTTAAACAGAGGTTAACGAAATCTGTAAATTTATGTCTGAGAGAAAATGAGTTAAGTCTTAACCAGAAGACAAAATACTAGACCTTTTGACAAGAAAAGCATTTGCAGACAGTAAAATTGTGATGATAAAATGATAAAATTTGTCTTTCAATGGGTAAAAGGAGAAAATGCTGGTAAACAGCATCTCCTTTCTACACACGTTTTCAAAGGTCTCTTTTCACTGGATCATTTAAGTATTGCTCTGTCTGGTGAAAGCTTAAGAGATAAAAATTCATGAATTGGTTCTCACCTTCTCTTTCTCCACACCAGTAAGCTGCAGTGCTGATGAGGTGCCAGCCACTGGCGCAGATTCCACTTTTCCTTTAACTCCTAAAGCTACATTAGGTGGAGTTATTTGACCTGATGCAGAGAGAGCATGTTTCCATACAGGACTAGTACTACCAAGATTTCCACTTAAGGATGTATTACATACATCAGTGATTTCTTTAGCTGAGGCCATACTGGCTGTGTTTGGACTCAACGACTTCGAAGCTCTGACGTAACGAGTTGTTTTTGAGGTGGTTAAAATGGGACTGTTGTCTTTTGACATAGGTGGATTTGAAATTGCACTCGATTTTGCACCTGTAATGTTAAAATCATCATAAGATCTACAGTTGCCTTGTATCTATATACAAAATGAAAACAGAAGTAATAGAAAAAAAATATTGAAAAAGTCAAATGATCTGGCATCACACATTAAAAACAATAGTATTGCATGCTAGTGCCTATACTTGTTGCTTTTACGGTGAGATTGAGTTTCATTATAAAAAAACTTAATTAAAAAAGTGGCATATCAGTAACAAAATATTTTGATGTTCCTGGCTTTCTCATTATGGGTCCTCTTTTTGATAGTTAACAACAAGTCTGAGTTTCAAGTACATGTACATGTCAATATCTGTAGTTATGACAGAGGCATGAAATATAATAGTTTTTGCACAAAGGATACCACTATACAGATTATGACAGTGCAATGACAATAGCTTGATGTTTTCTTTCCAACAACCTAGCAGCTAAATAACCAGAATTTTTGAAGGGAAAAAATGTGCAATACCTAACAGAACATACACAGACATTACAGATAATACACACATGGCTTTTCTATAGACAGGAACAATCAAATTTTACACCCATCCAAAGTGAAAGCATCTGCAGCAGACAAATTTGAAAATGGTATGAATGAGTGTTTGTTGAAGAGGTAGAAAAAATTGTGGGAAAAGGAGAAACTATTTGTTACAAGCATTATCTCTTATTCCCACGATTCTTTAAAAAGGCATCTTTGAAATGGTAGTAATAAACCTCGCTTTAGTCGATGGAATTTGTTCTTTGTCTATATAAACGATGCAGTCGATCTTGGAGGAGGTAATTTTCAGAATCAGTCAGGCGTGTACATACCTCTTGTGTAATATTCTCGGTGGCATTTCTATTTTTAGCCACGGGGTCAAGAATGCATGACATAGGTATTGGTCTCGAGCAGACGATATCTGATGAAAGTAGGATTGTCAAAACAGGGTGGAAAAAAGTATTGTGGGAGTAGATGGTTATTTTATGGTGTAGCATGGTCAATAGCTTCAAAAATAGGGTGACTAAAGGCCTTCTCTTTGTAATCTCTTTCCAGCAACTCAAGAGCGACACTGAAGAAAGTCAGTCTATTTCTAACCAGTGCAGTCTCTTTCTCTCTCTCTCTCTCAAATAGTCCGGGAATGTAATATAATAGGGCATTCTGTTTAAACTTCTCCATCAATATCCTTTTCGAGCTGAAAGATTGAAGAGTGGGGGGAATGAAAACAAGAGCTTTGTTATTTACATGTTTTTTTACAAGTATTTACATTTTGAATTTCACCATGTCGATCAGATCAGCCATCCACAGATCCTCTTTTCCCACACTAATCACGTGGTTTCTTTGAAATCGTCTTCTGACGGGTTTATGTAGACTGTAGGATTCATGATTATGAAGGAATTTATGAATGTGATACATGCCAATATTGAAATTTCCTTCTTTTTGTACCACGCTGTACAGTTTCTGTGGTCCTACAAAGCTTGCCGAATGGGACGGGTCATAGTGAATTGTTTCTAAATAATCTTCCCACGGTACCATGTTCGTTCATTGCCAGGTCACCAAGTATACTGATGGAACATTGTTGTGTGACATACACTTATATCTGTTCATTGTCTGTTTCATCGTCACTGTTATTCTCGCTCTCATCTTCCGATATTTCTGTGTCAAAAAGGTCTTCAAAACAACCTCTACTCTTGTTTATGACCCTTTTCACAGCTGAAGACAGACCGACTCCCTTCTCTCTCAGCAGATTGATTTGTCGCACGATGTTTCTGTGCACTGAACTGTCTTTCAAGGGGAACCAGTAAACTTCCAGTAAGGTTGTATATCGCTGAAAGTAATTTTTTTCCTCAGCCGGTTTCACACGATCTCTTCTGGCCATGTCAGCAGCATCGTTCTCATTTTCTCCATCTGACAAATATCTATCGTATAATCTGTCGAATCTATCTTTGACTTTTTTCTTTGCCAATTTCCAGAGATGGTTATAGGCTTCGTTATCTTCTATAGGCCCATTGTCTTTATCCATGTCTCCGTCTATTTTCCTTTTCTTGGACTGTGTAGTTTTGAGGCACCACCCACGTTTAACCTGCCTCTGTACATCATGAACGGTGTCAAACAACAGTCCGCAATTGTCACAAGGTTGACCTTTTTCAGCCATTATTTCTTGCTGCTGCTCTTTGATGTGAACGGGTTCAAATCCAACGTCAGAATGACTAGCTTCTGGATGACTGTCTTGTTTTGTAGGTTCAATGGAGTGATCTGATTGGTTGTAAGGAGGTACTTCTGTTGCCAGATGTTGGTCAGCCCATGGGACCTCACTTTTTAATCTGTCGTTTTCAGGAGTGAATGATTTTAAATCCACCAATAAATAGCCATACGTTTTTTTTGTAGCCTTTTCAAACATTTTCATTATCTTCTCACTTTGACCAGGATACATTTGACGAGCCAAAGTCATCATGGATTGTCTGTTTATGGGGTTGTTAAAGAGTACCAGATAGTGGCAATTTCTTCTTGTGAGTCCGGTCCTTCGAAGCAAACAGGTTCTGACTGATGAAAATGACAGACAAAGATCTGGGATGGGACCCCTCCATAAATAAATCTATCACTCGCCTGTCCTTTCCAGCCTCTGAGAACAGATCATCTAATATCAATAGGTTGTTGATCCTAGGATCAAAGTAGTCATTGTCTTCCAGGTTTGGTGGTATGCCTTGAAAAAATTCGACTCTAGGAGACACGGTTCTATGGATATCGGTGTACAAAGGCTGCCATCTTCTATATAACCAAACAATTCTTTGTATTCCCGGTTTAAATTCTGGTCTCATGGTGTTGCACTACAGTCGAAACTGTCTTAAGCAGCCAACCAAGGGACAAGCCAAAAGTGGCTGCATACGACAGTTGGCTGCTTAACACAGATCAGATTAGCAAAAATATTTTCCATTCTTTCACAACAAATTTAAAATCTTCAATCACATTTATGATTTCACATTGTTGTCTGCAAAAGCTTTCAATTTGGACAAGTCCAATTTTTTTTTTAATTCCACTGCCGATGATAACTGTTGAAAACATTGTGGAATGAAAATAGAAATCATTCCTCATGAGCACCTTCACCTCTTCCAGTCTTTCTCTGCTATACATTTTTATTGTAATCAATAGATTTCCTTCGTTATCCAAGACCCATAATGTGTATATGTGAATATCCGAAGTTGACAGTGTTGACACGTGTGTATTTTAGGTCAATCGAGTTCATTGTTTATAAATAGAAATAAAGGTACACTTTTACCCAAGGTAAATCGATCGATTTGAAAACGGTCCGAGCAGATAGGCTACTTGTCAGAGTGGAATTAACGTTGTTTACCTCACGTAGATGTAAGCAGGTAAATTATGTTTTGAATTTTATCTACAAACGCAAAATAACATATTCATCGCAATCCCATGATGCAGACAATATTGAGCTAAAAATTAATAATCAACGAAAACGATGAGAAAATGCGAAGTTTTAAACTCTTGTGCTCAAACTGATCGGTAGTTCCAATCAATCTAAAAATAGACAACCTGCAAACCTGACATCACTGACATTCAACGTCAGCAATATTCGACGGGTTAGCCAGTATGACAGATTGCCTTGTTTGATCATATTTTTTCTTGTAGACCACAGTATTAGGAAACGAAAAAGAATAATTATTTTTTACTGTCCCAAAATTTACGCAAATTACGGTACTCGACGCCATTTTGGAAATTGGTAACCTCGTTTTCAATAGTAATGTAAAGCATTGCGGGGAAGCAGCGTCTATCTGCCTATCGAATAGCAAAGAATAGCCCGCTATGACACCGTTTATGCAAAGTGTACACCTACACTATGAAGTTCAACTGTTTATCACACATGTTGATTGGTATAGTGTCACGGTGTATGCATACGAAGCCAGACGTGTTAATTAATTTTTCACACCACCTGCTAGCAATTAGTCAGGTTGCGTGACCACTTTATGGGATATGCTTTAAGTGTAATTAAGATCTTCAAATGTGACCGCTGACCACATATCACAGTTTACCGTTAATTAAAGGACTTTAAAGAGTTAATTTGCACGGGCGGGCCTGAACTGACCGTTAATCACAGATTGGCCGCTACGCACGTATGACCGCTAACTCAGATTCGCCTGTATATCTTTTACTATAGTAGTCTTACCACATGCTAGAAAAGTAGAAAGAGAAAATGTACTCAGAGAACCGACTATCAACATTCACTTCCCTAAATAAATAAAAATATTTTAACAAAATAAGTCATATTTCAAGAATTGAAATTACATGTCGGCACCGAAATCATCATGGTAAATGGATGGTATAATGTTGTGACTTGTCTTTGAGACTGTACTTCTGCTTCTGTAGGTAGAGGGTGAGAAGGTCCTTCCTGTACAGAAAGACTAGGCCGAAACACCTTATTGATATTCTCGTGCATTTGTTTCCAATGCCTGGACATATTGTCACGCCTTATAAATTCTTTATAACAATCTGGGTACTTGTACATGTTGACTGCCCAGAGGTCGGTGATCAAATGATTGAATTGGCTGAAATTCTCTATTTCATTCAGTTTCGACTTAACAAAATGTTTAGAATTAATGCCGGAGGAACCCCTCCCTGAGAAGAAGGACGAGGAGGTGGAGGAAACTCTCCCTGAGGAGGAGATCATCCTCGTCCTCGTCCTCCTCCTCCTCGAGGCCCTCCTCCTCCTCCTGGCCCTCCTCCTCCTCTTCCTCCTCCTCCTCAAAGACGACTACTTTGATCCTAGGATCAACAACCTATTGATATTAAGACGATCTGTTCTCAGAGGCTGGACAGGACAAGTGAGTGACAGATTTATTTATGAAGGGGTCCCATCCCCGATCTTTGTCTGTCATTTCCATCAGTCGGAACCTGTTTTCTTCGAAGGACCCGACTCAGAGAAGAAATTGCCACTATCTGGTACACTTTAACAACCCCATAGACAGACAATCCATGATGACTTTGGCTCGTCAAATGTATCCTGGTCAAAGTGAGAAGATAATGAAAATGTTTGAAAACGCTACAAAGAAACCGTATGGCTATTTATTGGTGGATTTTAAACTATTCACTCCTGAAAACGACAAATTAAAAAGTGAGGTCCCATGGGCTGACCAACATCTGGCAACAGAAGTACCTCCTTACAACCAATCAGATCACTCCATTGAACCTACAAAACAAGGCAGTCATCCAGAAGCTAGTCATTCTGACGTTGGATTTGAACCCGTTCACATCGAAGAGCAGCAGCAAGAAATAATGGCTGAAAAAGGTCAAGCTTGTGACAATTGCGGACTGTTGTTCGACACCGTTCATGATGAACTGAGGCACGGTAAACATGGGTGGTGCTCCGAAACTACACAGTCAAAGAAAAGGCAAATAGAGGAAGACACAGATGAAGACGATGGGCCTATAGAAGATAATGAAGCCTATAACCATCTCTGGAAATTGGTGAAGAAAAAAGTCAAAGATAGATTCGTCAGATTATACGATAGATATTTGTCGGATGGAGAAAATGAGAAGGATGCTGCTGACATGGCCAGAAGAGATCGTGTGAAACCGGCTGAGGAAAAAAATTTCTTTCAGCGATATACAATCTTACTGGAAGTTTACTGGTTCCCCTTAAAAGACAGTTCAGTGCACAGAAACATCGTGCGACAAATCAATCTGGTGAGAGAGAAGGGAGTCAGTCTGTCTTCAGCCGTGAAAAGGGTCATTAACAAGAGTAGAGGTTGTTTTGAAGACCTTTTTGACACAGAAATATTGGAAGATGAGGAGAGTGAGAATAACAGTGACGACAAAACAGACAATGAACAGATATAAGTGTATGTCAATAACAATGTTCCATCAGTATACTTGGTGACCTGGCAGTGAACAGACATGGCACTGTGGGAAGATTATTTAGAAACAATTTACTATGACCCTTCCCATCCGGCAAACTTTGTAGGACCACAGAAACTGTACAGCGTGGTACAAAAAGAAAAAAAGTTCAACATTGGCATGTATCACATTTGTAAATTCCTTCATAATCAAGAATCCTACAGTCTGCATAAACCTGTCATAAGACGATTTCAAAGAAACCATGTGATTAGTGCGGGAAAAGAGGATCTGTGGATGGCCGATCTGATCGACATGGTGAAATTCGAAATGTAAATACTTGTAAATAAACATATAAATAACAAAGCTCTTGTTTTCATTCCCCCCACTCTTCAACCTTCCAGCTCAAAAAGGATATTGATGGAGAAGTTTACACAGAATGCCCTATTATATTACATTCCCGGACTATTTGAGAGAGAGAGAGAGAGACTGCTCAAGAAAGATCGTTATGATTGTTGAACTCACTGGTTAAAAATAGACTGACTTTCTTCAGTGTCGCTCATGAGTTGCTGGAAAGAGATTACAAAGAGAGGGCCTTTTGTCACCCTGTTTTTGAAGCTATCGACCGTACTACACAATAAAAAAACCATCTACTCCCACAATCCTTTTTTCCACCCTGTTTTGACAATCCTACTTTCATCGGATATCGTCTGCTCGAGACCAATACCTATGTCACGCATTCTTGACCCTGTTGCTAAAAATAGAAATACCGCCGAGAATATTACACAACAGGTATGTGCACGCCTGATTGATTCTGAAAATTATCTCCTCCAAGATCGACTGAATCGTTTATATAGACAAAGAACAAATTCCAGCGACTAAAGAGGCGAGGTTAACTACTAAAGGTCATGAG
This sequence comes from Tridacna crocea, assembly GCA_943736015.1. NCBI lineage: Eukaryota > Metazoa > Mollusca > Bivalvia > Cardiida > Cardiidae > Tridacna > Tridacna crocea. The sequence goes on along the minus strand of OX031063.1, from coordinate 31,781,802 downwards.
AACACTGGGTTGTTTGGTACAGAGTTATATACATGTAATTACCTGCACTGGTTCCTGTCAGACTTTGAGCCTGTAAAACCTCTTTACTGTTTCCATGTGCAACAGCCGCTGAGCTGAAGTCTCCCCTATCTGCAGTCTTAGACATATCAAATGCACTATTTGGTTTAGTTGAATCAGAGCTTGTGCCTCTAGATGGTGAAGACTTTGGTTTTTGAGTTGCCAAGGCAGGTGGTCTACTTGGCGCTTGTTCTGGAGGCCTTGCAGGAGGATGTGCTTTTGGCTTGACACTTGGGCCTTTTGTCATGTCTGATGCTTTGTTCACACTTGGATGTGACCTGCAATACCATGAACTCATTACTACACAATTCAAAGCTTTATCGACCCTGACGAGCACTTCAGGAAAAGGAATAATTGCTGGTAAATAGCATTTTCTCCTATACCAAATATATTTTCTACCCCTGTAAAAGCAAATTATTGTATCTGCTTCCCACTCTTAGTTTTCTGCTGTCTAGTAAAGAGTCTAATGTGTCAAATGTTTATCCATACAGATGAAAAGAGAAAAAAACATCATGCATTACAATGAATGCATTGACCAAAAAGGCAAATACTTCGTTCAGTCTACAATCTACTGTTGAATATTACTAGTTTTCTGCATCAAGAGACCATGGTAAAAATGTTCATTTAGCAGTCCTAAGAAAAAGTCCAAAAGAAAGGAGCCGTGCTCTGGCAACAGAGGCCTTAACCCATTACCATACAATCCCGAGTTTTTACGACCCTGTAGGAGAAGGCTTTTGAAAACATTGTGGGAAAAGAAGAAAATGTTGGTAACCAGCATTTTCTCCATTTCCCACCACGTTTTCTTCCCTATCAAAGACAAAAAATCATCCTTTCAGTTATATCTTATTTGTCCTCTGCAAATCCTCTGGATTTGGATCAGTCTAAATTTTTGTTGTTTGGTAAAGAGTTAACACATCTCCATGATGCATTACACCAAGGAAGACATTATAAAATCATGGAACCTCTAAAGTCTATTCTGTTTAACAACCAACTGAGCCATGATATAGACAGGTACACTGACATACAGAAAATTTAAGATTGCCAAAAATTAGTACCCAAACCAGCCTGTGCAGGCTGACATAGGTCAATATTTTACAGTGGTTCAGTGGGCCCTTTTTCAAAGAGCCTTTCTCAAATCAAAAATACATTACCTGACGGATTGTACATAATTTCCTGGGAAAACTCCGTTGACCCCGTCTTTCAGGCTTTGGCCTTTAAACCATCCATCCTGGCACTTTTCTGTAACACAGTAGTACTCTCCCTTGCATAACTCAATCTCATCCGGTCTCTGAGGTTTGTAATTATACATTGCCATGTACCTGCAATGCAACAATCTCTTATCACATCTATCATTTAACCCTTTCCCAAACGACAAATTTTGGACCCTTCCAAACCCCAAGAGCTTGCAGACGACAATTTTAGATTTGGAGAAAATGGCAGAAAGTTCTCAAACAGAGAAAAAAGAGAAATTGCTCATTACGAGCAATTTCACCTTTTCCCACAGTGTTTTCTAACGACTTTTACTGCAGACACGTAAAAACCAGGGCTTGTTTGGGAAAGGGTTAATTTTCATTATAGACCTATGGAAATAACTCCTGCAGATGGGTAAATTCTCCTGTCTTTCTGTTGACCTCATTTACTAAACTAAAAAATGGCAAAAAATGTTTACATAAGTTTTCTTAATCCACAATGATTTCACATTTTTTTTACTGTAACTTTAATTCATGTTCATTATTAGTATGGTGGAATAGTACAGTAGTTAAACCAATGTCTTTGCAATTCCTCTGCCAGTCATTATTAACCCTTTACCACACAATCCCTGCTTTTAATGACCCTGAGAAAGAAGCCTTTTGAAAACATTGTGGGAAAAGGAGAAAATGCAGGTAACCAGCATTTTCTCCTTTTCCCACAATGTTTTCTACCCAACCTAAAACAAATTTCAATTTTTGATTCAAATTACTTTTGTTTTCTGCAAATGCTTTCAATTTGGACCAGTCTCAAATTTTGTTGTTTGGTAAGGGGTTAAATGACACTGAAGTAACATTGTCATTACGTCAGAGGCTGCAACAAGAGAACTATAGATGCAATATATTTTGCATTAATTACTTACAGAGGAGGAGCAACTCTGCCTGGGTCTGCCCCAACTGGTTGACCAGTCCCACCATTAGTCCTAGTGTCTTGATTTACTGTAAGAGAGGCAAAAACATGGTACTGCTTGGTAAGGGCTTGGGAGTATGCAAAACATTCTATTGGATAAGCAGAATAATCAAAAGAACTTAACTCTGTACCAAATGATAAAATGTTAGACTGATCCATACTGAAAGCATCTGAAGACAACAATTTAAAAGTGTGTCAGTTTATGAAACTTGTCTTTGACAGGTAGAAAACCTTGTGGGAAAAGGAGAAAATGCTGGTTACTAGCATTTTCTCCTTTTCCCACAAGGTTTTCAAAAGCTTTCCTTCCCAGGGTCGTGAAAACCAGGTCTTGTTTGGTAAAGAGTTAATACACATATAAAGTAGTATTCTAAAGCCCTTATCAAAGTAATGCATCTTTGGGCTATATACAGTCACCATTCTAGATGAGCTGTGCTTTGACAGAAGTGGTTTGATGCATCTTTGTGATCAAATATACCAAACAAGTTATCACTTAACTCTTTACCAAATGACAGAATTATGGACTAGTCCAAACTGAGAGCATTTGCAGATGACAAAATAAATGTGAACAAAGAAATGAAATTTGATTTTGGAAGGGTGGAAAACGTTGTGGGAAAAGGAGAAAATGGTGGTTACCAGCATTTTCTCCTTTTCCTACAATGTTTTCAAAAGGCTTCCTTTGTTAGGGTTGTTAAAAGTTGGGATTGTGTGGTAATGGGTTAAACATCGAAACATACATCAGTAATTGCACTTGTGTAAAATCATTTTTTTGATTGGTCAGAATCAGGTCATGTGATGAAAAAACCATCATAGATGTACCATTTTTCGATGAACGCAATGAGACTACTTTCGGTTTTTCCAAGTTGTTGTGTATTATATAATTTTACATATTATATGAAAGCTGTTTATGGGCTATATTTAGAGTTTCATCGCTGAATCAGTCAAATGTAGAAAGACCGATTTCTTTTTCTTAAAAAAAAACTTGCAAACAGAAAACTCCCAAATAAACAATGGCAAATTGATGGATGTTTATCTTTATTTGCATCATAAACAAAAAAAAATACATTTTGCCAACAGTGAATGGAGTATCTGAATGATGGACATCATCAGTTACATCATTCTAAACGTCAGCAGTTGATTTTCCATGAAGGCAAGGTCAATGAATTAACCCTTTCCCAAACGACAAATTTTGGACCCTTCCAAATAGAAAGAGTTTGCAGACGACAATTTTTGATTTGGAGAAAATGGCAGAAAGTTCTCAATAAGGGTAGAAAACACTGTGGGAAAAGGAGAAATGGCTCGTTACGAGCAATTTCTCCTTTTCCCACAGTGTTTTAAAAAGACTTTTACTGCAGACACGTAAAAACCAGGGCTTGTTTGGGAAAGGGTTAAATTTAGTGCACTATGTATACCGACTATTTACTCTTGCATAAATGAAGTTAATTTCTTGTTTCATGACGGAGTTACTCTTATTTTTTTTTTATTTTGGGGGTATTAGGTTAAAAAAAAACATGGATAAGAGATGACTATCGGCCAGGAAAAAAGTCATCATGGATTTAATAGAAAGTGTAGTGAAAAGAGTGTTAGAGAAAGGACCAAAAGAAGTGAATACACTGTGTTATGAATTTTTGAAACGTTAGAGTGATAGGGACAATATTTGAAACAAGCCTAGAACTTGGAAACAAAAAAAACTGAAGAATTAACAGCTGTGAAACTAATCTTTTTTTACGCCCTTATAAGTGGGTCACAAAACATCGTCCAGTCAGCCTTGAGCTCAGATATTTAATTGTACTGTTCATAGGCAGAAGTTTTTTTTTTTTCATTTTGTTTGAAGAATCATCAAAAGTATTGATTTCAAAGCCAGCAAAATGGCCACCAAAAAACTGAAAAAATATGTTGGAAAGCTAAAAGTAAAGTGTGTATTCATGCCCTGGCTACCAAGTGACCACCAAGGAAATTAACTTGTCTTTTTTGTCATATATGTCCGTGATTTTTTCTCTCCATCATGTTTTCAAAAAGTGATTCAAGTTAACAGCATGTGCAATTGAGTGCAGATTTTTGAGTTTTCATTCAGATATAAATGCAATTGCCATTACATGGCTTGACATAAAGCCCTTTGGGTTTGTTTGCTATGTAATAAGGCAAATTGCATTTTTTATCTTGATGAAAACACAAAAATCTGCACTCAACCATTAATTAGCTCTGCTGTTTTCGAAGAAATCATCAAGGTATTTCTATAGCCCTATAATCATCTGTGTAGTTGTTTGTCATGCAAAATCTTCGACAATTTATAATAACCCTGTTATTTAATTCAACCTAAGACTTCATAACTCGCAAAGGAAACCCATATGACAAGGGTAGGTAATCATCAAAGTATTTTTGATACAGTGATGTCCTTTGATTTCACATACACTTTTCACTTCATTGAAAATCAAGCAACTGCAGCAGAGTATTGGCATCTATATGCCATGCTCCTTTTTAGTATAACAATCAACTAAATCTTGAGATACAATGACCTTTGTCGCTACTTTTTCAGACGTATCTAACATTATTTTCATACTGCATGTCTCAGATCTTTATTGAAAAATATTATGTCTCTAAAAAACTGAGAGCAATACTTGGAAATCTGACTTTTCATAAAGATCAGATTTGTTGGTTTGCATGGCCCTTGGTTCTTTTATACAGAAGCTATGGGTTTAGAAGAAATACAATACCAGATTCATCTCTTGAGGTTGAAGGAATTTCTGGTGATTCTCTAGACACAACGCCTGAATGGTTGGAAAAGTCTTGTATACTTGGTAGTGAATGTCTTTTTGTTTGCTTTTCCAAATGGGAAGCTTCGTGCTCAATACTCAAGGTTGTGTGGGTTGTTGCGGAATTTAAATCATCCTTCTTCACAGATTTTGGGTGGGCTGGTGTTTTGGGACGCTCTTTATTCCTAACCTGATCACTGTTGCAGAAAACATTATGCCATTACTCCTACTAGCTCCTAGAAGTCAGATAATCTTTGTTAGATATTAAGTTATATTACTTGATACAGCACTGAATAAATATAAAGTACTTTTTTTCAGTCTGGAAAAAATTTAAAATAAAAAAACTAATTTCAAGAACTTTTTTAGCACATTTAACAAAAGAAAAGAAAAAGATGTACTATAATATGCAGTCTAAAAAACAGTGTGATTTTGATGTACACTGTCTACAAATACATGTTAAGTTGTGTTCCAAGGCCTAAAATGCATCAAAGACAAATGTTTCTGATGCCTTTAAAATTCAACACTCTACTCCTGGGGAAAAATACTGAAACTGATCATATAATTTGTTTAGGCTACTTGTATGATATGATACATATAGATACCTTTGAGAATTCTTCAGTCGTAAGAGTATTTTTCCTGGCTCATTGACCTGAAAGACAGATTCCACTAGGCATCATTTGATTTACATTACCAATCTAAGAGAAAGTAGTATCCTACAAAAGCCATTATGACAAAGCTCTTCTAAATCTCATTTATCACATTAATCTCTCCTCTTCTAATTGCATGTATTTCTACCTTACAAAGCCTTTAATGTCAGTACCTCAGACAGCTTTTGAAAACATTTCATGGATACTTAAATCAAGCTTATTCCAAATTACTGACATTCTCAAATGTTTCTACATCCATCTTTTATTTCTAGTAGATCCTAGAATGGACAAGTGATTTCTTAAATTTTTTAACGAACTGTTTGTGAAAAGCATCAATATGCAGTTTCTGTTACAGATACATCATAATAGATGCCAGCAATATCTTTGACTTCATTCTGAGGAAATACTGATTTTCTTCTCTTTTTTTTTTGATGTATATGTAACTCCTGATCAACATAATCTGAAATTCTATCAACACGGTCTAAGATTTCAAACTCCAAAGAAAGATTCCTTACCTACTCGACAACAGACAGAATATCAATTATCAAATTTATATTAGCCATGCTCTACAAAAAGGAGGGTTAACTCTTTACCAGACAACGAAATTTTAGACTGGTTCAAATTGAAAGCATTTGCAGACAACAAAATAAATGTGACTGAAGAATCGAAATTTGATTTGGAAAGGGTAGAAAACATTGTGGAAAAAGGAGAAAATGCCGGTTACCAGCCTTTTCTCCTTTTTCCACAATTTTTTTTAAAGGCTTCTTTCTCAGGGGCGTCAAAAGTAGGGATTGTGTGGTAATGGGTCAATGCATCTGCAAAAAGTTCACCAAGGTCAGCCTTTGCAGCCTGGGCATGCTGACCTGGGTCAAAACTTTTTGCTATTGATCAATTTTCAGCATGTCAAAGCACAAATCTGCCCTATGATTTAGTTGTTTTTTAGACAAATTGGATTTTGTGGTATCTATAATTAATTGATGATTTGCTTGGCATAATGCATTATGAAGATGCATTAACTCTTTACCAAACGACAAATTTTTGGACTGTACCAAAGTAAAAGCATGTGAGGACAACAAATTAAATCTTGTTTATATGACTATTTCTGACTTTGATAGGTTAAAAAATAACCAGCATTTTCTCCTTTTCCCACAATATTTTCTGTGGGCTTCTTTCATAGGGTCGTTAGAAGTCAGAATTGTGTGGTAAAGAGTTAAAACCCCTTTGCCAGAGTGCAGCTCAAACAGCTTATCGATAGGTGAGTGCAACACTATCCTAAGTGCCTATACTTTGCCAGTATAGGCACTTAGGATAGTGTTGCACTCACCCATCGTTATGCAATCTGGTAATCATCTTCGCAAGCCAAGGCTGACAATTCACTGCGCTACTCTACCCTTGGCGGATCAATCTTGATTTTTACATTTCCCCATATGCTTTTTCATTGGATGCAGCCAGCTCTAACTGCAATGAATAAAATTGCTCATAGTATTTCATCTTTGATAAAAATAGAATAAGGTTGCTGCCTTTCGAAAAGAAGGTAAACATGGAAACTCACATGGGTGTCTGCTTATTGCTTCATGTGTATTCGTAAGCTGTTTGTAAAACAATATTTCATTGGCAGAAATATGATGTAAAGGAGGGTAATAACCAGCTTCCAATGGAGGGCGCATCCCAGGAATCTCGAAATCAGACTCAATCAGCCAAGGTAAGATCCACACAGTTATAGTAACCTTGGCTCACGAAGATGTCTGATAATGGATCCCCAGTGTTCTCTTTGCTGCCACTCTTTTAGGCAAATGAAGTCTTTAAGTTGTAATATTTGCATACCTACTACAGACTGAAACATCCGCCGAGTTAGCAACACAAATTTTAACACAATACACACCCACCTCTACAAAGGATGTAGGAAATATTCCTATTTTGTCTCCCTTCCTCCCTTCAAGCCAGTTGTCATCAACCTGTCGGATAATTGTTAGGACTTCATCCTGCAATGTTTAATGCAATATTTAATGAATATCAAACAAAACTACTTTGTTCTATATTTTAAGACCTTTACTACAATGGAAAGTTTTCGACACCCCATGAATGATGCCAGAAAAGTTGTTTTTAGCATCTACAAAAACGTTTACACCTTTAAAATCAGATTTATTTACTGTAATAATCACACATTTCAACTCTTACCGGTGAGTATGAGTAATGAAGCAATTCCTATTGTTGACTTACATGTGACCCATAACACGAAAGTGAGCAATGAAGCAATTCTTGTTGTTGACCTATGTGATAAGGGACAACCTAGGAATTCCGTACATCAATTAGATGAAAACCGATCAACAACAGTGCAGGTCAATTTAAGTTGACAGTTCAAAAATGATTGCATAAACAAGGTAGAATGACCCCTTTTCAAACAGGAAATACCATAAAAGTGAAGTTAAGCTAAAACTTTGATTCTTTTCATCTCAATCATCATATACTGTCACAACGTCACATTCTTTTCTTTTATGGTTTTATTCGATAATATAAAGTCTCTGCCAGAAACGTTTCCTGTTATGGACTTAAACTTAACTCCTGAATTATACACTATTATAAACTGAGTTGCAAAGGAACCTGATAAAACCAGGAACTTTAAACCTTTGCCAGCTATTTAACTGAAATGAAAGTTTCAAGTTGATAGTAAAAACCCTAACTTTTTAAGAAAAACAAATAAACTTCTCAGCAGACATTCTGTGTGATCTGATCATGATCTATACTGTCTGCAAAAGGTCCCTGAGGGATGTTTAGCAGCTTAAGGGTTAACTAACAATCTGTTTACCTTTTTAAAAGTAAGGCAGTCATCTTCCTTATCGTCCTCTATTTCAAAATCATATAAAGCTTTGCATTGGGGTATTGTTGTTGGTAGTGGAGTAATTATCTGTTACAAGAAAGAATAGGTTGTGAAAACAAAAGTAAAATGTTTAAATTCTCTTTATCAGAACACAGAAAACACTAGCAAAAGAACAAAATACTCTTTCTCAGCATAACAACAGTCAAATGTTAACTAGACTACAAAGTTTTAGACTGGGAGTTACTGCAGATAAATCTAATATGATTAAAATCATGGGATGTGTATTTGAAAAGGTAAAAAACATTGAGAGAAAAGAGTTATCAAGCATTTTCTCTTTAACCCTATACCACACAAACATGACTTTTAATGACCCTGAAGAGAAGGGCTACTGTGAACATTTTGGGAAAAGGAGAAAATGCTTGTTACCAGTGTTTTCTCCTTTTCAAACAATGTCTTCCATGCTAATCTGATAAACAGGTGTCATATTTTGAGTGAAAATCAATTTATTGACTGCGATTCGTTTCGATCTGGACAAATCTAAAATTTTGTTAGCTGGTAAAGGGTTAACATAAAATGTTCTACTTAATCAGAGTTGTTAAAACCAAGGAATATGCGGTATTGGGTAAACATACTTTACATATATACATACACTTTACATGTAATGCGTATCAACAGCATACATGTATAGATTTACCCTTTACCACACAATCCTGACTTTTAACAACCCTGAGAAAGAGGCTTTCTGGAAACATTGGGGAAAAGGAGAAAATGCTGGTAACCAGCATTTTCTCCTTTTCCCATAATGTTTTCCTCCTGTCACAAAAAGAATTTCAAATTTTTAGTCACCTTTATTTTGTCGTCTGCAAATACTTTCAATTTGGACCAGTCTAAAATTTTGTCATGTGGTACAGAATTGATAAAGAATGTTCCTATGAATGAAAATACAATTCTATTCGACTAATCGTGTAGTTCTCTGCTTACCTGAACGTAATTCACTGGAAAAAATCCATGTTGACCATTTACTTCACCATCGAACCAGTTGTCATCAATTTTGCGAAGAAGATTGACAATGTCTCCTTTTTTGAAAGTCAAATCACTGGAAACAAGACACAAAAACTATAGACTATGATCATGAAAAAAAAAATCAGAACATGGAGATGAAAATATGAGGTGAAAAAATCAAAAGACAGTTAATCTTTTTTACATACTCTCCTGATTTTTACCAACCCTGATCAGGAAAGCCTTTGAAAACTTTGTTGGAAAAGGAGATAATGCTGACAACCAGCAATTTGTCCTTCTCCCTCAATGCTTTTTTTTACCTATCATAGAATTAAACACATTAGCACCCATTTAAATATGTTATCTGCAGATGTTTGGATAATGGAAAGTATGATACCGTGTTAAAATTTTGTTGTTTTAGAAAGATTTAACCCTTTCCCAAACAATCCCTGGTTTTTACGGGTCTGGAATAGTAGCCTTTTGAAAACATTGGGGGAAAAGGAGAAAATGCTGGTAACCAGAATTTTCTCCTTTTCCCACAAAGTTTTCTATCTTATCAGAGACAGAAATCATCTTTTTTAGCAAGAGTTGAATTGTCGTCTGCAAATGCTTTCGATTTGGTCTAATCCAAAAGTTTGTTGTTTGGGAAAGGGTTAACTAACACCATATTGTCCTCATCACTTTTATCCTTTACCAAACAATCCCTGTTTTTTTTACAACCCAGTGGATTGACTGTTTGATTGTATGGTGTTTAATGTTTTCAAGAATAGTTCATTTATATCATGGCAGTCAGTGCACCTATCCATGGTTTCCTGGAGTCTCTTTTACCAGTATTCCGCACAATTTCTTCATAAGCCACTGGCTGCTTTCCCACATAATCCTCCTTGACACAATGTTAAGTAGTGGGCGAGGAATGAATCATCAGATGATGTCAAACTTAAAAATATTCTTGCACATTTGGAAAAATTAAAAAGCATAAATCTTTCACCCCTTATCATTATTCCAAAATATCTAGCACCCTTTGAACTAAAAAAAAAAATAGTGTGAAAAGGAAAACATGTATCATGAGGGAGACCACTCCTTCATGCATGGCTTTGTCCCAATTTAAATACAATTCCGAACAACTGTGTTAGGGAGATATCTCTTTAGCTCAGTGGTTATGATATTGGTCTTTTAAACCTTGGAAAATAAGGATATTTGTCTGCACTGGCTCGAATCTTGCCACATCCAGTTTTCATTTCAGCAATCCATTTGTTGCAAACTATCATGTTCGTAAGATGGGGACACGTCCGGGGTTGGCCATTGAGCCGTTAATCCCATTTGTTGTCCAACAACTGACTTTCTGCCTAATAAGGCTTTGAGTCATCAATAAATGATGACTTTAGGAGGAGTTGTGATACAGGATACCAGTCCTTCATACATAGTTTAGTCCCGATTCAAATACAATATCTAACAACTGCGTTAGGGGGATATCTTTTTAGCCCAGTCTGTGGTTAGGGAACTGGATACAATACAATAATGTACTTACTTTGGATCTTTAGCGTCATAATTGAAAAGAGCTTTAGCACATGGTCTAGTTGATCCAGCACCCTAAAAAACACAAGTAAAACCAAACATAACTATTTGCTGACTAACACAACCAAAGTTATTGATGGATTAACTCTTTACCAAACGACAAAATTTTGGACTTGTCCAAATTGAGAGTATTTGCAGACGACAAATAAATGTGAATTAAAATTGAGTTTGATTTTGGAAAGGTAGAAAACATTGTAGAAAAAGGAGAAAATGCTGGTAACCAGCACTTTCTCCTTTTTCCACGATGTTTTCAAAAGGCTTCCTTCTCAGGGTCATTAAAAGTAGGGATTGTGTGGTAAAGAGTTAACTATAGGTACTATAAGGTGATGATAATTTAATGACAATAACAGTACCGGTACTTTCATTTTGACCTTTCATTCTTTACCAAATGATATATTTTTCAACTTGCCTAAGCTTGTCTAAATTCAGACTTTTATATGTTTATAGGTGTTAATTTAAATCAGGCTCAATTAGTGAAAATTGTCTCTGAAAGTGAAAAAAGATATTGGGAAAAGAAGAAAATGCTCGATATTACTGGCCCCTGTTGTACTGGATTTCTCTTTTGACATGTCAAAAAAAGGGCAAGACTGTGTCAAGAATACTTTGGCATAGTTACCTGCCCCTGTAGTATGGATTTTCATTTAATAGTTAACAATTAGTCCATGTTTAAGGTTAATAAATGTTTGAAGTTATTATCTTTAATTATTGCATAAAAATCATAAACTTTTGAAAATTTTAGGTAAAAAAAGATGCATAAAGTTCTGTGTCAAAGATATTTTGCTGGTTACATTCTTCAGTTGTATGGGCTGCTCTTCTGATACTTAACCCTTTCCCAAACGACAAAATTTTGGACCAGTCCAAACTGACGGCACTTGCGGACAACAAAATAAATGTAACCCAAAAATAGAAATTTCTTTGCAGCATGGTAGAAAACATTGTGGGAAAAGGAGAAAATGCTGGTTACCAGCATTTTCTCTTTTTCCCACAAAGTTTTCAAAAGGCTTCTATCTCAGGGCCGTAAAAACCAGGGATTGTTTGGTATAGGGTTAATAACTTGTCCAAGTTTGAAGTAAACATCATCATTATTAATAGAAATATTATAAAATGTCAAAGTTATATATGAAGACAAGGATGACAATGCCAGAGCTATGGCAGTACCTTGATGTCTGCGTCGAAAGAATGCAAGCTAATCTTGAGTCCGTAAAACATATACATGTTAAATTCACAAAGCAAGAGTGAACAGTGCATATCAAGATATGACTGACTGACAAAGACACAAAGAAAGAAACCTTTCATATCTACATGCACATGCCTAAGCAGGTGGGAAATCGGTAATTTGGTAACACAAAAAGGACTGTACCATCACACTAAGTTTGCTTTACCTGACCAGGTGGTTGTTGTCCATGTTGGGTGGCAGATGCCTGAGGGGACCCTTCTTTCTTATGTCGTTTTACAGAGGTCCTTTTTCCACCAGTGAAGATGCGATTCTGACTTTTCAATCCCTCAAGTAGTCGGACAAGAAGTATATTTGTTGGCAAGTCATCAACTGGGATCTCCACCTTAACATTAGAAATAAACAATATACATGCACCTTTACTTTTTGTCATCATGTACTAAAGGAAGATTTCTATTTAAGAGCATGTTTTAAAACACACTAATAATGTTCACACAAAAGAACAGTCTCATTCAATCCTTAAATAACTTGAACAAGTAGAGCTTTGTCAGTGAGTCCTTAACTGAAAAAATGGCCTACTTGTTGGACATGCATTTATGCATGAATATTTGTCAAGATAAAATGGGCTAATCATACTCTGAAAACTATCCTTTACAAAAAAGCTTTTATTATAGGTATTCCCCCGAGCTGTCTTAACCCTTTACCTAATATGCCAATTTGAGGCTCTTCCATTTCAGCAGCAAATAAAGGTATGATGTCAAAAATATGGACAAATGAGGATACAAATATCTGGTTGAGTGGAAAACATTGTGGGAAAAGGAGAAATTGCTCGTTACGAGCAATTTCTCCTTTTCCCACAATGTTTTCAAAAGCTGTCTGTTGTTGATATGTCAAAATGAGTATCTATGGAGTAAATCTATATTGCATGTACTGGATAAAATGACTTTATAAACAACTCTCTTAACCACTTAACAAATAATTCTGGTTTTTATGACCTAGAGTAAGAAGCCTCCTGAAAACATTGTAGGAAAAGGAGAAAATGCTGGTAACCGAACTTTTCTCCTTTTCCCACAATGTTTTCTACTCTTCTAAAGTCAACTTTGGATTTCTGAGTCATGTTTATTTTACCATCTGCAATTGCTTTCAATTTTGGACAAGTCTAAAATCTGTCATTTGGTAACAAGTCAAGTATCTCACAAATTACATGTAGTTTTAATTTACATAAAAAAGAGATAAAAAGTCTTTCCACTGAAAATGCACATCTAACTACTCCATTTCTATATACAACTGAATATTCTTTTATACTTCACTGCTACAAAATGCTGATAGCACATTCTCTTTCAAGGCTTTGTCCTCAATGTTATCTTCCCGAAAAGTTTTATACCCGACTAAAATTCTGCATTTAAAAGTTTGTCATCATTCTGCAAAATTTAATGCTTTCAATACTGACAACTTCAAAATTTTGTCTTTCATAAAAAAAAGACATAGAACAGTTTCCTTTTGAAAAAATAAGTATAAAATTCTAAAATAAATTCAGTTAAGATAAGTTAGTATGCTTACAAGAGATCTGCATTCTGGACAGCGAAGTTCCTGTTTAGTGGAAACAATCTCCATCAAACAACGCTTACAAAATGTATGTTGGCAGGGCAGCACTTTGCTGGTATGGTCCAACTGTTCCAGGCACACTGAACACTCCAGTAGTTCATTTAGTGCCTGTTCATCCATTGTTCCTCTGAAAAATAATTGAATGCTGAATTTAACATGAAGTCCTTAACTCCTTACTGTATAAAATTTCTTTTGACCGAATTCAAAGTGCTTTAAATAGAGACAACAAAAAAAAAAATGTGACTCAAAATATTAACTTCCTTCTGTGAATAGTAGAAAACATTGTGGAAAAAGAAAAAAATGTGGGTCACCAACATTTACTCCTTTTCCTACAATGTTTTCCAGATGCTTTATCTCAACAGTCATTTAAACTTGAGCCACTGACTGCCTTCCCACATACCCATTGTCAAAATAATGGTCACCTTGGGAGAGGCATGAATTCTGCCACAATGATCATCAATCCTTTCAGAGTAGGAATCAAACTCACAACCCCCTGTTCTCAGGTCCTGTACACTACAGACTGAGCCACCGGGGCTTGGCATGATATTGGAATACTTCAGTTCAATGAATGACAGACAACTCACCCCAAAGACAACTCGCCCCAAGACAACTCGTCCCACAAAAAACTCGCCTCAAGACAACTCGCCCCAAATTAAGGGACAACTCGCCCCACATCGAAGACAAGGCGCCTCAAGTTTATAAAAACTTGGACTAGCTCACAGATTTCGAAGAATTGAGCCCAATTTCAACAAAGTGATTGATTGATTGATTGATTAATTGACGGGCTGACGGATTAACACATTAATTGATTGATAGATTGATTGATTGTGCCTCAAAAACTGAAACATAATTTGGAAAGGTTGGAAAACCTATTGGGAAAAGGAAAACAGCGTGATCTTCTTCAATGCTGTTATTAAATTTGAACGTCTTGGAAATTCTATACACAGGCCTGAAATTTGTGTAAATTTATTAAAACCATTATTAGTTCCTTCTTAGTTCTAACTGATATACGATTTAAAAAAAAATCTCTGCAACTTATTACTGATAGTAAGGCACTCCCTTTTTATCCTCTCCCTGTCTCCCTCTCTCTCTCTCTCTCTCTCTCTCTCTCTCTTACATCATGAACTCGAACAATGTTTGGCAATTTTTTTTCGGCCCCGTTAATTTTTTTCACCATTTACATTTACATCTTGATTTTTGTAAAAAGAATAGAGTGAATGAACCTATTATAATTGCATGGTCAATATTTCCAAGAATATTCCCAGAAACCTCTCTTTCAGTGTTGTTAAAAATTGGGATTATGGTAAAGGGCTAAATCACCAGTTTCAGCCTGTATCATGTTGCATTTTTGGTCGGTGATTTCCCAATTTTAACAATAATACTTTTCATGTTTACATGTTTATGCTTTTCCTTCTTTAATCGGTCAGTTAAGAAGTGATAAATTAAAGCCTATTACGGTCTGCAATGTGTCTGCCGAAGGGTGTTAAGTCACGCTAGGTATGAAAACATGATAATGAATTAGACACCTGATTTAACGACAATAATCTTCATTAAAGGATTAACGCAAGAAGCGTGGGTGCATCAAAGTAATTTCTTAATTGTGTCATACTTTGGTAGAAGCAACCTTTTGGAATTATGTAATTAACCCTTTACCTAATAACAAAACTTTAGATTTGACCAAATTGAAGCGCTTGCAGACGACACATTCCACATTATTAAAAAAATTGAAATTCTGCCGTTTCAATTTTTTTTTTATTGAAAACTGGTCCTTATTGGACTGTGTAGATCAAAGATCAGACTGTGCTTTCTGTGCAGTCTGATTTTGTTATACATTGTCTTTAAACGGTCAGTGCGTTGCGCTTAGTGCTCAGCGTTATTTTGGTAAACTCACACATTATCCACATTATCACACATTCGCACATTACCCTGATCCGAATAAAGCAGACTTTTTTCCGGGTCTTATGTGCATGTAGAAAATAATGCTTGATTAATATGGTGTCGCTCGATTGGACCAGGAATGATATGTGGTTCAATTATGACACTGCTTGTAAAACATCATTCATAAATATTGACTCATAGGCTCTTGAATTGAATTGAATTGAGAGAGGAATGATTCATGTCACAATGACTATCACCCATCCTGGGAAAGAAATTGACCGAGCCAAGGATCGAACCAGAAACCCGTTGTCCTCAGGTCCTTTACACTACCGGCTGAGCTACCGGTGCACTGCACAGTACTGTACTTAGATAGCAGTGTGCCACGAAAAAAGAAACCAGGGAAAAACTTAAGTGAACGGCTTCGGGCTTGATGCCTCGACTATGACTAGATTGTTTAACCCTTTACCAAGCAAACCCTGTTTCTATGACCCCGAGGAAGAAGCCTCCTGAAAGCACCGTAGGAAAAGGAGAAAATGCTGGTTATCAGCATTTTCTCCTATTCGCACAATGTTTTGAACTCTTCCAAAGTCAAGTTTCCGCTTTTGAGTCATGTTTGTCATCTGCAAATGCTTTCAATTTGGACCAGACTAAGATTTTGTCGTTTGGTAAAGAATTAAATAATTTGTACATTTATAATTCAAATTCGTAAAAAAAAGTTTTTTTACGTCTGTGTATATATAAACAGTTTATTACAAATATATATATTTGTTAAAAAAAAATAATAGTCCTAATAAAGTTTTACACCTTTATCCTTTATCTTATATGTACATACCGGAAATAGTAAGAGGAGCGGAGCGAGTTGTCTTCTATGTGGGGCGAGTTGTCTTCTATGTGGGGCGAGTTGTCCTCAATTTGGGGCGACTTGTCTTCTGAAGGTGGGGTGAGTTGTCCTAGGGCAAGATTTTTGTGGGGCGAGTTGTCTTGGGGTGAGTTGTCTTTGGGGTGAATTGTCCTGCACCCAGTTCAATGGGATTATGGCCACCAATTTAATGAAAATGTTGGCCTTTCTAGGAAGGTTATGAATCTCAGACACTTAGAACCTACCTATGTTAGCATAGCTCAGTTTCAGACAGCATTCAGTCCACCCTCTGTCAACAATGAAGAATATAAAAGGAGGATACACCTGTAGTGTAGGCCCATCTAAGTTCTCCTCTCGAGACGATGAACTCACCTGCTACCTACATATATTCAAATGTTTGGCACTTATTTCGAAATGTAATCATTTTCGTAATTTGCACTTCTCTATTCGCTCTGCGAGTGTCAGGGATTTTTTTTACAGGATTTTTTGCCTCAAGAGTTAAAATATGCAGGTGTAAAACTCCATAAGATATGAGAGGAATTACTCGACTTCTGATGCTGCAATTGTTTTATCCGTCAATTTTTAGAATGGTATTCTAATCGAACAACAAGAAGCGGGATGGAGATCAGATACCAGTATGTCAGAAATTAAGAAAGCAGTAACAAAAGTGAGAATGCTTACAGGGTCATATAGTCTATATTGTATGGCAGACAGTGGCAAAGTGAAGAACAGAATCTATGTAAACTATGCTATTTAGAGCAAGAAGATGTAAAACACATCCTCACTAGATGCACTCTCCTGAGTGATATCAGAAACAAATATGTTATTTAAAGAACTATTATAGATTCATATTTAGGTACTCTATTCTGGAAAACTAATATAAAATCAAAAACTGACTTAACGAAATTAATTCTTGATTGCTCATTCTTCATTATTGATATTCATAAAAATGAGACAAAGCTTTTGTCAAAAATAGACGCAACAACTAGAAATCTGTGTCACTACATACACTCGTGTAGATTAGACATTATTAAGGAAAAGCTCAGTGCTGAATAGGGTCACCATTACTTACAGGGTAAAGTTCTCAACAACAAATCCTTTCTCTTGGTCGTAAAAACGGGCAAATAAATGTGTTTCCAATAGAGTAACCGGTCTGGTTTGCCCTTTTAACTATACTATTAAAAAGTGTGTGATATACATGTGGATGCCATAGTGTCTATAAAGTCACATGGTGACCACTTGATGCGTCAGTCTAGGAATCATTGAAAACAAAACCTTTTTCTCTTCCTTCTCCGTACCTGATTTCAGAAATTAAAAATATCATTTACTTGGTTCGGATAAAATCCTTACCTACTTTGGCAAACTTTTTTTTTACTTACACGTTGAAAAGGAAACATTTACTTTCCATAATATAAGAAACAAGAGGAGGGAGCATGTTCTTGTTTATGTTCTTGTTTTATTATATTTTCATTGGATACATCCTTATTACTTAGTCTTAAACAATAATTAGCACATTATTAAGAATATCATATAACAGGTTGTAAATTAGTTTTATAAGCACAAATAGATATCTTAGTTTGTAAAACCATCTTTTAAAAGTTCAAAATCTAGAACTAACCAGCAATAAAACCAAAAATAAATATTTTAAATTTTATCTATTTCGTATGATATAGCAAACTTAATACTAACTCTTTTAAGCGAATTGAATATTAATCATACACAACAATGACTTTTATCACTTATTTGTAAATACATGTTTTTTACTTAGTGCCTTGCAGTGGGTATTCTTTTTACAGGTTTTTATTTAAACATCTCCAACCAAAGGGAGAGTGCTCCCAGATTGGGAGGGCCATACTAAGAAAGAAGAAGAAGAAGATGGAGGAGAACAGCGTGAAAACAATCTGATTCAAAGTGTATTTAGAACTCATGCAGAATTTCTATTTTTTTTTTATGAAATTTCTCATTGCGAATGAAGGAAAAAATACATTTGGTATATTAATCAGTGATTCACAAGAACACAAGAAATTTTTGTTTGGTGGTAAAGAAATTAGAATCCCTCCTGGCTAAGTGACATGCTGTGTTTTAGTATTAGTCTCAGTAAAGTCCAAATGTAAAAAGGCCTGTTCATTAGATAAAAGTAAATTTCATTTTTACCAAGTAAAAATACTGCTATTATTATGACTTTAACAATAGGTAAAGATGCAGTTCATAAAATTTCTGTTCAATGGCAGAAAAAAGAAACTTCTACTTCTACTTAATACTGCTTGACAATCATTACTGATTATTACTAGCAGGCGCGTGTTTGGGAACAGTTGTTAGAAAAAAGTATGTAATGGTTAGGTTGATAAAAAGATAACTACGGTTATATATATATAGTTTGAAACATGATAAAAAGTTAAAAGTTTAAAAACACACTCCGAATATTTTAACATTTCTGAAATGGATCAAGCCTCTCAGTGAAGACTGCTACAAAGGAGCTTGACTGGATGCTGTATGGGAGATAATTCCACGGGCTGGTGGTTCTCGGGAGAAAAGAATTTGCATGATATTGAGTTCTTGAGTGGGCTATTTGGCAATTTAAATATCTTGTGTCGGTAATATGATGGTGATCCAAGCAGACAAGGTTATGTAATATTTTGTAATAGAGGATAACAGAGCTGATGTAACATCTAGAGCTGTTCTAGGGTCTGCCATTCTGGGTCAGACTATATAGAGCAGATCCTACCATGCTGCATTATCTGTTTGTTTACTGGCGACCACACGAAAAGTAGCACCGCCTTTGGGGTCAGTAATCTGTACTAACCAATTTAGATGTTCAATCATCTCTGTATGTCTATCTGCCTGTCTCTCTCCTTGCCCCCTCCTCTCTCTCTCTCTCTCTCTCTCTCTCTCTCTTTCATCTCTCTCTCTCTCTTTCTCTCTCTCTCTCTCTCTCTCTCTCTCTCTCTCTCTCTCTCTCTCTCCCCTTCTTTCTCTTCAGGGCCATGAAGACAACAATATATATATGTCATTCTTTGAAAGCCTAAGAGGGTAATTTTCTGTAATACCACAGAACAAAATTATCAACTCAAATGGTTTCACGATATATTTTCAAAACAATATGACCAAATTCATTGCTGGTTCCAGAATTATGATTTCCGGTCATCAGACCAGCGGTTTGGTTTTTATTCTGAAACGGGAACCATGTAGAAAAACAACATCGTCGACTGCTACACGCTACGTCCTTCTTTTCACAAAGTGTAATGAGTTCAAATCAGTCTTCATCTTAAATTAAACATGTTGTAGTGTAACTTATCGTAAAAGATAAGTCTTCATTTCTTTATTTTAAATTTTTTAGTGGTTACGGACTGTGCTGAATCCCATAATTTGCCCCTCCCACTAGAACACTCACATGATGTAAGGAAAAGATAAGATGAGAATTGAGATACTTTATAACTTCGACCCTTAACCCTTTACCAGACGACAAAATTGTAGCCCTGCCCAAATTGAAAACATTTGCAGATAACAATTTCAATGTGGCTCAAATGGTACTTTCGTTTGACGTTTATTGATAGGGTAGAAACAATTGTGAGAAAAGGAAAAAAATGCTGGTTACCATCATTTTCTCCTTTTCCCACAATGTTTTTAAAAGGCTTCTTTCCAAGGGTCTTTAAAAGCTAGGATTGTGTGGTAAAGAGTTTAAGCAGTTCATTGTTTCCTTTTGAGAGTTTTAATGAGGAACACACCGAAAAGATTCAGTAAATTGACTATAGATATTCAATGTTTTGTGCTTTGAAAGATATTCTCTCAGAAAGAGCCTAGTTATATGCAATATTTCAGGTGTTTTTTTTTTATATATATTAAAGGAAAAAATACATTTTCATTGATTCATTGGTGTAAGACAATTAGTTTGAATTCATTACTGTGCAAGAGGATGTTAGATTGATCCAAGTTAGAAGCTTATGGACAGCTAATTAAATGTTGCTTAAGTCATAGATTTTTTTTTTTAAATGATACAATAGGGTTGAAAACACTGCAGGAAAAGGAGATAAACTAATGATACTGGGAACCAGCATTTTGACCATAAGTCTCCTTTCTCACTTGAGATTTTTTGGTAAAGGGATAGGCATATCCCTCATTTTGATACAGATTGAGAAGTGTCTAGCTTTGATGGTCTTTAAAAATTGGGTTATAACTTTTGAATGAGTCCCTTTTCATTCAAAGAATTGTTTACATTGTAAGGTTTCTAAGTTTGAATTTAAATCATAAACAGGATTCCGTTTTTTTTTTTTTTTTTTTTGTACAGTGAAGGTACAATATAAACTATAAGAAGTAAATGATATGGGTATCTAAAAGGAATGACTCAACTGATTATTGTGTTGAAATTTGTCAGCGAGTGGAGACTACTTTGGTAACTGGTAAGAAATTATAATAACTGTTCTTACTAAGCAACACTTTCTTCTTTCCTAGCTTGTTTTCAAATCTAGAGCTCCCTCTGGGTTGTAAAATACAAAATAGAAAAGAAATTAATTGAAAAAAAAAATATGAGATCTGAATGAGTGAAACAAGTTAAGTGCAAGTTAGACTTTTACAACAGATGTAATATAGTGCCTTTGAAAACAAAGGAGAATGAGGGTCTGGCCTTTTTTAATATTGTTCTTGTTTAAAATTCAAGGCTATTTTTCTGATTGGCTGAGAGTACTCTCAGTCAATTAGATGGATTGTCTTAGATTTGAAAATAATATTTGAAATGTAGAATGGTTTGTGAATATGTTTCAAACATAATAAGTTCAATGATTACTACATAGTGTAAGTTTACCAATCTTTCTAGACAGCTGACATAATTTTTTTCTCCCTCAACTATCTCTTTACCAGGTAACCCCATGTTTTTAAAATGATGATTTATGATGCTCCTTTTCCAATAATTTTTACAAAATACAACATCTGCAGGATCATTTAAAGTCATAATTATGTGATGAAGGGTTCATTAATCCTTTACCCCTTAGATACTCATTTCTACGCATTGCTTCTGGGAGCTTTTGGAAAAAATTGTGGCAAAAGGTGAAATTGCTGGTGACGAGTAATTTCACCTTTTGCCACCATGTTTTCTATGCTATCAAATGGTGTCATATACACATAAGAAACAGCTTCATCCTTGCTGTTATTTAGGGTCAATTAGAGGTACCATAGAAATGCCTTATGGGGCAAAGGGTTAAGATAACACACATTTGATAGAAGGTAGATTATATTAACTGCTTGTGATGGTTCTTGTTACTAATTTTTTTTTTTCAGGTGAAAAATGTCTTCCAGTGATGATCACATCCCTCTATTATCTGACTCGGCTGCTGTTAATGTAAACTACTCACCCTCAAGTTACCAGAATCCTAATACAGAAACAAATGTACCTGCTATCAGAGCTGGACCAGATTGTGACTATGCAATTGAGAATGGACTGGCCCAAAAGGCTCAGTCTGTGATAAGCCATGATGATGATGATGTTTCAATAGAAAGACAAATACATGTAGATGACTATTCTTCCAAAACAACGTGGGTAACATAGTTATTCCGCTTACTCTCACATATTACATCCCAAAGATTTTTTATCCAACCCTTAACCCTTTTCCAAACGACAAATTTTTGATTCTTCCATACCAAAAGACTTTAGAGACAACAATTTTAGATTTGGAGAAAACGGCAGAAAGTTATCAAAAAAGGTAGAAAACACTGTAGGAAAAGGAGAAATTGCTCGTTACGAGCAATTTCTCCTTTTCCCACAGTGTTTTCAAAAGACTTTTACTGCAGACAGGTAAAAACCAGGGCTTGTTTGGGAAAGGGTCAAGGTGTTGAATAAATCTACCAGACATTTTCATCCCAGAAATATAACCCAGATACATATAATTACAATTTTATTGTTGCTTTTATCTACAGAGTTGCAGCAAATTGGACTGTGTAGATCAAAGATCAGGCAGCATGATTTGTGCAGCCTGATCTTGATCAACACTGAGCACGAAGGCAACAATAGTCTTGAAAGGTGCTTTAAGGGCTATTTATACTGCATCCTGCATTTGGAAACCCATAGGAAAGAGTGAGAGCTTGCTTGTAACATGCAATTTCTCCTATTGTCAAAATGATTTTGCATTTATTAATGCATGTTTCCAGGTAATAATCCATGATCTACATTAATATTTTTAAAATTTTCTGCTGCAGATTTGCTTTAGTATGTTAAATGCGTAATCACTTTTACTCTTTACCATACAGTCTCGACTATCATCAATCCTTGCAAAGTTAGTGGCTAGGGATCAAACTAGTGACCTCCTATTCTCAAGTGCTGTTTGCTAGGGACTGAGCTACTGTGGCTCACCAAAGTGTTAATATGTACAGTTTATTTTGTTTTAATACTTGTTACAGAAACTTGGAGACACTCATGCATCTGTTGAAGGGGATGGTAGGAACAGGTATTTTGGCCATGCCTGTCGCATTCAAGAATGGTGGATTATGGGTAAAAAAAATTTAATAAATATAGAATGACCTTTGATTTACTCCTCCTCTTGGATGCAGAAGGCAATGTTTAATTAATGCTTTTATAAACTGTATAAATTAAGATCAGATTTACCATTTTATATGTAGTCTATATGGTATTGTAGTTGGTAATAACTTTTATCTCCTTTTACTGAATCTTTTCTGCCACGTCATAAAATCATCATTTGGGCCACAATTCATTATGTTATCTACAAATGCTTTGAATTTGGGATAGTCTAAGATTCTAGTGTGTGGAATAGACTTAAATCCTTAAGTGCTGAACACAACTTTTTCTGTCTTTGTGAACAATTTTAGATCATGATAAGATTGTCTTTCACAGGCAGAGTAGATCAAGACCAGACCAAACAGAAAAAAACCAGTCTTGTCTTGGATCTTCAATGTCTGCTATCTTATTAAATGAAAAAGCTCCCTTGAAATTCAGTTTTTCCTGGAAATGAGAAAGTTCAATCATATTAGTACAAAAGTGTTTTTGTTTTGAAAATATAATGTAAGTTTCTGTTTAGGGTGAATTATTCTTCTAATATCCTAGTAAAACCATTGTTATATACCATATGTATATACAACATCCTTATAGAGAGAACAATCATTGTATTGTGAAGAACACAATAAAACAGGAAGTAGAGGCCTTCCATCAGTCTTTCACCCATACAAAGTTATTTAATTAACATTGTCTCCCCCAATCCTGATTTTTTTCAACTCTGAGGAAAGAGTCCTCAAAAAGAAAAGTGGAAACTGGAGAAAAATGTTGGTAACAGTGTAGATGTAAGATCAGACTGCAGGTTCTTTTCAGTCTTTACTTGATCAACAGTGTCCCCAAAAATAACTTAAAGGTGGCCCTTCAGATTTTAGGAGGAAAATTCTACAAAAATACATAAAAATCACCCTTGTACTCCCAAAGCCTTATAATTTTCATTCATAAAATCCCAGTAGTCAAAAACCATCCAACAACAAGAGAAATTAGAAATTTACTACAGTCCAGGTTGACTCTGACAGGAAACATGGTCTATTTTTACATGAGCAACTTGCTCATTTACATACCAGAAATACACAGACGAAGCTTCAAATAAAGTGACTGAAGAAAATATTTTTACATCAGCAACTTGCTCATTTACATACCAGAAATACACAGACGAAGCTTCAAATATAGTGTCAGAAGAAGACATAATGGAAAATAATTACATGTTTGTTATGTTATGGAATTTAAGTGTTGTTAGTCACATGCCAGTCACTTAACATTCCCACAATGCTTTTTTTTTTTTACTTTTGGTGCAAAATCTAAAAATAATTTTGGTGAGATGTGAAAAATCTAAATACCCACCTTTAACTCTTTACCACACAATTCCGACTTTTAACGACCCTGAGAAAAAAGTATTTGAAAACATTGTAGGAAAAGGAGAAAATGCTGGTTACCAGCATTTTCTCCTTTTCCTACAATGTTTTCTACCCTTCCCAGCTTAAATTTCAACATTTTGGTCACATAAATTTTGTCGTCTGCAAATGCTGTCAATTTGAAGAAGTCTAAATTTTTGTCGTTTGGTAATGAGTTAAGTCAGGTCCAGCACTGATAATCAGGGCTGTGAACTGCATTTCTTGGCAGTCTGATCTTGACTTATATTGTCTGCTGATGGCAGTCCTGTTTTGACCTGATTTGTCTACAAAAACAGCACATAGGAAAAAGAAAATGCTGATTGCTAACATTTTCCGCTTTGTCATTGATGTTTCAAAGGCTCTCTTTCACAACTTTGTTAAAACACAGTATATACTGAACATCTGTAAACTTGATAAAGGGTTAGCTCCTCCTTTCATAAAGTGAAAGTATGATACATCCATTACTCATTGACCCTTTGCAACACAGTCCCCGCTTTTTACGACCCAGAAAGAGAAGGCTTTTGAAGACATTGTGGGAAAAGAAGAAAATGCTGGTAACCAGCATTTTCTTCTTTTCCCACAATGTTTTCTACCCTTTCAAAAAATGAAATCATCATTTAAGCCACATTCGATTTGTCGTCTTCATATGTTCTGAATTTGGACAAGTTTAAAAATTCTGCTTATTGGTAAAGAGTTTAAGGGTCAAATAAACCAGACTGACATGTTCAGTCTAGACCCAAATAATAGCAATTTCAAGAATGTCTCCGCAGACAGTGTAGATCTGAGATCAGACTGCACATTCTGTGCAGTCAGATGCTAAGCTGCACTGGCAGTGAAGGCACTCAATTGACCCTCTCCCAAACAATCCCTGGTTCTTATGACCCTGAGATAGAAGCCTTTTGAAAACATTGTGGGAAAAGGAGAAAATGCTGGTAACCAGTATTTTCTCCTTTTCCCACAATGTTTTCTACCCTCCCAGAACAAATTTCAATTTTTGAGTCACATTTATTTTGTAGTCTGCAAGTGCTTTCAATTTTTACCAGTCTAGAATTTTGTCGTTTGGTAAAGAGTCAAAGTTGTGAAAAGTATTGTAAGTGTTAACAGTTTGTAGTCTTTTGCAATTCACATACTTTGGTCATAATATTACTCATTCAGTTTGACTTATCATGCATTTTTACAATGTGTTAGAGTTACATGACTTTATTGACTTATATACTTTGTATATAGTCAGTTACAAGCAAATTAATTTCAAAATGTCCCATGTGATACTACTACGACTCTCTTCTTTCCCCCCCCCTTCTCTTCTCTCTCTTATATGATTAACCCTTTTCTACACAATCCTGATTTTTAACAATCTTAAGAAGAAAAGCTTTTTAAAACTATGTGGGAAAAGGAGAAAGTGCTTATACTTTTTCATACAATCCCAAGTTTTAACAAGCCTTAAGGGAAATGCTTTAAAAAAAAATTGGGGAAATGCTTGTAACTAGCTTTTTCTCCTTTTCCCACTTTCTAATACAAATTCCATAATTTTTGCTACATTTATTTTGTTGACTGCAAATGCTTGCACACATCAAAAAATTATCCTGGTCAAAAGTTTATCATTATACTACAAAGAAATTTCTCATGAGCTGATTGGATAATATGTCGTGAACATATATATCATGTACACTGGCAAAAGCAACATAGAAGCAGTTTCCCCTTTGGGAGACCAGTATGCATGACTACACTATCAACACAACATTTAAAATGGTGGCATCGATCATGATTTACATCAAGATTATGCACCAAGTTGGACATTTTAGCATGTATTACCAAGGTTTCAATGAAGTCAGTTCCCAATGATGTCACTTTTCATTGAAATGGGACACTCAGAAGGGAAATTCTGCTTTTGTCAGTGTATTCTATTTAAAAAAAAAACAGGTAAAATTTGCTTAACAAACAATGGAATGGTAAAATTAGGCAGAATAATAATGTGGTGAATCATGTTGTCCCGAGCCAAAAGTGAGGTGGCGACATGACAGCCGTCAACAAGTTTCAAGTTTTCCTGCCACCTGACCGTACAACTAATAATGTACTTTGTTTTCTTTTTTCAGTTGAGTTTTGTGTGCGTGTTCATGTTTGGTATTATAGCAACACACTGCATGTACTTGTTAGTGGTTTGTGGCAATGAGTTAGCACTTAGGTTGGTAGCTGCATGGATTAACAATAGATTATTACATGTATCTCTTTACAAAACAAAAAAATCCCTACTTTTGACAACCCTGAGAAAGAAGCCTTTAGAAAATATTGTAGGAAAAGGAAAAATGCTGGTAACCAGCATTTTCTCCTTTTCTCACAATGCTTTTTCCCCTGCTAGAGTCAAATTTCTATTTTTGAGCCACATTGATTTTTCGTGTGCAAATGCTTTCAATTTGAACTAGTCTAAAATATTGTCTTTTGGTAAAGAATTATCTCTTTTCCAAATGAGAAAATTTAAAACTAGTCCAATTTGAGAGCATTTGCAGACAGCAAACTAAATATGAATCAAAAATTGAAATTCAATGTGTGAAGGGTAGAAAACATTGTGGGAAAAGGAGAAAATGCTGGTTACCAGCATTTTCTCCTTTTCCCACAATTTTTTCAGAAGATTGCTTTATCGTGGTTGTTAAAAGTCCGGATTGTGTGGTGAAGAGTTCAATAAACCCTGTACCACACAGTCCCAACTTTTAACAACCCTGAGAAAGAAGCCTTCTCAAAACATTGTTGGAAAAGGAGAAATGCTGGTAACCAGCATTTTCTCTTTTTACCAGTGTTTTCTACCCTTCCCAAATCAAGTTTTAACTTTTCATTCACCTTTATTTTGTCATCTTCAAATGCTGTCAATTTGGACCAGTCTAAGATTTTCTCATATGGTAAAGAGTCAAACACAGTTGTGAATGAAAATTTCAGTGTGGCTCAAATGATGTTTAGTGTCTTTGATAGGGTAGAAAACATTGTGGGAAAAGGAGAGAATGCTGGTTACTAACATTTTCTTCTTTTTCCACAACATTTTCTTCCTCATTGTTGTTTAAACTCAAGATTTTGTATTTAAGCGTTAACTCAAAGGTCATCATTAAACCTTAACTCTTTACCAAATGACCAAATTTTAAAGATATATGCTTAATGTTTAATTCAATTTTTATGTCAAACAAATCTTAAGATCCTTTTGTTTCCTGTGTTGATTAAGATCAGACTGCAGAAAATGTATTGAAGAATATAGATAATGGTAAATTATAAAAATGATTTAGCTCATTACCAAATGACAAAATTCTAGGTTTGTCCAAGTCAAAAGCATTTGCAGATGACAAAATGAAAGTGACTCAAAATCTAAAATTTATTTTGGGAATGGTCGAAAACATTGTGGGAAAAGGAGAAAATGGTAGTTCCCACAATGTTTCCTATAGGCTTCTTTCATCAAAAGTAGGGATTGTGTGGCAATGAGTTAAAGAAAAAAATGATGAAATTACAATAAAAACGCAAAATATAATGAAATCTCGGCCTGCATGTATGAGTGTTTTATCACTTTATTGTAGAACAAAAGCACAACATTTAGACTATGCCAGTGTCATGGAAAAGGCTTTTGAAACGAGATCAGACAGATGGAGTAAATACAGCAAGGCAGCTAAGTATGTATTATTAACTGTTTTAGATCTAAAACATATCAACAATAGGAAGGTTATTTCAAAGGGGCCAGTGCACCTACTCACTGTATTTATGCATTTCTTCATATAAGTTGCAAGAGTCCGAACAGGAATCACATGTATTTTTTTGTTGTAGTTGGTCTGTTTGTAGTTCAAATTTTGATATAAAGTTTACAGATTTCTTGTAGAAGAAACTCCTTCCTCAAATCTCTCCCATTCTTTTGTAATGATACAAAAATGAAAACATTAAAAATTGAATGTTTAAAACTTGACTGTATCAGAGTTTTAATAGCCCTGAGGAAGAAGCTCTTGTAAAGATCAAGGGAGAGAAGAATATTCTGAAACGCGGCAATTTCTTGGAACATTTCATTTTCTCTTCTTTCCGAGACAAATTCCATTATTATATCCCAGCAAAACGAATGTTTTCGGGGAGTATACTGGAATCAGCCTGTCCGTGCATCCATCTGTTTACAAAATACTAGTAATTTTGTGTCGGTTGTCCATCTTTGTGCAAAATACTAGTAATTTTGTGTTGCTAACTCCTCCTACAGTTTTCTCTCAATTGTATTGAAACTTTGCACATATATTGATTATATATTGAAGATTTGAAAGACGCAATTTTCAATTGTCAACTCTTGCTGGTTGAGGAATTATCTCCCCTTGAACTTGACACTTTTTTCTGTCAAAGCACTGGTGGGGGTATTATGTCAAATTCAGTGACAGCTCTAGTTTGTTCTGTGCAGTACAATCTTGATCTCAGTAATTCACACAAGCAGCTATCAATAACCATACATTTATATTTTCTATAATTTCAGAAATTTTGTGAATACCTTCCTACTCATAACCCAGTTTGGATTTTGCTGTGTATATATTGTATTTGTGGCTCAAAACGTAAAACAGGTAAATATCTTTTTTAATTAAAATGTTCATTTGCTGCACTGATTCTAAGGAAATTCTACTGAAAATTAATTTCCTACAACTGTTTACACGTTAGATGAGATCATTGTTAACTTTTCATTTAGTTGCTGTTTGATTTCATATCGTCAGCATGTTAGTTACTTAGATGTGACTCTTCATTAAAGGTGGCCCTTCAGATTTTGGGACGAAAATTTTATAAAAGTGCAAAAAAATCATCCTTATACTCCCAGAGCCTTTTAATTTTCATTCATAAAACCCCAGTAGTCGAAAACCATCTGACAACACGAGAAATTAGAGATTTACTACAGCCCAGGTTGACACCAACAGGAGACACCTTCTATTTTTAGATGATCAATTCGCTCATTTACATACAGGAATACACAGGAGGAGCTTCAAACATAGCGTCCGAAGAAGACATTATAGAAAATAATTATTACATGTTTGTTATAATAGGGAATTTAAGTGTTATGAGTCACGTGCCAGTCACTTGACATTCCTACAATGCTTTATTGATTTTTGGCACGAAATCTAAAAATACCTTAAAGGTGGCCCTTCAGATTTTGGGACGAAAATTTTACAAATATGCAAAAATATCATCCATATATTCCCAAAGCCTTTTAATTTGCGTTCATAAAACCCCAGCAGTCCAAAACCATCCGACAACACGAGAAATTAGAGATTTACTACAGCCCAGATTGACACCAACGGGAGACACGTTCTATTTTTAGATGATCAGTTCTCTCATTTACATACAGGAATACGCAGACAAAGTTTTAAACATAGCGTCCGAAGAAGACATTATGGAAAATAATTATTACATGTTTGTTTTGTAAT
The DNA here is from genome assembly GCA_943736015.1 of Tridacna crocea. Classification (NCBI taxonomy): domain Eukaryota; kingdom Metazoa; phylum Mollusca; class Bivalvia; order Cardiida; family Cardiidae; genus Tridacna; species Tridacna crocea. Next base: position 31,751,985 of record OX031063.1, on the reverse strand, counting down.
GGAATATAAGTGTTATTAGTCACGTGCCAGTCACTTGACATTCCCACAATACTATTTTGATTTTTGGAGTGAAATCTAAAAATAGCTTAAGAGGCTACGTAGCCTTTTAAGGGAATACCATCATTTTTTTTTTTATTTGTAATTTTATGATTCTTAATTATTGATGTTTTGTATTATTTTTTCGTATAAATTTCAGTGATGTATATATTTTTTAATTTGGTGAGATGTAAAAGTTCTAAATACCCACCTTTAAGAGGCTAGGTAGCCTTTTAACCCTTTCCCAAATGACAAACTTTTGGACTAGACCAAATTGAAAGCATTTGCAGACGACAATTCAACTCTTGCTGAAAAGATGATTTCTGTCTATGACAGGGTAGAAAACATTGTAGGAAAAGGAGAAAATGCTGGTTACCAGCATTTTCTCCTTTTCCCACAATGTTTTCAAAAGGCTACTATTCCAGACCCGTAAAAACCAGGGATTGTTTGGGAAAGGGTTAAGGGAATACCATAAAAAAAGAAAATTTCCGTAATTTTATGAATCTTATTTATTGATGTTTTGTATTATTTTTTCAAATGAATTTCAGTGACATATATATTTTTTAATTTGGTAAGATGTAAAAATTCTAAATACCCACCTTTAAGTCAGATGTTGGACTGGTTACACCAGTAATATCTTTGACTTTGTTGTGTGTTTCCATGTGATTAGCTCTTCCAGAGAAAACAATTCTACATCTAGTATTGATGGGATTAAATGCATGACTGTGATGCATTCTACCTCCCAATATATTACATAACAATGGATTATCTATTTTTTCAAACTTATGACATTGACTAGTCCTTTGACATGAAAAAGTACGCAATGCAAAAAAGGTTTGACACAGGTCAGCCTGCTCATACTGCACAGGATGACCCTGATCTAAACTTATTGTGCAGATGTAGTACACCCCATTTCCGCAGAAAGTGGCTCATTTGTCATAGGAGCTAATAATATAGTACTGTAGGAAAGAGTTTTGATGATCTTTTCATGAAAAAGCAGTCTTTAATAGTAATGACCGAGGAAAAGAAATCTTTTGAAAGCTTTTGTAAGAAGAGGGGAAAATGCTGGAATGGAAACCAGAAATTTCTCCCATTTCCTTAGTGTTTTTTCTACCCTGTCCACAACTTACCTTAACATTTGAGTTATATTTCGTTTGTGGCCTACATTGCTTTCATTTTGAACGAATCTGAAATTTTGTTCTTGGGTAGAATGTTTAGGAAAGAAGTAATCGTTGATATATAAGCATTTGGAGTTAAACTGATCAGTTCATGAGCATTTATACTAAACTTATCATTTCATGAGCCTTTAAAGGTTATAGCCAATAGCATTCTAGGCTTATACTCATTATTTCATGAGCTTTTAGAGTTATTTCTTTACCAAATGGCAGAACTTTAGACTTGTCTATACTGAAAGCATTTGATGATGGGTTCAGTTTAATTCTTTACTGAACGACAAACTTTTAGAATGGTCCAAATTGAAAGCAATTGCACACAACAAAAGAAAAGTGGATGAAAATTGGGAACTTGTTTTGGGAAGGGAAGAAAACATTGTGGGAAAAGGAGAAAAGGCTGGTAACCAGCATTTTCTCCTTTTTCCACAATGTTTTCAGAAGGCCTCTTTCTCATGGTCCTTAAAAGTCAGGATTGTGTGGTAACAACTTGACTAAAAGAATGGAGTTTCTGTTATAGGACCGAAAACATAGCAAAAGGAGAAAATGGTGTAAACAAGTGTTTTTTCCCTTTTTCCCCACACTATTTTGGAATGGCATCTGTACAAGGGTTGATAAAAGTTGGGATCATGTGATAAAGATTAAGCCTTATCCCTTTACCAAAGAATCCTTGATTTTCATGACCCTGAAAAAGAAGCCTTTTAAAAATATCATGAGAAAATGTTGGTAACCAGGATATATTTCCTCCTTTTTCCATTATGTTTTCTACCCTCCCAGAACAAATTTCAATTTTGAGTAGAATTAATTGTGTCATCTGCAAATGCTTTCAATTCTGACCAGTCAAGAATTTTGTCGTTTGGTAAAGAGTTAAGCATCTATATTTATACATGTATTAACATTCAAAAAGCATAGAGGTTTAACTTAGAATTCATGATCATTGAAGATTCTAAGTCATGATTTCATAAACATCTGCAGAGCTCCAGGTAAGAGGGAGTGATAGTATTCTAAATCCATATTTTTCTTCAAAACCCTATGTTATGGGTACTCATTAGAATCATCTCTATGACATAACATAGGGTTCTGTTGAGAATAATTGATATTTTCAAGTTTGAAATCGAAATCACTCCCTCTATCTGGAGCTCTGCATCTGAGCTCGCACTCACCAACCATTCTTAAGAACGTTCTTTGTCTTATTCTCCAGAATTTTCTACATTTGTAAGTAACACAACTTCTGACTAGCTAAACCATTCGGTTTAGCCAGTGAGAAGTTGTGTTACTTACAAATTTAGAAAACCTTGGAGAATAAGACTGAGAATATTCTCAAGAATGGTTGGTGAATACTGGCCCTGGACACAGAAAAGACATATTTTCAGGTAGTGCAGCATACATATCCCCACACCTATGACGACAAGATCTATATACTTATAGTGAGTGCATGCCTAGTCCCATACTTCATGGTGAAAAGCTTGAAGACTCTTGCCATATTCACAACATTTGCTAATGTACTGAATTCTGTTGGACTTGTCATCATTTTCATAAACCTGTTTCAAGGACTTCCTGATGTCAGTTCCAGACCAGCTGTGGCAAAAATTAGTACATTTCCATTATTTTTTGGTCAAGCTGTATTTGCCTTTGAAGGTATAGGTTTGGTAAGTATTTTGTTACCTTTTGCCAAATTATTCTGAAGTTGAGCAGCCCTGATCAAGAGGACTGTTGAAAACATGGTGGGCAAAGGAAGAAAATACTGGTAACCAGCATTTTCTTTTTCCTACACTGTTTTTAAACCTTCCATGAACACATCTTGTCATTTGAGCTTTATTCAGGGTATCATATGCAAACAGTTGTACTTCGATGTCAAAGTCTACTGACTGTAATGATATACATGTACTGAAATGCCACTATATAGTTTGTTCAAATATTTAATCCTTAGGTTTAAATAGCCTGACCCTAGGTTTCAGATGATTTGCACAGAGTTCAAAAGCAAAACTGAAGATTTGCTTTTGAAAGGATTTTCTCCTTGTCCCACTGTGTTTTCAAAAGCCTTCTTCCTGATGGCCATTCTTGCAAAAGTATTTCTGACAGAGATCATCTTTCAGTTAGACAGAACATATATTCAAAGTAAAAATTGATTACGACTTTTATCAACACTGATCTTAGGCTCTGCTTTTTGTTCTTTTTATTTTAGGTACTTCCTATGCATGAAAAGATGCGAGATAGAGCTGCTTTTCTTGGAAAAGCAGGTGTTTTAAACCTCGGTCTTACTATCACTATCTGCTTATATGCTGCAATGGGCTTTTATGGGTACCTAAAATTTGGTGATCAGTCTGCTGGTAGCGTAACTTTGAACCTGCCTAGTGACAACTGGTAATGACTACTTATTTATTTTACTGTTTACAAAACATTTATACTTGGCTGTTAGAAAAACAAATGTGGCCCTAATGATGGGATTTGCATGAAAAGTGGTAGGAAACATTGAAGGTGACAGATACATAGCTGGTGAACACCAAATTCTATTTTACTAATGTTTTTAAAATCATTTGTCACTCTCTTAACTCTTTACTTGATATCAAAATTTTCTATTTATCCAATTTTGAAACATTTGTAGACAAAAAATATGAAGTGATACAAATGACAAGATTTAACTAGACTACAAAATGTTAGGTTTGTTCAAATCCATAGCATTTGCAGATGATAAAATAAATGTGATTGAAAATTTGAAATTTGTTTTGTGAAGGGTAGAAAATATTGTGGGAAAAGGAGAAAATGCTGTTTACCAGCATTTTCTTCTTTTCCCACAGTGTTTTCAAAAGGCTTCTTTCTCAGGGTCATCAAAAGTAGGGATTGTGTGGTAATGGGTTAGATGGAAATGACTTTTAAAATGCTTTTAAACATAGTGAAAATCAAGATTAAGCAAAGCTTTTAGTCTGATCTTTGGTCAACAAATCTGATATGTAGAGATGTTTTATTTTTTTTAAAATACCAGATATGAATCACAGTGTTTTATGAGAGGAGAGTAATTTCACTTTACTGAGCTGTTCAAAGATTTTATTTCCATTCAACAGGTTATACTTATCTGTAAAGCTGATGTTCGCTGTCTCCCTTTTCATCAGTTGTGGTTTACAGTTTTATGTACCGGTGATTGTTATATGGCCATTTCTGGTGAAAAAATTCAATGAAAGATCAGTTCATCTTCCTGCATACGCAGAATATGTCTTCCGACTACTTCTTTTATGTGTTATTAGTAAGTATTCCAAAGTTTCTATACAGCTTTTATTAAAATCTGTTTTGCCCTGATTTGCTTGGCTGACCTAGACACAGCACACTCAAAGGGTGTGATATGTCTATATCTATTGTTTGCACCTTGTTAGCCATTGCTCTTGTTAGCCCTTCATTGCACAAACCAGACTTTAAATGATTGAGGAAGAGGACTTTTGAAAACCTTCTAGGAAATTATTTCATGCTTTCTGGTAGGATATCGAGAAATAGCAGTGAAAATATTTTTCGATCTTACACTGGTACCACCAGTGAAAATATCGATTTTCATGTTCTTGTTGCCTAGTTAATTGTGCATGCCTGGTAACCAGATGGGAAATATGAGGTCACATACCTTACATTTCTTGCCCTTGACGTAATATTGTAATGCATTGCTATGCGGGAGGGGTATGCCATGGGGAAGAACTGTACTGGATTTTGATAAAGCTCCTCCCAGTAAAGGGTTAAAAGCATGAAATAAATAGAATATTTGTTTTTTTCGGTGATTGAAATTTATTTCATCTCATGAACAGCATCGGTAATATTTTCACTCGTGGCTGCATGACTCGTGAAAATATTACTGATGGTGTTCACTCGATGAAATAAATTTCGATCTTTCACCGAAAAAAAACAAATTTCCTCTATATATCTGATGGGCTGAACCACTTATTTGGTTTTGCCAATCAGAAAAGTGTTTTGTTGTGTGATTTTATACCGAAATTATCCAGACCAGTATGTCCACCAGAGCAAAAAATAGATAACCCTTTACTCTTTACCACCTAATTATGACTTTTCTGTAAATTTCAGTTGAAAATGCTGTGGGTAGTTTTCTGGCAACAAGCATTTTCTCCTTTTCCCACAGTATTTTCTGCCCTTTCTGATACAAATTCTTTCATTTGAGAATCATTTTATATATCATAATGTAAATGCTTAGAATTTGGACCAGTCAGAAAATTTTGTTGTTGTATAATGAGGTAAAGATCTAGTTTAGTACCCAAAAACTTTTTTTATAAAACTTTAAGATTGCCAGTTCATAAGTATATTTGATGCAATTGGTTTTGCTCTTTAGACATGATGTGATGGGTTCTGCTTTCAGTTGAAAGCATTCAGAAAAAATGGAGAATTTCTTAATATGCCACAATTTGTTTTAACTCTTTACCACACAATCCACACTTTTAACGACCCTGAGAAAGAAGCCTTTTGGAAACATTGTGGAAAAAGGAGAAAATGCTGGTAACCAGCATTTTCTCCTTTTCCTACAATGTTTTCTACCCTTTCCAAAAAAAATTGCAATTTTTGAACCACATTTATTTTATTGTCTGCAAATGCTTCAATTTGGACAAGTCTGCAATTTTTTTGTTTGGTAAAGAGTTAAAACAGAGTCTGCTGCAAGGCTGTCTACACAGATTGACTTGGGTGGAAAAGTTTTTCATTGGTAAATTTTCTAATTGTTAACCCATTACCACACAATCCCTACTTTTGACGCCCCTGAGAAAGAAGTCTTTTGAAAACACTGTGGGAAAAGGAGAAAATGCTGGTAACCAGCATTTTCTCCTTTTCCCACGTTGTTTTCTACCCTTCCCAGAACAAATTTCAATTTTTCAGTCACCTTTATTTTGTCGTCTGCAAATGCTTTCAATTTGGATCAGTCTAAAATTTCCTCATGTGATAAAGAGTCAAGGACTATTGTAGCTCATGATTGGATAAAAACAGACCCATATAATGGACTACTTGCTTAGTACGATGCATTACAAGATGGAATTAAACCCACATTTTCTCTTTTTTTTCAGGTGGATTTTCTGTTCTTGTGCCTCATTTAGATTTGCTTATATCCCTTGTCGGTGCTTTTGCAAGCTCTTTTCTAGCTTTTATATTTCCACCAATCATAGAATTTGTTACATTTCAACCTTCTATGATAATCAAGGTAAAGAATATAACTATTATTTTGATTGGCTTTATTGGATTTGTAACTGGGACATATGCATCTATGAGAGATATAATCAAAAAGTTTTAGGTTTCATTTTTTGTGGAAGGTAATATAACTTGTAACCCATTACTCCACAAATACATGTTTTTATGTTCAAGCTTTTGAAAAACACAAGGTACTGTGATATGCTACAAATAATGCTTTGTCCTGTGTATTTTTGAAAGTCAACTCTGTGGACCATATTTGTGGAAAGTGGGTTTACCAGCAACACTTTTCCAAAAGGCAAAACTTCACATGCACCCAAACTTATATTTAATTTATGCTGTGCTGTGCCTTCCTATGCCAACAGAGGAAGGCACAGCAGAGCATACATTAAATGTGTCTCAAATTGTGAGATATGTCTATGGTATGACCATTGTTGGAAAAGAAGAAAATGCTGCTTCCAGGATTGTTTTCTTTTCCCACAATGTTTACAAAAGTTGTCTTTATCAGGGTCATTGAAACACTAGATTGGGTGGTGAGGGGTAAGTCTTGTCAAGCCAATTATGAGAGGAGCATAGAGTGTATTTATTGTATAAATATTATTTTTAACCCTTTCCCAAACATCAAACTTTTGGGCTAGACCAAAATGACTGCATTTGCAGACGACAATTCAACTCTTGCTGAAAAGATGATTTCTGTCTATGATAGGATAGAAAACAATGTGGGAAAAGTAGAAAATGCTGGTTACCAGCATTTTCTCCTTTTCCAACAATGTTTTCAAAAGGCTACTTTTCTAGACCCGTAAAAACCTGGAATTGTTTGGGAAAGGGTTAATGTTTCACCTGTGATACTGAAAGAGTGTAAAATATGTACATTCTTTTGATAAAGTGCAATTTTTTGTTAGCTCTTTACCAAACAAAAACGTTTTAGACTTGTCAAAATTGAAAGTAGTTGCAGATCACAAGTTGCATGTGATTCTGAGATTAAATTGAAGTTTGCTTTTGGAAGGGGGGAATTACATTTTTTTTTTTGACGTTGTTGATTACTATTGTTGAAGTTCCAGAGCTCCCTGGATGCGTTTTGTTATTAGATACATCATTATAGCCGTTTTATACTGTTTTTAACTTTTTATTAGACAATAAAATGATTTTGTCAGCTTAGAAGCATTTGCAGATAAGAAATTAGAATTTTAAACAAAGACAGGCTTTATCTATGAAAAGGGGTGGGGGGGAGGGTAAAGGTGAATATGCTTCTTACTTGCACTTTCTTTGTTTCCCACAAAGTCAGGAGACTTGTTTGCATCAAGGTAATTAAAACAAGATTTTTGTAGAGGATTAATCCTGTATCAAACAATCTAGTGTTTTCACAGTCTGAAAAAGAAATCTTTTGAAAGCATTGTGGTAAATGGGTAATATGCAGGTAACCAGAGTTTTCACCATTTCCCACTTATGTTTTGATATTTTTTTCTCTCAGGGCTAAAGAAAAGCTGATATTGTGTGGTAAATGGTGAAATAGTTGTTTGATGTTGCAGAAGATTCATGTTTTCACCATGAATATGTTGTATCAGAGCTACAGATAAGAGGGGGTGATGGTTTTCTAAAATCCATTATTTTTCTTCAAATGCCTATGTTGTGGGTATTCATTAGAAATGCCTCGAATGGTTCTAATAAGTACCCACAATATAGGGTTTAGTGGAGCTTGATTAATATTTTCAATTTTGAAATCAAAATCACTTCATCTATCAGTGTTATAATTATAAGTCCCAAAACTTTATGAGTCATGCTTCATGAAAAGGGGGTTAGAAGCATCTTAGTATGCAACCATTATACTAACCAGTATGTTACAAAGAACACCCATTTTACCTGAAGACCAGCCTCAAGGTAATATGAAGTAAATTTGTCTAGAGACATGCAGAAAATGTACCAATAATACTAGAGTTTTGATTTAGGTCAGGCTGTGCAGATGCTCAGAGTGACATGAGTCGATACTTTTTGCAGACCCATTAACCCCATCCCGAATTTTAAAGACCCTGATTATGAAGTTTTTTGAAAACACGGTGGGAAAAGGAGAAAATGTTGGTAACCAGCATTATCTCCTTTTCACGCAGTGTTTTCTATGCTATCAAAGACAAATTCCATCATTCGAGTCACAATTAAATGGCCATCTGCAAAGGCTTTCAGGTTGGAAAAGTCTACATTTTCTTGTATCATACTCGTAAAGAGTTAACTCATTAGCGAATGATAAAACTTTGGACTGCTCCAAATTGATAGCATTTACAGACGACAAAATAAATGTGAATCAGAATTTGAAATTTGTTTTGTGAAGGGTAGAAAAATTGTGGGAAAAGGAGAAAATGCTGGTTACCAGCATTTCCTCCTTTTCCCACAATGTTTTCAAATGCTTTCTTTCTCAGGGTCGTCAGAATTGGGAAATGCGTGGTAAAGAGTTGAAAACACTTTTCACTGAGTTTGACTCGTATATACCTACATGTATGTATTCATAAATTGATATTTATCTTTACTTCATCTGATTGCATATATATTTACTTTTGTGTTTTAAACATTCCGATGACAAAATTTCATTTTCTGTTTATGATTGAAGTGTCAGGGTTTTTGAGAAAATAAAGCATATTTAAATGAACTGCAGAGTTTCTTAATGTCCATATTAATTCAGCATTGATTTTCCAATCGTATAATTTTATTTCCAAAATTTTGTTGTCGATATGTTGGTGAAAAAATGTTTTTATAGTCGTGACAATCAATGAAATAGATTTATAATAGAGAAAGAGAGGGTGGGTGTGTGTGTTCCCTTGGCTTTGTATCATCTCCTTTTTCCCTGAATTCTCTTCTATCCTTTCTTACTCGGATCCTATTATTTGAACCAACTTAAATTTGTCATCTGCATGTTTTTTTAACTCTTTACTGGCCCTTCTTTTAGAAAGTATGCATGTCCATTTCATTAATTCAGCGCTGTGAAAGTAAACCCCTCATCAACATGTACTCATATTGGTAAGCTGCTTAACATGTCTCATCAGTGTTATGACACCGGTTGATTCTAGTCCTGTCTAGAGCGTTATGACACCGGTTGATTCTAGTCCTATCTAAAAGGTCCTTTATTTTAAATAAAGAGTGTATAACATGGTTTAAATAATTACCAGACGACAAAATCTTAGGTTTGTCTAAATCAAACGCATTTGCAGACAACAAAGTAAAAGTGACTGAAAATTTGAAAATTGTTTTGTGAAGGGTAGAAAGCATTGAGGGAAAAGGAGAAAATGCTGGTTACCAGCATTTTCTCCTTTTCCCACAATGTTTTCAAAAGGCTTCTTCCTCAGGGTCATCAAAAGTAAGGATTGTGTGGTAATGGGTTAAGTACCATGGATATACTCCTTGCGTTTTAGAATGACTCGAATACAGGGTTCCGCCAAGCACAAGGAATGTAGCTTTTTCAGACAATGGAAGATCAAGATCAGATTGTCCTGTAAGGACAAAGCAGGTCGACATCACATACTGGCACATCCTAGATGAAAATTACAGGATACACGCGGAAAAGAAAGCCACCATGAGAGTGTAATGTCTTGGTATTCTTTTCCTAACTGGAATATGATATTAGGTAGGCCTACATTTTAGGGATTTGAAATGAAAATTGATTTGGGATGGGTAGAAAATATTGTGGGAAAAGGAGAAAATGCTGGTTACCAGCATTTTCTCCTTTTCCCACAATGTTTTCTGAAGGCTTCTTTCTCAGGGTTATCAAAAGTAGGGATTGTATGGTAATAGGTTAATATTCATACTATTTAGTTACAGATGTTCATTTCACTTCTTTATACAAAACCCATCCTTTCGATAGTTTGATTAGGCAAATACTCGGAGACTTCAAAGTTAATTTTTTTTGCAAAGTCTGTATAAATGTTATAGAAGGTCTGAAATACGGTACGGGGCATGGTCTATGGCAAGGACGTTTGATACATCTGTAAAAAGTATCGACTCATGCCAGCCTGCGCAGTCTGGGTAAGCTGACCGTGATAGGTCAAAACTTTTCATATTTTTTTTTTGTATGTCAATGGACTATTTCACCTAAAGGTACAATTGTTTGTTCGACAAAATGGATTTTACAGATCCATACGATTAACTCTTTACCAAACAACAAAATTTTAGACTGCCCAAACTGAAGGCACTTACAGATGGCAAAATAAACGTAACTCAAAGACTTGAAATTTGTTTTTAGTAAGGTAGAAAACATTGTGGGAAAAGGAGAAAATGCTGGTTACCAGCATTTTCTCCATTTCCCGCAATGTTTTCAAATGGCTTCTTATCTCAGGGTCGTAAAAACCAGGGATTCTTTGGTAAAGGGTTAAATGAATTTTACTTGCTTGGTGCCATGCATAATGCAGGTGCATTAAACTCCCTTTTGTCAGTGCGCTGCCTATACTGACTAGCGGGGTAGTGGAACTGTACATGGTGGTAAGCGGGAAAGAAGTCAATTCTTAGGCACAAGTTGTGTGAGTGTTATGGTAAATGCCGGTAAGTTTAAGTTCAATCTTTTATCCGGCATAGTCCCAAGCTTTAACGACCGCCTGGAAAAAGGGTTTTGAAAACATTCGGGGGAAGGAAATGAGAAATGCTGGTAGCCAGCAATTTCTCCTTTTTTCCCGCAACATTCCACACCCTTTCAAAGATAAACCCGGTTGTTTTAATTACATGTGATTTTTAGTCTTCAAAGAGTAAGTTCACGCAATTCAGAAGTCTTAACCCGCAGCCTTAGCCTCAGCGCGACTCAGTGACCTTTTGCGGACAGTAAAGATCAAGATCAGGCTGTTTAAAATGTGCAGCCTGATCTTGGATCTACTCTGTCCGAGGAAGAGATATTTTAACCTCCAAAAATAACTTTGAAATAGACATAGGAATATTTGGGTTTTACTGTCGACTTTTAGACTGTCTTGTTCTATGCTGACTGATCTTGATTTGAATGGTTTATGGAAAATTGTAAAGTTATAGACAGGGATAATGTCAACATTGGCGATAAAAGTTAAATCAAAATACATAAAATATCGTCCTTGTACATTCAGCACTTCTTTTTTCTAAGTAGGCCATGTATGTTATATTTCCTACAAATTACTGGTTTCCTTCGCATTGCTTTTGCTAAGTAGTGGTGTGTTTAAAATTGAATGGCAAGGGTCATACTAAAATACAATAAAGATTGAGATTTGAGATCGGTCCCCATCATGGCCAATGGCTCATTGATGTAGGAGGTCGATTTTAGATCTAATAGACTTGTACTGTAAAAAAAAGGAATTCCGGCTTAGGATCTCGCCATTAAATTAGAAGGTAGGAAAGAGGTCTCTTGAAATAAACAGCCAGTCGGCCCACAAACTGACTCGATGGGAACAAGGCTCAAGCAAAAAAGAAGACTCTCGCTGCGCTGATGTACTTTTCTTTTCCTACGTGCTTTGAAAGTGATACCCAACACCGGTTAGTTTACAAAATGACGTCACGAATCCGTGGAGACGCAAGGCTTCCAAAATGGCGTCCGGAGATGTTGACGACTATGAACTTGAGAAGATTCGAGCAGAAATACAACAAGAAAAACAAATGAAGTAAATATCTGTAACTTAAATGATTTCATATTGATCTTTCACGTATCTTTAGCATCCTAAGTAGTTTTGAAAACGAATGGAGCATGGTAAATTATCTGATTTAATGGCACTTAAGCGAGCACCTGCCACAGTTAAATAGCCCTGACCCTTCTCGTATGCTTACTTTAGTTGTTTACATTCTATACAGTATCACTAAATTGACTTAAATAGATACGAAACTTTTTCAAATGGAATGGATTAGTTTGCCTTTTAATGTTTTAGACCACTTGGTGGTTTCTATTGGAGAAATTAACAGATATATACCACAGGAATTTGACATTCTGTAATAAAATTATATAAAATATGTAAAAAGAACAAAAAAAAAAAACTGCCCCCAAATATAAAGAAACACAAGGAATGCAATGCCTCGATCACCAGCACAACTCATAAATGTCCTACCCACCCAAATTCACCAACAAAACAAAGAGTGATCACAATATCTTTTATCCCAGTAGCAGTTAACGCCAAAATGTACCTGTGATATTTGACAATCCTTAAGTAGACACCTATTCACCGGACATATAAAACTAAGTTAAACTGTTTGTGAACACTGAACTCTCAACAGGGTTCTCACTGGGTCCAGAATCGGTAGCGGCCCAAATTTTCAGGAGTCCAAGTGGAATTTTCGCGAGTGAAAAAGAAATGTCCAAGGTATCATCGAAAGATAAGAGTGAAATAAAGACAATTTTTCCTTTATGCTCTTTGTTTATGGAAACAAATTAGACAAGAAAACACATGTACATCATCTTATGCATAGGCATGATTTTACAATGAAGTGGATGCAGCCCTACATGCAATTCATCTGTATGAACTAAAGGACATAAACTACCTTTTAACTGTTTACCAAACTATAAAGTTTTAGAATGGATCTTGTTCTAGACATTTGCAGACGACAATTCAAATTTGGCTGCAACAACTTGATTTGTCTTTCATAGCCTACAACATTGTGGAAAAGGGAGAAAATAAAGGTCAAATACATTAAAGTGTAATTTCTTTCAATTTGTTATAATATAATATATCCCATACTATCTACTAGAAACTTAGTAGATGTTAAGATACTACTACATCTTAGCATCCTGGTAAGATGCTAGTTAGTGCAAAACTTGGTCTATTAATGGTAGCAACCCCTTGTACTTTATTGAATTAAAGGTAGCCCTTAGAAGATTACAAACAGGCCTGTAGAGATATGGATACAAACAGGCCTGTAGAGATATGAAGTATGATCTGATCCATGATAGCACATTTAGAATTTGTAACACATTTGAAGTTATGGATCTGTTGCCTCAATATGTGTTAACTATTTCGTAATTGTTCTTAATTTAATATTTCATTCGTAGTACAACAGAATGTTTCATGATCTGTGTTTGAATTTTATTTGCAGTGTTTTTTGAGGGCTGCTTACCTTATTCAAGAATAATAAATGTAGGAGTTCCCACTTCCACTGTATACTGATTAGTAATCATTTTTATTGCCCAGTAAAGAATACTTGAATAGAGAAATGCTGAATATTTGTAAGTCTACAACTTTAGTGTGTTTAATCTTTCCATAATTGTTGTTGTGTTCCCATGTGTATGCTTACTGTCAAGAAAAAATTATTATATATATATGAGCCATGCTCTGTGAAAAGGGTGCTTAATGCATCTGCAAAAAGTATCGATCCTGGTCAACCTGTGCAGTTCGCATAGGCTGACCTGGGCCAAAACTTTTCGCTATCAGTCAATTTTCTATTTTTCAAAGGATCCATCCACCGTATGGTAAAGTGGGTTACGGGAAATAGTGGCTCCTATGGATCCACAATTATGTGACGACTTGGGCTAGCATCATGTGTAACAGGGATGCACTAAGCCCCATTTTGCCAGAGCACAGCTCATATGTACATTAATTCTCTCTGCTCATTCTAACCATACTGGCAATACATGAGCCTCTTTTTATCTTTTATTGATGAATGAACAACCCAGAGCTCCAGGTAGAGGGAGTGATTTTGATTTGAAAATCGAAAATTTCAATAATTCTCCACTAAACCCTATGCTATGAGTACTCATTAGAATCGTCTCATCGAGACGATTCTAATGAGTACCCACAAGGTAGGGTTTGGAAGAGAAATAATGGATTTAGAATGCCACCCCTTCCTCTTATCTGGAGCTCTGATAATGTTTTCACTTTTCCAGAGATATGTTAGAACAGTCAGCCAGGGAGCTCCGCATTACAGTAGAAGAACTTGAAAAACGATATGACACTATTGAAAATGAAGGTATATTTGCTACAAATTATATTTCATTATTAACTGAAGTATTTAACCCTTTACTCCATAGATACTCATTTTGACGTATCAACAGCTGACAGCTTTTGAAAACATTGTGGGAAAAGGAGAAATTGCCTGTAACGAGCAATTTTTCCTTTTCCCACATTGTTTTCCACTCAATCAGATATCTGTATCTTCATTTGTCCATATTTTTGACATCATATCTTTATTTGCTGCTGAAACGGAAGAGCCTCAAATTGGCCTATCAGGTAAAGGGTTAAGATATTCCATGCATAATTATGTAATTAAATTGATAATATACTTGTACTCCATATTTGATTTCTGAATAGATTCTCGGGCTTCTCACTTTGTTTTTTAGTCACTGGTAGCATGCATTTATTTGTTTAGCATATTCGGTAAATACATTGTACAGTATTTAATTTTATTTTTTGGCATATTGCCTCCGAAAACATCATTGCAGGTGGTGACAATTCCCTTGAAAGCAAATTCTTCTTTTTCTGCAGTATTTTAAATTCATCGTCCATATTTTACAAAAACATGTCCAAAGTCACCGCATTTAAAACCACTTTAGGAGTTAATGAGGTAACATTGTAAAAAGAGTACTCTCCTTCCCCCATGTCCACTTAAACAGAAACTTTGAACACACCACTTTCTTACTGCCTGCATTTATTATGTAAGGAAGTCAATTAACAGTTAAATCAGTGGAAGAAAAAAACATGTTTGTCTATATTCTTTTTTTGCCTAAAACATCAAGCTTTAGTCTTCAATTATTTTTTTCCCTGTTTGTAAACTTGTAGTATTTCCTCTCTGTAGAACTGCATGTTGTTTTCCTGTTGTACATGTATCTATTAGTTAAATACCTTGTGCTTGAATGTGAAGAAGCTGGCACTGATAAGTTCCAAATTCATTTTGACCAACAGAGAGATTTATTAGCTAAACATGCCTCTATATACATGTAAATGTACATCCATTTTTAGTATTAAATCTTTACCACACAAGAAAGTTTTAGACTGGTCCAAATTCCAAATTCAAAGCATTTGCAGACGACAAAATAAATGTGACTGAAAATATGATTTTTTTTTGTGAAGGGTAGAAAACATTGTGGGAAAAGGAGAATGTGCTGGTTACCAGCATTTTCTCCTTTTTCCACAATGTTTTCTAAAGGCTTCTTTCTCAACGGCATCAAAAGTAGGGATTATGTAGGGATTATGTGGTAATGCGTTAAAAAGGATGGAGTATTTTATCTGGTGGTAGCATGATAACCCTTTACCAAACAATCCCTGGTTTTCACGTCCTTGAGAAGGAAGCCTTTTGAAAACAATGTGGGAAAGGGAGAAAATGCTGGTGATCAACATTTTCTCCTTTCCCCTCAATGTTTCCTTAATTTCAGCCACATTGAGAGTGTTGTCTGTAAATGCTCTCAATTTGGACAATGCTGGAAGTTTGTCGTCTGGTAAAGTAAACAAGTTGTTTTGGAACAGACCTTTAGTTAAAGCAAGGGGCACAAATTGAAATCCATTTGCATGAAAGAAAAACAAAATAAAAATGTCTGAATTATGTTGAAGAGGTTTTGGGAAAAAGAAAGGAGAAAACTACTAAACTCTTTACCAAACAACAATTTTTAGACTGGTCCAAGTTGAATGCACTTGCAGACAAGAAAATAAACGCAACTCAAAAATTGATATTTGATTCCAGCAGGGTAGAAAACATTGTTGGAAAAGGAGAAAATGCTAGTTACCAGCATGTTCTTCTTTTCCAACAATGTTTTCAAGAACCTCCTATCTCAGGGTCATAAAACAAATGATAATTGTTTGGTAAAGGGTTAAAACTGATAAGCTTTCCATGTGGTTGCAGTGTGATTTCACCTTACTCCTAGGTAATACTATGTGCACTTCACCCAGTAGCTTACAGGCTTCACTCAGTAGCTTACAGGCTATTTTTGTGACATCAAAAAGTGGTTCAAGTGACAAAAAGGAGAAAGAGTTTTAAGAAACGGAAAAATTTTGTTTCGAATATTGTGCCTGTAGACCTGTACTTATAATTAGGTACATTGTGTAAACATGAGATTTTGCTTAAGTTTCAGAAGTACAACAGATCACTGAAACTTAACAATTTAAAGTTAAAGTATGAACTGAATAAGAAGTAATGAACAAACAAAATTAAGCCTAACATTTAAAAAATCCAAATTTTATTCTGCTTAGGTATATGAGGCAGGGTAAATTGCATTTATATTATAAAAGATTTTTAATGCTCAGCTAAATTTAGCATAAATGAAAAGTTCTATTGAGACCACCCATAGGGAAAAAACATTGCAGGAACAGGAGCTTTCTGCTGGTAACAAGCAACATCCTATTGCATCACATTGTTGTCAAAAGATGCTTTTTTGAGCAGAAAGTCATTTGTATGATCCCACTCACCAATCTATAAAGGAAGAGATTTGTGCATAAACAGGACTTGTTGTGCATGGTAAAATTTCCAAGGATATGGCACACAATATTGGCATAACCTATCCAAGTTTTTTTGAGATTTAGTGTAGAGTACATTAATTTTGCCTCACTTCTTTTGAAACTCCCCTGTTTCTAGAGTTAAATCTTTACCACACAATCCCGACTTTTAACGACCCTGAGAAAGAAATCTATAGAAAGCATTCTGGGAAATGCTGGTAACCAGCATTTTCTCCTTTTCCCATAATATTTAGTCCAAAAATTTGTTGTTTGGTAAAGAGTTAAGTCTTTACCATACAATCCCAACCTTTAACGACCCTGAAGGCAAGGACTTTTGAAAACATTGTGGGAAAAGGAAAAAATGGTGGTAGACAGCATTTTCTCCTTTTCCAAAAATGATTTTACCCAGTCAAAGACAGGAATCATCATTCTGATTCACAATAATATGTCATCTGTAAATGCTTTCAAGTTTGATCTAGCTCAAAATTTTGTTGTTTGGCAAAGAAATAAAGAGACAGAGTACAGCCAGAGAGTAAACAAACACTTGATGGTTTTGTGATCTAGTCAACTTTGTAAACGTAGATAAAAAATCAGTAATTATAAGGTGTATTAGGTAAAGAGACAGCTGAGATTTGTCCTCAATTTAACCCAGAAACTGTGGTTGTTATGACTATGGCTAGTCGCAATAGTATGAAATGCATTTGCTGTCTACCATAATCTTTGCAATTTTCCAACCATCCGCGTCAATATTTGGCATAAAGATACAAGAGTAATTATAGTTTTATGAAATAAGGATAATAACAGTTAAAAAAACTGGATGGAAGTGAGTGAAGATGTATCTTTAACTATTTACCAAACAACAAAATTTAGGTTTGTCCAAATCGAAAGCATTTACAGACAACAAAACAAAAGTGACTGAAAATTTGAAATTTATTTTGTGAAGGGTAAAAAACATTGTGGGAAAAGGAGAAAATGCTGGTTATCAGCATTTTCTCCTTTCCCACAATGTTTTCTAAAGACTTCTTTCTCAGGGTTGTCAAAAGTAAGGATTGTGTGGTAATGGGTAGGGCATTTATCCCTCTCTGAATACGCCTTAGGATAAATAGGAAAAGCATGTTCAGATAAGAAATCGAATGTGGTTCAACTGGTAGGATTTGTATTTGATACAGGATAAAATATTACTACTGCTTACAAGCATTTTTACCTGTATTCAACAATATTTTCAAAGATCTTCCTCCTCAAAATCATTAAAACATGGAATTATTTGGCAAAGGATTAAGTTTTTATTTTTTTCCAGAAATTCCTTGAAATTGTTGTATCTCAATTCTTTTACAAAAAGTTTTTTCTGATTTTCTGAATATTTCTATTGAACTTTTGTTTAAAAAGATGGAACTACAGAAAGAGGTATCTTTTTTCAAAACACTTTTTCTCCCTGCATTATGATTTTATTCACATTTTGTCTTTTACTACACTAGAGATGCATAATAAGGGATTTCTTACATGCTGGGGTGTCTTACTTTACTCACAGAATGACACTAGAAGATCTCTTTCAGGATTTTGGAATATCACTTTGTAATTAACTTTCTCCATTCACTGTTTCTTGACTGTGACGGTATTATTTTTTTTTACTCTTTCTTCCTTAAAATATTAAAACTAAGCAAAACGGTTACATGATGTGAAAATATACTAAAATCTAAAAAGAAAATGTGGGACCCAGAGTGGCTCACTTGTTGAGATGTTTGATCAGTAATCTAGAAGTCCTCACCCATAGTGTTGGGGTTTTGTGAAATTTTTTTCCAAACAAGGGTTTTTAAAGCCCAAGCCTTGTACTGGTGAAATTCAGGAAACACATGAGCAAGTCAGCTTTCAACATGATGTTACTAAAATCAATTTGGAAACTACTTTTAATGAAGAAAAACTGTTGTACAGGATATGATCTATAGGTAATATACATTTACTATGGATTGTTATCCTTAATTTTCTAGTCTCCGTTGTTATAGGAAACTATGCTCTGAAATTTCAGTTGATTATCTTTCTGTAGAACGTGATGAACAATCAGAACTGTTGCTACACTATTTTCCATAGAAATGACTATTCCAACCATGCAGAATTTGTTATGCTTCTGTTCTTTTTTGTGTGTTTTGATTCTGCCTTTATCTTTTTCTATATTTTCAGGTAGCTTCACCCTGCTTATTACCTGTGTTCCATGTACATAAACCCCAAACCTGCTTCTTTTTCTGACCTTGTAGTCTACTTATTACCTGTCATACCACTGTATTATGTGTCATGTGTAAATGCATATTTAAGTTAATGTACAGAAGTAAGGCATGAAAGTATAAATTTTGCTAAACCAAGGTTTAAACTCATACAGTCTTTGATTACAAGCCTTGCATATTTCCACTGAGCTATCCAGCTGTGGCAGAAGTAAAAAGTATTTGCCAAATATAGGACCTATCTGGCTTGCAGGTTATAAAAAAACACTGCATTTGGTACAAGTACTGTATCCTGTAACTAGTGTAGGATAGAAAGCCAAAGATACATGTCTACAAAAGTACCTTGATCCGCATTCATTAATAATTCTAAGCATTCTTTTAACACTTTACCGTGGCTGGTTCTGTATTATGGATTTAAATATAGAACAGAAGATGAATATAAACCTTGAGTCTTGGTGATTGGCATTTCTAACATAAGGTGAAAATACGAAGGAAGATTCTGTGAAAAGTTGATTTGGTTTGCATGAATATCTACATATGCACTTTAAGCGTAAATCTATAATTTTGTGAATGATTATTTCTGTAGAAAAGAAAAAACTACTTGCCAAGTTAGACCAACTTGTAATACAAGAATGTAAGTCATCCTAGCCTTTTTCCTCTTAACAAAGACTTCTTTTTCAGTTTTCAAAATGACCTTCAATATATCCTTTTGAGAAAAACGTCCATAGGTACATCTTGACCTTTGTACACTTTTATAATATTATACATGTTGTGAACAAATCTTTGTTAAAGTTTGTGGAAAACAAGAAAGGTTAAGATGAATTTGCCTTCCTTTTTTTTCCACACCATTCATTAATTTGACTGCATGGTTTGTATGGGTTAAATGTTTTTATGAGGGAAAAGGTTAAAGAGAAAATGCATGCAATTGTCTGAATTAATTGCATGGATAGATGTTCTTACTAAAAAGCAGGTGTTTCTCAACATTAAATATTATGCCTAAAGTTCATTCCAACATGTAAATTAGATTATTTGTTAGATGAAGGTGGCATGGCAGATTTTCCAAGATCTAATTCTCGTAGAGAAACTAAGAAGCATGTTAATCTGATATGACTTACTTTTTTACCAAACAGTCCATGAATGTGCAACACAGCTGAATATGGTTTTTGAAAACATGTGCAACACAGTTGAGTATGTTTTTTGAAAACAAAGTGGATAAAGGTAAAATTACCTGTAACAAGCCTTTTCATCCTGGCTATGTCTTGTTTGTTGTGTGCTTATACAGGGTGATTCATGATATCTGAAACGGTTTCAACCTTTAGTATTACCTTTCTGCAGGCACATACCTTGATAGTACTATACAGTAATTACAGTTTTGTTTGATACACAGCGATAATTTCTTACATTTTGGATTAAAAAAGGTAAAACTTTTCCACAATATTTAGGTGATTTGCTCCATATTACATCAATTCTGGCCTATTACGATGTTAAGTCTCTTTTGAAAGTTTGCTATCACTGATGCAATAAGATTTTTCCCAGCTCTCAACAAATTGTTCTATCCTGTTGGAGCCAAATACCTTCTGTCTCCTTTTTTTCTGTAAAGCTGGCAAAAAATTCTTTTTCAGCGATGTCGGGTAACATTCACTCGGTACTGTTTGTCTCTCCACACCTAGGTCACAAAAAATGGTCCAATCACACCACTGTAACTTAACGCTACCCATTGATAAATTTTCATCATGCAGAGGACTCTCATTATAAATGCAAAGTAGCAGCCCACACAGCATAATCAGTATTGTTGTGTCTTCATATAACTTACGGGAAACCTTAACCAAAAATATTGGACTGACAATGTGTCCCCTCCTTCCATCACTCAGACCTTTGAACTTTTTCTTGTGGGCACACTTGAAAGGAAATGTATGCAGGTAAACCAAACTCTGTTGGAGAGTTGAAAAAGGTCAACAGATGTGAAAATAAGGCCAGAAATATCTTTACCTATGATGGCAAACTTTCAAAAAAGGCTTGACGTCAAAAAAGCCTAGAATGGACTTCACATAGAGAGCATCATTTAAACGTTGTGCAAAAGTTTGACCTATGTAGGTAGATAAATAATTTAACATTGTATATCAATCAAAACTGTAATCATTGTAGAGTATTGTGACATTAATTGTAACAAGGTGTGTACCAGCAGAAAGAAAATATTACAGGTTCAAACTGTATCAGATATAATGAATCACCCTGTACCTCAAAGTCCTAAATTTGTAGAATCAAAACAACTTACTTATACTACCTCAACCCAGTCCCTAGAGAGTCAATGGTAATAAGTGAGTGGTGCTCTGGAACAAAGAGGCATCACATAATTTTGAACAAAAAACTTTGTTTTGTCTAATAACCAATCAAATCATATGGTTAACCAGTCCTTTTATATGTAGAAAAATAACTATTAGCAACAACGTTTGACCCTTGTCAGCCTGTAAACAGTCTGACCTAGGGCAAACCCTTCTGCAGATGCACTATAAATTCTTTTTCACAGGGCATATCTGAAATTAAATTGCATTTCTAAACAGTTACACCTAGGCATTGCAATAAAAGCTGAGAATAACATCTAGAAATTATTAGACTGTGTAGACTTAAGATTGGACAGCAGATCCTGTGATGGCTTATCTTTAATTTCCAAAGACACCTAAAGTTGAAATCAGCTTCCTGGAAATAAATCAGACTTGAGGAAGCAAATGCTGGCACTGTACATAGTAGGTTATGCAGTAAAACACAAACCGTTATGATCTA
The DNA here is from genome assembly GCA_943736015.1 of Tridacna crocea. Taxonomy (NCBI): domain Eukaryota; kingdom Metazoa; phylum Mollusca; class Bivalvia; order Cardiida; family Cardiidae; genus Tridacna; species Tridacna crocea. Next base: position 31,730,283 of record OX031063.1, on the reverse strand, counting down.
TGATCACATTTGTTAGACTTACTAGCCATTATGAATATTTTCTGGTTTTTATCCAGGAATACAAACTTTCACAAGACTTTGTAATTCCAGTCTATTGAAATTATCCCAATGTATGGTAAATGTCTGATCTATATCATGGTTATATTCAGCTACCATCAGCTTGTCCCCTTTCATTTTGTACATAATTCCATCTCTAAAAACTAACTGCTTGCAAAAATTATGAGTTTTTATAGCAATGTATCTGCTAACATGTGACACATAACACAGTGTTGTGATATATATGTATGTACAGTGTGTGTGTGTGATTTTAGCTATGTAACTTTGAGTGTGAAATTACTAAACCTACATCTCTAGACTTTTCTCTTCGTTTTTTTTTTTTTTTCATGGCATTTCTTAGCTCCTCATCATAATGTATGAAACATCTACAAGACAGAAATTAGACAAAAGATGAAGTAGATGAAAATTGTATTGCTTGTGTGTGTAAATTCCTCAAATTATGCTAAAGTCAAGACCATGTTACGATTCAGAGCAGTATTCCTAAATTGTTGACATACAAAAAAAACTTTCTGTTGAAAGACCACATCTTTACTAATACCTTCTAATTTAAGTCACAGATTATATTCGACAACAAGTAGAATTTCTTATTTGTATGTAGGAGTCAGTTTGTTACTCAACCGATTTTGTGCTTCAGTTAGCATTGTTTCAGATGAGGTCCTGTGTGACCGCCATAGGACTAAATTTTATTCAAGATTACGATGTGGTTTTAAGCCTTGCATTCCAAAATATCGTTAAAGCTCTTATAAATGGAATCAAATCTGTTATAAATGGCATCTTTATTAGCTGCAGGCATAAACTCTCAAAGTGGAAAAGACACAAAACATCTTATATTTTGAAAACCATGAGTGATGCATGGATATCAATGATAGTAATTGCTTCAATCATAGGAATCGGACGTTTATTTGGTGAAAATAGCTAAAGGTCAGCCGAAGTGGTCACTCTCCATTATAAAATATACAAGGAATGCAACGGATTTCCGATCAAAATTTGACACGACTGTCACCGAAAATCATCTCTGAAAATGCGGTCAAATCAATATTAGCCAACGTAAACACACACCTGTCGTGCTCTTAAATATCTAATCTGCAGATTTATTAAGTCCCTACCTGCCGTGAGTCACTCTTTCCGCGTCATTCATCCGATTTCCCTAGGGCGATATTTATCAAAAATCAGCCTCGGCGAATTCTCCATTGTGCACCAACTTCCGGTTACCGGAGTGAATGACGGTATCCCCAACGAATGCGTTGGATCGTTTCTATATTTAGTCTCTACTCTTTGTAAACTAGACCATACAGTAAAAAAGAAAATTATATATATATATTTGATTTGCATCGATTGTGTTGATATAAATATAACATGATTTTTCTTAGATTTAACTCGTATCTACGGAAATATTATCAAATTTTCTGAGGTGATATATTGGAAAAAGTAAACTGACATTTTCATTCACTCCGATAACCGGAAGTTGATGCACAATGGAAGCTTCGCCGGGAGGCTGATTCTTGATAAATATCGCCCTAGGGAAATCCGATGAGTGACACGGAAAGAGTGATTCACAGCAGGTAGGGACATAATAAATCGACAGATTAGATATTTAAGAGCACGGTAGATACATGTGTTTATGTCGGCTAATATTGATTTGACCCTATTTTCAGCGATGATTTTCGGTGGCAGTCGTGTCAAATTTTGATCGGAAATCCGTTGCATTCCTTGTATATTTTATAATAAAGAGTGACCACTTCGGCTGACATTTAGCTATTTTCACCAAATAAACGTCCGATTCCTGTGCTTCAATTTTGGGATAGCTTTGCTGAATGGTTATGACCTACAAAGCATGGGTAGATAGGATTGGGCTTGTACAGGGGCCTTCATGCAATACTTTCTGAAGACTAGAGTTCTGGCAAAAAATTAACCCGATTTACTCCACTTCACATATTTATTCATCTTTGGCTATTATTTGTTACCTTTTAATAACGATGACAACCAACTTCCATCATATTCTTTCTTTGTTTGTTGGCTGTAATCCTGTTTAACTTTTCATGTTTAAAACAATATGTTGGCAAAGATTTACTGAATGATCAATCAATCACCCACTTCTGAATGATCATTGTGTATGATTTATTAATACGTATATCTGTATTCATTTCTTAGAAATCGACAATATACGAGTATATATAGAAACACAGAACTAAGGAAATAGTTCACTATTAAATAGAAACAAAATTGGAATTGTAATCCAGTTTCTCGAATCTTATTGAAAACATTTTCTTTTTTTTATATGATCAGATAAAATAGATTTGCAGTAAAAGCAAAATAAGTGGTTTCTTTTCCATATTTTTGATAGTGAAATTAATTATGTAGATCTAGACCATGAACCATGCAAAATAACCTTGCACAAAATGATCTAAATCATAAAATTACTACCTGTATGTATGGTCAATTTATGATTGGACTGGTAATTTCACTGACATTTAATGTTACATGAGTGACGTATTGTACATATAGGCAATGAATGGAAGACAAGGTTTGAAACCCAGGAAGAGATGAATCAACAGCTTGAGAGACAGATTATAGTGCTACAGGACAAAGTTGAGGAGGCAAAGCGCAACTTGAAAGATGGTATGTATATGTATTGTTTTTTACCCATTTTGAACTGCAATTTACTTGGGATATTTACATGTAGATAACATTTAACTCTTAGAATGCTGATGATAACCACTCAAGCCTCTACGGACAATGAAGATAAAGATCAGATTGCTGCATAATATTCAACCTTACAATGAATCTTGAATATTTGACGGTTTGTGAGATGATTAGGTGAAAAAAAATCATCATATTGAAGCTTAGACATCTTCTACAGAACTACACGGAAAATGTCACTTACATGTATCTAGTTGTATAGGGTGTTGATCAATTCTGATATTATTTTTTTTGTATTCTATGCAGAAAAGTTTCATAATTAACTCTTTACATTCCCCATATAAACACACAATGTATACCAGTAGCTGAATTCCTATGGACTTGCTCGCTATGTTTCCGGAAATAATGATTATACAAATTTAGAGAAAAGTAATCCTCTTGCATAATGTTCTGGTGGATCAGTTTGGCAGTTTTATAACTGTATCCAGTCTTGTAAAATCTTACGAATCATTAGCTGTATTGTAATAAGCATTTGAGCCATGCAAAGGGAATTCTATACATTGCACGAAGTATTGACCCATGTCAGCCTCTGGAGGCTGTGCTGGTTGACAAGGATCTTAATTTTTTGGTATTTGTAAATTATCTGCATGTTTAACCCTTTACCAGATGACAAAATTTAAGCTTTGTCCAAATTGAAAGCATTTGCAGACAACTATTTCAATGTGGCTCAGTCAGTGCAATTATTTTTTGATGGAGTAGAAAACCTTTTGGGAAAAGGAGAAAATGCTGGTTACCAGCATTTTCTCCTTTTCCCAAAATGTTTTCAGAAGGATTCTTTCCTATGGTTGTTAAAAGTCGCCACTGTGTGGTAAAGGGATAAGGACTACATTCTGCCTCATAGTTTAGGCAGTTGTTAGACAAAATGGAGTCCATGGATCCATAATCATCTAAATCAAAATGGACAACATGATGAGATTTGTCCTTGAAAGGTGATAAAACATTATTGAAGAAGGATATGGTGCTGTTAAACAAAATTTCCTCCACGATGTTTTCAAAAGCTTTTTTCCTCACTTTTATTAAAAGAAAATATTGTTTGGTAATAGTTTAAGCCTGAATCATACAATTCCAAGTTTTAATGACCCTGGAGAAAGAAAGCTTTTGAACTTTCAAACAAAAAGAAATAATGCTGAGAAACTGGTCATTTCCTGTTTGTCACAATATATATATATATATATGACAGAAGTAATCTTCTGAGCTACATTTATTTTGTTGTCTGCACATGCCTTCGATATGGTGGAGTCCAAAATTTTGTGATTTGGTAATGAATCTTAACCCTTTACCTGATATGCCAATTTGAGGCTCTTCCATTTCAGTAGCAAATAAAGATATGATGTCGAAAGTATGGACTAATGAGGATGCAAATATCTGATTGAGTGGAAAACATTGTGGGAAAAGGAGAAATTGCTCGTTACGAGCAATTTCTTCTTTTCCCACAATGTTTTCATAAGCTGTCTGTTGTCGATACGTCAAAATGAGTATCTATGGAGTAAAGGGGTTAAGTTAATAGTGTACGTCAGTGTACCATTTTACCTCATATTGATTGGACCCACTTGAAACAAGTAAAAAGTGAGACAAACAAGAAGCATTGAAAAAGAGGGTAATTGTCCTTTTGATATTCAGATAGTGTAAAAGATTGTCAGAAAATAAGCAAGAGTGTGAATCTGAAATTTGGCATCTTTTACAGCTTCTTTCCCTTTGTTTTTAAAAACAATCTACTTCTGGGATATACAGTATTTATCATATGTATAGTAATGAGAAAGCGATTCCTCATTGCAGGAGAACACTATGCTAAGAAATTACAGACTATGTTATTCCTTGGTAAAATTTAGACATGCCCAAAGTTTGTGTACAGAAGCCTTCAATTTTGTTGTGTTTCTTTTTTAACTTAATCCTTTTATCTACATTTTTTATTACAGATCTCTGTTAGAACTAGAGAAACAGAGAAAATAATAAAAGAAATAACAGCGTAACATTCATTAAAGTGCTCTTAAAACTTGAAAATACCAATGAGCAGTAGTTTCACCATTTTATCGTTATATATTTTCTTGACTTTCCGGGAATGGGCACCTTTTGTCATCTTATCCATTATTACGCTAGACACTACCAGAGATCTTCAGTGGCAATGTTTTATGAGATTTTCTGACCATAGGAAGCACATAAATTGAAATATATAGATTTAACTCTTTAGCATACACATTCCGAGTTTGAAAGACCCTGTGAAAGACGGCTTAGAAAATATTTTGGGATAAGGAGGAAATGCCAGTTACAAGTATTTTCTCCTTTTTTCCTAAATGTTTTCTACACTTTTTAGTGATGCATTCCAGTGATTGAGCCACCTTCTTTTGTCTGCAAATGCTTTCAATTTTGATGAGTCTAAACTTTTGTCATTTGTTAAAGTCTATGTAAAGAGTTAATACATTTGGTGTCATACCTGATACCGATCATTTGAAAACCAGGTTAGATGTAATGAAAAATTCTATGTCACAAAAGCAGACTTTTGTCAATCTTTAAGGTGTAGAAAAAGGATTAAGCAGCTTGCCATCAGCTGAGCTTTATGTATTTTGTCTCCTTGTATCAATGGATTAACTACTTTCAGATGGTCCAAAACCAGGGAATCTAGGAACTGACAGTAAAAGATTTTTTAGTCTTTGATTTTTTACCAGATAGTTATATATTAGGTTGGTACATATTGACAGTATTTGCAGACAACAATATGTATGTGGCAACTATAATTTGAATTGTCTTGGAAATGTAGGAAACTTGTTGGAAAATGACAAAAAAATGGTTACGAGCATTTTTCTCCACAAAAGTTTTCGAAAGTTCTCCTATTTGGGATTGTTTAGTGAGGGATAAATTAATGTTTTGCCATGTTCAAATCATGCAGTAGTTTGAAAATATATTTTATATTTAGACATCAAGAGTTTGAATTCCAGGGAAAACAGCTTTTCATAATGTTTAGATAGACTAGTAGATGGCCAAAACATTTAGAAACAAAGATGAAATTCACTTGAAAATAAATTTCAATTGAAAGAACATAAGAGATACCATTTTCATGGTTAATTCTATATATAATCATTACCAAAGCAGTATAAGTGCCATTACATAACAACTAGTGCTTGCAGACCATGAAATAAACTTTGAGTTCCAAGGAAATCTTTGGCATCTTTTATGGACAGTATTGATCAAAAATTTTGGATGTGAACCGCAAACTGTCTTAGGGCCATCTTGTCTCATCATGCACATTGATTTTCAATGACTGACAACCTACTGTATGTTTTGCTTGTTAAGTACTGATTGAAGATTTCTTTGGATTTAATTTGACAAATTAACAAATTTGAGTTTGCGGAATACCTTTTTCAGGCCAGAGTATAATACAAAATTAAACATGCAAGGTATTATTAATTTCTTGTTATTGGAAAATTCAGGGGTTTTATTTTAATTCTTTGTTTACTCAAATTTACTTTTGTCTTTTTGGAAGAACATAGACTATGAAAAATAGAGCGTAGGTGGTCAAAGAATATAGGATAACTAGATAATGATCTGGACATTGCACCAGTAGTACAGGCAATTGTTCAAAATTGTTTTTTCAATTAACGTAGGGATCCATATTTTTGCATAATTACAAGAACTGTTTGCTCAATGGGTGTATTCATTTTGAATGGATTGTTACAAATCCATTTTTATCATGCAAGTAATTAGCAATTACTTAGTTCAGAAGCTATACATCACAATTGTTTTATGCATACACGTGTACATAATTGAGACCTTTAAAAATAGTTTGGGTTGGGTTTTCTTCATAATTTTGATATTGGTTACTTTTGTCCTATCAGGGTTTCATTTATACATTTCTAATACTTTGCTTCATTTATTATTATTATTATAAAAAATACAGTCCTTAGAATAGATCTTGTAACTGGTGCAAAGTATCTTATAATTCCTTTTTGAATATTTTCAAGAATCATCAAATCAGTAGCTATGTATATCTTTGTAGAATACTTTTAACTTTTTCAGCGGACTTGGTACAACTGTATCAGTTAAAGAAATTTCAAGGTTAATTACTCTTCGTATTTTGCATGTTATACAGACAGTCTGTACTCTGTTGTAACATCATTTCTCATCCTAAGTTTAATCTTGGATTGCTGAGTGGAGATTTAGTTGCTTTTGTAGACAGGTCAGATAAGTCAAAATAATGATTTTGATTTTCCAGTCCATTTATGATTTTTTTTTTCTCTCAAAAACAGCCTGAATCATTTTTAATAGATTTCTCTCATCCCTTAACACTTTACCAAACAATGCTGTGTATTACAACCTTAAAGAAGGCTTTTAAATGGAATTTCAGAAGGTAGGTTAAGCATAGCATGAAAGACGAAATTTGTTTTTAAAATGGCAGAAAACATGGTAAGAGCAGCATGTTCTCCTTTTGTTAATTTGGTCATGTCTGAAATTATGTTGTTTGGTAAAGCGTTGAAGAACGGTCAAGTTTATCTTTGTAGCACACTATGAGTATTTTATAGAGCACCAATCACATGAATTTAATTTTGTAGAATGTAACGAAAAACCAGATACTTTTAACGACCCCTAACTCGTCAGTAAATATTGTGTAACATTGATGTTTTTATAAAGGCTATTTAGCCAATCTCGGCATCTTCCTAGGACTCTCTAACTCATCAGTAAATATCGTGTAACATCGACATATTTGTAATAGCTATTCGACAAATCTAAACAGCTTACGTCCTTTAGTATGAGAGCTAGGGGCCGTAGACTTTAAGTGATAGAAGTGAAAAATGTTTCTGTTCTCCAAGGTGATAATTTCTTGAAAGTGTCTCTGCTGTTTTCAATTTTTAGCTTAGCTGTTTTCTAAGAAAATGTTAAAGTTTTGTCCAATTGCAGTCATTGCATTACCATCTGTGACGATATGCAAAAGCTTGATATTTTATTTCATAATATCTCTCTTATTACTAAAGATGTTTACTTCAAATTTGGACAAGTTGTGTACTATCAGAATGGGAAACAATACAACAAGTGCACTAGTGCAGGTAACTACTTAAGTAGTTTTGATATAGTTATGCTCCTTATTTGACACAGATTTTTGCCTGGAAATCATGCAGTCGCAGCCATGTTTTGGCACCTACATGCTGTTCTCTTAAATCATAATGCACTTCCATTATGTGCATTTTACCCTTGATGTTCTGTGCAGTTTGATCTTGATAGAGCAACTAAAGATACACTTGGTAACCTTGGGATTAAGTTGCAATTGGGTGAGATAACACTCTAAATAACATCCTACTATTCAATCAGTTACCTTGGTATCGACTGTACATATTTTTGTTGTTTATATTTGTGCTTGTTTAAATTTTATTGTTTTGACTCCTAAAACCTATTTGAATCAAATCGGTTGTACTGATTAATTTTCCTCTTGCCATTTTTAAACCAAAGACTGCTTTTCATTAATATTTAAGAGTGAATCTTTTCATGGCGTAATCTGAGAAGAAATATCTGAAGCCTTTTAGCGCAGTCATGTAACTCTGTCACTACCATTGATGATGTAAGAAGCTGTTGCTGATAGTGTAAATCACGATCATACTGCACAGAATGTGCAGTCTGATTGTAGATATACACCACCTCCTCTCTATTGCTATACCATAACTCAATTCATCTACAGCGGCAATGCACATTTAGACCCATAGAAATAAATAATCGCATTTGTAGAGATGTTTGTGACAGATTTCAAATGATTTTTTTGTTGAGGACTGATGCTGGTTGAAGTTTTGAGAACATCCATTATTGTTTGTTTTTTATCAATCCCAGCAATCCAAGCTTACAGTTTTTTAACCTTACACAAGTAACACTAAATTATTGCTACAAGTATACTACTAAACTGACACATATAATTATTTTTCTCACCAGCAGCTCTCTAGCTCAATTTACTGTAAAAGCAATGCCATACTAGCTTTGTTTGCAACATACATCCCAAAGTTTTTCACAAACTCCTGTCAAACTTGGCAGAGTACAATGATACAATGTGGTAGACGTGGGTAGACAAGAAAAGGCATTGAAAGAAGTTTCGTGTTTTGCTTGTTCCTATACTTTGACTAATTTTAGAGCAATCAACAAATACAAATGGCACAGAATAGAAACATTTAAAAGAAATGAAGGCAAATTTCTTGAACTGTGTGAAAAATCTTTGTTCACAGAAATTTCTCGTTTTCTTTTAATGTAAGCAGTGCACTGAGTTGACATAGGACTATGTTTGTTAAAAAAATAGTTAAACAAGTAGACTATTCACGTAATGAAAAAAATATGCATGGAATTATAATATCTGAATATTTGACATTGTTCAGGTTCAAGATATGGCCCCAAAATCTGTAAAGTCTGATGTCAATCTTCCCTGACTACAGAGCACATGAAGTTACGGATTGCAGACAAAGGCTTATTGAAATTCTGATCATTTTCTGTTCACAAAAATAATAAATGCCTCTTTGAAGTTAGTACAAATTCTGAAATTATCATATCTAATAATGTGTCCCGTCTACATATTTATTCGAAAATCTTTTTATACAAGAATTTGCTGTGTGAAGTAAGGATTAAACATTGGTTGCTTAAATTCAAAAGTCTAACAATTAAACTGGGAAAACGACGCATAGATGGGCCAATTTAGAAGCTTATGAGCTTATGCACATAGCTGTGCATTTGGCCTCGACATACTTTATGAACTTTATAAGATGAGCCCCTGAAATTCCTGAGTTGCCATTTGGACAGTTTCTTGTTTGTGCCTGTATGTTGATGCACTCATGCTTTTTAAATATAATGCTGTTTCTAGTACTTGAGTTGCTTATACAAATCTTTTTTACGTTGCAAAGGAATTATTTATTTCCATATCTTACCATTATGAACATTGTCAACACCATTGTTATCAAATTTTCATGCCTTGTTTAACGGTAACCGTCTATCAAAAACAGCCGTTCTCATAGTCAGCACAGCGATTCAATAGAAAATTGCGCATATTTAAGGCATTGACAGATGACGTAAAAAGTTGCTCAAATCGTGAAATTTGTCTTAGAAAAGGTAGCAAATATTGTAGGTAAAGCGGATTTTTTTCCTGCAGTGTTTGAAAACGCCTTTTTCCTCTTTGATGTTTTAATTCTTTACCAAATGACATAGTATTAGAGTAGTCAAAATCGGAAGCATTTAGAGACAACAAAATTAAGGTGACCCAGAAATTGAAATTTGTTTAGGGGAAGCGTGGAAAACATTGTGGAAAAAAAAAGAAAGTGTTGGTTACTAGCATTTTGACCTTTTCCCACAATGCTTACAGAAAGCTTCTTTTTCAGGATCTTGAAAACCTGAGATTGTTTGGTAAAGGGTTATAATAGGATGATGTAGGCAAGGCCCAAAATATTTTGTAACAATAAAAATAATACTTTTTTTTATTGAATGGGATGATTCAGCTAAAGAAGCAGACTTGGCCCAGAAGAAAGCAAAGACTAGTAAGGAATACTTTTCCTATCCCATGAATATTTATCAAAGTGTGTAAAAGCATTGTATCTCATAGCAACAGATTTCTGACATATAATCTGCAAGTGCAGTAATAATACTGCTTACCAGCTTTCAGCAAGCATGACAGCTTATCATTCCCTCATTTAATCATTCAGATATATCAGCCCCTCCCATCATACCATATCATATCTGAAGGGTCAGTTTAACTATGTGACTACTATTTGAATAAGTTTCAGTATCTGCTGTTTCACATTTAGCTTGTTAATGGTAATGTCAGGTGCATTTTGCGAGGATCAGAGGACACAAAAATAGAACCTTGATTAATATTGTTGTACTTTACCATATCTTAAGCGTGTGTTTCTGATCAAAGCAATTGCAATGGCAACAGTAAATGTTGATCTGTTGAAAGGTTATTTAATGCATCTGCAATACATATCATCCCATGTCAGTCTGCACAGTCTGTGAAAGCTGAAATGGGTCAAAACCTTTTGCTATTAATTTTGTCTTTCTTTATGTCCAAGGAGCATTCATTACCTCCAGACTGAGTTAGTCATTAGATGACATGGATCTTATGGATCCTTACTCATCAGACAGCTTGCTTTGTACAATGCATGATAGAGATCCACACCACCTTTTGCCAGCCAGAGAAGCTCAAATACATGATTCCGTTGCATTTACATACATAACTTGATAAGATATTGAATTTCTTATTAGGCTGGATACATGTATTATGGAATAACCAGTGTGAAAATAGATTTTGATAATGTTCTTTGAGGCTGAGATTTTCTATTCTAAATATGAATTACATCTTTTAAAGGTCTGCACCAATACCTATCCCATTGGTGCTTGATCAAATTATTGTAAAGTATTAAACTACCTTTTGTAAAGATACTTCTGTTCCAGTTGTAAAGGTACTTGACTTGTCCATATACAAGTTATTTGCAGACAGGTAATAGGATATTCTTCATAAGGATGGATATTTGTCTATAAAAGGATGCAAAACTTAGTTGGAACAGGAAAACACTTTTGTAGCCAGTATTTGTCCTTTATAGCTCACCTGATCACAACGTGCTCAAGAGGAGCTTTTAGGATCACCTGGTGTCCGTCGTCTGTTGTCCGTCGTCCGTCGTGCATCGTCAGTCGTCAACAAGTCTTTAAACATCAACTCCTCCTAAACCGCTGGGCCAATTTGGACCAAACTTTGCTGGAATGTTCCTTGTGGGGGGAGGTCTTCCTTAAAAACTGTTCACAGAATTTGATTCCGTCTAAAACTCTGGTTGGCAACCAAATGGAATTTTCTAAGGAATTCTATAAAAAATCTTTTCTGAAACCGCTTGCCAGATTTTAAAATAATTTCAAGAAACATGGCTCTTGTGGATGTGGGTTACTTGCTCATATACAGAAATGAAGAAATTCTTACAAATTCTTCTTCTCTGAAACCACTTGTCAGATTTTGAAATAATTTCACAGGGATGTTCTGTTGGTTAGCCTAATCAAAAACTGTTAACCAAATTTTGATCCGACGAGAAACATGGCTCTATTGAATGGGGGCTACTTGCACTATACGGAAATTAAAAAGTTCTTAAAAATTCTTCTTCTCTCGAACGACTGGTGGGATTTCTTAATAATTTCACAGAGATGTTCCTTGGGTGACCCTTTTCAAAAATTGTTCGTGAAATTTTGATTTGTCAAGAAACATGACTTGTGAATGGGGGCTACTTGCACTATATGGAAATGAAGAAATTCTTGAAAATTTTTCTTCCCCGAAACCCATTAACAGATTTTAAAATGATTTCACAGCAGTATTCTTTGGGTGACCCTTTTCTAAACTGATCGGGAAATTCTGATTCGTCAAGAAACATGGCTCTGGTGTATGGGACTACTTCCACTATATGGACATGAAGAAATTCTTGAAAATTCTTCTTCTCTGAAACTGTTGGTCAGATTTTTAAAAAATTTCACAGTCCTTGAATAGCCCTTTTCAAAAAATGTTGGCGAAAATTTGATAGGTCAAGAAACATGGCTCTGGTGAATGGGGGCTACTTGCACTATACCGAAATTAAGAAACTCTTAAAAATTCTTCTTTTCTGAAAGTGCAGGTCAGATTTTGAAATGACTTTTACAGGTGACCTTCTGAAAATTTCTGGGCAAAACAAAAAGATTTTGTTTCCAGTGTTTCAATACCTCTAAAAAATATGGGTAAGGTCCTCTCAAAAATTTAGGTGTGCGATCCAGGGCCATCTTGGCCCTCTTGTTCCAACATGTTTTCTAATACCTTTCTACTAGGAATTTTGAAAAGAAACAGGGATTCGTTTGGTAAAGGATTTTGTGTTATTCTTAATCCCATAATCGTAATCTGTTTGAAGCAGACATAAGAAATATAATGCACCTCTTAATACTATGTGTTGCAAAATACCCCAAACTATCAGACAAAGTGCACACAAATTCTTGCTATCAGTTACGGTATACAGAGTGAAACACAGCTGTTTCAAGAATTGACTAATAGAATGAAGGAGTACAAACATATCAAAACTTAATTTGTAATGTATTTGACCATTGAAAAGAATTTGTAATTACCGTATTTGTTATGAAAATTTATGTTGGGTTTGCTGTGAATATGTTCTTCTTAAATTTTCTCAGTTTCAGTGTCATTTATTTTTCATTAAAGCACTGTGTAAGCACAAAAACATACAGCAAACGATGTAGAATTTTAACAAAGGATTGTGTTTTGTGCAGTCTGGTATCAACAGTGACCCCAAAGTCACTGAAGTTATGCTTAATGCTCCTTGAATTGAGATGTGCTCTTTATATCTAATTATTTTTGTTTCCAGTGCTATTCCAGTGTTGTTAGCTACCAATGACCTTTTTACCCATTCTCCAGATTTAAATGACCATGAAAGCTCCAGCTATTAGCATTGTTACCATAATTGCCTAGCTATTTTTCGGTTCATCCCAGCTTTCTATTAGCTTGATTTGTGTTGCCTTTTGTATCTATGAGCGGTTCATTATTTCAGTTTTAACAGAGGTTTCAGGTATGTCTTTTGAGCCATTCACCCCTGTGTACATTTTTGCAACCTGCTGTTCCCGACTTAACCCGTTAAAGCCCTTATTTTTACCCATTCATAGTTTCTAGATTTTCACCTTGGAAAAGGCATAATATGGTGTTTTAGCTCTTACCACACGATCCCAAGTTTAGTCGACCTTAAGAAAAGGCCTTTTGAAAAAATGTGTAGAAAATCCTGGTAACTACCATTTCCTATTTTCTCACATTGTTTTCTACTCTTCTTTCTACAAATTTCGGGTTTTAAATTACATTTAATTGTAAATTTTATCTGCAAATGCTTTGTGGGCTAACCTAAGATTTTGTCATTTGATAATTAGTTAAATATATCAACTCCATGGATATTTAGGCCAGTGCCATTTTTGTTATATACTTAGTCGATTGTTGGATTAAATTTGCAGCAGACAGCTTGAACTGGTTGAATTATCAACATATATTTTATTCAAGAGGACTAGAAATTTTAGACTCGCTAAAATTCATGGCAAATGCAGACTACAAGTTGCATTAAGCTGAAATGATCGTAAATGCCCGTGAAAGTGTAGGAAGCCCTGTGAGAATCGGAGAAGATGCTGGTTACTAGCGTTTTCTCTTTTTCCACAAAGTTTTTAGAAGGAGTTTTCCTAGGATTGTTAAAATTGGATTTTTGGTAAAGAATTAAGTCAAATGCATGTAAAAACATTGTTACTACAAGAGGAACTCTTTATTGTGAATAAATTTACCTTTTACTACAATGATAACTTTTAAATAAGAAAAGTTGTTCCTTGCAGAATAACAAAACACAAAACTGCTATAGTTGTGTACGAGAATCTGGAATTTTTGTATTTCATCTTTTTAACACTCTGATTTAGATAAACATCTTTCTTTTGGTTACTTTTCCAAGTTTTATAATCCATGGCTTGTACCTATGTAATATTAAATGGTTAATTCATGTGATTAGTAACTTAGAACTTAAATTGTCACATGCTAATTTTAGATTTATACGAGGGTTGTTCTGAAAGTTTTTAGACTGCTTTGATAAAATGAATTCTACAGGTCCAGTTTTATCCAGGATTGGGGTACAATGAAAGAGGTACATTTGATAGATGTGTGTTAAAAAATTCATTAAGATTTGATAGGCCAAATAATCGCAACAGGCAAAATGAACATGCAACGTTAACTTTACACAAAGCAGCTTGACACTGCCGATACACCTATTGCTGATTTTATAGCTATTGGAATTTCTTGTATGGTACTGTCTGTCTTCTGCCCTTCCGAAAAAAATCATTCACAGCCACGATATGTGGTGCGTTCTCTGAATTTGACCCTCCGAGCCTATATAGGTCAATTATAATAACATGAGTGTTGAACACATAAATTTAGTTTTATCATGTAGAATGAATCTAGTGTTTGGTTTTTGACAATCCCATTGGTGTTTTTTTGTCGCCATGTTAAGTCAACCTTAGCCGTTACTCATGCTTTAAACATCAATATTTTTGCCCTATGAATTAAATAGAGATTCAGTTGATATGGCATAATTTATTAGTACTATTAGGCACCACTGTTATTTCAAATACTGAATGATAGGCAAAAGTGAAATATTCAAGTAACATCATATTTCAGAGTACTCTGTGATGCTCAGTCTGTTCTGTCTTGGTAGTGTCCATGTTAACAATATAGAATTGATAAATCTTTTCCACAAACACTTGGGAAACATGCTGCTGTATACATTTTGCGATTCAAATGATATAAAAACCGTCTTTTAACTTTCAGAACACTCCTTGTAAGTCATGTTACTAAGATTTATTTCAGGGCAAATTATTGATAAGATACATTATGAGCAAAAATAAAAATGCACTAAATGCCTCTCTCTTTTCTAGCTCACCTGAGCACAACGTGCTTAAGGGGAGCTTTTAGGATCGCCCGGTGTCCGTCGTGCGTCGTACGTCAGTGCGTCGTGCGTCGTCAACAATTCTTTAAACATCAACTCCTCCTAAACCGCTGAGCAGATTTGGACCAAACTTGGCTGCTAGTTCCTTGGGAGGTCCTCTTTAAAAGATGTTCACAGAATTTGATTTCATTAAAAACTCTGGTTGCCATGGCAACCAAATGGACTTTTCTAGGGAATTCTTTAAATATCTTCCTCTCTGAAACCGCTGGTCAAATTTTGCAATAATTTCACAGATATGTTCTTTAGGTGACCCTTTTCAAAAGCTGTTTGTAAAATTTTGATCCGTCAAAAACTGTGGCTCTGGTGAATGGGGGCTACTTGTACCATATAAAAATGAAGACATTCTTAAACATTTTTCTTCTCTGAAACGGCTTTTTAGATTTTGAAATAATTTCACGGATATTTTCCTTGCGTGACCCTTTTGAAAAACTGTTCGTAAAATTTTGATCCGTCAAAAAAAGTGGGTCTGGTGAATGGGGGCTACTTGCACCATATAGAAATGAAGAAATTCTTAAAAATTCTTCTTCTCTGAAACGGTTGGTCATACTTTGAAATAATTTCACAGAGATGTTCCTTGGGTCATCCTTTTTAAAACATGAGTGTTTGCGAAATATTAATCCTTCAAGAAACCTTGCTCTGGTGAATGGGGGCTACTTGCACTATACTAAAATTAAGAAATTCTTAAAAATTCTTCTTCTCTGAAACCGCTTTTCAGAATTTGAAATAATGTCACAGAGATGTTCCTTGGCTGACCCTTTCCAAAAAGTGTTCGCGAATTTTTGATCCGTCAAGAAACGCGGCTCTACTGAATGGGGGCAACTTGCACTATAATGGAAATGAAGAAATTCTTAAAAATTCTTCTTCTCTGAAACCGCTTGTCAGTTTTTGAAATAATTTCACAGAAATGTTCCTTGGGTGACCCTTTTTAAAAATTGTTTGTGAAATTTTAATCCATCAAGAAGCATGGCTCTAGT
Source organism: Tridacna crocea (assembly GCA_943736015.1). Lineage (NCBI taxonomy): Eukaryota > Metazoa > Mollusca > Bivalvia > Cardiida > Cardiidae > Tridacna > Tridacna crocea. Next base: position 31,714,067 of record OX031063.1, on the reverse strand, counting down.
GAATGGGGGCTTCTTGCACAATATGGCCATGAAGAAATTCTTTAAAATTCTTCTTCTCTGAAACGGTTGATCAGATTTTGAAATAATCTCACAGAAGTGTTCCTTTGGTAACCCTTTTCAAAAATTGTTCGCAAAATGCTGATTTCTCTAGAAACATGTCTCTGGTGAATGTGGGCTTCTTGCATTATTTGGCCATGAAGAAATTCTTTTTCTCTGAAACGGCTGATCAGATTTTAAATAATTTCACAGAAATGTTTCTTGGCTAACCCTTTTTCAAAAATTGTTCCAGAAATTTTGATCCATCAAGAAGCATGGCTCTGATGGCTGTGGGCTATTTACACTATACAGACATGAAGAAATTCTTAAACATTTTTCTTCTCTGATTACATTTTGAAGAAAATGGCTATGATTCTCTCAGAAATTCAGGTGGGCGATCCAGGGCCATCTTGGCACGCTTGTTTTTGGAAAAGCTTTAGAATTTGGTTTGCCATCTAGGTATACCAAAATTTCATTGACATATAATCACCATTATTACCGGATGAGTTTTAAATTCATATACAATATTTCAATTTGGATATCTTTCTTAAACGATATACATGTACACAGCAGAAGCATATTGGTTAAGCTATTTGTATTTTCACTTCTACTATATTCTAGAGATATCAGGCATGTTTCTTAATAAATCTCACTACTAAATCATGTTTGTGTGACTTCAGAAGAAAAAACTCTCCCAAAATCAAAGCTAGCTTTTCATCAAACAAACACCGACGGTATGTTTACTGTACATTTAGAAATTATTTTAGCTGCCTCTAAAATGATAAATATAGAAAATAGGTCGACTACTCAACTTTGTTAGTTTTCTCTGAACTCTTGTATAGGGATGACTTTATGAAGTAACAAGTAGTCACACTGTCAGTTAAATGAAATATCATGTAAGGTAGTTCGATACCCAGATGAAACGAACTTTCTATATAGAGTTTTTTCGCCTTTCAACTCAGTTGCATGTGAGAAAAGCAGTCTGCGGCTTAGAATAAAAGTTGTATAAATGCTTGTGTGAGAAAGCCAGGAAGTATTTATGTGTAATTGCACTAACCGCCATGATATTATGTAAGCTGTTAAAACAATATGAGACCCGCTAACAATTAAACCTTTACCGAATGATTGAGTTTTGACAACAGTAAGGTTGAAGAGCTTTGGAAAAATTATGAGAAATGTAGGAAATGCTAGTAACCAGCATTTTTTCTATTTGAACGATGTTTTCAGTTCTTATCATCTTAACTACTTCTGTAGTTTGTCTATAAATGCTTTTGGAGGAGTCTACAATAGTAAACCATCTGATCAGGTCAGTTACAAGTGTGGAGATGCATCACAGTTTATCTACATCTATTGTTGATACTGCTTAACAACATCTTTTATTTTTGATACTTCTTAGCAATATTTTGGATGAGAGTTGTTTCTATGTCTATCACTAACAAAACATTTTACATGCCAGTTATGTCCTTTTGGATATACTTTTTATTAAGGAAGTATTTATCATACAACAGATTTTAGATGACAAAATTACAAACTTACCTATACTGAAAGTCTTCACTGACCATAACATGGTGTGGCTCACATGATGCAGTTTGTAATTCAGTGGTTTGAAAAACAACCGGGAAAAGGAGGAAATGTTGGTTACCAGCATTTTAACATTTTTCCAAATTGTTTTCATATTCATGGGAAGTGAAAGTTTATCTATGATAATTGGACATTAGTGTGCCATTTTTTAATAGAAATTTCCATTTGCATCGAATTTTTCACGTTTCAAACACATATTTTGCACCTTGCAGCCAGAGCAGTAGTAGATGGCAAGGCTGATAGCTCAAGAGCAGACACACCAAAGTCAAGATCAACAGGAATCACTATTAATATATCTGTGTCACCGCAAGGTACGCCCAGATGCACAGTCGAGGCAAAAGGTCAAGGTCATGCACTGTCTGGAGAAAATTCGGGTCTGAACAAAACATAAAATATATAACACACTAATTTCTGTTCAAAAAGACAAATGAAATGTATCCAGACCTTCTTTACAATCCATCGGGTAATGGTATTTAACACTCCAATTTTGCTGATTTTAGCTCACCTGAATATAACATGTTGAGGTAAGCTTTTGTGATTTTTCAATGTCTATTCTGTATACCCTCATGTGCCCATCGACTGTTATTCCAAATTACTTCTATTCAAAACCTTTATTACCAGGTGAAGCATAATATCGGACTCCTAAGCATGGTAGAAGGAACGAAAAAGTATATGTTTAAAAGGTTCTGGAGTCAAATTGGCTCCCATTATATTTGATGTCATGTGGTTTCTATTATTAACAAGTTTTCACTCGGAGATTTTTAAATAAACTGGGATTAAAATTTGGGTTTTGTAATAAGCATCACAATACAAAGTTTCTTTTGACATTTTACCGCACAAGGAAATTTTAGACCAGTCTAAATTGAAAGCATTTGCAGTCAATGAAATAAATGGAGCTCAAATTATAATTTTTGTCTTTGATAGGCTGGAAAACATGGGGGCGGTGATGGAGACAATGCTTGTTACCATTTTCTCCTTTTCCCACAATGTTTTCAAAAGACTTCTCTCTTAAAAGTGGGTCTTTAAAAGCCAGGACTGTGTGGTAAAGCGTTAAACTGTAACTTTGGGTAAACGTGGCCATAAGGTGCTCTGCACCACTAAAAAAGAACTCTTGATATTTTGAGGATATTTTCACATTGAATAGTATTGCGAATTTAAACAGTTTTTGTTTTGAGAGCATTGTCCTTTATGTAAAAAATGGCCAGATGTTGACTTTAGGGACATATGGAATAATAAGGTACACAATGTACTTTGCCAAGAATTGAATGGTTTGTGGCATTGATATTTGTTCAGGAGCTTCATCTGATTGACATTTATCAAGATAGTTAAATAGTAGTCCGGAGGTTAAAAGTTGTTCGTTTCCACAGGTCAGATGTATTATATAAATTAGGTTAGGAAAAATTCAAAAATTCTTAAAAGTTGTCATGCTAAGATTAAGAATCAGCCACTAGTTAGATCTCCAATAAGTTTGTTGAAAAAAATTGTTTAAAACTGTTAAAGTCAGTTTTAATAGGTTAAAATCTGGCCCAGCCTTCAAGATTAAGATTTTCACCACAGTCAAACTTTTCATACGGTGAGTGATTTCAGAGCCAACTTAATTGTCTTGTTACAATTTTGATTAACAGCTCCTGTTATATCCTACAACTCCCAAATACTTACTACATTTTTATAAATCTGTTTTTCCCACAATTTCTCTTTATGTACAAGTATGTTCTTCAAGTTCTTAAAATAAGCCTTTTGTTTGGCCTTATACAGTCGTAGTTAATACTATTTACCTATGTTTTGTGCAACTCTGAACTTTTCATCATCATTAATTGAGAAAACTTAGGAATTCCTAGTAAAAAGTTACTTCCATTGTAAGGCAGTGCGGTTTGATATTTGTTTTTGATCATCTGCTATTATGTTATTTAGTCTGGCAGTTTGATATATTTTCTCCTATCTGATATATTCCATTTTACACATAGCAACAATAGAAGAGCGATTATTTGAGTGAAGCGTTCATACTGCTGAAATTTCTACACGATGCTTTACTTTGGAAAAATTATTGAACGTTTGAGTAAAGTAGGGAAAAGGTTCATCATGCCTCAATACATGATTCCATTAGAGTTTCATGTGATCTTTGAAATGACTTAAATTATTCTAGATGCAGACAAATCAAATGTTTGACCAGATTTTGCATCTAAATGATTTTCACAGTTCAATGCATGACAGGGACCTGTGGTATTGCACTGGTATTTGGGCTCGTACTATTTTCATAGATCCTTTGAATGAAAAATTTTAAAGAAGTACATTATCTAACTGCTTTTTTAGAACAAAAAATGCTTCTACTGCTTAAGATGAATGAAATCTACTGTGGACAGTATTGATAAAACACGTCCCCTACACTGACTTTTTTGCGTGAGATGTTGTTTGTCAAAAAATCCTTAAATCCATAATACCTGTATTTCAGTGTGTTATTCTGGTTACAATACTCTGTATTGAGTAAACTTGATAAAATGAAAGAAAAGGATGTCAAATATAAGAATTTAGATAATCATGTATTCCATCAATTTGATGGGCATAATATTTAATGCGGATTAATTACCGTTTCGTTGTCTTTATGTGATAAAGTTTACGATGAAGGTAAAATTCGAAGGATTTATGAGAAATGTTAGTCATTCTGTCTTTTGTTGGTTTATTTTCAGAGAATATGACCCTTCCTCACTCTCATATTCATTCTATTCATTAAAGACGTAAAGCCCCTGTAAAGTCAAAATTAGGTAATTTTCACTATTTATAATTCGAAAATATAACGGATACTCAATCACAACATACATATATAAGATTGGAGAAAAACCCGAACATGTCAGTTACTGCATGGGGACAAAACGATCAAGTGAATGAAAGTTTGGTTTGGTCGCATTGAATTATCACGTGGTGTTTACGTCACTATTACATCACTGCTGAGATTTACCACGAAAAGTCGGCTTATCGCCGGCGATCATTGATGTAAACCAACAGATAGTGCGACATGGTAGGATCTGTTCTTTCAAAAAAAAAATTCTGTCATTGACTGGAACTTTTACAAACTGCACCTTTACATATCGTAAAGTCATAGTAATCGCCATATTGTACATGGTAACAGTAAAACTTTTATTTTGTAAACATGCCTTTTTTACAATTGGACTTTACTGTGACTTTAAGTACCTGCTTTTGACAAGGCTTAGTGTCATTGTTACAACAAACTGAATCACATGAATTCAGAATTTTTTATATTACTTTTGGGAATTTGCTGAATATTCTTGACATTTTTTTTCTTTGTCATTTCAATGAAGCATATTATCTATGAGAATAGAATAGAGATTGTGAGGATGGTTTTTATTTGGTCATAAAATATTCTGATTACCTATAAGACGGAAATGTAATTAGTATATCTGTTCGATACGTGTTTTTTTTTTATTTCAACTACAATGACATAGAGTACTGTAAGCTTTCATCATTTTGTAAAATTCTTTTTCAATCAAGTATTATTAATTTTGTAGTTTCATATACAGCAAAACAAATTTCTGAATTTGCTATGGTAACTCAGTCATATTCTGTCTTTTTAAAACTGTTTTGCATGAACAAATCAGGTATAGAACTCAGCTTGTCTAAACTTATAACTCATTTTTATCTTTATGACAAATGCTGCTGCCATAGTGCTTTATTTTCTATTTGAGTTAAAGAAAAATCAAATATGACAACCTTTTATGGAAATTATGATTGTTCATTCATTATTAATGTTTAAAATTTGAGAACCTTTTATGGAAATTATGATTGTTTATCCGATGTTACAACTTTTCAAAAGCTCTGTCGAAAGAGATATAATTTATAAGCTTGAAGGCTTCTTAATGAACAGTACATTCCTCCAGTCAAAAGTGCATCTCTTCCCCAGGTTGTCTTGAACGAAACACTATTATTGTGATTGCAAAGTTCACTGGAATTATGAGGTAGTAAATTTACTGCATGGAACACAAGGTTTCTTTCTGTTACTTCTTTCAATATATTTTCAATTTGACATATTTTCTTCCTTCTGTTTTCAAAAGTCCTGTTGCTTAAAATATTAAATGATAGTCTGAAAAGCACTCAGAAGATTTTGTGATCATAGTGATAAATTTGTAATTGTGTTAGAGTACAGGAAATAGATTTAGTATGGTATCTGCTAGTCAATAACTCGCAATAAGAAATGAAGAAATAGACTTGGCTAGTTTTTCCATGAAACATTACCTCATAATCCAGACACTTGCCATCCACAATAGCAGATGCTATTTAAAATCCTGAGTTGCATACTTTGTTTATCAGGATTTTAAATCCATGCGACTTAAAATCTTTAAACATCTCTCATTTGATATTTTTTTTTTTAGTTTTGTGATTGTAAGTTTCCATGTTAGTAATGAGGTAATGTCTGTTGTTAGTATTAGATAACGCTATGTTTACATGCATAATTTTATAGTTATTTTATATTTTACAATTATTTGTGTTTATATAGAATCATTTTGTGTCTAAACAAAGTAACGGTATTTAAATAATTTTCTGGCTATTCAATATCATACGGAGCCCTTAAACGATTTCTACCATACCTCAGGCTGTGAGCTATTTTTTTCTTACTACAGCCATGACTTTAAAACACTAATTGCAGGCTGAAAATTAGACAGAAAATAAAAGGTTTTTGACATAATTTGACTGTAGTATAATTCATTGCTGTTCTACCGAATGATGCACCAAATTTCATTTAAATGAGTTAATATTTTCAAACAGGCAATGACACCAAATCAGAAAGTCACCTGATTAATATTGAGTAAGGCTATTTATTGCATTTAAAAAAAAAAACTTGAAAGTTATGTCTCAATGACAAGAGTCTTGACGAGATTGGTAGGATGTTGTCCAATTCTTCCAGAAGGGCACTGCAACAATGGCACTATTTGAAAGGCTTTACTTGAAATGTGGTATGTCTTGATCGAAACTACAATCAAGTTATAGATCCAATCGGAGGACCATAGAAGTTGGCAGAATGTGCATTTTAGAGATACGTGCATGATTGAACATGTTTATTTGTATGTGTTTACGCAAATTTCAGTGTTATTTCAGTTATATAGTAGCAGCCAGTACACACATCCACCCACGCTTTTCTGGAGTTTCTTTAACCAATGCTTAGTACAAAATTCTTCCCAAGCCTCATGCTGCTCTACCCCATAGCTATTGTTGAGACTATGGTCAGTTGTGAAAGAGAAATGAACCCTGTAGCAATAATTATCATCAATCTTCAGAGAGAAATTGGCGAAGCCAAGCTTGGGATTTGAACCAGCAAACACCCCCCCTCCTCCGGTCTCAAGTCCTGTACGAAATCAACTGAACCATCGAGGCACAATTTTCAAGCATGGCAAATAGATTTGTAGATCACTTTGGCATTAGGCAAGCATATCGCAATTCATCAAATGAAAATCATTCAAATGCGGACATCAAACTAGCCTTGGGTCTTGTACCACCATTTTTAGGTCAACCATTTGAGTGAACTTACACTAGATTGCAGCATGATGGTGCTGCTGAACGTACTGTAGTTTTTAAATGATTTTTTGAACCGCACATATTTAATTTTTTTGGTGGGGCGTGCCTTATCACTTGATACTAAGTAATAATTATGTAACTTATTAATTCGCTGTAAGGAACTTCATTGTATCATTTCCCTTTTAACGAAATTTTATTCATAATTCAACACCATACTAACGAAATACATTAAAGGTAACTTACATCAAAAACTTTAATGTTACAGATGTTTTTTTTTTTTTAAATTACAACTAGTGTTGCATTTTTAACTCACCTGAGCACAACGTGCTCAAGGAGAGCTTTTAGGATCACCCGGTGTCCGTCGTCCGTCGTGCGTCGTCCATAATTCTTTAAACATCAACTCCTCCTAAACCGTAGGGCCAATTTGGACCAAGCTTGGCGGGAATGTTCCTTGGGAGGTCATCTTTAAAAAGTGTTCACAGAATTTGATTCTGTCAAAAACTGGTTGCCATGGCAACCAAATGGAATTTTTTAGCAAATTCTTTAAAAATCTTCTTCTCCGAAATCGCTGGTCGGATTTTGAAATAATTTCACAGAGATGTTCCTTGGGTGACCTTTTCAAAACTTGTTCGTGGAATTTTAATCCGTCAAAAAATGTGGCTCTGGTGACTGGGGGCTACTTGCACGCTATAGAAATGAAGAAATGCTTAAAAATTCTTCTCTGGAACGGCTGGTCAGATTTTGAAATAATTTCACAGAGATATTCCTTGGGTGACCCTTATCGAAAACTGTCCGTGAAATTTAGATTCGTCAAGAAACATGGCTCTGGTGAATGGGGGCTACTTGCACTATATGGAAATGAAGAAATTCTTGAAAATTCTTCTTCTCTGAAACGGCTGGTCAGTTTTGAAAATAATTTCACAGATATGTTCCTTGAATGATCCTTTTCAAAAAGTGTTCGCGAAATTTTGATAGATCAAGAAACATGGCTCCGGTGAATGGGGGCTACTTGCACTGTACTGAAATTAAGAAATTCCTAAAAATTCTTCTTTTCTGAAACTGCTGGTCATATTTTGAAAGGATTTTTACAGGTGACCTTTTGAAAACTGCTTGGCAAAAGAATGATTTTGTTTCCAGTGTTTCAATACCTTAAAAAAAATGGCTTTTGTCCTCTCAAAAATTCAGGTGAGCGATCCAGGGCCATCTTGGCCCTCTTGTTAAATGTACCGAGTGTATTTTCTCAAGCATTTTGAATAATGTGCAATGTTGTATGAACAGATGGTTTGATACATCTGCATAAAGTGTGGAACCATGTTCACAATCCTGTGCAGTCTGAAAGGGCTGACGTTGTTAGACCACATGGATTTTATGATTCATATCATGTGATGTCTTGCTGAGCATAATGCACTACAGAGATTCATGAACCCCTCCCAAATACGCAAGCGTTACTCATATAATAAATGCTAGTTCCTTTCTTAGAATACACTGTAATAATATGATGATATATTAATGGCTCTTTAGCCAATTTCAGCTAGCTTGCCTGTGAATATAACTGGTGGCCCAAGTGAAAAAAAAAAACGTTTGTTTTGGTTTGTTAATCCATTAACCCTATGAATTTGTTTTACACATATCCAATACAAAATGACAAAAACAGTGTTTACAAATACGGTAAAAATTGTGCATACTGCTGTAAGTGTCAACATCTCTCAGTGACTGCTTACTTTCACATGGTGTTTGCTGTCTGACAGTTTCCCGCATGTAACTTTTTTTGTTGTTAAATTTGTGATTTATAAGTTATCTAACAGCACTTGAAGTTGTTTAGCGTTTTATGATTACGGAATTATTTTTCACGAAGATTGCTTTAATATAAAAAGAACTTCGTTTTCATTGCTCGGCAGATTTATGGTTAGAAATTATTATTAATCGTATCGTTTTAATGATAATTTGAACAAATTTAATTCAGGTTTTTTTTTTTAATGGGACATTCACACATTTATCAAAGGATCTTTTTTTTTGCTTCTGTAAAAAGATTGGTCATTTGTGAATAATCATAGTAGTTGACTTTTGAATGAGAAGAAATTTGCTTGTTTGAAATTTTAAGACGAAAAGATTAAGAAAAAGGCGCTGGTTTGACAATTTCTCTGTTTCATTTTTTTTCTTGTTAACCAAGATATTTAATGGAGGTAATGATAGGGTTGAACAACCTAAGCACACACTTTAATTTTTTGTATTGCTGCGTATGAACTAGAGCCTTATATATTGAATAATTTATTGTATTTTCATCTCAGTGCTTATATGTTTATAGCAATCTGAAAACATGTACATGTATTCATTTTAATATCACATTAATAAACATTAATCAATGTTTGGAAAACTGAATTAACATTTCTTCTCTGAAAAATATTTTAATAACACACGGATTGTAATACATTGGTGGCCTGGGATACTTTAAATCTTTCAAAAAGTATTGTGATGTATTCTTTCATGTAATATTAACAACTCCAAAGTAAATTAGTTCACCCTTTCCTGCATTACTATTGATGTGCTTGATTGTTTTTTATTATTGAAACTAATGCATTATAAGTAACTGTAGTATTCAGTAAAAGTAATTTTTAAGGTGATTGAATGATTGTGTCATTTGTGTCATCCATCTTTTTTTTAACCTATAAATTTATTATACATGAAAACACAGAAAAAAACTCTGATTTTAACTATTAGATTTTAACTTCATTAAGAAGTATTCATTATAATGAACTGCTTTTTTGGTCTTAGTGTCATAAAAATTCAATTTTATGGTGTATTTCACACAAATTTATTTCTTTCTGTGACAAAGCTAGATAGATGAAATGGACCATTGCACTCTGTAAAACAATCCACAATATTGCAGTTTAGAGGCTGTGTTTCACTTTTCAGTATTCTTATCATTCCAGCTGGAAAGACTCCAAGAGACATGAAGTCATTTGATGATCTGTCTGATGTAAGTCAAATTTACTGTAAATTCTAAAATGGAGTTAATTATACATTGTACAAAGCAAATATTATGTCCTTTTTTCTGACTTCTGTTTCAGAAGACAGGAAAAAACAAGAAACATTTATGTGTAAAGTTCTCTTGATATTGATGTAAGAGTAAGATAATGTAATTTTGGGATACGGTGACATATTGGTATATCTATATCTATGCTATGCCCTTATTATATAGATTTATACAGCTTGTTTTCGGTCTATTAATATTTGGATGATTTTATGTTTGGAGAAAAAATCTTCTACATCCAACATTATTTTTTATTTATATGACATGTATATCTAAGACAATGTTCAAAGGCATTTAACAGTATTATTTGTTTCAATTTTTCAGTATTTACACCATTTAAAAAGATACTTGGACATTCAATCAAAGGTTTTGCTCTTGTTTATACATTTCGCTTTCATATTTATGACGTGGCAATGTCATGTTAAGTGTAATTACATGTTCAGGCTTAAATAAAATCTGTCCTGGAATAGATTACAATGGGTTTTCTTGTGTCTAATGGATATTGAAGAAGGTGATTCATATTCTATTTTTGATGGGTTGCTAGTTGGATTCAACCGTTTACGAAAGTTTCAGACGCAGAATGTACATTGTTAGATCTTCAATATCTGATAATTGGTGATTTTTCAGCAATGATGTCGGTAAAATTTGCAAAGTTCGGCTTTCTCTAATGGTAGGAATTTTTCATGCAAGGAAAGGAGCATGATGTGCTTATAAACTGCACTTAATTGGCTTTTCCTGATAGAATATGTTATCATAAAACAACAGACATTGATTTCAGGACAAAATAAATGAACATACTTACATATTGTGTGATTGTTGCGTGAGAATGTATATACATCACATGTCTTGATAGGGAAAAACCTCTACCAAACTTCATTTAACAGTTCAACAGTCAAAGCTTAGTTTTAATCATGGTGTTTTGACTGCTACTAAAATTCCTTTTTAAGTAGAAGATATGCTTAACCTTAACACTAACCTATGTTGTTTGGCTGAAACTTTGATTGGTTGTATCCTTCTTGCAAATTGTGTTTTCACTTTTTTTTTGTCATGTGGATGGTTTGTGTTAAGCTTGGTACGAACTCTTTTGCATACAAGATTCTAAAGGCCACTATTGTTTACATGGACTCTTGGTAGGAATGTATCATTATATTCTTAGTTTGAAGTTTCAACATCTGATGAAACTCAAAATTGTATTTTGAATGAACTTTGAAAAATAACCAATTTTACTGTACAAAAAACATCCCTATGGACATGCTGTAGTCAGCATTTGAAAACTGAAAATTTGTTGGAAAAGAAAGTATAGCTTAAGATGAGGAATTGCTCCTACTCTCCTATAATTTACGTATTATTTATTTATGAATTATAGCTACGCATAAGTAAAACATTGGCTTGAAAAGAAATGTCCCATTACACTAAACCTCTTTGCAAATGATTGTATGTTTATCATTATCTTTCATATCTGATTTTAGGCTAATCCAGCTATGGTCAAAAGTATGGAAAAAGAGAAACAGCTTTTGTATAACCAGTTAAGGGATCTTGAATGGAGGTTGGATCATGAATCAAAGGTTTGTCCTGATTAATTAACAAAAGTTTTAGACTTGTCCAAATTAAATGCATATATATGCAGATGACAAATCGAGTATGTCTCTAATGATTGAACACGTATTTGATAGAGTTGTGAACATTTTGGGAAAGAAGAGCAAATGTTGTCACCAGCATTTTCTTCTTTTTCCCCTGAATTTTTAAAAGATGTTCTATGGATCCAGAGTTTTCTTTGTTATATTTTCTACTCTTTCAAAAACATAGACTATACATTTGAACAAGATGATGTTTCATATGTAAGTATATTCAAAAAGAACAAGCGTGAACTAAGAGTCCAGGTTTTCTTAAATTTGAATAATCAAACAAATTTTCAAGTCTATTAACAACTGCAAAAGTCTTATTTAAGGTCAAAAACCTAGATGGAGGAAAGGAGGAAAAGTTTACTATATGAAGAAAATTTTTATACCCATATTTTTGGGCAAATGATCAATTTCATTTGGCAAGCAATTGATCTGCTGTATGTACCGTCTGTAGTGTTTACCATGTGATACGAAATAGGTATTGTCCAACTTGAAATCTTGTCTGCATAACACAATACTGTTGTTTAGTTGATCTGAAAAGTACATGATATACTACTGTTTAGTTGACCTCGAAAATGTATTGTATGGCAATTGTATTTTGTATGGTAATTTATTACTATGTGTCTTTTTTGTGTGTTTTTACCTATCCCACTTGTCAGAATGTCAGAAAAAAATGCTTTGCATATCGATAATGTAGATGAAACTATTCAAATTTTAGTGTTTTCTCAAAGAATTTCTGGTCATCCCATGAATATGATTTTACATTTGTTTGTATCAAATTTGTCTTCTAAAGCATGATTGAAACTTTTTTTTAGTCTTTTTTTAACTAAGTTGAGTGATATTATATACGAACTAAATAGCAAGGATATTGTATTATTGGTGTGTCCACTTCAGTTATAAGGCGTTGTAAGGGGTGAGAACTCATCAGAGTAACTTTGATTTCTCCAGAAAACTCCCAATTTTCACTTTTTCCACCTAGGCCTACCACAAAGCCAATGATGAAAGAAAACAGTATGTTGTAGAGATAAATGCCACTAAAAATAACATAGAGGGTAACAAAGCAAGACAACGTGCAGCAGTAACACTACAACAACATGAGGTAGAGGAAATGTCTAGGTCACCCAGGCTTATGGGGTAAGTGAAACTTTCTCTGTCTAGTGATATTTGGTCAATCATACCTTTGATATTCCTCCGTCCGGGAGATCGGTTTTCAGATATTTTATAACTATTTTCATATAGAGCTAGAACACTATTTCTGTGGCTTTTTGTCTGTCATAGTAGAATAGAATTTTCTTGATAGTTTTTTTTTTTTTTCTTACAGAGTACATTTTTTTTTAAATATTTTCATGGCATTTTTTTCTTCAGACTTGATTATCGTTTTAATATTAGAGTAAAAGAGATTCCATTGCCATATTTTTGCAACACTATGCTTAACATTCATTTTTCTCTTTAAAATATGCAGCTATTTAAACTCTGATTACATTTTCATGGAAGACCGCCATGGAAGAGCTATGGATTTGTTTTGGCATCGTCCATAACTACTTGTACTGATCACTAGCTCTCCACATTGTAACCGTAGTAGTTCGTATTAGTCCTGACAATTTTTGAACTTGTACAAAAATTGCTGGGGATAACACAACCGTGGCCTATCTTTACCTCGTAAGTCCTTGTTAGACGGTATTGATACTTCCTGGTCCTTATGAAAACGGTATCAGTCCAAACGCTTATTTGCAAGCCCAAGATTTCCACGGTTTGATGCGGAGAACTATGTATTAATACGGTTACACTATGTATTAGCTACGGTTATGATACGGATTTGTCACAGAAAGTCACAATCTTAATTCGCTGTCCTACAGAGAAGGGATTTGCACGGTCTTTTACGGTTTACTATGTTGCAAAAAGACACAGGACGTAATTGTACGGATCTCTAGTGCTTGATAGGATAAATTCCGTATCAGGTTCTTCAACAAGGGGCTAAATACACCCTCTTTGTAGGAGACAACGTATTTGTGTTTTGTCGTTGAGTTCGCAATCATGTTTCGTCAACAAATGGTGTATGCAATAAATTGGAGACGTCTCGCAGTGTGGTAATCTGCACATCCTGCTGGCTTCAAAAAAGATGGCTGCACAGTAACTTGTTGTAGGCGTTTGGAGCGAGCCTTATAGGTTTTGACCAATTGAAGAGGTTCTGCTTGGAACTCGGACTATATAGAGAGACATCGATATCCATGATTGCAGCTCCGAACCACTGTGCCCACTAACGTCGCTCTGCTACCCTGGGGTCTGTTGGCATCTGCTTTTCATCAATTAGCTTCTCCTGCAATTGACCTAACTTTTGTATACGTTCTTGCAAGCGTTGAGGCAAAGCTGTAGATTTTTCTTTGCTTTTCTTCTTCTTCTTCTGCTTAACGGCTACGGATGTGTCTTGTTCTACACTGGTAGTTGACATAGCAGATGATGTGTGCACAGAAGACGATCTTCTCTGTCATTTTCTCTATTTTCGTCCTCCTCGCCACTTTCATTGAAGTCAGGTATCCACTCTGTTTTCTAGAGTTTTGGCCATAAGTTCGGAACATATAGAAATACATTCCAAAAGGATCAGAACAATGATACAAAGTTATGGGACTGGAATAGGGATCGAACTCACAACCTCTTTTTTTCCAGCTAGGTGCTCTACCAATTGTGTACTAGTATGTCTATCTAGCGATACCACCTTCACCATGAACTTGAAATTCGTCCTTAATTTAAACTTTAAGTTGGTGTACATGCAAGTTATATGCACTGGCTAGAACAATGAAACTAGTATTCAGTTTCTAATTATATTTTGCAGTGTGTTAGTCGTTGTAGGACACTTACTTATTTCATCTTCACCACGACTAGATATCCTGTAGATATGTTTTGATAAGAATGATAATGTATCCAGAAATCCTAAGTCCTTGTCTGATAGGCGTCCACCTGATCCTGGTGAATATTTGGTCAGCTTGCTATACTGGGTTCAAATACCGTCAACCCAGCTCTTTAACCTTGAACCTGAATAATAATTATATATGAAAAAAAGGTGATAAATGCAGCAATAAACAACACACTGTATTTTCAAAACTTGATTTATTTATGAGAACTATTGAAATATATTCACCAGAATAACTTATTATTATGGTTTACACACCGTCAAAGATACCAAGCTCCTTTGCTTTGTCATTCCAAAGGGCGATCTTCTTTTCTTCAATTTATAGCATGCATGGCCTTTATCATACAAGAGCTCATTCTTCTGAAAGTATTAAACATATTTATATACTTTGTGCTCTAAAACGACAAACAAACTGTAATTGTATATTTAGGAACTTAATATGCCACTACATACGGTGTCATTTATACAAGCAACAACAGCTATAATGTATGCCTTGGACAGACGACACCTCTAACAGCTTTACATAAAATATTGAAAAAAAAAGTTTTACACGGAAAAGACAACTAACTTAACTTACAATAACAAATGAACAATATCAGCAAGCTATATTACCTGAAACCAGAGGAGTATGTCATCCTGCTGTTATGCTGTCTTGTGCAGAGGTTGCTGGTATTTTCCACCTTTTTTGCATTTCGTTCCGGTTCCGGAGGCAGACTTGATTAGCCCAAATCCTCTTCGCCAGAATCTGCATTTGGAGTTGTGGTCTCTGCAGCTTATATTTCTGACAACCTCTTTTTTCGGGGAATTTTGAATGTGAGCAAGCTAGAGGTTGTGGGCAGAGTGCTAAATCGTTGTAGGTTGGTATCGATCCGTGGCGATTTGTACTACTCCGGACCATTGTATTCGTACTAACCTGTATGTATACCGTAGTGAACCGTAGTGTATCCGCAGTACAATCATCCTGATCGTTTTGCTCCATATTAAACTGTGTTGAACCGTAACAATCTGTATTTCTCTCGGTGCTTTTACATATATTCTGGAGGTAGATCCTTCAAAATCCGTACTCACACCGTTCTGCATTCGTACTGGAACTGTAGTGGACTTCAGAATATGACATTTACGGTGTCATCTGTGAGCGATTAGGCCGTAGCTCTACCATGGCGGTTCGCCGTGAGTATGTGACCATGCCATTTTCATTTTTGTCTCTGAAAGACTAGAATATCATTTTACAGTAATTTTTCTGTAAAGATAAGACCATATTTTTATGGTTTCCATCAGACTAGGACAGTTATTCGTGGCTTTTTGTGTGTTAGACTTAGCACACTTAGCATATCTATTTTTTTTTTTAGTTGTCTTCCTATAACATTAGTACACCATTAAACTGTGATTTTTTCACCAAAGATAGGGCAGCATTTTTAGTTCCCTAAAAGTGAAGCCAAAGGAGACTTTAGATTTGCACTCCGTCCGTCCGTCCGTCCGTCTGTCTATCAGTCCTCTGGCAAATCAGTTTTCCGGACTTTTTTTCTGTACGCTGGTATATATTGAGCTGATTTTTGCTGTGCCAATCAACCAACATGAGTTACAGATCAGGTTTGAGTTTTGTTCCAGTCCTCTATTTCTTTATGAAATTACGGGCCCTAGACTTTAAATTTTAACCAAAAAGAAAAATAGTTTCCGGACTTTTTCTCCAAAGGCTGTCAGTTATAGAGTTGACTTTTGATGTAAAAGTCAACTATCATGAGTTACAGATCAAGTTTCAGTTTTGTTCCACTGAATTTTGCGAAATTACAGGCTTTGGACATAGAAAACTTCCCCAAAAGACAGTTACAAACTTTTTTTCTGAGCTGTGTTTTGGTATGTGAATTTGCTGTGTATTGACTTGCATTGCATGCACACTCTTATATGATGATCAAGTTCAAGTTTTGTTCCAGTCCCTTGAACTTTGGCAAAATTACGGGCCTGGAAAATTTCTTGCGGAAGCATTTATGTTTCACAAACATTTCTTTGTAAAAGTTCTTCAGTGAACTTACATTAACTAGGAAAACTATTTATATATCTGGTTTTCATTAACCCATTACCACACAATGCCTACTTTTGACGCCCCTGAGAAAGAAGCCTTTTGAAAACACTGTGGGAAAAGGAGAAAATGCTGGTAACCAGCATTTTCTCCTTTTCCCACAGTGTTTTCTACCTTTCCCAGAACAAGTTTCAATTAGCCAGTCACCTTTATTTTGTTGTCTGCAAAGGCTTTCAATTTGGAGCAGTCTAAAATTTTCTCGTGTGGTAAAGAGTTAAAGTATTGCATACAAAGACAGAGACATGATCCTTATATGTCTGAAAAGGCGTCAGATACGTTCTTTCTCCTCTACAGAGTTGCACAAACTATACATGCCAGCGATATATACGACCGGTAGGGGACTGGGTATTGCTATGCAATACTACAAGAATACTTATTCTACCTTGTTTTTAGCTCACCTGAGCACAACATGCTCCAGGGAAGTTTTTAGGATCACGCTGTGTCTGTCGTGCAGCGTCTGTAATGCGTCGTCGACAATTTCTTTAAACATGGCTCTGGTGAATGGAGGCTACTTGCACTACACAGAAATGAAATTCTAAAAAAAATCTTCTCTGGAACTGCAGGTCAGATTTTGAAATAATTTTACAGAAATGTTTCTTTGGTGCCCCTTTTCAAAATTTCGCAAGAAATAATGATCCGTCAAGAAACATGGCTCTGGTGAAAGGGGGCTACTTGTACTGTACGGAAATGAAGAAATTCTTGAAAATTCTTCTTCTCTGAAACGGCTGGTCACATTATGAAATAATTTCACAGAGATGTTCCATGGGTGGTCCTTTTTAAAATTTATTCGCGAAACTTTGATCCGTCAAGAAACATGGCTCTGGTGAAAGGGGGCTACTTGCACTATACGAAAATAAAGAAATTGTTAAATATTCTTCTTCTCCGAAACAGCATGTCAGATTTTGAAATAATTTCATAGAGATGTTCCTTGAGTGCTTCTTCGGAAAATTTTGATCCGTCCAGAAATATGGCTTTGGTGACCGGGGGCTACTTGCACTATATGGCCATGAAGGAATTCTTAAAAATTCTTCATATCTTAAACCGCTAGAGTTTGAAATATTTTCACTGAAATGTGCCCTTTTCAAAAAGTGTTCGCAAAATACTGAATCGTCAAGAAACATTGCTCTTCTCTGAAACAGCTGGTCAGATTTTGACATAATTTCACAGAAATGTTTCTTGGGAGACCTTTTTTAAGTTTTTTATACAAAGTTTTGGCCCTTTTTGAATACGGACGTAAAGGAATTCGTTAAAATTCTTCTTCTCTGAAACCACTGGTCAGATTTTGAAATAAGTCGGGTGACTCTTTTCAAAAATTGTGATCTGTCAAGAAACATGGCTCTGATGGTGGGGGCTATTTGCACTACAGGGACATGAAGGGGAATTTCTTAATTCTACTCTGGAACGGCTGGTCAGATTTTGAAATAATTTCACAGATATATTCCTAGTGTGACCCTTTTCAAAACTTGTTCGGGAAATTTTTATCCGTTTGAAAACAACAGCCAATTTGTTGGCACCTGCATGTGATGCTCTTGTTCGACGTATGTTTTTAGTCACTATCGAGCATGTGCTCTTCTTCAAGAAATTGTCCATAGGTGATCTTTCCTAAAATTTATTTGTAGAAATCTGATTCATCAAAATCATTGCTGTGGTGAGATTGTAGGGGTGGTGACAGATTTTGAAATGACTTTTACAGGTGACCTTTTTCAAAATTTCTTGGCGAAATAATGATTTTGTTTCAAAAGTTTCAATACCTTTTTAAAAAAGTTGGCAATGGTCCTCTCAAAAAATTCAGGTGAGCGATCCAGGACCATCTTGGCCTTCTTGTTTGGTAGATAAAGACACCTTTTAAATGACTATTTTTGTAACTGACTTTGCAATTTTACTGTAGAATTCAAACATTTTTACCATATCACTGTTAATGGTACAGCAACATTGAGTGCGGCTTATATTCTGTGAGACTTGAGTTGCTATTATTGGACCATTTTTCTGTAAGATTAGGACAACCTTTTTGGCCAACTAATCTTGATACTCTTTAATAGAATCTTTTAGGGACATTCATATTAAACAATCTTTTTTTATTGCACTGTTTCTTTTAAATATATCTCATAGAAAAATATTTATATGACCTTTTTGTGAGACTGAACTAGCATTTTAAATTATCATTTTCTTTTTCTAAAACTTAAACAAAATGTTTGTGTAATGTATTCTATATGGCCAAGACCTCATTTTAGGACCATTTTTTGAAAGACTGAAATCACATTTAATGGCATTTTTATTGTTAAACTAGTTTAGCCTTTAAGTGCAACGGATTGTCTCTCTGTCAGAAAATGATACTGAGTTTATGATGTTTTTTTTTTTTTTGTTTAACTCTACTGGCTGGGAGCTAGCAGAGCTTATATCATGTCTGGGTTTCCGTCTTTCATCTGGCTGTTCGTCCGTCCATTAATCTTTGTCTTGATTATGCAGTAAAAGCTCCATTTTTCGTCAGATTTTTGTGAAACTTCCATTTTTTGTACAGTTTGTTTATCTCATCAATAGCTTGAACCCTACTGATTTTGAGAGAAAATCCAACAAAATATGAGAAAAAAAGCTATTTTATATTGAAAGATTTCCATTTCTTGTTTGCGTGATAAAGTCTAGATTAATTAAATTTTATGTTCAGATTTGCACAGTTTGTTTCATCAATGGCTTCAACCCTATTGATATTGAGAAATATCCAGCAAACAGTATGGGGAAAGTAGCCATTTCAAGTTGAAAATTTCCCATTTATATTTACACGATAAAGTCAACATTTGTGGTTAGTTTTACCTGAAACTTGCAAAGTTGCTTTGTTTCATCAATAGCTTGATCCCCATTGATTTTGAAAAAAAAAACTGACAATTTTCTGGGAAAAGTAGCCATTCAAAGTAGAAAATATCCACTTTTTGTTTAGGCAATGAAATTCACAGTGTTGATCCAATTCTTTTGAAACTTGCAAAGATTTTTTGGTTCATTAAGGGATTGAAATTTGTTTAAATTAAAGAAAATCTAGTAAACTGTTCGGGACAAGAAACTATTTCATGATTTAGTCTTGTTTACGCAACAAAGTCTACATTATTAGTCACATTTCTTTGAAGTTTGCTAGGATTGTATAATATAAGGTATACGACATCCCTTTCAAATTTGGTTGGATTCCGAACATTTAGTTTTGAGAATTTGCACATATTTTTTTCATGATGAATTATTAATGTATGTTAGCAATTTAAAGCAAATTTGCTGCCAGTAGGGCGATTTCAGGCCCTTTCGGGCCTCTAGGTTTTTTAAAAGGGCAGCATTTTTACGGCCATTTTTGTTAGAAACTTGTTTAGGATTTTTCTGTTATACATCAAGAATTGTAAATTAGACTGGAGGAGAACATCTTTTTTCATCATCTTCCTGGTACATTTGGCCAACTTTAGAAAAGACTTTGCTAGAGTTTGGAAAACTTTTTCATTGTCACATTTTACTTAGGCGGCTTTAAATTTTACTTTTTTTAGAACTAGATCATAATTCCCATGGTCATTTTCTCTTAGAGTATGATGGTATTTCAATTTCTTTTATACACTTCTGTACTAATAATAATTTTCCATTAGAATAGGGCAGCATTTTTGTTCAACTATTTCCGAGCTATACAAGGTTGCACTTAAAATAATTATGTGAGCAAGAGTAAAACAGAAATTTAGGAATGTAGCTTTTTTGTGCCAAAATTCCCATGATATTTCAAAAAGGTCTGGAGTAACTAGATGTGATGTAATACTCTACTCAATACATTGGTTTTACCAGTTACACAGAGCGCCATAGACAGAGGGTTGAGCGTAAAAACAGTAAAAGGTCTGACCAGAGTGCTATGTCCAGTGGTCAAGTGTCGTACAATTCCCCTATAACAAATGATTTTAGGTATAGCTAGCTGCTTGTTTGATTTCCATACTAAAAAAATTTCTAAAACAAAATAAACTTTGATTTAACATATTACTATTTAAAAAAAACTTTTGAAGACAACTCATGGAACAGTCATAGACAAAGGAGTGGATGCATAATTGTAGCAGTTTGCCCCCATCTCCCACAAATCTTCATACAATTCAAAATATGATTTTCTTCCTTTATATGTTTCACATACTACAAACTAAAACTATTCGCAAAAGTTAAGCTATTTTTACACAGAATAATGTGTAGATCTAAGATCAGTTCGCAGTATGCATATATTGCAAAAACTACTTACTGGTATGATGTCCTTAGTGGTGAAAGTTGTAAATAAAAAACGATATATATTTTTGTATCTTGGTAAGAATCGTAAGAAATATGATTCAGCTGACCGAGATTTTTATCTGATTTTAATCTTTTAAAAACTTCCTACAGACTAAAGAAACAAATACGGGTTTGTTGTCAGTTACGTTTTAAAGTGTAATACACGTTCCTCATTACCTCATACAGAAATCTCAGTCGTCATAGAATGACATATTTGATGGAAAAATATGCAGTACATGCAAATTCATGTAAAAACTTATTTAAAAAAGACTGTCATGAAAATATCATGGCAAATTTGAGAATTGAAGTTTCTATATCTGTCACAATATTTACATATATAAGATCCTGAAGCTGTCAAAATGCATCTGGATGAAGTAATGGGTCCAGTAATTGTTAATTAGTTTGAGAATCTGTCTATTAAAAGGGGTGGTTGGTAGCTTTAGATAAGTAAATAATCAGGGCAATCGAGGTGTTTTTTGACTTTCTACCATGTGTTGGTACTAATTCCAGTAATAAGAATGATGCAGTTTAAATGTTTACCAACTAAATTAATTTGTATAGTAGCATTGGATTTTTTACGAAGAGGTCTGCCCCTTATCTGGATGTTAATTGTGCTTAAGAGGTGTCATATACATAATAAGTGTAGCTTTACGAAATGTTTTAACCTAATTATAATCTAGTAACTAAGTATGAATGCTCACCTGGAATAAACCAGCTAAAGGATTACCAAATATGCAAAGCCTTTAATTTCTTCTAATCTAGGAAATTGTTACTGTTTCCAACAAGAGAAAGAACTTAATACTCCTAATTTATAATTACAAAATGCTAAAAGTCCCAAGTTGTTCCCTGTCTGTGTGGCTAACAGTCTTTTGTGTCTGTGTATTTGTCAATAATATGCTTCTGCCATAAATATTTTACTATTTGCAAAATTCCAAAATTGATGAAAAATTGCTAGATCTTAACTGTATAAAGAACTGACATATAAATGATAAAAACTGTAAGAAATCAAAAGCATTTTTAGCGTTGGCTAATACTGCAGAGGTAAACATTGCACTTACGGAATTTTTATTTTAGATTTTTGCCAATAGAAAGTGATATTTAAATGTCAAGCAATCATTTTGAGTTTGCTTGGGGAGTGCATGAAACACATTCATTGTCCATTGAATAAAAATTGAAAGAAGTAGTTTCCTTAGTGTTTAATTAACGTTTTCTTTTAATTTGTTAATTACCGGTATTGGTTGTGATTTTTGTTTCGCAGTTATTTCTATGCTCAGTGTCACCTTATATGTTCTTAAATGAAAATCTTTAATTCATTTAAAGGTCCAGTTTGAGAAAAGATTCAGTCTATTCTTCAAAATCTTCCCTTAATAGCATGGGTTCTAGAAAACCCAGTTTGAGGTATTGTGAGCAGAAATGAGAATGATGCTGAATTATTGGCTTCTGTAGACACACTCCACTATAAAAATAAAGGAATCAAATGATTGCCACACCATAAAGCACCTTTCTCGACTCTGATTGTCTTTACTGCCAGTGCAGATCAAGGTTACGTTGCACAAAATGTGTAGTCTGATTTCCGCTTTCTTGAAAAATTAAAAAGACAAATGGCAGCCATGTATTAATAAGTTCTTATTCAAGAATGAATAGGTCCATGGACTCATATTTTGCAATGGTAAAGCTGTCCTTGATGTAAATCCCGTAAAGTGACAGACAGTGTGAATTATTTATTAGGCTGCATATTCTATGCAATGTGATCTGTAGGTTTTCTATCTGTAAGTGCGTAGCGTTTTAAAATTTTAAAAGGTTGAAACAAGAGTTTTGCTGATTACTCATTCCTTTATTTTTGTAGTAAAAGTAACAAATATGGGTACACTGTAAACAGCCTAGTTAGGAGGTAAACTTGATATTTTGAAAACTCTCGACATTTCTCCCTCAGTCATTTTGTCTTGTATAGTTTTGACAAAGGTGAATATAATGACACACTAAATTTTAGAGTAAACCCTCAGTCGAATGAAAGACCCAAAATATATGAGCTACACTCTGTGAAAAGGATGTTAAATGCATCTGCACAAAGTATTTGCCTAGGTCAGTCTGTGCAGTTTGGGCAGGCTGAATTAGGTTGAAATATTTTGGTTTTGGTAAACTTTGTATAAATCAAAGTACTCGTACTATTGTAACAAGTAATTCGTTCAGCTGTTTGTCAAAATAGATTTTATTGGTACATACTTATGTGATGACTTTCTTTGTATAGTATATGTGACCTATCATGCAAAAAGGGACCTTATGGGAACTGCGAAAACTGTCACGTTTCGCTTTAATAACATTTTCTGTATGAAAATGGTCATTGTACCTTGTTATACAATCATTTTCGAAGTATCAACTTACATTGACCTGCACTATCGTTGATCTGTTTTCGTCTGATTTATGTACAGAATCAGATGGTCCATTTTTGCGTGATGGGTCAAATATTCATCACAGAGATGCATTAAACACCCTTTTTACCAGGGCATGGCTCCCGTCTGATTGCCTTTTCAAAAATGTTTCTCTGTACGCTTCGTGAAATTGAAAAGGGATTCAGAAGGGCTCAGATGAGAATATCAGCATACTTGCTGACTACTGTTTACAAGATGTACTCTGGAAATTAGGCATGCATTGTGTAGTACCGCTTTTTAGTCTTGCTGTAATTTTGTCATCCACTGTTTCAGAAATGAAGAATTTCTGGCCCAGTATTTTTCTCAGTTCAAAAAACCAGAAGAGAATGGTAAACAAGGAAAGAGCAAATAGGTTAATCACAAAATAATTACACCATCAACTGCATTAAGCAATTTGGGTTGTTTACAGTGTATCTGGATGTATGTCTTGTGTATGGTTAGAGGTTTTTGGTCTATCTGTGAGAATGGTCAACCTAAAATCTGTTTGTGGTTATATTCTCTTTGCACATCAACACCAGACACCTACAATTAATTATTTGAACTTTGTGAAAAAGGGGGCTCTGTACATATGCAAATAAGCTCAAACCACAACAGCCTGAGCAGTCCAGGCTGACCTGGTTAAAAAATTATTCTTATTTGTCATTTTAATGCCTTTCTAAGTACCAGTCTACCCCATGATTCACTCTGATGTTAGCTCACCTGAGCAAAACGTGCTCAAGGGGCTGGGGGCTTTTAGGATCACTCTGTGTCCGTCGTGAGTCGTCCGTCGTCAACAAAATTTCTTTAAATATCTTCTCCTCCTAAAATGCTGGACTGGCTGGAATGTTCCTTGGGTGGTCCTCTTCAAGAACTGTTCGCATTATTTGATTCCATAAAAAAACTCTGGTTGCCAAGGCATTCAAATGGAGTTTTCTAAGAAATTCTTTAAAAATCTTCTCCTCTGAAACAGTAGGTCAGATTTTAAAATAATTTCAGAGATGTTCCATGGGTGACCCATTTCAAAATGTATTTGCGAAATTCTGATCCGTCAAGAAACACGACTCTGGTTACTAGGAACTACTTCCGCTATTAAACGGATATGAAGAAATTCTTAAAAATTCTTCTCTGAAACGGCTGGCCAGATTTTGAAATAATTTCACAGGGATGTCCCTTGGGTGACCCTTTTCAAAAAGTGTTTGCGAAATTTTGATCCATCAAGAAACATGGCTCTGGTGACTTGGGGGGGGGGGCGGGAGCTACTTGCGCGATATGGAAATTTAAAAATAATCTTCTGAATTCTTCTTCTCTGAAAGAGCTGGTCAGATTTTGAAATAATTTCACAGAGATGTTTCTTTGGTGATCCTTTTAAAGAAATGTTTGCCAAATTTTGATCCGTCGAGAAAAATGGCTCTGGTGACGGGGGGCTACTTGCACTATAGGGCTATGAAGAAATTCTTAAAAATTCTCTTCTCTTGAATGGCTGATCAGATTTTGGAATACGACGTAATTTCATAGAGATGTTCCTTTTGTGACCCTTATAAAAACCTGTTTGCGAAATTTCCCGTCAGGAAACATGGCTGTGATGAGGAAGGGGGGAGCTACTTGCACTATACGGCCATGAAGAAATTCTTAAAAATTCTTCTTCTCTGGAACCTCTGGTCAGATTTTGAAATAATTCCACTGAAATGTTCCTTTGGTGACCCTTTTTGCAAAGTGTTTCAGAAATTTTGATCTATAAAGAAACATGGCTCTGGTGGCTGTGGGCTATTTACACTATATAGACATGAAGAAATTCTTAAAAAATCTTCTTCTCTAGTCAGATTTTAATATAATTTCACAGATATGTTCCTTGTTAGGGAAATTTTTATCCGTCAAAAAACAACAGCCAATTGTTGCCATCTTCATGTGGTTTTCTTTCTGGACTTACGTTTTTAGTCACTTCGAGCATGTCCTCTTCTTCAAGAAATTGTCCTTGGGTGATCTATCAAAAACTTTATTTGCAGAATTATGATTCATCAGAATCATTGCTGCAGTGATGATTGTAGGGGTTGTGACAGATTTTGAAATGGCTTTTATAGGTGATCTTTTCAAAATTTCATATAATGATTTTGTTTCAAAAGTTTCAATACCTAAAAAGGGGCCTATGGTCCTCTCAGAAATTCAGGTGAGAGATCCAAGGCCATTTTGGCCCCCTTGTTTTAACTCTATGTGATGACTGGCTTAGGATCATTCATTACAGAGATGCACCTTCTCCCAGAACATGGCTCATTTCTGTCTCAAGTAGAAAGGTTTACAGGTGATGAAATCAATAAGATATACGTAAACTTGATTTTTAGATCTGGTTTCAAACATTTTGGTGTTTTGTTGTCATAAGCAAGCAATCAAACTAGAGTGCATTATTTCAGAATTTAAAAAAAAAATGCATGGGTGGTTTCAAATATACCATTTCCAGTGATGCTAGACATATCTTATTCATAGAAACCTTGTCCTAAATGAATCAGTTAGTATCCGTCATTTTAGGGAGATATACTAATCAGAATAGAAAATTCGTTTATCTACAACAATTATAGTGTTATACAGTCATGAAAATTATTAGGTTGTTGTCCACATTACACAGTGTAGAATTTTCTATGAGTGAATCACATAAATCTGTCATTTCACCTTTGGCTTGGTCTTTGGTTCATTACCTGAAACACCTCCGGGAACATTTTTTTAAGAGATTAGAATATAGATTTTTTTTTCTTCCATTAGAAAGGCTTTCTGCTTTTGTAGTAGTCTTCTATACTACGTGTACTTTGCGCAATCCAGGTAGCTCCACACCATGGATTTTGCTGAGCAATTTCGGGGTGTAAAGCAAGATATGTAAGGAATCAATGATGAAAATTTAACTCATAACGAAACAATATTTAGGCTCGTCCAAATCGAGAGCGTTTACAGACAACAAAATAAAAGCGACTAAAAATTTGATTTTTGTTCAGTAAAGGGTAGAAAACATTGTGGAAAAGGGAGAAAATGCTAGTAACCAGCATGTTCTGCTTTCTCCACAATGTTTTCTAAAGCCTTCTTTCTCAGGGTCGTCAAAAGTAGGGATTGTATGGTAATGGGTTAATGTTGACTATGCCGGACTTTCGTATTTACCATTTTAACATGTATACCACGCATTTCTTGCACTATCCGCCGAAATTGCCCCGGTGTTCCCAGGATTATTCTGACGATAAAAAAGTCATATGTAGATGGTAATGAATCAACTGGAAAATGCGCTAGTTCTGGCACGAATTACAGCTAGATGTTTAGGTTGGATGTCGGAAGGAAAATCTGTCATAATTACTTTCTATTTTTTTACACTGTCTGTACAATGTTTAGCAGATGACAAATTAAGTCTTGTCCAAACTGAAAGCATTTGTAGATGATAAATGTCACTTTAGGCATGAATTTTTAATTCAGACGGTGGAAAACATTGTTTGAAAAGCAGAAAATGTTGGTTTTCTCCTATTCTCACAATATTTTCAAAAGGCTTCTCTCTCAGGGTCATTGAAATTCGAGATTTTATGGCAAAGGGCTTACGTATCTGGTCAAGGATTCAGAATTTTTCTCCATTTTCCTTTATTTTGACACGTAAAGTGATGTTAAAGAGATCCAATTCACTATTACAGGACTGAATTATGTAGTTCATTTTGAACATGATATGCTGCTTACAATTACAGAACTACCTTGCTTTATGAATTTCACGAATAATTCTTATGAACTTATTACCTTGCTCTAATAAGGAAACAGAGTAGCCATGGTATATCTACATCTAACTTTATTGAGGGATTTAGTCGAATTTCAACAGCCAATTGGGTATCAATTACCATTTCCCAAGATAAGTTTGCTACCATATTTGAAAAGGATATCAGAGCTCATATTATGGACAGAAAAAGATGCAACAACATTTGTGTGATGTACAAGAGATGTTGATAATTCTGCTCAAAGTCTACCGGATTAGTATATCTTGTTACTCTGTTCTGTTTTACACTTATGAATGATGCGATAATCACGACCCAAAAAAAGATGGCATTCTATTTTTATGATTTTATACATTATTGACTAATTGTAGCACTAAGACCTTTGGAAAACATTTATTCTATTCTATTACAGCAATATACCAGAAGACCAAAGGATTTTAGATCCAAGGAGAGGACCTATCAAAAAGACAGCAGCAGTAAAAACACTACCTAGTATAGATACATCTTGAGGACTACCATTACCTACAAACTTTGTGGCTAGTGTAAATGATAGTTATAGTTCAAAAGTCAGCTTGACTTACCGGAAAACAAGTAGGGGGACACTACACCCAACACTAAACAAAGCAAGAATGCTGACTGCTATCGTATTGTTAAATACATGAATTCTTTTCATAAATATCCTAGCAGCAGAATTTATTTTAAGACGAAAGACGAATAGTGAATGCCTTCAAACTTCAAAAAAATATATGAAATTGTTATTTGAAAAAAAAAAAATCAACCAGAAATTGAATTACACGAATGTATACATACCATGTACCAAATAGTCAACTAGATAACACCATACGCCTAGGCCTTTTTCCATGGAAAATTTTTAGTCTTTTTTATTTTTATAATGTTTTCTTATTTTGCTCAAATCTACTTACTTACTCATTTTCTAATTTGAGTCGTTTTCGTCATTTGAGAAGCATCTCACTAACATTAAATGACATTAGTGCCATGCTTTAATCTTGAGTAGAGCCAAATAATGGATGTTACTTTGTCAATCAAGGTAAGTTTGTTTATTTTGCGGAGTTGGGTCTGAAATATGTTAACTCGAGATTTTATAACTAATAATAAGAGATCCAAGGTTTTTTTGTTTTTGTAAACCAGGCCCAGAAAAATTAAACAGTGGAAGAATCACAGCTCCAAATATTTCTGAGATATATGTCTCTCCTAAAAATCTATCCATAGAGATATGTTCTCTGGTGAAAAATTTAGCCCTGAGGCCATATTCACCAACCGTTTATGGTTTCAATCAAAGTATTGATTCTGGATTAAGAAAGTACCACAACATCTGGTTGGCTAATACATTTGGTTAAGCCAATCATTGGTTGCGTTATTTCCAAATATTGACCGTGAGACTGAGAGTGTTCGTAAGAATGGTTGATGAATACGGACCCTGGACTTTTATCTTCAATTAATTGTTACGTAGAGCCGCTTGTAGTCGATGCAGTTCTTTCTCAAGATGGTTACATAGTAATCACTATTGTAATAAAGTATACGCAGATATTTGATCAGCAATATTTAAACACTATGCATGCTTGTGTTCGCTACGTATGTGATATTTGTTGGTAATACTGTCCAATTGTTTTGTAGAGGATATTTGTTTGAAATTCATCTCAATTTTTTAATTGAATAAATTGAATAGTGCAAGCTGTTCGAGTTTAAGAAAACAATTTAATTCATTGGATTATGACCAACTGTGATTAATATTTGGTCATAAAGAATGTGAACCTGCGCATTTAGCCATTTACCAAAAGGTCCTGTATTTCAAGACCTGAGGAAGAAGGCTTTTCGAAAAACCATAGGCAGAGGAAATGCTGGTAACTAACATTTCCTAATTTTCCCACGATATTTTGACCTTTCTAAAATAAATCCTGTATTTTGTAAATGCAGAAGTTTTCTGATATCTAGTCATAAAATAAACTGTGAGAATCAAACCATTATTTATTTGAGCTCATCATTTTGACTCGATTTGAAGATGTAGCACTTCGTGGTTTTATTGTTTCACCTCAATAGATCATACTTCTTCCCAGAATCTTGTACCAGAAAAGATTCTTGCAACCCTTTACCAGATGACAATGTTTTATATTAGTCAGATATGACAGCAATGATAGACTCTGAATTAACTATGGCTCAAATGATGCACTTGTCTTTGAAAAGATTGAATTCCTTGTGTGAAAAAGGGTGAAAGTCATGGTTACCAGCGTTTTCCCTTTTCCGCTAATGCTTTCAATAGCCCTCTTTCTAGGGCATTGTTTTGGAAACAATCCGACTATCAGCATTTCTATGATGTGTCTTCCATGAAAATCCTGAGATAATGCAACTAAATTCATAACAGAATTTTGAAATTATACTTTTTGCGCTGGTAATAATGTTTTGTAGTCTATTTGTTCTTATTCTTTAATATTGGAAGCACTGGTTGGAAAGAGAATTTGTTAATTAACCCCAAAAGTGCATCATTTGTACCCCCATATACTTGATCGTCTCCAAATGCTTTGAAATTGGACAGATCTAACTTTTTTTTTTTTTTATTTATAAAAGGGAAAAGAATAGGACTGTTTCAAGAGACTGCTGCAGTTTTTTCCTCATGAAAGAGGGCAATATTTCCTATGGTGAAATAACATGCGTCCAAAACTAAACACCTTGTTATTTGTTATTCACTGTTACTCATTATCACATTTAACTTGTTAAGTTTTTTCTCAATTTTAGGATTTATGCATTACTTAGAAACTTTGTGTTATAGTTACAATCACGTTATAGTAACATGCATTGTACATGTATATCATTTTAGCTCTACTGGTTGAAAGCCAGCAGAGCTTATGACATGGCGTGGTTTCCGTCGTCCGTCCGTCAGTCTGTCCATCCGTTCGTCTTTTTCTTGTTTACGCGATTAAAACTGTATTTGTTATCAGATTTTTGCGAAATTTGCACAGTTTCTTAATCTCATCAATAGCTTCAACCCTATTGATTTTGAAAAATGAGCCAACAAACGGTATGGGAAAAGTAGCCATTTCTAGTTGAAAATTGCATTATTTGTTTATGCGATAAAGTCTGCGTTTGTTACCAGATTTTTGTGAAACTTGCAGAGTTTGTTTATCTTATCCATAGCTTCAACCCTATTGATTTTGAAAAAAAGATCAACAAACAGTATGGGAAAAGTAGCCATTTAAAGAGTTGATAAGTCAGCATTTCTTGTTTTAATCAATATATTTTTTTTTCTTTTTGCATAATGAATTCATAGTGTATGTTAGCATGAAAGCAAAATTTCTGCCAATAGAGCGATTTTCAGGCCCTTCAGGGCCTCATGTTTATGAGTAAGTTTTGTTTGCACAATTTTTTTTCAACTGTAATCATGTATGCAGGTTATATCATACACGAAATACAGATGTAAGGCGATGTAAACTTGTATACTGCAGGCTTTCCACAAAACATGATACGATTTTTCTTATTCAACAGTGTGTTGAAAAGCCTTAATCTTATTCAATTTCACAAACCTTTACCATACAGGCTATATTTAAAACCAAGCACATTGTAGAAGACTCAAGAAGACCAAAACCAGTTCTTTAGCCTGTTAGAGAAATAGAACGGGTTTTTGTGACAATTATTGCAGGATGTTAGAAAGAGAAAACCTTTTTCTAACAATGACGGTGTATACATACCAACGTTAATATTCCTTACACCTTAAACGTCGCATCTTTATAATAGTTCATGTGTCTATATTTAGAAATGTTATGGGTAAAGAAATGAGAAATGACGTCATTTTTAAAAGCCAGGGGCGATTATTTCCCAGTCACAGTGAATATTTTCCTCCAGCTGAAAATCTGGTTAATTAACTTGAGATCACTAGTTTTAAAAGTAGCATTTCTTGAAAAAATAATCAGAAGAAATATAATATATAATTTATTTTTTCAGCTTGTGGTTAATATGGGGAAATACTTGCTTCAAAAGGGAAAGGTCCGCGAAAAATAATTCTTGCCTTACGGCACTCGTTATTTTCGCATACCTTTCCCTTTTTCGGCAAATATTTCCCCATACTAACCACAAGCTGATGAAATAAACTCCCATTTATTTACACTGTCTATAAAGACGTCGCATCTGTATTCACATTGTCTGTAAAATAATCTTTGTTGTGTGCAGAATGCGAAGAGAAATTATTCAAGACCGAGCAAGGTGATAATTAATAGATTGACTGTTGTGACCTCGTGTAACTATTCGTTTATGTGTACATGTTCAGAGCCCCAGATAAGAGGGAGTGATGGAATTCAAAATCCATTATTTCTGTTTTAAACCCATGTTGTGGGTACTCATTAGAAACGTCTCAACGAGACGATTCTAATGAGTACCCACAACATAAGGTTTAGTTAAGAATAATTCATTTTTTTCAATTTTAAAATCAAAATCACTCCCGCTATCTTGAACTCTGCGTGTTTTAATGATTACTATTATTAATTCTTCATGCTATAATCAAAGAATATAATCAGACCATTTTATCCAGATTTTATAGTCTTGTTTTTCTTTGTAGAAAAATACCGATGTTGTGCATTTGCTATAATATGTAAGCTTGTAAAGAACAGCTGTAAAATGTCTCTAAGATTTGGAAAACGAAGGCGTAGTCCTACTTTTATTGAACTTGTTCATCTTTTTCAACTTAATTATAGATGCAGCTTGTAACTCGCGGTAGACGGTGACACAAGTTGCAAGCCGTTCTCAACACTCGCACAAGCTCTTACCTCATTGCCACACGACAATATTTTAGGCTTGTCCAAATCGAGAGGATTTACAGACGACTGAAAATTAGAAATTTGTTTCGTGAAGTGTAGAAAACGTTGTGGGGAAAAAGGGGCAAATGCTGCTCACCAGCATTTTCTCCATTTCCCACAATGTTTTTCAAAAGGCATCTTTTTCAGGGTCGTCAAAAGTAGGGATTGTGTGGTAATGGGTTAATTCGCCTATTTCGTATGGGGAATGGGGCTTACCATGCGTTTTTCGTTTTTTTCCCATTTTTCATCGATACTCGAACGTAGACCTGTCAGCCTTGAGACTTCTCATGGCCATAAACTGGTGAGTTCTGAACAGTAACCTTCCTATCAACGTCTTTCGAGCTGTTCCCGACGATGCAACGTTGAACAGTTTGTTTGTGGCTATTTGGGAGGCGGAACATGCACAATATGGACCGTGCGTTGATAAATCGGAGAAAATCAGATTAGGTCGAGCTCAGCATTTAAAGAGGTGCGTTTAAGCTGAATCGGAAAGTCGAATCCGATACAAACCTTACACACGTATCGAGACCTGATCCGACCAGACAGAAATGCAGACTGGTGAAAAGTTTATAGGCTTATAAAGTCGACCTGCTTCGATGGGTGAAAATAGAGTCCACTTAACCCTTTACCAGAGGTCAAATTTATAGCATTGTCCACAATGAAAGCCTTTGCAGGAAACAATTTCAATTTGGCTCAAATGATGTAATTTTCTTTGAATTGGTGGACAATAGATTACGATCAGACTGCAAGCTGATCTTTATCCCTGCTGCCTGCAATGTAAGCTTTTGTTTCCGCCCATGGTGCCAAAATGATTAAACCCGAGACAAACAGGTGAACGAAAGAAGGGTTCTAAGATTATGTCACCTATCTTTTTTGATAAAACCAAAGCCAGTGTGAAAATACACATTCAAACCATAACCCATTCCTTTTCCGAAATTGTTTGTCGCGCTTCCAGAATTACTTTTAAAGCTTGTAATTACAACAGCATTATCAATACGGTGTAGATCTATACACTTTTTGTAGATCGATGTCAACACTTTAAGCTTGAACATTCTCGATATTCAACCTTTTACCTCATATATCAATTTGAGGCTCCTCCATATCAGCAGCAAATGATGTCAAAAATATGGACAAATGAGGATACAGATATCTGATTGAGGGGAAAACATTGTGGGAAAAGGAGAAATTGCTCGTTACGAGCAATTTCTCCTTTTCCCACAATTTTTTTGAAAAGCTGTCTGTTGTTGATCCGTCAAAATGAGTATCTATGGAGTAAGGGTTAATGCATATCGGATCTCTGATATGCGTTACTTCAAAAACTTGTCAAAACATAAGGTAGTTGACTCTGTAACCAGAAGACGAAACTGTGGACTTGTCCAATTTGGGAGCAATTGCAAACGACAGACTAAACGCGATTTAAATGAACGGATGTGGCTTCAAAGCGTAGAAAACATCGTCAGAGGGGAAGAAAATGATTTTTACTAGTATTTTCTCGATGTTTTCAAGAACCTCTTTCTTCAGTTTTTGTTTAGTAAAGTGTTCATCCTATCGCTGTATAAAAAGATTATCGGCGATATCGGATTGGAAAGAGTATTGGAGAATGAATGTCGTGATTATGATGGAACAGGGTACATCGTTTATAGATTATATACACACAAATCAAGGCCAGACTTGATCTACAAATATATAACTTTCAAGAGCTAAATCAATATTTTCGAATAAAGCCCCTTTTCCCTCTAACAGGTCCAGACCAACCCTTTACATGAAATTACAATACAGGGTGTTGCTGTCTAAGTATAATGAACGTTTGCTAAAAGGGAGAAATATCTTAACTGTTTACCACACGGCAAAATTTTAGACTGGTCCATATTGAAACCACTTGCAGACGACGAAATAAAGATAAGTAAAAAAAATCGAAATTTGTTTAAAGCGGGATAAGAAAAAACATTGTGGGAATAGGAGAAAATGCTGGTTTCTCCTTTTCCCACAATGTTTTCAAAAGGTTTATATCTCAGGGTATTAAAAGCCAGGGATTACAGTATTTCGTAAAGAGTTAAAATAATGATGACTACCTGACAGCAATAGGAATAAATGCTCGTTACAAATACCGGTTAATTACATTTTTACCTTCTTTTCTTGGTCCTCCTTGTGCTTTCATGTAATTCCAGACAATTTCCCGTTTTAATGATGTTGAGGAAGAGGCCGTTTGAAAACATTGTTGGCAAAGGAGAAACTGCTGGTAAACAGCATTTCCTCTATTCTCACCAGGTTTTCATATTACATTATTATTCCTCGTGCTGCTCTTGAAAGAATACTTGAGGGTCGGTTACATTTATCTTTTTAATAAATGTACATCCACTTATTTCTTACCCTGTTTAAAACTCCTTCAGCGCCATAGACAAATGAAAGGGCCTTTTTCAGACAACATAGATCAAGATCAGACTGCACAGAACGTGCAGTCTGATCTTGGATCTATATCGTCCGCTTTTTTCCCTTGTAAAACCTATAGGATAACGGTATTTTCAGCAATCCGAAGATGTCAAGTTTATATATTTGGTGCTGAAAAGGTTGAGAGTAATCAGGGGTAAATTTACCTGACAGCATACAGGGTGTTGCATCGAACAAATACGTCCACTATTTATATATAGTGTGATGAAATGTTTAAACTTGTAACGGGTCTCGATTAAAGAGTGTTCAGTCTTGTGGAAGGTAAGGACTACATCTTTTTTTAAGATAACTGTTCATAAATGGCTTGTATAACGCGAAAATGTATATTCGGACATTTGCGTAAAGTGTTATATTGGATCAGCCTGCCCAGTTCGCGCAGGCTAATCCGTAACGCCACTTTACGGCTACATTAGATTTTGTTCTTCAGTAGACATGCTTAAAAAGAAAATTATAGACAAACAGAAAATATCGTTTCGGATAAGCCTGCGCAGGCTGATCCGTGACGACACTTAACGCAAATGTCCGAATGCCCTAGTCACGTGATGTAAGCCAAATGATACTTCAGTGATTCTTCTTCTATTGGTCAAGTACAAAATTTATGATTTTTTTCTTTGAAAAGTGTTGAAGTAGTTTTCTTCTTGTTTTTGATTATTGTGATAGGCTTAACTCGCCAAACTGTACCGATCTTTCAGGACATCAATAAAGAAGGTTTTGAACACATTTTTGGATATGAAAAAAAAAGCTAGGAACCATGCAGGGTCATAATTATTTATCTTGATGTCTGCAAATGCTTAGAGATTAGACAAGACTTAAAATTTTGTCTACCTGTAAAATGCTAAAGTGTAGGTTTTGTTCAAGTTTTGGACAGTGTAAATCAAGATCAGACTTCACGGAAATCCATAACAGTAATTCTAAATTTGCAGTATTTGGGTATTTTACTACAGACTAGAAATTTTCATTTAACTTTCATTAAACATTTAGTTGGTATTGGGTAAAGTTTGATTCAGAAAAGTTACAAGATGGTAGATTTCTCGGTGTGGACTTCACACATGAAAAAAAAATAGAAGCAAATCAAAATATTGAATTTTCAGGTTTTGACATCTAAATACACACTTGTAAGTTTGAACAAAATCAATACATTAATCTTATCTCTGGGCTTTGTTGTTGTTGTTTTTTCAATCGTTAGGTTTCTAAGCGAGACTTAGGGACCTTTTGAGGACATTGTAGATCAAGATCAGACTGCAAGTTCTGTGCCTTCTAATTTTGAATCAACACTGCCCGATAATGAGATTTTTTTTCGAATAAGAATAACTTTGAAATAACACCATTGAGGTTTATACTAGATCCCATCGGCTTGAGAGTTTTATTTAACTCTTGTTACCAAATGACAAAAAATTAGATTTGTCCAATTTGAAAGGATTTGCACAGATGACAATTTTAATTTTACTGAAATGATGATCTTTGTATTGGACCAGGTAGAAAACATTGTGAAAAAAGGAGAACATGCTGGTAACCAACATTTTCTCCTTCTCTTACATTGTTTTCAGAAGTCTTCTCTTAAAACTCAGGACTGTGTGGTAATGGCTTAACTCATTGAGAAGGGAAAGGTTAATCTGGCTTACTTTTTGGACGTCTCAAACTAACCGCCATTGTACATCTAGAAGAAGACCGTCTATTCTCTGCAGGCTCACTCGGGGTAAATAAAAATCGGGATTTTGTGGCGAAATGTTAGCTGAAAAGATCGTGAAATGTTCACGGTTGAAAAATTATATAAATATTATTTATTTAGTTAGTATCCGATTGGAACGAGTTATTCAATTCAATTCAATTCAATTCAAATACTTTATTTAGCTCAAATCTTCAGATTAAAAGATGTATGAGCTTTTACAATTTACAATTGACTAGATGTGATTCATTGTGACGACGAGAGGTTTTTTCTTTTTCGACAGTAGGGGAAGTTTGTACGAAAGCCTATAAGAATCAAAATGAACAAAAAGAAAATAAAAAAAAAAACACTTTATAACGCGAAAAAAGTCGCACTTATAAGAAAATTCTCATTATAACGTAATTATGATTCAAGTTATAACACGAAAAAAGTCGCACTAACGCGAAAATTCGCGTTATAACGTGAATATAAAACACGTTATAACGCGAAAATTCTCGTAGTAACGCGAAAATTCTCGTAATAACGTGAATTCAAAACACGTTATAATACAAAAAAAGTCGCACTAACGCGAAAATTCTCGTAATAGCGCGAAAAATCGCGTAATAACGTAAATTCAAAACACATTATAACGCGAAACAAGTCGCACTAACGCGAAAATTCTCGTTATAACGTAAATATAAAACACGTTATAACTTGAAAAAAGTCGCACTAACGCAAAAATTATCGTTATTACGTGAATATAAAACACTTATAAAGCGAAAAAAGTCGCACTAACTCAAATTCATGAAACTATATCAGTGGTTTCATCAGTACAATGGTGGGGCTCGGAGGTGCATTGCCTAGGGTCAATCACACGAAAGATCCAGTACGTCGTGCCCGGGCCTCTACTTTACCGATGATTTTATCAATTGGTCGTTTCGTCGGTAAATTGGAATTTATTGCAAAGTCGCAATGGTCCTTATGAGGCACCATAGATATGAAGAAGTCAACCTTAGTGCGATACTAGACGAACACCATTATTTCAGGGCTATTAATCTAATATCTTTGAGTACAATAGTTAGTGTATCTGACTTGTGACCTGAAATTTGTGAGTTCATAGCCGGTTGTGGCGAACTTCCTTTTCGCCGACTTTCACCTCTCATCTCTGATACATGTGAGAAGGTAGTAAGTGGCTTGGGGAAAAATGTTGTGTCAGAATGTGTGAGAAAACAAACACATGCGTCAATGCACTGGGCGCCAAGATGTGACCTAAGCTGTCTAAATGGGGTAAAACTCCAATACTCATGAACAAACAAAATCAAATGAGCCGTGCTCTAGAAAGAGATGTATGATACCAAGTTAGTGGTCACATGATTATGGGTCGTATTTTCGCATTACTGCGACTTTTTTTGCGTTATAACATGTTTTAAAACACGTTATTACGAGAATTTTCGCGTTACTGCGACTGTTTTTTTGCCTTATAACGTGTTTTAAAACACGTTATTACGAGAATTTTCGCGTTACTGCGACTTTTTTGTGCGTTATAACGTGTTTGTAAACACGTTATTACGAGAATTTTCGCGTTAGTGCGACTTTTTTTGCGTTATAACATGTTTTAAAACACGTTATTACGAGAATTTTCGCGTTA
Source organism: Tridacna crocea (assembly GCA_943736015.1). Classification (NCBI taxonomy): domain Eukaryota; kingdom Metazoa; phylum Mollusca; class Bivalvia; order Cardiida; family Cardiidae; genus Tridacna; species Tridacna crocea. The sequence goes on along the minus strand of OX031063.1, from coordinate 31,676,350 downwards.
GTGTGACTTTTTTTTGCGTTATTACGTGTTTTTAAAAAATCATTTTACCTTCATTCTGACACTTGTAGGCTTTCGTAAGTTTGAATATGCAAATAATATCAAGTTCTTCCTAGAGACACTAATTTTTGAAAACATTTTGTATCTTTAATATAATTTTTGTATTACATCTGACTTTAAAAGATAAACAGAGCCTTTTAGATCATCATCTCCCGCTAGATGACATTCCACAAACACATATAATGACATGTGCAGACAACGCCTATTAGATTTATCACACGGCACAACACTAGAAATTTAATGAAACCTGGCATTTTGGATATGGAAGGAATTGTTCTTTCAACTTTTCACGCGCGTGTTTACGAACCGATGCAAAAACGCCTTTTGAACGAGACAGATCCAATTGAAAGCCCATGCCTTTGCATCTCTTGATGAAAGGGTGTTATTAGATTATTGAAGTCTATTTTCGCTATTCAATAAATGTACCCAACTGTCATAAAAATCGATCAAATATGTTTTCTGTTGACCTTAGATTACCCCAGATCATAAAGTGTTAACTCTTTTCCACAATTTGAGGTAATATTTAAAGGCTCAGTATAGCGACAAAATAAAAACAACTGGAATACTTATATGCATTTAGATTCAAATCATCCCATTTAGAAGCATATAAATTATACTTTAGATGACTATTGACTACTTCGAAGATAAATATTCAAAATCGCAGCCGTGGAGGTGATTTTTCAATTTCACCACATTCGCCACAGTCAATTTTAATTTCAGACTGTCCGTGGCCCTCATTTTTGGAAATACTGGATCTCTGGAGAGAGTGAACCGTTCCAAACAAGCATGGCATATGTGTATGTATTATCAACGTTGCCATGTTTAATACACCTTTATGCTGCCATAGGTGTATTAAATGATTGGAAAGTTCCATCTGCACAAGTAGGTACATCTTCAATTATATTATGAAGATTCAGGGTTTGTTCAAACTCGCCGAGCCCCGGTAGCTCAGTCAGTAACATGCAGGACTCGCGAACAGGGGTCATGCGTTCGATTCTTGGCTCGGCCAATTTCTTCCCGAGGATTGGTGATAGTCATTGCGACAGGATTCATTCTTCTCTAACCACTGAGGTCAACCATTGTTTCGAAGATGGTTAAGTGGGCAAGCAGGCAGTGGATTTGAAATTGTACGGAGCACTGGTAAAAGAAACTCCTGAGAAGTATGGATAGGTGGACTGGCCGCCACGATAGAACCGATATTAAGCTGAAAACAGTGTTTAATCCATTGCCACACAATCCCTACTTGTGACGCCCCTGCGAAAGAAGCCTTTAGAAAACAAATTTCAAATTTTCAGTCACTTTAATTTTGTCTTCTGCAAATGCGTTCAATTTGAACCAGTCTAAAATATTGTCGTTTGGTAATGGGTTAACACCATTCATCAGTCATTGTTAAAACTCTTGACCTGGGACATTCGCCGTGTGTTAAGAAAGTGGCGTTTGAAATCATGATAGGAAAAGGAGAGAAAAATTTTTGTGGTATTTATCGAAGACAATACCACCATGTCTTCAATATTGAATTTTGAAGACCATGTATCGTAGTTTGTGCAAAGCTGACGGAAATAAACCCTATCAAACTCAATTTTTCTCATACAAACAATTTTTTCGGTAGCACTCCGATATATGCTTGGAAATGGCATATTAAAATACATTAGGTGAGGCCATCGATCGTGGAAATACTTTTTTTTTTTATAGAAAATAGCTTCAGTCCCTCATAGCCTTCTATTGGCGCAATGATACAAAAATTGTCAACTGATCGCTTAGTCCTGGGCTTTTTCGTTCCAAAACCACTTCGTCCCATGCCTTGTTCAACTTATGATTGCGCGCATTTCCATTTGATTGGGTAACAATCGGACATTTGCGTAAGTAGTCGTCTTTGATCAACCTGCGCAGTCCGTGCAGGCTAATCCGAGACTTCACTTTACAACTGTATTAGATTTTGTGCAACAGTAAATTACTTGCGATCCGAGACGAAATTTCATTCTTTGCGTGTTTTGAAAGCCATAATTATAGTGTTGTAGACATCATAAACCTAAGTCTGAATACTGAAACTCAGAGACATTATAATTATAGCCTTGACCAAACAAGTAGGCAATATGGATCAAAGATCAGACTGTTCTTTCTATGTTGTCTGATCTTAATCTACAACGTCCTGAAATCCAAATTCTCTTTGGTTAGAGATGCTAAGTTGCACGAAATAAAGTAGGGGAAAAGGCTTGCTTTATACAATCCTTTGTCATAGTTGGGCAACCCCTGCACTGAACATTATCACGCAACGGCGTCCAGTAAAAATGCAGAAAGCTGATGTGCGCAAACTACGTCTGCAAACATCTCTGCGGTAACGCATTTGAATCAACAGTAGACGTATTTTAAAACTCTTTACTAAACGACAAAATTTTAGACTGGTCCAAATTGAAGGCACTTGCAGGCTACAAAGTCAACGTAACTTAAAACTTAAAAATTTAAATTTGTTTCATCAGGGTAGAAAAAAACGTTGTGGGAAAAGGAGAAAATGCTGGCTACCAGCATTTTCTCCTTTTCCTACAATGTTTTCAAAAGCTTTCTTCTGGGTCGTTAAAAGTAGGGATTGTGTGGTGAAGGGTTAAGGTCGCATAGAACGATGAGCGACGGTGCACACTTTGGGCATGCTCAAAATAAGCGCCATCGCTAGGCGTTGTCACCAGTGAAATCACCGGAAGGTCGCTTTAGCAGCGCAGTAAAGTCTCCTGCAACGTCACAGAAACTCTGCCGTCGCGGAGAGAGGTCGCACTGCTAAAGGTGATGTCAATGGCCCTTGCATGGAGACTCTGCTGAGATGTCAACGCGTCTCGAATGCACTTGTGCGAGGCGTTAACATCTTCGCAAGCCAAGGGTGACGATCAACTACGCTACTCTGAACACGTAGTAATTGTAACCTTGGCTCGCGAAGATGGGACGTCGACGGCGTTTAGACCTTAGAAGCCTGTCATCCAGTGATAAAACGTTAAAGTATATTATATTGCAGATGGATAGCGTTGCATGGTGGACGGAGAGCATTGTGGATTGCTACAGACTTGGACCATTCAGTGGGGAGTACAAAAACATTGTGGCATATGTGCAATTGCTTGTTGCGATAGTAACACTGTTCATCCATCTCTTTCAACTGTTCAAGCTTAGGAAAATAATGTATTATTTATTTTTAGCAATGTATGTGTGCACACAGTTACGGCATCTGATGTTTAGTCCGGGTGTTTATGTTATTGGCTACTTATATACGCATATGTTAATTTATACGATACTTGTTATGTACTATGAAACACGCATTAAAAAGCTTACTCTGTAAACCTTTATAGTTTTACTTTATGTCATGTACTTTTTATTCCTTCACTTCAGACAGTTTTTAACCCATTACCACACAATCCTTACTTTTGACGACCCTGAGAAAGAAGTCTTTGAAAACATTGTGGGAAAAGGAGAAAATGCTGGTAATCAACATTTTCTCCTTTTCCCACAATGTTTTCTATCCTTCACAGAACAAATTTCAAATTTTCAGTCACTTTTCTTTTGTCGTCTGCAAATGCTGTCGATTTTAACAAGTCTAAAATATTGTCGTTTGATAATGAATTAAGTTGAAAGAACTTGTGGTCCAACCCCATTCTTTTTGTTGAAATAAGATATGTTTAAACTATTCATTTATGTGTCTGAACCGTTCTACAGTTTATCAAGTTTTACCAGCATATTCTCTGTCTTTCTTTCTCGCTGTATAGATAAATCTTTACGAACATTCATAGTCTTGTTCTCAAAATTTTATTAAATTTGAAAGTAATACAACTTCTGATTGGCTAAACCAAATGGTTTACCCAACAGCATTTGTATTATTTTTTAAGACTAGAATAAGTTTAACGAGAGCTTCGCTGAGCGGCGAATGTACCCCCGAAGGGTCTAATCAGTGAAATGGATTATAATCAAGAGTGCTTATAAAGATCTAAATTCTAAGTCACATGTGCAACTACAACATCATAGAGATATACTGTAGTAAGTTTCAAGTTATTAAAAAAAAACTGGAGGAGTTGCGTACACTAGAAATCACTAACGGACGAGTGGACGACCAGGACCATAACACAGTTTCAGACTGGCTTAACAAACCTGTCTGTCTAGATCTATATTCAGACTAAGAATATCCTTAAGAATTTTTTGTAAATACGTCTCGACTCGAGCTTCCAAACGGCTCGCTCCAATATTAAAACCTCTCGAAAAAAGAATAATTAGATAAAAAGCATCTTTTAGATAATATTGGAGAAAGGAAATACATGTCAAAGTTACTAGCTATCTTTTCCTTTTCCGTCAACATTTCCTCCTCTTACAGAAAAAAATCACATAATTTGAGCTATGTCTAATTTGTTATCTGCGCGTGAATCAAATTTGTGCTGGTCCAGGATCTTGTCGTCTGCCTAGACAATTAAAGCTCTGAGGACAACTGAAAACATAGCCTCTTAACTCTTTACCATACAGTCCCGATTTATAACGACCCTGAGAAAGAAGCCTTTTGAAAACACTGTGGGAAAAGGAGAAAATGCTGGTAACCAGTATTTTCTCCTTTTCCCAAAGTGTTTTCTATCCTTCCCACACCAAATTTCAATTTATTCAGTTATTTTTATTTTGTCGTCTGCAAATGCTTTCATTTTGGACCAGTGTAAAGTTTTCTCGTGTGGTGAAGAGTTAAACGTTATTTGCTGAAAACGACGTTTAACAAATATTGTGGGGAAAAAAAAGATTTCTTTTGATAGGCCCAATTTCTTCTTTTTACCAAAATGTTAAGAGAAGGGACCATTGAACATTTCTCTAATGCTTTTCCACTCTTCCATCAGACTTTCCAAGGTCAACATTATTTCCCGAAAAAGTGTGTTGAACTTATTTGGAGCTCTAAGAATTGATAATTAACTCTTTTCAACGTTAATAACGATTCTTTAACGAAGTAAGCTACTTATATCGGCGAATACTTATATAGTTTAGTTTAAACATATTTATTTTACATTGATTGAGAAACAAGTTCTTACAACTTATACAAATCTCTCTCGATTCTGCTTCCTGGGAACTACACCAGTACTCGCGCCGAATGTGTGGGCCAATGAAAAATCCCAAAGTTGACACCCGCTTCCGGGTATCGAACTCAGGACCTTAAGGTTATGAGGCCGACGCTCTAACTCACGACCACGGACACCATTTATATATGAGTCAAGCTATGTGAAAAGGGGGGTTAATGCATCTGAAAAAAAGTTATCGACCCTGGTCAGCCGGCGCAGTCTGTGCAGGCTGACCTGTACCCAAACTATTTGCTTTGCCGTCTAATGTCTGCATGTACAAGGACCAGTCTACCCCATGATTCAGTCCGTCGACAGACAAAATTAAATTAATGGGTCCATGATTTACATGATGGATTGCTTGGTACAATGTATGAAGGGAATTCATTTAACTCAATAACAAACGACAATATTTAGGCTTATCCAAATCGAAAGCATTTGCAGACGACAAAATAAAAGTGTCTGAAAAATTGAAATTTGTTTTGTGAAGGGTACAAAACATTGTGGGAAAGGGAGAAAATGCTGGTTGCCAGCATTTTCTCCTTTTCCCACAATGTTTTCTAAACGCTTCTTTCTCAGGCTCGTCAAAAGTAGGAACTGTGTGGTAATGGGTTAACTGCCTTTTACCAGAGAATACATGTAACTCATATTATTTCCTTCCCATACATGAACTTTCTATCCCATACGTGAACTTTCAACCTTTTGGAAAAATTAATGAAAACTGAGTTCTATATGAAACTTGATTTATTTCAGGTAAACCATAAATTTACGAATTACATGTTTCTCTCGTGAACGATTTGTCTTACCGTGCAATAAAGGACTTTTGAAAACACCGTTTTATAAAAATAACACTTGAAACCAATAATGGCTCCTTCTTTCATTATGCTTTCATTTTTATTCGATTTTTCAGACCCTATTTGTAATATTGATTTAAGTATATTTCACCAATCATGAATTTGACTTGTCAAATGATAATTAATTCCATCAACAAATTTTTTTGGGGTGTAGAGTGAAATCCATGTGATTTTAAGATGATTCTGATAAAAACCAAGCATGGGTAAGGTATAGATCCAAGATCTTGAACCAAAAAATATATACGAGTTGCCAAATCGCTCTAGCTTTTGTTTTCCTTCTACCTATGTCATTAATTTTTGTACTTGGGCCGACTGTGCAGTAATAGTTTGCCAACTTCGCAATAATTTCCATACCTTTATATGGTTTGCAACACGCGAAAAGGGACGATCGAAATTTTACGTAGAGTGTCGTCGGTCGGATCAGCCTGCACAAACCGCGCAGGCTAATCCGAGACGGCAAGTTGAAACTACATTGGATTTTTTTCCTTCAGTAGATTTGCACAAACAGAAAATTGCATAATAAGTGGAGATAGTCCTTTCAGATTAACCTGCGCGGACTGCGCAGGCTGATCCGAGACGACACTCTACGCAAATGTCCGAATGCTCCTTTTTGCGTGTTGCAGGCGAATAGAACTGACCTCTCATTGACTCTTTCCTCGGATCAATTTCTTTGTAGTTTTTGAATACAAAACCTTTTTCATCTTTTTCGTTGGATATTTTTTTTCAGCAGCCTAATTGCATGTTTAGCCCTTTACCAAACAATATCGTCTTTCAGTGACCCTAAGAAAGAAAAATATGGAAATAATACAGGGTGGGAAAAGGAGAAAATGCTAGTATTTTCACAAAGCTTTTTCATCCTTTTAATAGACAAATTTGATTGTTAAAGCAACATTAGAATTGTCGTCTGCAAGTCCTGTCAATTTCAACAAGCCTTAAATTTTTGTTGTCTAGTACAGAGTTAATCTTCCCTATTAATTAAACAAAGGAGACGTTCGATCTTATACAAGATTTTTGCCGTATTTAAACTCGAACAAGCTGTACTAAAGTCTCAATACAGAATCTCTGCTAGTTAGTGCTACTGTTGAGCTATAGCCGAGGTAAGGAACTTTTTTTGGTATTTTAACAATGCTCTGGCAAAATGTGGTTATCGCTCATTTATTATACTCTGCCTGTGATAAATAGCGCTGCGGGTGAAATAAAAATTGCGATGACTGCTGTCTAGAAACCAGACCTCTACTCGCACAATGACATGGGTTTCTCCGAAGGTTGACCACCACGGGGTTCGAACTTGGAAATCCTGATATGAGTGGCTGACGCTTTATTTCTTCTGCATCAAGGTCTCGGGCAGAAATTCCACATGATTGATAAAAGACGTTCTCTGAAAAAGGAGGATTTAATTTATATCCTTAACCCTTTCCCAAACAATCCCTGGTTTTTACGGGAAAGGAATAGAAGCCTTTTGGAAACATTGTGGGAAAAGGAGAAAATGCTGGTAACCAGCATTTTCTCCTTTTCCCACAATGTTTTCTGTCCTATCATATAGAAAAATCATCTTTTAAGCAACTGTTAATTTGTCATCGGCAAAATGCTTTGAATTTGGTCTGGTCCAAAATTTGCCGTTTGGGAAAGGGTTAAAGCAAGTCACACAGTTCGGGATTCATAAAATCCGTTTATTTAACAACCGACCAAATCATGTGGTAGAATAGTTCTTTAGATAGCAGAAAATTGACCAAAAACAAAATAACTTTATTTTCTTGTGTCTCTTCACTTTATTATTATTCACTTTTATCGTAATTTGATGTGTTTTCAACTCTTTATTAAACAAGAAGGCATGTCAATGAGGAAAGCTTTTGAAACATGGCTCTCCGATTCACTAAATGTTTTATACTGATAGGCCCACTCTCTTGCACTACGGATCATTCCCATTCACATCTCAGAAAGTAGTCCATCATCAAGTGAAATTTTCGTCACATGACCATAACTCAAAATGACGACACAAACGCCGGCCAAAGAAAGACCAATCGATTGTTTTGTGTGCTGTTCAAAGAGCATACGGCCAATCAGACTTAGTCGTAGGAGATGTGAAAAACAGGGATTTTCTAAAAAGCTTAAATGTATTTTAAAGGACGATAACTTGGTTTTTTTTTTTTTTAATCTTACAAACTTTTATATCGGTGTGTCGAAACATTCATGGGCGCAGCAGTTTTTTTACAATTGGCGTAAGATTCCGATCAGTAAAGAAGCTTGAAAAAATAGTTCCATTGTATACAATTAAATTCATCAATTTGAATGCACCTATAATGTATCCGGAATCATATATCCTTTGTCTACTTTATCATGTTACACATGAAACAGTGAAACAGTAACAAAACCTGTTTTCTTCGGTTTGACAAGATTCTTGTCATTTAGCAGATGTATGGTGAGAGTAACGAACGGCAACTCTGCTCGGAGATTGTGATAGGCCCTTTAACAGAAAAAAACCTGTCACTTGAGAGAGGAAATATCTTTAAAGAGGACAGTCGGCTAAAATATGCCAGCAAATGGACAGTGGCCCTTATAATAAACATGTCTACATTTTTTCTTACCTATCATAAATTTCTATTAATATATCTGTTATCGGTACGAAAAAGTAGATCAAAAGCCCACACATTCAGTAACATCGAAAAGATGAATAAGATTTGTCCTCTACACGTACGTATGTTGGACCGAACTATGGGGTTGACCGAACTATGGGGTTGATCCCCAAAGTTCGTACGAACTTTGGGGTTGAAAATTTTCAACCCCATAGTTCGGTCGGATACCCCATGTTATGCACTATCGGACCGAACTTTGGGGTTGAACCCCAAAGTTCATACGAACTTTGGGGTTGAAAATTTTCAACGTCATAGTTTGGCTTGAAACATCATCCCGTCAATTAATCATCATCATCATCATCATCATCATCATCATCGTCGTCGTCGTCGTCATCATCATCACCATCATTATTATTATCATTATCATCATCACCATCATCGTCGTCGTCATCATCATCATCATCATCATCATCATCATTAAAGATGCTTTATTTAGAAAAAGATCGCGTCATTTACATTCTACACTATGATAAAAGGCCAACTTTACCTGTATGTTCTGATGATTAGAACTGGACATCCTTGGATTTTCGGCAGCGGAGACATCAACCAACCAACTTTTTTTTTTTTCACACAAAGTCGGAATAAAATACTCTTTCAAGACAATATAAATCTAGTTTAATCCTGATTTTCATATCTGTGTATATCTGCATCTGACAATGATAATGATTATATGCTGCTGCTGCTGATGATGATGATGATGATGAATGTTTCAAGCCAAACTATGTGGTTGAAAATTCAACCCCATAGTTCGGTCAATTGTTGGACCGAACTATGGGGTTGACCGAACTGTGGGGTTGAACCCCAAAGTTCGTACGAACTAACTTTGGGGTTCAACCCCATAGTTCGGTCTATTGTTGGACCGAACTATGGGGTTGACCGAACTATGGGGTTGAACCCCAAAGTTCGTACGAACTTTGGGGTTCAACCCCATAGTTCGGTCAATTGTTGGACCGAACTATGGGGTTGACCGAACTATGGGGTTGAACCCCAAAGTTCGTACGAACTTTGGGGTTGAACCCCATAGTTCGGTCGATTTTTGGACCGAACTATGGGGTTGACCGAACTATGGGATTGAACCCCAAAGTTTGTACGAACTTTGGGGGTTGACAATTTTCAACGTCATAGTTTGGCTTGAAACATCATCCTGTCGATTCATCATCATCATCATCGTCGTCGTCGTCGTCATCATCACCATCATCATCTGACGTTTGACTTGAAACATCATCCCGTTGTTTCATCATCATCATCATCATCATCATCTACTTTTATCTGTTTATCTTTATCGTGCGTGTAAGCGGCGCTAGAGTGTCGCAACGGATCAGTACAGAAGTGCTGATCTGTTACGATACTATAAACATGAACTTTTTCATAACTTTCTGTTGCGTTTCGAGCACACACACACACATAATACATACATGTATATATTTTTCATTTCGGATGCTATGGAAAGAATAAAAGACATATATAATGCATCGGCAGCGTTTTTAAACGTGTGATAATAATATCTTGCACCCAGTTTTATGTATGAAGATATAGTTTAGTGCATAGATAGACCTAAGTTGTTCCGAAAAACGAAGTATGCAGCTTGTAGACTCGCTCAAAATGGAAACATTCTAATACAACTATTGATAGTAGTAGACATTGTAAGAAAAGGCAACATTGCTCTTTAAGCAAAAGCGTTACCAACTACAAATCGGCGCCACACAGTCCATGGAGTTTTCGGAACGAACCATTTCCTCCTGTTTGTCCGATGAAAACCAACTTTGAATGGATGCTTAAATTTCATATGCCCAATCTGTAATTCGTTTTCATAAAACCAAATAAATTTACTCTATACTGGTTTCGAGCAGTCGTTCAAAACTATTTTGAGTGCCATAACTGAGTTCCGCAGTCCCAACTTTTTTTTCTGTTAAAAATCGTAGGAAGTGGAAGTTATAACAATCAAAACCGTCAAACCACACACACAAAAGACAATGGGTGTAGGACAAAAGCCCACTGAAAGAAAAGCCCACTACGACAAAAGCCCACTAGAATGAGAGCCCACTAGGACAAAAGCCCACTTTTCGTTATGATCATGTATTTCATTAAAACTTCATCTATTATATTGGGTTAAATGATTCAACACAACAGTTCGCAACGACTATAATATGGTTTTGCATGTACACATGTGGCCTTTTTGTTATTGGTCCACGATGAAATTATACATGAAGCTCCCTTTTTCCATGGCACAGCATTTCATCACATAAAAAATATATAAGAGGTCCATAACAGGATTATACATTAATTTTCCTTTTTTTCCAGAAATTGGCATTTCATGAAATGAAAAGAAATAAAGAAAATATACATTAAGCCCCCTTTTTTCATGACACATCATTATTTATAAAGAAAAAAATTGTATCAACGGACTATTCAATGATAGACATTCATGAAGTTTCATCAATTTTTGTGAAGGACTTCAGAAGATATCCCTCAAACAATATACGCCACAACATTGCTGCCATTTCAAGCTGCTAGCTAGAGACTAAAGTGATGTAATTTCTAGCACCTGCCTGGGTAGCTCAATGGATATAGTGTGTTACTTGTGATCTAAAACGGTTACTAAAAGACTGATGGATGGACAGACGAATGGACAGACGGATACACGATGGACTCACTGATCATTGGCTTTGATCAACCAATAAAAATATGAAGTTTCATGCAACTATGTGCATAAGTTGGAGATACATTGATAAAAAATTAACTTTGACATGAAACCCCCTATTTCCATTATACAGCGATAAATTGCAAAACCCTGACAACATGCGCTAGGTCACATGATTTCTGAAAATCTCATCAAAATCTGTAGGGATAATGTAGAGTAATTAAATAGATATTAGTGAAAAATGAAATATAGCATGAAGCCCCCTTATTCCTTGATGCAAATCGCAAAACCTTGACAATATGTGATAGGTCGCATGACGAGAAACATTCTAAAATTCTATTCAAATCCCTCAAAGAAAAGTGGGCGGAGTTGTGATCACAAGAAATGCGATGAACAAAAAACATGAAGCCCCCTTTTTCCATGACGCTGCTACAAATCGCAAAACATTGACAATATGCAATAGGTCACATAACGAGAAACAGTTTGTGAAAATTCTATTCAAATCCGTCAAGAAATGTGGGAGGAATTGTGTTCGCAAGAAATGGAATGCTATATAACATGAAGACCCCTTTTTCCATGACACAGCTAGTAATCGCAAAGACATTGACAGAGTTGCAAGGTCAATCTTGGTTAACATTTTTTCCTTCATTTCCTAATGGTGGTAGATTGATGTGACACGTTGAATGTAAACACTCTGTATAATTTTCAAGACAAGATCAAAAACATCAAAAGTGTACTGAACCACGTAACTTAAAATCGCTTCCAGTCGGCCATTTTGCATCGAATCAAAAAACAAAACAAAAAAGTCTCGGCAGAATGGGTTATTGTACACATGTATAAAGTTTCACGAAATTCCGTCCAATGGAATTCGAGATATTGGCTGGGACGGACACACGGACGGATGGACGCACAGACGGACGGACAACGCTAAAATTATATCCCTCCGCCTTCGGTTCGGAATAATAATAATAATAATAATATGATGATGATGATGCTTATGATGATGCTGATGCTGATGCTGATAATGATGATGAACTGCTGCTGCTGATGATGATGATTATTATTATAATAATGGTGACGATCCTGATGCTGCTGCTGATGATGATAATATGCTGCTGCTGCTGCTGCTGATGATGATGATGATGAATGTTTCAAGCCAAACTATGACGTTGAAAATTTTCAACCCCAAAGTTCGTACGAACTATGGTGTTCAACCCCAAATTTCGGTCCGATGGTGCATAACATGGGGTATCCGACCGAACTATGGGGTTGAAAATTTTCAACCCCAAAGTTCGTACGAACTTTGGGGTTCAACCCCATAGTTCGGTCAACCCCATAGTTCGGTCCAACATACGTACAATTTGCACAGGGATATACTTTTTATCGTTCTGCAGCAAAAAAAAAAAATGATTTCCACCCATCTTCCCCACCGAAAAAGAAGAAATAATTTTAACCCATTACCACACAATCCCTACTTTTGACGCCCCTGAGAAGGAAGACTTCTAGAAACACTGTGGGAAAAGGAGAAAATGCTGGTAACCAGCATTTTAGTGTTTTCTGCCCTTCCAAGAACAAATTTCAATTTTTCAGTCACCTTTATTTTGTCGTCTGCAAATGATTTCAATTTGGACCAGTCTAAAATTCTCTCGTGTGGTAAAGAGTTAAAAAAGTGAAAAACTGCCAACGCCAATGTGTTCTTACTGTCTTACTTTAAAGGAAATCGGTTCACAAATCACGGTTTCTATGTTGATTCTGATTAATACAGTTTGTTCCACGTAAATGTGAGTTCCAACGTTAGATGTCAGAATGCTGCTGCTACTGCTGACATTTTGGACACTGCTGTGTGGGTGTGTTTCTGAGTCACTTGGAACACCGAATTTCATCGACCAGGACTTTTTCTCCCGTATGAGAGAGGATTTGGCAAACCTGTGCCCCAAAGTTGACATCTGTAATAGAAGCGCGTCTGAACCAAAAATGTTGCCCAATGGGGTCATTGACACTCTTGACGGAGTATCGTGTTGTCAAGGTATATTTGATTCTCTACCAGACATTAAAAAAAATTAGACGAGTCCATACTGAAAGCAATTACTGGCTTCAATTTAGATGGGGTTGAAGTAGTAATTGTAGTCTCTACAAGTTTAGAATGTTTTTTGGAGGGAAAATGAGAAAATGCTGGTTACTAGGTCAGCATTTTCTCCTTTTCCCGAAAGATTTCCAAAAGTCCCTTTTCCAGTGTCGTTGAAATTTGGGATTGTATTGTACGCATTTTAGTCATCTGGAAAGGCATTTCATAGCTCGCTTGCTGTTAACCATTTACCCGATTTCTAATTCTCTTATTTTGCCTGAAGCTGCTAACAAACACGTTTTCGGACTTTTAAAGTAAATCGCCTATATTTGAGATATGTGTCACTAACTATTACAGACATTTATAACATTCTCAAATTCTGAGTTGGCACGACGTTTTAGACTCAGATCAGCGAAATAATATTGACTTAACTCAGTTAAACAACTTCAGTTCATTATTTTACTGAGCTGAGTTGAGGTGAGTCTGGAACGTTGTGCCAACTCAGGATTTGAGATTGATTGATTATTTTCGTTTATTTATCGTCGCTACCGGTTGCCCATCTGAGCGACGCCCCCAGAAGACGGTTAGTTGTTACGGGGGATAGTGCAAGGATACAGGACGAAACTACTGAGAATTTCGCCTGGTTCTTTAACGTGCTCGGTGTATAGCACCGTCAGACGGGACCTCGGTTTAACGTCTCGTCCGAAAGACAATTAATATTCTTTTTTTTTTTTAGTTGGCAAGCCGGGGACTCTAACCCACAACCTGTAGTGACCTGAAACATTCTCTTCACGAGTCCTACGCTCTACCTACTGAGCTATATCGGCTGGTCAGGATTTGAGAGCGTTATTAGAGTCGGTTTATGTTGGTGACATGCGTTAAAATACCAAAATGTCTATAAGCGGAAATGAGCAGAGCAAGTTCGTTATCTAAGACGTAGTCACTATTTTACTGACATTAACAGAATTATACGACGTTCTCAATTTCTGAGTTGACACAGCGTACCAGATTCAAACAAGCAAAATAATCTCTGTTGACTGAGTTATGTCCCCTTTTTTTGACAAGCTGAATCTAAAATCTTGTGTCGACTCAGGATCTCAGAGCTTTACATAAGTCCTTGGATGTCAGTGAAATGTGTCTAACATAATGAGTCCGTAAGATATATTTTTTTTTTTTGTGAAATCTTGCAATGTTTTACTTTTAGGTTACCCTGTGCCGTTGTTCAAATAGGCGAAGCTTTAACCTGTACGCCACTAAGCGCGACCCACAGACCTATTGCAGACAGTGTAGATCAACATCAGACGTCAAAAAACCTGCAGTCTGATCTTTGATCTACACTGTCCTATAAAGAGAAAACTTTCCCTCCAAAAATACCTTTATAACAGTAAAATTTGGGTTTTTACTATGGGCTTGAAAATTTCGTATCACTTATATAGAAGGACATGCGTTAAGAATTAACCCTTTACCCCATAAGGCATTTCTATGGCATCTCTAATTGACCCTAAATGACAGCAAATATGAAGCCATTTCTTATGTGTAAATGACAACTTTGGATAACATAGAAAACACTGTGACAAAAGGTGAAATTGCTCGTCTCGAGCAATTTCACCTTTTGCCACAATGTTTTCAAAAGGCTTCTACAAGCAATGTGTAGAAATGAGTATCTATGGAGTAAAGGATTATAGTCCTGCAGTAAACATGCAAAATAATCTGGTGAGGCTCTGCAGTACCCAGCAAAATAATCTGGTGAGGCTCTGCAATACCCAGCAAAATAATCTGGTGAGGCTCTGCAATATCCAGCAGAATAATCTGGTGAGGCTCTGCAATACCCAGCAAAATAATCTGGTGAGGCTCTGCAATACCCAGCAAAATAATCTGGTGAGGCTCTGCAAATACCCAGCAAAATAATCTGGTGAAACTTTGCTATCAGTTAGCTTTGGCCTAAATGAAATTGTTCGAAACAGCATGATAGCTCTTTGGAAAAAAAAATGTCATCCGTCTTGTTTAATGTCTATATCATCATTCTTAAGTTATAAACTGAAATCTTAACCCACTTACTCCCTCAGCACCACAGGCGAAATCATGCGCTTTTGTGGACGGCACAGATTGAGATGCAGTCTGAATTTGGTTCTGAACCTTCCGCTTGTTTAGCCAGCCTTTCTGATATGAATTTTTTAAATGGCTGCGCCACCCGAAGATAGTGCCAATGATGAACTTTTCGATCTGTCACCGAAAAATAATATCCTCTATGCAAGAGGGTTAGATAAGACGTATAGAGGAAATTTTGTTAAACCAAATGCAACATGCTGGAAAAATTGCAGCCGATTAAAAAACTATATAAGTAATAGATGAAACACTGAGACCTGCTCACTTGTTTTATATTTGCTTATTTAGTATCATTATA
Source organism: Tridacna crocea (assembly GCA_943736015.1). Taxonomy (NCBI): domain Eukaryota; kingdom Metazoa; phylum Mollusca; class Bivalvia; order Cardiida; family Cardiidae; genus Tridacna; species Tridacna crocea. The sequence continues at coordinate 31,660,639 of OX031063.1, read as the reverse complement.
TACTTGTCGTGTTAGAAGATGTTCTCTTGCTTGACCAATAGAGGTGAGAGCAAACATAGTTTAACTTACAATGTACGTCTACATAAATGTCTTTGGGAATAATATTTACATCAGTGCATTCTCTATTATGTTTATCAAAAACGTCATGTTCCTAAATTCTACGAAACTGTCTTACAGGATGTTCTTGTCACGAGAACTGCCATGAAAACATGAACTGCTGTTTTTCTGATGAAGACAACAATACTTCCCACGCCAATACGAAAAAAGTCATGGACTGTATATATATAAAAACTGGAGAACCTGACGACACTTGGCCAACCAGTGTACCAGCATACCGCATGGTCACGTCTGCTCCCAATGGTGGCTGCAAGCAACAAACAAAATCTCCAACACAAAGAGCTTCGTCCTGTGGCACAGAGTCAGTCGCACCTTGGGGTAACTTTTTGCCGGTATATTCAAGAAGACAAGACAAAATATATAAAAATCAACTTTGTGCACAGTGCCATGGAGTTTTCGATGGTGAGGCTTGGGTCTCGTTTTTGGTTTGCGATAAATATAGGGGGTCGGAGCCTATTCCACTCTCCGAAATCATCCAGCTCCTGGAAAATGGACTCCAAACCTCTATCTGTTCTGTGATGTTTCACTTTCCAGACGAGTCTGTTGTACATGACAAACGTTGTTATAAGAAAAGCATCTCTTCCTGTGACGTTCCTTCGAAAGACGAGTCATTTCTAGTACCAAGTATCAGTAACTTAACAGTCATAGAGATCGTGAAAGCCTGTAAAAGTGGCCTGACCTCCTCTGTGCCGACACTTTCTGCTGTCTATAAAAACATGTTTTGCGCAATTTGCAACCAAGCTGTGTTATCACACCCAAAAGTGTGTTACAACACGGATCAAAAGGGATTTGATTCTTCAAAGATTTTCCTTTTAATTGATGTAGGCATATATCAAACAAATAGTCGCATGAGGGTGGTATCGCGACCTCAGGTCTGTTTGTGGAACGATGACACACGGGTATGTAATCAAGTTCAAGTTTACTCGTTTTAAACCAATTCCCATATTTTGAAGGGTACACAAAAGATTGAATTTTAAATAGATGTGAAATCCAAATTGGAAGCATTGCAGACGATAAAATTAAGATGACCCAAAAATTGCAATTTGTTTTTGGAAAGGTAGACAACGTTGTGGGAAAAGGAGTAAATACTGGTTACCAGCATTTTTCAATAATGTTTTCTTAAGTCTTCCTTTATAGGGTCGTGAAAACCCGGCATGGTTTGGTAACGAGTTAAGTTTTCTATTCGCTGCTTAGCAATAATAAACCTCGAAAGCATAATTGCAGGACAGCATTTCATCAAGCTTCATGATAATTCTAAACAAGCCAACGGAATTTTAAAATCCTCCAAACTGAAAGATTATTACACGAAAAAAAGGTAGCTGTCGAAGTTGGAGAAGCTGAATGCCAAAGATTGTTAACTAAATTCTTATTTTTCATAGGGTCCACATTCACCGACCATTCTTAGTAACTTTCTTAGTTATCATATCTTAAATTTCGTAAATTTGAAAGTAATACAACTTGATTGGAATAAACCAAATGATTTAACTGATCACATTCATGCTGTGTTACTTTCGAATTAAGAAAATTTTGAAGAGCAAGACCTAAAATTATTCTTAAGCATGCTCGGTGAATACGGGCCCAGATTACGCCAAATTCTACAAAGGCAACTAACTCTGGAGCCCAGCTCTCTCTTTCAGACTTTATTTATCACTATTTTGTAGATCACTGAAAAGTGCAGATATGTCTTCTGTCCCTCCGGACAAATACGTAATAGTGACGGCAAGTGCGTTTTCACAGCTTCAAGATGGTACGAAGATTCTTTCATGGTCTCCCTAAAACTGATCGACGACCAAAATACCAACAACCTTGTCAGTTTACTGCAAGGAAGTGTCTCAAAGGATGCCATCTTTCAGGCTTTTGCAAATGGAAGTCCATGGCCCCAACATTGGAAAGTTACAAGAATCTCCTATTCTTTGGAGTCAGGGGACTTTCATGAAGCAAAGTATGTTAATATTATTTTTCTGTGCGACATAAAAAACCCTAAAGTACTGATAAATGATATCCGAGATTCACTAGTAAAACCATGGTATACTGTTCTGAACGGAACATCGATTAGATATCAACAGTCATTCTTGGAGTACACGCTGGTCTCTGGCAGAAAAATACTGACTTGGGTGCCGCTTTGGGTGAAAGAGACCAGTGGCGCTGATCTTCAAACAAGCCTCAACCTGTCGGCCCCTGCGTTATGGACTATTCTTCGTGGCAAACGCTTTTCTGTCCTACCATATATATTAAATAAACTCCATACATGCGAACAAATAAACTTAAGTGAGGAAGAATACACACTCATGGCAAAAAATACTATTCTTGTTAGTAACCTAACAAGTCGAGTCTTGTTTGATGCAGAATTTGACCTGCTTTATGGTACAGATGGAATACTCTGTCCAAGGGTATGCGTATCAGATACAGTGCTCGTAATGAATCACAAAGCCAATCGTGCGCTTGCAACTTGTAATGTTAGATTCGTCATGAATCTTGTTGGTACGTGCCTGATCCATGGTATGAGTTGGTACTTTTTTAAATACTGATTAACCCTTTACCACACAATGACGACTTTTAACGCCCCTGAGGAAGAAGCCTTTTGAAAACATTTTGGTAACCAGCAATTTCTTCTTTTCCTACAAAGTTTTCTACCATATCAAAGCAAAATTGCGCCAATCGAGCCACACTGAAATTGCAAATGCTTTCAATTTGGGTAGGTCTAAAATTTTGCTGTGTGGTTATGGGTTAAATCCCCATTAACGGCCATCAGAAAACAGCGATGTTACTAGAGAGCATTTTAATTCCAATCATACAATTTAAAAGTATTGAAATTAGTTAGGAATGGACAATCTGTTTTCTGTTAATTTGTTCAAGTTTTTATCGCTGGTAGAATATGAATTTTAGAAGTAGATCAAAAGTTACTAAGAGGCTCTCTCTTTTGTTTACTTTTCACCTGGTTTTAGAAATCATTTTTCTGTAGGCAACTAATACTTGGTCCGACCCTACAATGACAGATTGTCATCTTCAAAGTATTTTCCGTTCTTTTAAAAATCACTATTTAAATCCAAATGCATTTCAACACCCACATGGTTTACTTATGACCAGTACTGGGCCTTTAAAATGGTCCTTTCTATTCTAATACTAATATTTTACCACACAATCCCATGTTTTAAGGACCCTGAGGATGACCTTATTGAAAACAGTATGGAAAAGAGACAAAATGCTTTTAAACAGCATTTTCTCCTTATTCCACTTTTTTTTTTTATCATTTCACAACTTTTACTAGATCTACCAACGTAGGCACATATCAATAACTTGTCATCTGCAAGTACTTTCAGTTTAGGTAATTCTTAAATTCTGTCTTACAAAGAGTTAAGTTATTGATACCTGAAACGAAATGTCAGCAGATGACATGGAAAAGCACCTTGTAAAATATCGATATTAAACATGCTACCAGGGTTATCAATGATTAACAGGACTACAGATCGAATTCAACTCTTACACAGATAACAAAATTTTAGACAAGACCAAATTGAAATCATTCCCAGACGACAAAACAAAATGTGATCAAGAAATTGAAATGGGTCATGGGATGGACAAAAAGATCGTGGGGAAAGCAGAAATTGCTTGCCACCGCCAAAATAAAGGTGACTGAAAAATTAAAATTTGGTTTGGGAGAGGTAAAAAGCACTGTGGAAAAAGGAGAAAATGCTGGTCACCAGCATTTTCTCCTTTTCCAACACTGTTCTCAAAAGGCATCTCTCTCAGGTTCGTTAAAAGTCCAGACTCTGGGGTAAAGAGCGAAGAAATGTTCAATATACAAAACTGATCAGAAGTTTACTGTTGGCAATTTTATTAAATTTTTAACAATTGCCAATATCAGCACTTTTTTTGTGTTTGTAGTCTCCAACAGTGAAATTTAATCGCAGGTAGTGATAGTGGTGATTGGTAACGTCAACCTAGCTTGATAAAGAAGTTTAACCCATTACCAAACGACAATATTTTAGACTGGTCCAAATTGAAAGCATTTGCAGACGACAAAATAAAAGTGAAGGAAAACTTGAAATTTGTTTTGTGAAGGGTAGAAAACATTTTGGGAAAAGGAGAAAATGCTGGTTACCAGCATTTTCTCCTTTTCTCACAATGTTTTCTAAAGGCTTCTTTCTCAGGGGCGTCAAAAGTAGGGATTGAGTGGTAATGGGTTAAAAGATACTAATCAGCATTTTTTTACCTTTCTCCTCATTTCTTTTTTACTATATCAATGACAGAAACAATCACTGTAGCTATGGTAATGATATAGTCCATACAGTCTTTGAAGCTGGTAGACTCCAACATTTCGCCCTTTGGTAATGAGTGAAACATTTTGTAATAAAAGTTCACTACAGATACCCAAAATGATTATGTTTATACAATAATGTAAATGTATTAGCCACACAGTCAGTTTGGCTTAAAATCAGATTCCACAATAAGATTGTGGATCTACACTGTACTCTACATCCAGATATTCATGCTGAAGGCAGTCTTATAATTTGTCCAGGATTTGCAATCTGATCTTGGATCTACATTACACTCTATGCTGAAAACAGACTCATAATTGCTAATTTCTGAACAGAATGTCAGTCTGATCTTGGATCTACATTGTTCTCTAATTAAGGCAGACATATAATTTTAGTGTACAAAATAAGCAGTTTGATCTGCACAGTCCTCTATGCTAAGCAATTCTCACCAAAAGCAGTCTTATAGCTGCAACTGTTGGCGTTTTTTTGTTTAAAAACTAAAGCTGAAATGTCTGTGTGGTCCATCTAACCCGATGGATACCGTTCATGAGTATTCCATAATGAAGTCAATTTTTTCACGGACTTTCTTACAACCAGTCGTGGAATACAGTTTTATGTCATCTGGATAGTATGCCAACTGATCAAGAACCTCTTGAACCTTCGCCTCAGAAATGATGTCTCCTTCTTTATAGTAGCCAAGTTTGATCATGCCTTGTTTGATACACTGTTTGACATGAGTACGCTCCAAGGGCAAGAATGGTATGTATGCTGTTATCAAGTGTTTTGTAATGAGTTCACTGTGCCACAAACCATGACCTGAGAAAAATCATAAAAATAAACTGAACACTTCTTTAACTCTTTACCACACAATCCCGACATTTAACGACCCTGAGAAAGAAGCCTATAGAAAACATTGTGGGAAAAGAAGAAAATGCTGGTAACCAGCATTTTCTTCTTTTCCCACAATATTTTATACTACTCCAAAACAAATTTAGATTCTTGAATCAAATTTGTCGTCTGCAAATGCTTTCAAAATGGACTGGTTTAAGATTTTGTCGTTTGGTAAAAAGTTTAGAAAAATGTTTTTCAGGCACTGGTATTACACATTGTTCTAAGCAAGTCATCAAATAATTATTGATCCATAAAATTCATTTAGTCTAATAATAGACACAATTTGGAGGTAAAGTGGTCCTTGGACATGTAGAAAGAATATAAAGGTCAGCCTACTTTTTGCAGATGCATTTAACTCCTTTACACAAAGTATGGATCAAATGTATCAACCCTTTAACAAACAACTCTTTTGAAATAAGCAATTTCTCCATTTTCTCAGTGTGCTGTCTACCCCTCAAAGGACAAAATTCTATCATTTAGCCACATTTTCTGTGTTCTCTACAAATGTTTCTATTTAATTTCCAAACTTCCTGGTCTGGTATGAATGAATGAACAAATTTGTGGTTTGGTACAGACTTTATCAGAATGGTATATATGTACCGGTAGTAATGTGGAAGACTGTAGCATAGCCATAAAGTGCCAGCCTCTCACATAAAAGATTATTGGCTTGATTACTGTGGCAAGCAAAGTCAACCTTTACAGCCATCCAAAGAATGCTCAGCCTTAGGAGCTATCAAAACTGAGGTCAACCTTGTGGGCTGCCTGAGTTAAGATGTAAGAACCTGTTTGATTATCAGGAAGCAATCACCGAAAGCAACCAATTTTAGTTGAATAGTTTCTCTTATAACTGATATTGATAACGAGGTTTATCTGAAGTAATAGCACAACAAAAAAAAAAAAGGGGGGGGAGGGTGTGAGGGGGAGTGCATGCTAAAGAGGGAGGTGTTCAATAACATTTTTGTAACTTTTCATGACCTAAGAAACTATGGTTTATGTTTTAAGCCATACCAAAAAGCACATAATTATGAAAATCTTGTTGAAAAAGGAGAAAATGATAGTAAAAAGCGTTTTCTCCTACTCCAATAATGTCTTTTACTAATTTCCAAAGACTATTTCTATCTCTTGAGTCATGTTGTATTTGTATAAGGTTTAATTAAAACTAGCCAATTAGGACAGAAAAAGACATTGAAAAAAAACTGTTGCCTGTCCATGACCTATCTGATCATAACCCCCATGAGCCCTTTTTGCTTATTTAGACCTTAAATCATCTCACCATCAGTGTTCAAAACTGGTAATTTGATGATGTCTTCCATCTCTTTCAGCTGAATAGATTCTCTCTGCCTATTTTGCTGCCATTGTTGTATGGTGTACTTTGAAATATCATTTCCTGCTGTATTACTGGGATACAATAGACAAAAATCCAATGGGTATGAATATATATATTGACAAATCAAAGTCAAATAATATGTATAATTGAACACATGTAAAAACATTGTGGTTAAAGCAGAAAACCTTAAGTATAAATAACTTTCCTTTTGATGTTTCAATAATCTAGTCCTTTACCTCACAACCCTGAGTGTCATCAAACCTGACAGAATAGCCTTTTGAAGACATTGTAGGCAATGAACCAGCAATGCTTCTGACCCTTCAAAAAGCAAATTTCAATTTTTGAGTTATGCTCACTTTGTCATCTGCAAATTTATGCTTTCAGTTTGGTTAGGACTAGGTCCAAAAGCTTGTTGTTTACTAATGTCACTTTTCCATTCTTGAGTCATGTTTATTTTGTCGTCTGCAAATGCTTTCAATTTGGTCAAGTCTAAATTCTTTTATTTGGCAAAGAGGATAATCAATTCTTTCAACATTAAAGATGTTGGCAAAGTTAAAAAAAATCCAGCATACACTAGTAGTTAGTAATTCTTCCTCTGTATCAACCTTAATCTAGATATATTATAGGTTATTGAACTTGTATGGAAGTATATTGTGTTGAACAAGTTCTTTTGGCAAAGTTGTCAGAGCTTGCGAGGTCAAACATGCCAAAGAACAAGTTCAACACAACACACTTCCATACAAGTGCAATAAACTTTTTATTATATATTTTGGTATTGTCTAATCAACCCTTTACCACACAGCAAAATTTCAGACAGGTGTTCATTGATGAAATTCACAGTGGACAATTCACATTTTTCTAAATGATAATACTTGTTCCTGAACAGTTAGAAAACAATGTGGGAAAGGGGAGAATGCTGGTTACCAGCATTTTCTCCTTTTCCCACAATGTTTTCCAAAGGTTTCTTTCTCAGGGTTGTAAAAAGTAGGGATTGTGTGGAAATGGGTTAATTTGCTGTGATTTAATGTGTTTCCAACAAATTCATTGATTTATCTTTATACCCTCTTGTTTATTTAACTCTTTACCACACAAGAAAATTTTAGACTGGTCCATATTCAAAGCATTTGCAGACGACAAAATAAAGGTGACTAAAAAATTGAAATTTGTTCTGGGAAGGGTAGAAAACACTGTGGGAAAAGGAGAAAATGCTGGTTACCAGCATTTTCTCCTTTTCCCACAGTGTTTTCTAAAGGCTTCTTTCTCAGGGGCGTCAAAAGTAGGGATTGTGTGGTAATGGGTTAAAAAATGATCATAAGAAATCCGTTTCGTCTGCATATTGCGCCATTGCGGTATTTTCAGTATTAGCATAATTATGGTGACATCACCTTTGCTAGACGTACATGTATGTAAAGAGACAAGTAACTGTTGGTAACTGACTATCTTTTTCTTTCGCCAAATAATTTCATTATCAATAAACATGTTTTATACATATATTTTTCATATCTTTGTAATAAGTGTCACTGACTGTGGCTCAAATGTCGAGTCTGTTATTTGAAACATTAGAAAATGTTGTGGGAAAAGGAAAAACAATGGCTACCAGTATTTTCTCCTTTTCTCATGTTGTTTTCAGAAGGCTGTTTTCTCACGGTTGTTAAAAGTCTGGATTGTTGATAAAGGGTTAAATGGTTTTACCTTAGCAGGAAAAATATTGCTTTTCTATAATCTACTCCACCCAGATCCTCATAGTAGTCCATATAAGGTTTTAGTGTGTCAATCAAGCCAGCCGGCATTTTGTCCATCTCATCGATTATGAACAATGATTGTGGACAAGCTTTAACTGCACTTTCTATTCTTTCTCTGAGCTTATCCTACAAAACAAAAGTAAAGACTGAAATTATGAACAAGAAATACAGAGCAAAAAATTACTAAGGAGGAATTAGAATGTAATTGTTATATCTCCGACTATGGTGGCTTCAGAAAGTTTTCATCAAGGCTGAAACCTTTTACTGGAAAAATGTTCTTTGCAGTGGCTTACTTAGAGGCTCCTTGACCTAACCAATTACCTCGGCTCCTTCAACTCAATACCAAACAACGAAATTTTCGGTTTGTCCAAATTGAAAGCATTGGCAGATGACAAAATAAAAGTGACTGAAAATTTGAAATTTGTTTTGTGAAGGGTAGAAAACATTGTTGTTACCAGCATTTTCTCCTTTTCTCACAATGTTTGCAAAAGGCTCCTTTCTCTGGGTCATTAAAAGTCGTGATTGCGTGGTAAAAAAAAGGTCTAACTCTTTCACCACCAAGTAAATAATTCAGAGCTCCAGATAGAGGGAGTGATCTTGATTTCAAAATTGAAAATATCAAATATTATCCGCTAAACTCTACATTATGGGTACTCATTAGAATTGTCTCTTCGAGATGATTCTATAAGTAGCTATAAGATAGGGTTTCAAAGAGAAATAATAGATTTAGAATGCCATCACTCCATCTTATTTGGAGCTCTGATAATTTATATTTTTTCCCTTGCTATAAATATAGTTCCACAGCAAGATAAAGAGACCATTTTACCTTAATCTAAAATAAAGTAGTGGTCAGTGTTGATCAGAGATCAGAACAAATGTTCTGTGTTGTTCACCAATCATTGATTGGATAACACAATGGGGGGAATCTTTGAAAGAGAACATAACTGCACCTAAGAAGGGAAATACAAACTAGACATAGGATCAATCACAAAGAAACAGTGTAAAGTAAAACAGTGTATACCAAAAGTTTAATACCTTGTACAGATGTACGTTTTCTTTATGAGGGAACTCCTTTGTGGCTGAGATGAGGTGAACATATTTACTCTTCATTCCTTGTTTATACAAAGATTCTGCTACAAGTTTGCTGACATAATTCTTTCCTGTTCCTGTCCAGCCATGGAAGGATAGTACCAGGGCTTTACATGGGTCTTTACTGTGGCCTTTCAGGTGTTTGATGATAGGTCCATTGACCAAGTGTTGACCATACAGTTGCTGATTCAAATTAATCTTTAGATCTGCAATAACAGTATATACAGACAAAGAAAACTTTGTATTAGCACAGCAAGCAGATTTTTTTAAAAGTATGGCAAACAGAATATTAAAAGTAGTCTAAAACTTACTTTCAACGTACAAACTTTTAGACTTACTTAAAATGACAGCATTAATTTTGCAGAGTGACTCCACAGGTAGGATTCGCAAATAATCCAAAATACCAAGTCTGAGAGTAACAAAAATTGGTTACAAGATATATAAGCTCTAGAATTCTTTACCAGACAAAATTTTAGATGTCCAAATTGAAAGCACTTGCAGATGACAAAATAAATGGGTCATTTAGTTAGTACACGACGCGGTCATGTTCGCACTGAAGAATCAGCCTCTCACATACACTTAGTATGTTTATATCTATGTACATTAGATTATGTTCCTCAGCAGACTTGCGCAAAACAGAAAAAATCATCATAACGGAAAGCGTCGTATCAGATTAGCATGTGAGGACTGCACAGGCTGATCCGAGTCGACACTTTATTCAAATGTTCGAATGATCCTTTTTGCGTGTTGCAAGCCATGTATAGCTATCTAATTCATTCCCGTTTTCATTGTTTTCATTTTTTTCCCCTTGGCTTTTCAATTCACGTTAGGGTTCAGAATAAACTTTCTTGCTGATTTATCAAATGTATTAAATGAAAGTAATCATTTAGTGCTGAATCTCCTTTTTTGTCACAAAGCTGGTCAACTAATGTAGACAAAAATACTGCAGCACATGATGCTGATCTGATTTCAGTATTTAGCTCTTTTTCACCTTCCAATTCTTTCTTTTAATGGATTAATGTCATCCAAAATTGTTCTCCGGTTTTAAAGAGTCCACCGCGTTGCTGATCAAATGTCTTTACGATCACAAGCCATAATAATCCTTTTAGGCACTGTTATCAAATTGTTAATTATGTTTTATGCAATCTATGTCATTTTGACATTGCTACGGTGATGTAGTACAATTAATTATGCATCCCACCCCACCGCCTTAGACGTTTTGCCCCCCCCCCTTAATTTTGCATTCTTGAATTGAATTTTTTCCCCAAAATGTTATCTATAATTGGTCATACACAAGCGTTAGGGAGAGAACTCATTTTATAACAATCTAGAGCTGAAGAATGCAAGATGGCCATGGTTCATATGCACCGCACTTTTCCATAATTTGTCCTATTAGTGTATGTGGTTTCTAGTTGATACCTTTAATTGCTTGGAAGTTATGGCCTGAACAAAAATTCAAAGTGAAAAGTTGGTTATTTCAGAAAGCAAGGGCAAATCATTTTAGAACGCAAACAGCGAGTCACATGAACAACTAGACATCATGGAGATTCATTGTGATAAGTTTCAAATATATCTAATTCCAATGGAAACTGAAGGGGGAGTTGCGCACACAAGAAATTGCTGACAGACGGAAAGACCGGGTATATAACACAATACCACCCTTCGGGTATATAAAAAGGATGCCAGTTAAGCCTGTGCATTTGTTCTGTGACACCCTGTATAAATGACTATTGCCATGTGCTCCACTGAGACTACTGTCTACGCCCTGCCGGTTCAAATGCCATTTCCCGTTTTGGCACAACCCATTTATACAGTATACGTAAGAATCTGATTCTTCATTGCCAACACAACTGCATTGTGCACTGAATGAAGAAATCGGAAATAGCGTGCAGTTACGTCCTTCCTCCAAGACGGTATTTCCTCAGTCCGGGCATGACTGTCGGGCACCCAACAAGTTTTCTTTTATTGAGTACACAACGGTCACCCTCACACTACGTATTTTCTTCACTTCAGCGCACACATGACGGTTGGGTAAATCACAGGAATTTGACATTCTATAACCAAAATAAATGATAAAATATGAAAAAAAATCTCCCCTGTATAATATAAATACAAGGAATGCAACGTCTTGATTGCTGGCACTAGCACCCGACAGCCTTTCCCAACAAAAATCACCCATGAAACAAACATCGATCATAATCTCATTTAGCCTAGCGATAGACAAGACAATAATGTACCTGCGACATCCGGCGATACCTCAGTAGACACCTTTCAACCGGAGATATCTGTCATGTTTTACAGCTCTATCAGGACAATTTGATTTATCCGGGTGGCCATTTGCTGACGTCACAGAAAGTAGCAGGTAGCGCATTTTCCTATTACTTATTACTATTATTTTTTTCGTTTTTAAGATACTTATGGTCATCACATGATACTAAAGATTTTTCTAGAATCTTTAGTATCATTTGATGTCCATAAAAATTTGTGGGTGATTTTTGTTGGGAAAGGCTGTCGGGTGCTAGTGCCAGCAATCGAGACGTTGCATTCCTTGTGTTTATATTATATAGGGGAGATCTTTTTTTCATGTTTTATCATTTATTTTGGTTATAGAATGTCAAATTCCTGTGGGTAAACAGTCACTTTGTTTTGAAAATCAGCATGTGAGAGTTCACATGAGAAAAGATGGTAACCAGGATTTCGCCTTTTCTCATACTTTCTATATTAAAAGCAGTCTTTAGTTAGAAAATGTCTCAATCCTTTCCAACAGAAAAAATCACATGTTTTAAGAAACCGCCAAAACTTGATACTTTAATATAGGCTGAAAAAAAAATGCTTCCAACCAGTAAAATTATTGGGAATCCATCTCTCTGTGCAGCATTCCATGAATCTACATCCGAAGCCGAAAGTTGTTGCTATCCCAGCTAATACTGCAGTGATACCTGTCACAAATTCTCCAGATATCTGTGTCATTAGTATAAAAATGATAATGCATTTTAGTAAATTGACATGCATTTTTTATGCAGAAACCGGGTTTTCCCTGTCAAGAAAATGAAAGTAGCAACCGGATGTAACCTTGTTACTGTGCCCATGTGTATTAAACGAAATTATTACAAAATATTTGACATTTATTTCTTACAAATAAGTTGTATTTACGACAAAAATGATAAATTGTTCTGGTTTTATTATTTATAGTGCACTCCAAGATTATTCACATGAGTGTTTTAAATAATAAATCTTAATTTTTCCGTTTAAATTCTTTTATAGGAATTCTACTTCTTTAGCTTAACTTGCTTGTTGGAAGAAAATGTCGGTCTGGACAGGACACTCTCACCAAACGGCTCAAGCTGAGCTCCTTGAGCCCGGCATTGAGCCGGTTACACGAGCTTTCCAAGCAGAAAATAATGGTCTGAAATCTCACCCAGTGTTTGATAGCATTAAGTCTGGGTAAGTTGGTTTTTGTAGACACTTTTTTTCTACCCAGGTCTTATAACTCCTACTTCAAAGGTTTGTCGAATGTCGTGAATCAAGTTTCGACTTGAGATTCATCACGATTGTTGATAGGGTGTCTCAGAATGTGCCATATCGTTTCATATTTAGTAAAATAATTCTGGCCAGGCTTCATGATAATTGTTACAATTTCCATTTTAAAATTTATAGTACTAATGAGTTGTGACAGTTGAGTTGCTATTTTGCCTGTTGCTAACGGTGCATGGAAATACCGAAATACACCTTATACCGGAATACACCAAAATACACCGAAATACACATGGAAATACCGAAATACACTTTGTAAACCTAATAGATCGGAGAAAAATACCCTTAAAGTTATTAGTATTTAACAGTGATCATCTTTGTTAACTATTATGTCCAAATAATTCATTAGGTTTGCGAATTTGTGACTGTTTTTTGGTATGAGAACACTGTATCGAAATACACCACAGCTGTATCCTCGTTACGGTGCATGGAAATACCGAAATACACCTTATACCGGAATATACCAAAATACACCGAAATACACTTGTAAATACCAAAATACACTTTATAAACCGAACAGATCGGAGAAAAATACCCTTAAAGTTATAAGTATTTATCAGTGATCATCTTTGTTAAATATTATGTCCAAATAATTCATTAGGTTTGCGAATTTGTGACTTTTTTTTGGGTATGTGAGAACACTGTCGTACCGAAATACACCACAGCTGTGCGTTAAGTATCCTCGTTACACCCAAATAAACCAAAATACTCTTTTATAACCAAATTATACCTAGAAAAATACATGTTTACATGTTTAGTTCTACGGAATTTGTAAATTAGTCATCACATGATAATATTTTGTCCCAATAAGTTCATTATTCGCAAATTTAGGAATACAGAGATACAGCCCCCTTGTCGAAATAAACCAAAACACACCGAAATACACGTTATATCGGAATATACTCAAATACACGGAAATACATTATGGAAATACTGGAATACACTCTATATACCGAATAGATCTGAGAAAAATACTTTAAGTTATTAGTATTTATCAGTGTTCATCTTTGTTAAATATTAGTCCAATTAATTCATAATGTTCGCGAATTTGTGACTTTTTTTTTTTTGGTATGCGAGAACACTGTCGTACCGAAATACACCATAGAGTTGTGCAATACGGTAAGTATGTTACACCCAAATAGATCAAATACACTTTAGTAACCGAATTATACTGAGAAAAATACACGTTCACATGTTTAATTAGGAAATTGTAAATTAATAATCACTTGATAACCCTTTCCCAAACGACAAATTTTAGAATCTTCCAAACTGAAAGAGTTTGCAGAAGACAATTTTAACTTTAATAACTATGGCAGAAAATTATCCAAACGGGCAGAAAGCACTGTAGGAAAAGGAGAAATTGCTTTTTACAAGCAATTTCTCCTTTTCCCACAGTGTTTTCAAGACTTGTACAGCAGACACTTAAAAACAAGGGCTTGTTTGGGAAAGGGTTAATAATATGTCTCGAATAGTTCATTATTTGCAAATTTATGAACACTGAACTCTCTCTCTCTCTGCCTGTGTGAGTATATGCGTGTGTGATGCATGAGCATGTGCGTGTGTGTTTTTTTAGCTCACCTGAGCACGAAGTGCTCATGGTGAGCTATTGTGATCGTGCTGTGTCCGGCGTCTGTCGTCCGTCGTGCGTCGTCCGTCGTCAACTTTTTACCTTGTGTACGCTCTACAGGCCACAGTTTTGGTCGGATACTCATGAAAGTTGGTCAGGATGTTTGTCTCAATAAAATCTCGGACGAGTTCGAAAATGGGTCATCTGGAGTCAAAAACTAGGTCACTAGGTCAAATCTTAGAAAAACCTTGTGTACGCTCTAGAGGCCGCATTTTGAGTCCGATACTCATGAAAGTTGGTCAGGATGTTTGTCTCGATGATATCTCGGACGAGTTCGAAAATGGGTCATGTGGGGTCAAAAACTAGGTCACTAGGTCAAATCTTAGAAAAACCTTGTGTACGCTCTAGAGGCCGCATTTTGAGTCCGATACTCATGAAAGTTGGTCAGGATGTTTGTCTCGATGATATCTCGGACGAGTTCGAAAATGGGTCACGTGGGGTCAAAAACTAGGTCACTAGGTCAAATCTTAGAAAAACCTTGTGTACGCTCTAGAGGCCGCATTTTCAGTCGGATACTCATGAAAGTTGGTCAGGATGTTTGTCTCGATGATATCTCGGACGAGTTCGAAAGTGGGTCACGTGGGGTCAAAAACTAGGTCACCAGGTCAAATCTTAGAAAAACCTTGTGTACGCTCTAGAGGCCACATTTTCAGTCGGATACTCATGAAAGTTGGTCAGGATGTTTGTCTCGATGATATCTCGGACGAGTTCGAAAGTGGGTCACGTGGGGTCAAAAACTAGGTCACCAGGTCAAATCTTAGAAAATGGGTCAAATATTAGAAAAACCTTGTGTACACTCCAGAGGCTACATTTTCTGCCTGATACTCTTCAGACTTGGTCAGAATGTTTGTTTTGGTGATGTCTCAAAAGAGTTTGATAATGGGTATTTGTCGGGTCCAAAACTAGGTCACTTGATGAAATCTTAGAAAAACCTTTTGTACACTGTAGAGGCCACATTTTCAGTCCAATACTCATGAAACTTGGCCAGAATGTTTGTCTTATTGATATCTCAAAAGTGTTTGATGATGGGTAATGTCTGATAAAAAACTAGGTCACTGGGAAACTAGATGGTGCATGTTTGGTCAATAAACTCAGGTGAGCGATTTCAGGGCCATCATGGCCCTCTTGTTTTATTAAGCCATTGTATTGAATGTATTGTAGGGGAAGGACCGATTCTAAGTTGAAAGACCTTGCGGTCCAACCCCATTTCTTTTTGTTGCAAAAAAATATGTTTATAGGTTTTACACGTATAGGGCCTACAAAATGGATTTTATGCTATGAAAACTTTTATATAAATATATATATTCTATTAAGTACATGTATATATATTTCTAATCCTATACCGCACAATCCTGAGTGTTAATGATCACAGCGAGTAAGCCTTCTGAAAATATTGTTGGAAAAGGAGTACATGTATGTGATGGTAACCATCTTTAGCTTTTTCCGACCAATTTTAAAGCTGATATTTGTCGTCTAAACAGGCATTCACTTTGAACGAGTCTAGAATTTCTGTAGTTTGCTTATCTGTACTTTAATCATGTATGTAATGATCTGAAAAATAAAATATTGCTATATATATATTTGTTCACAATAAAGACTCATAGATGTATATTTAATTATCTAAAGGCCCGTAGGAACAGGGGGGTGGGGCTGGGGGGGCGGGGAATTATTTGGACATAATATTTAACAAAGATGAACACTGATGAATACTATTAACTTTATTTGGATATTTTTCTCAGATCTAATAGGTGTATACAGTGTATTTCGGTATTTCCAAGTGTATTTCGGTGTATTTGGGTATAATTCGGTATAAGGTGTATTTCAGTGTATTTCGGTTTATTTCGATAAGGGGTGTATTAATTAAACATGTTAACATGTATTTTTCTCGGTATAATTTGGTTTCAAAAGTGTATTTTGATTTATTTGGGTGTACTTACCGTATTGTACAACTTTGTGGTGTATTTCGGTACGGCAGTGTTCTCACAGTCACAAACCAAACGAAAGTCACAAATTCGCAATTATATTGAATTATTTGGACATAATATTCAACAAAGATGAACACTGATAAATACTTATAACTTTAAGAGTACATTTCTCCGATCTATTCAGTAAATAAAGTGTATTCCGGTATTTTCATGTGTATTTCGGTGTATTTTGGTGTATTCCGGTTTGAGGTGTATTTCGCTATTTCCACGCACCCTCCTCGTTACACCCAAATAAACCAAAATACACTTTAATAACCAAATTATACCGAGAAAAATACATTTTTACATGTTTAGTTCTAAGGAATTTGTAAATTAGTCATCACATGATAATATTTTGTCCCAATAAGTTCATTATTTGCAAATTTTGGAATACCGAAATACATCCCCCTTGTCGCAATAAACCACAAGACACTGAAATACACCTTATACCGGAATAAACCCAAATACTCCGAAATACATATGGAAATACTGGAATACATTCTATATACCGAAATACACGTTATATCGGAATATACTCAAATACACGGAAATACATCATGGAAATACTGGAATACACTCTATATACCGAATAGATCTGAGAAAAATACTTTAAGTTATTAGTATTTATCAGTGTTCATCTTTGTTAAATATTATATCCAATTAATTCATAATGTTCGCGAATTTGTGACTTTTTTTTTGTATGCGAGAACACTGTCGTACCAAAATACACCATAGAGTTGTGCAATATGGTAAGTATATTACACCGAAATATATCAAATACACTTTAGTAACCATTATACCGAGAAAAATACATGTTTAATTAGGAAATTGTAAATTAGTAATCACTTGTTAACCCTTTCCCAAATGACAAATTTTAGACTCTTCCAAACGTTTGCAGACGACAATTTTAACTTTCATAACAATGGCAGAAAATTATCCAAACGGGCAGAAAGCACTGTAGGAAAAGGAGAAATTGCTTTTTACTAGCAATTTCTTTTTTTCCCACAGTATTTTCAAAAGACTTGTACTGCAGACACTTAAAAACAATGGCTTGTTTGGAAAAGGGTTAATAATATGTCCCGAATAGTTCATTATTTGCAAATTTTTGAACACCGAACTCTCTCTCTCTCTCTCTCTCTCTCTCTCTCTGCCTGTGTGTGTGATGCATGAGCATGTGCATGTGTGTGTGTGTTTTTTTTTTTATTAAGCCATTGCAGAATTTGTATTGAATCTATTGTAGGGGAAGGACCGATTTTAAGTTGAAAGAACTTGTGGTCCAACCCCATTTCTTTTTGTTGAAATAAAATATGTTTATAGGTTTTACACGTATAGGGCCTACAAAATACATTATGCTATGAAAACTTTTATGTATATATTTCTAATCCTATACCGCACAATCCTGAGTGTTAACGATCACAGCAAGTAAGCCTTCTGAAAATATTTATGGAAAAGGAGTATATGATGGTAACCATCATTTTCTCGTTTTCACATAATGAGTCGATCTTGACCCTTTTCCGACCAATTTTAAAGCTGATATTTGTCGTCTAAACAGGCATTCACTTTGAAAGAGTCTAGAATTTCTGTAGTTTGCTTATCTGTACTTTAATCATGTATGTAATGATCTGAAAAATAAAATATTGATATATATGTTTGTTCACAATAAAGACTCATAGATGTATATTTAATCATCTAAAGGCCCGTAGCACAGTGCAACAACCACGCAAAACAATCTCAGTATTTCGAAGTTAGCCCCTCCTGTCCCCAGCTTGAAATGGTTCCTAAGTGCCTGATGTATGTGATGATATGAAAAATGAAATATTAATCTACCAGTATCTATTTATTCACAATAAAGACTAAATTCATTTCACAGATGTTTCTTTATCTTTTAAAATCTGACATTTATAAAGATTAACTTACAGAATAATACCCAATGCCCCCATGAAATATAAACGGCTTTTGAAAGTATTGTAGAATATTCCTTTTTCTCGTTAATAGTTGATCACGATCGAAATCAACAAACAGAATTATTTAGCGTAATTCGGTATGTTGATTTCCCTCAAATTTCGTATTACTCTGATCAAAGACAAATAGAGATGTTCCCAAAACCATTTAGCAATGTCAGCCCTCTGAGTCGTAAAATGGAGAATTTTCTCTCTTTACAACATTGTTCCTAACGTATCAGAATGGATTCATTATTTGTGTGACAGCTTCAATTTCTTTTAATTTCGACCAGTCCATAAGTGGCTGAAGACTTAACATGTATCATAACCACAAAACAAACATTTGGACTAGATCAAGCTGAAAACATTTGGAGACGACCGATCATAGGTAGCTTGAATAATAGTTATTGCCTGTGCTAGGATAGAAAATAATGTGGGAAAAGGAGAAAAATCTGGTTTCCAAGATTTGCTCCTGTGATAAGAATGTTTCAAATCTTTCAATCCCACAGACCGACGTGAAAACCAGGAAGTTTTTGCTAGTTGATAAAGGGTAGTTCAGTGTATTTTGGTATATTTTGGTATAAGGTGTATTTCGGTATTCATAAATTCACAAATAATGAACTTTTTGGGAAAAAAAATTAATTCAGTATGTGCTGACCATATTACAATTTCCTAACCAAAGAATGTGTTTTTCTCAGGTATAATTTATTAAATAAAGTATATTTTGCTTTATTTTGATATAATGTACTTACCATATTGCAAAATTCTGTGGTGCATTCTGGTACAACAGTACATTTCTCGGATATAATTCGGTATAAAAAGTGTATTTTGGTATATTTCTGTACCAGTTGTCTTTCAATACATTCGCAAAAACAATGATTTTTAGACAGACAAAACATCTAAATCTGATGAACATTAATACTAAATTTAAGTGTATCATTTTCGGATATAATTCAGTAAATAAAGATTATTTTTGTTTATTTTAAACCCTATCCTGCCAAATAAAAACTGTTGACGATCACACAAAAACATTTTGCTAAATGTACGGGCATTTTGCTGGGCTTATATGACTACAGATAATGCAGCGGAGGATGTAGAGTAAGATCAGACTGCACGTATGTGCAGGCTGATCTTGCTCTACACTCTCAGAAAAAGTATCCATGGTCGCGAACAGCAGGATAAGGGTTAATAAGGGGTGTATTCCAGTATTCAGATATATTTGCAAATAATGAACTTTTTGGGACAAAATATTATCATGTGATTACTAATTTACAAATTCCTAATTTTAAATTAAACATGTAAACATGCATTTTTCGGTATAATCTGGTTACTAAAGTGTATTTTGGTTTATGTTGGTGTAACATACTTACTGTATTGTACAACTTTATGGTGCATTTCGGTACGACAGTGTTCTCACAAACTCAAAAAAAAGTCACAAATTCGCAAACCTAATGAATTATTTGGACATAATATTTAACAAAGATGAACACTGATAAATACTATTAACTTTATTTTTGTATTTTTCTCAGATCTTATAGGTGTATACAGTGTATTTCGGTCTTTCCAAGTGTATTTTGGTGTATTTGGGTATAATTCGGTGAAAGGTGCATTTCAGTGTATTTGAGTATATTTCGATAAGGGGTGTATTTCGGTAATTCATAAATTTTCAAGTAATGAACTTTTTGGCACATAATATTATGGTGTGATTGCTAGTTTAGAAATTCCTAATTAAACATGTTAACATGTATTTTTCTCGATATAATTTGGTTACTAAAGTGTATTTTGATTTCTTTGGGTGTAACATACTTACCGTATTGCACGACTTTGTGGTGTATTTCGGTACGGCAGTGTTCTCACAAACCAAACAAAAGTCACAAATTCGCAAATATATTGAATTATTTGGACATACTATTCAACAAAAATGAACATTGATAAATAATTATAACTTTAAGAGTACATTTCTCAGATCTATTCAGTAAATAAAGTGTATTCCGGTATTTCCATGTGTATTACGGTGTATTTTGGTGTATTCCGGTATAAGGTGTATTTCGGTATTTCCACGCACCCTGTTGCTAATACCATTGGTGTGCATCACGCTTTCAGTGACATGTAGCCTCGAGTGTCCGTATTTCTTGATGATAAGGAAACAACTTCATGAAATTAAGCAATGAGACCAGACTATGAGCTAGAGATTACTTAACGCTTTACTCCATAGATACTCATTTCTACGCATTGCTTGTAGGAGATTTGGGAAACATTGTGGTAAATGGTGAAATTGCCCATGACAAGCTATTTCACCTTTTGTCACAATGTTTTCTACACTATCAAAAGGTGTCATATTATACACATAAGAAACAGCTTCATCCTTAATGTTACTTAGGGTCAGTTAGAGATACCATAGAAATGCCTTATTGGGTAAAGGGTTAAATTCATTTTAAAAATCATTTCTGATCACTTTCATATGAAAAGAATAACTTGGATTACTACTTTCATGTTCAATGTGCATAAATCACAGGAATTTGACATTCAATAACCTAAAATAAATGATAAATATGAAAATGAAATCTACCCTATATAATATAAACACAAGGAATGCAACGTGTCTCCATTGCCAGCGCCAGCACAGGACAGCCTTTCCCACCAAAAATCACCCACGAAACAAACATTGATCAAAATTTCCCTAATGGGACGGTCACAAATCAGTAAATGCCGCCTGCCGGCGTGGTAACTGCCAGTTTTCAATCAAATTCGGCAGGTGGCAGGCACAAGCGGCAGGTGGCATTTTAGACGCCGCCTGGTCGCCGCTGAAGTTTTAATAAAGTTAAAATTCTGACTGCCACCATCCGATTCTTTCTAATTGTGCCTGTCGTCAGGGCGCCGGCGGGCGCATTTCGTAGTCGCGCGGTGGCTGTCAAGCGGCAGACGGGCTGCGGCGCGCTTTTTCCTCTGTCATCACAGGGTTTGAGGGACTTCAATCTTTGGCCAGCGATCGGTAGGAACTAACTGCCATTCTCCAGCATCCGGCCTGCTACCTTTATGCTACTGATAGGCCACCATGTGATTTCAAAATATCTGCCGGTGGCAGGGCGGAGATTGAAAAGCAGATGGATGGCGACTGGCGGTGTTGGTAGGTGGCAGGTTGGCGATCTGCCGAGTGCAGACTCCTTGGCCCCCTGGATATAAATCCGAGGCTATTCACAATAAAAAATTGTCGTCATGGCAATTCTAACAGCACCATAGCGACTCAGAGACTTGCGTATTGCTGGGTTGGGTTCTGGTCTCTTGCGCTTTGGTGCTGGCACTTTGTCCTGCCCCTTGACTTTAGGGGACAACTTGTTGGAAGGAAAAAAAGTTCTTAAGAATTAGATCTACTTATCTTGTGGTTGATTATAATGATGAACACTTTGTAGTGATACGAGAGCAATCTATCTTTATATATCCCCTGTAAACCAGCCTGTCGCCGCTAGATTATCAGGCTGGTGCCTGGCGGTGGCAGTTCAAACGCCCGATCGCCGGCCGGTGTCGGGTGTAAATGATCAGTGTCCTCCAGGTTGCCGGGCGGTGGCATGTAAAATCTGATCGCCTAACTGCCACAGGCCGACACCCTGATGATGCCCCACACCCCTCGAACGTAAGAAACTGCCTGCCGCCGCCCGGAACCTACCAGGCGGCCTTTAACTGGCAGTTATTTATGACCACTCTCACCGATTTGTAAAAATTTGGCCGGCGGCATCTAATTTTAAGAATCTACCGATGTCTAAAATTCGGCAGGCGGCAGTTTCACATTGTGACCATAGTGTAAGCCTTGAGACAGACAACACAATGCGACATTCGGCGATACCTCAGTAGACACCTTTTAACCGGAGATATCCGTCATGTTTTACAATTCTTTTGACAGTTGTGAGCCTTCAAGGAGGCCATTCGCTGACGTCACTGGATTCCCATAAACAGTCCAATACGGCTTAAATTTATAGAGTTACCTCGCATGATGGGGGATTTCCCTATTCACAAGAGTCAAATATCTTTTCTTTAAAAAGGAATGGGGTCAAATACTTTTGTTAGTTACTTCTAGAAAAATCTCAAGTATCATGTAATGTCCATAAATATATCTTAAAAACGAAAAAACAATAATAGTAATAAGTAATAGTACGAAACATATTGCTGAATACGCTTCCTGGGAATCTTGTGACGTTTGCAGTACGTAGAGACTCGGGTTAACTGTTTAACATTGTAGTAGTTTGCTTTCATTTTGATTCATGAGCTCCTAACTCTGTTGAAAATGGTCTCTGAAAAATCTTTACAGGAAAGCAAGTTACCAATAATCTGGAAAGAAGTCAATATAACACGCCATCTTAAAATCAGGACCAAAATCTAAAAATTACCAACCCATAAGTCTGACATCAATTCCTGGCAAACTTCCAGAAAGGTTTTTAAGGGACGAAATTGTAAATAATGTGACCAGAAACAATTTGATCTCTACAAATCAACCTGGGTTTATTAAAGGAAGGTCATGTACAACAAAGCTACTGGAATTTTTAGAGGACATCACAAGGAGTCTCGATCAAGGAAATGAAGTTGGCATCATCTATTTAGATTTTAGTAAAGCCTTTGACAAAATTCCACATATGAGGGCATTAAAAAAGAAAAATTGGTTCGATATTCCCACATATTTACTCACAAAATGCAAGACAGAATTGGAAAATGTGGGTTGAAATTTCAAGCGCTAGCTAAAAAATCCTAGTGCAAATTATTGAAGAACAGTTACAGAATGTACTAAATTTCATATGTGAATACAAAAAAGGTAATTCTTTTCGTTTTGAATAAACATCGGTCATGTTGCACTGAGAATACCGTTCGACGGCTGTTGATGATTTTACGAGACCATTGAAGCTTCTGAGTTGTCGTTCGTTAGGTAACAGGACGTTTCGCCCCCAAGACGTTTCCCCCCTGGTCGTTTCCCCCCTGGTCGTTTCGCCTCTATTTTTCACCCCTAGTCGTTTCGCCCCTGGACCCTAGTCGTTTCGCCCCCAGACCATTTCCTCCCCTAGTCGTTTCGCCTCCAAGATAATTTAAAGAGAGAAGCAGAGAGACAATGAGCACCTTAAGAAAATAATGGTTCAAAGATTCTTGAATGATAGTGCATATTAAGAATTATAACATTAATTCAAATCATAATTTTCAGAAAAGAAGAAGAAAGAAAATTTATATACATGTTTACCGATGTAAGTGTCCTTGATAGTCTTTTGATACAATAAACTGAAGTATTAAGGTTTTTCATCGATACCGTTGATCACCTTGTCTATTTGGTTGAGTTATTAATCACGCAATGTTTTTCGCGCAATGAATGTGACTAACACTGAAGTGTGAAAACGCATGCTTTATGCAAAATTAAACTTCTTTAGTTATATCTGCTAGACTTTTTTTACCCAAAAAGTAAAATGAAAAATCATGACAAGAAAAAAAAACTAGACTGAATTACATACTAGTACATATACTGATATAACTACCGTTGTATAGATATGTAATAGCATCATCATATCCAAAGGAAATGTGAATGTCCGTCAATAGTTTAATATATACATGTATATATAAAAAAGCCAATCCTAGATTAAGGTTAAAATTCAGAACAAAAAAAAAAAAATAGAGAAAAGAATAATTTAGAACTGTATCTCCTTTTGTCACGATGCTGATCACCTACGTGTAGCAGACAAAGATGATGCGCCACATGAGGTCGACCTGGTCTCGGTCTTTACCTCTCTTTCACCTTCTATGTTATCTTTTAAAAGATTAATGACACCCAAAATTGTTTTCTGCTTGAAAGAGTTCACCGTGTTGCTGGTCAAAAGGCTACCACGTGCCGTCATAATCCTATCTTGCCCAATTATAAAGTTGTTAATTACGTATTACGCAATATCTGTCAATTTGACTTTGCTATACTGTGAAGTCGCTTAATTGATTACGTAATCCTTTGTCACATCATGCATTACTTTCAATATTGTCTGCACCAATTTTTTATCAAAAGGTATAGATGCGTTTGTGTATCTTTATGTAGAAATACAAATGTGTAAAGAGATTTCACTGTCTTGATTTATCATTTATACTTCTGAGGTTTTTCGGAAAAAGGGTTGATGTTATACAGAAAAGTTGTGAACTTCAATCCAGATTGCATCCTTCTGTCTGTCTCTCCGTTCGTCCGAAGCCATTTCTCCACAACCCCTGGACTAAATTGGATGAAACTTCACATATGAAGGATATTGCGCCGATGTATTTTTCTCGGTTTTCCAATATGACGCTGTGTCATGGAAAAAGGGGGTTTCTTGTTTTTTAAAAAAAAATCCAATTTCTACTAATAAATCCGTCAGTTTTCGTCATGAATCTTCGCATTCATATTGTTTATGAAAAGTTTCAACATGTTCCCCCCTCCGCCCCTTTTATTTAATCTATGCCAAACCATGATACGGAAAAAAGGTGCTTAATGTCTGATAAGTCGTTGCCCTTATTGCCCTTAGTAAATTGAAAATTGGCAAATTTATGCTGTTTGGCAGACGGGACCAAACACAAGTAGCCTGTTTCACCCCCACCCTCCTCTCCTGTGACCAACTATTCACCGACAGCCTTCACTTTCCTAAACAGAGACCTGTTCGGGGAGTACAATCCGTCTACGATGGCTCTTGTTTTACTCTTTATTATTTCCATGTACAAATAACATAAAAAAAGGGGAGGTGTTTTGGTAAAATGCAATAACCGTTGATAGCCTGGTACTTGAAGAAAGCAATTTAAAACAATGTGGAAAAAGGTAAATGCTGGTTACCAGTATTTACTCCTCTTTTCATTGAATTAGACTATTCAGTAACATCACAATTGAGCAACTCTTGATACTTCCTTTTTTTTTCTATCAGTAACCGAAAAATTGGCCGTTGTAAAGCTAAGTTTCTTTCATTAATAGAAGCTTTTTGCTTTCTTTTTAATGCAACAATTTTTACCCTTTTACCACACGAATAAGAATTAAATTTTTGATAAGGGTCTCATTGTCTAAATTATGCAAAAGGCAAACAAAAAAATTTCGATTGTGTTTCTTAACATTGTCCTGCTATTAAAATTTATAAAAGTTCTAAGGTGCAATTCAACTTTTCTTGAACAGGGGGCGAAACGACTAGGGGGGAAACAACCAGGGGGGGGCGAAACGACTAGTGGGGGCGAAACGACCAGGGGGGAAACGACCTGGGGGAAAACGTCTTGGGGGCGAAACGACCTGGGGGAAAACGTCTTGGGGCGAAACGTCCCGGAACCGTTCGTTATCCGAGTTTCGTGAGACAGATGTGTTCGTCTGCACTCACAGCCGATACTGAGGTTTTATGTTTTTTATACTGCAAAATGGTAGGCGAATTCAATCTCTGATTAAAAAACAAAAATATTTGTCAATCTTTCATGAAAAGATAATTATTGTGCACAACTAGCAATGAGAAGCAAGTCGGACGTGGTGGACTCGCTAAACCAGTTACCGGACACGCAGATATTTGGATGTGATATGTCCGTATTTCATTTACAAAATCGTCCACCATTGTAAGTTTTATAGAAATTTAACTTGGTTTTATTACATAAATTCAACTGGAATTGAATTAATTGTTAAATGAGGGTTTTAATAGTAATTAATTTTCCTTTTTTGTTTGGTTGTTTCTGAGATGACAGGTTATGTAACAGAATAGAATTGAATAGTTTGTACCGGCCATTCGTTCTTTACAATTCATTGGTAGGCAAGCTGTGCTTCAAAACAATGCGAGCCCAATTTTGATTTTGCAAGTGGAAATAAAAGCTACTTGCTAAAATTTGCAAGTGGATAAAAAAATGAAATTCGAACCCTGATATGGAATTAGAGGCGAGATACATTCCTGGATTGCTGATTTTCTGTCAAATAGAACTCAACAAGTATTGATAAATGGTACAGCATCAAAAACAAGAGCTTCGCAGAGCGGCGCATATACACCCAAAGGGGCTTGTCATTGAAATGAGTTGCATTGATGGATGGGCCATGAATGAAGAGTAGTTATTCTCCATGATATGTGAAAAATATTAAGGGGCAATAACAAAAAAAATAAGGGTGGCAAAGTTACAAATTTTGTGAATTGCTCTTATCCACATGGTGTTCTATCAGTCTTTGAAGGTCCCAGATCATATCTTTTATATTTTAGAAATTATGGCCCAGACGAAAATTCAAAGTGAAAAGGGCAATAACTTAGAAGGAAGGATAGCAGAGTTATGGTTCTTTTGCAATGCACTTCATCATAATATGTTCTAATAGTCTTTGAAGTTTCAAGATGATGGATTTTGAAGATTGGAAGTTATGGTCTTTACAAAAATTCAAACTGAAAATTAACAAATGGCAATAACTCAAATAATAAAGGTGGCAGAGTTATGATTCATGTGCAGTGCACTTCTCCATAATGGGTTTTATCAGTGTATGAAGTTCCAAGTTAATAGCTTTAATAGTTTAGAAGTTATGGCCTGGTCAAAAATTCAAACTGAAAATTAACAAAGGGCAATAACTGAAAAATAAAAGTGGCAGAGTTATGGTTCATGTGCAATGCACTTCTTCATATTGAGTTCTATCAGTGCATGAAGTTCCAAGTTAATAACTTTTATAGTTTAGAAGTTATGGCCTGGACAAAATTCAAACTGAAAATTAACAAAGGGCAGTAACTCAAAAAATAAAAGTGGCAGAGTTATGGTTTATGTGCAGTGCACTTCTCCATAATGGGTTCTATCAGTGTATGAAGTTCCAAGTTAATAGGTTTTATAGTTTAGAAATTATGGCCTGGACAAAAATTCAAAGTGAAAAGTTGGTTATTTCAGAAATCAGGGGCAGATCATTTTAGAACGAAAACAGAGATCCAAATTCTAAGACCCAGGTGCACAACTAGACATCATGGAGATTCATTGTGGCAAGTTTCAAATAATTCCGATGGAAACTGTAGGAGGAGGCCTGGACAAAAATTCAAACTGAAAGTTAACAAAGGGCAGTAACTCAAAAAATAAAGGTGGCAGAGTTATGATTCATGTGCACTGCACTTCTCAATAATGTGTTCTATCAGTGTATGTAGTTTCAAGCTGATAACTTTTATAGTTTGTAAGTTATGGCCTGGTCAATAATTCAAACTGAAAATTAACAAAGGGAAATAACTCAAAAAATAAAAGTGGCAGAGTTATAGTTCATGTTCAGTGCACTTCTCCATAATGGGTTCTATCAGTGTATGAAGTTCCAAGTTAATAGCTTTTATAGTTTAGAAGTTATGGCCAGGACAAAAATTCAAACTGAAAGTTATCAAAGGGCAGTAACTCAAAAAATAAAGGTGGCAGAGTTATGGTTCATGTGCACTGCACTTCTCCATAATGTGTTCTATCAGTTTATGTAGTTTCAAGTTGATACTTTTCATTGTCTGGAAGTTATAGCCTGAACAAAAATTCAAAGTGAAAAGTTGGTTATTTCAGAAATCAGGGGCAGATACTTTTAGAACGCAAACAGCGATCCAAATTCTAAGACCCAGGTGCACAACTAGACATAATGGAGATTCATTGTGGCAAGTTTCAAATAATTCCGATGGAAACTGTAGGAGGAGTTGCGCACACAAGAAATTGCTAACGGACGGACGACCGGGGGTATAATATAATATGACCCTTCAGGCGTATAAAAAGTCATATCTCTTAGTGGGATCCCCCAGGGAAGTGTCCTTGGGCCAATTCTCTTCATAATTTTTATTAACGACCTGTCAGACTTGTGCTAGTCAATAACAAGCTCTTTGCGGACGATTCAAAGCTATACAATGGTTTTAAATCTGACCAAGATGTAAGAACATTGCAGAATGGGCTAAATGAGGCTGTTAAGTGGAGGGAAACTTGGAAAATGACATACAATACTGAGAAATGCAAACACCTCCACATAAGAAAAAATAAAGATACCTCAAATTCCACAATGAGTAAAGATAGCAGTGCTACAACAGTTGAAAAAGTCTTGTGTGAGAAAGATCTTGGAGTAACAATTGACAATAACCTGAGTTTCACTGAACATATAAATAGCAAAATAAGCACAGCAGATAGAAATACAGGTATTATCTTTAAAAGTTTTACATATATGGATAAAGAGATGTTTTTTACCCTGTCTAAATCAATTGTTAGACCACACCAGTCCTGGAATATGCAAGCTGTATCCGGACACCTTATCATAAAAAAGACTGTATAGCATTAGAGAATGTACAAAGACATTGTGCTCATGGTGACCTATTGTGACTGTGCTGTGTCCGGTGTCTGTCATGTGTTGTCTGGCGTCAACTTTTTCACCTAGTGTATACTGTAGAGGCCACATTTTCAGTCCGATACTTTTGAACCGTGGTCAGGATGTTTGCCTTTATGATATCTGTGACAAGTTGGAAAATGAGTCATGTTGGGCTAAAAACTAGGTCACTAGGTCAAATCTTAGAAAAATCTTGTGTACACTCTTAAGGCCACATTTTATGTCAAAAACTCTTGAAAATTGGGTAGAATGTTTGTCATGATGATATCTCAAGCAAGTTTGGAAATTGGCTATGCCAGGTCAAAAACTAGGTCACCAGGTCAAATCTTAAAAAAAAACTTGTGTAGGCTTTAGAGGCTACAGTTTTTGTCGGATACTCCTGAAAGTTGGTCTGCATGTTTGCCTTGAAGATATATTATGAGTTAAAAAATGGGTCATGTCTGGTCAAAAACCAGGTCACCAGGTCAAATCATAGAAAAACCGTGTGTATGCTCTTGTCGCCACAATTTCAGTCCAGTGCTCTTGAAGATGGTCAGAATGTTTTCCTTGATATCTCAGACAAAAAACTGGCTACATGTACATGTATGTTTGGTTAGAAACTAAGTCCCCAGGTCAAATCTTAGAAAAACCTTGTGTACACTCCAGAGGCCGCATTTTCAGTCCAGTGCTCTTGAAAGTTTGTCAGAATGCTTGTCATGATGATGGCTTGGATGAGTTTGAAAACTGGTCATGCCAGGTCAAAAAGTAGGTCACTGGGAGAAATTGTAGAAAAACCTTGTGTAAGCCCTGAAAGCCACATTTTCAGTCCAGTATAAACCTTGAAATTTGGTCAGAATATTTGTCTTGATAATATCTTGCATGTATTTGAAAATGGGTCACCTGCAAAAAATAAAATTATAAAAAAAAATAACCAATAGGTCACCAGACCAAATTTTAGAAAAACCTTGTGTACACTCTAGAGGCCACATTTTCAGTCCAATAATCTTGAAATTTGCTAAGAATGTTTGTCTTGATGATTATATCTTAGACTAGTATATATATGGGTCATGTTGGATAAAAAAAGTCACAAGGTCAAATCTCTAAAAACCTTCTGTAGACCCTATAGGCCAAATTTCTCTTAAATACTCACACAAGTTTGTCAGAATCTATGACTTGATAATTTCTACATTTCAAGTAGGCTGCTGAGATATATGCTAGAAAAACCTTGTGTGCACTGAAGAGGCCATATTTGTAAGTCCAATACTTATGAATGTTTGTCAGAATGTTTGCCTTAATATCTTTGAAGAGATTGGAAATGGGTCATGGTTGATCAAGGGCTTACGTGAGTGACTACAGAGCCATCATGATCCTGTAGTTACCCTTGTAATAGTAAAGAGAACATTTATTATTTTGACTGTTAACTAAGAAAATTAAAATTGTTGAAAATGGTATAATTGAGCTTGTTTTTAGATCTACAACCATGGTCAAAGGTATCCACTAAGTTTGTTTTACTCCTCTATTTTGCTTCAGAATGTTGATTCCAGTGCAGACAATTGTTGAACAGATGGGACCAGATGTGTTATCTATCAGAGATGAAAAGGGTCACACCCCAGCTCACTGGGCTTGTCTTGGAGGTCATACTACTATCCTGCGATACCTATTGGAGCATAAAGCACCTGTGAATGAACCAAGTAACAATGATCTTGGTGCGAGACCCATCCATTGGGCTTGTGTCAATGGACACATTGCTGTGGTAGATATTCTTGTACAAGCTGGTGTTAATTTAGATGTGACAGATAATAAAGGGTGCACACCATTGATTGTGTCTGCACAGTATGGACAAACAATGTTAGCTGGATATTTAATGGGGAAAGGAGCTAGACTGCAGATGGTAGATAAAGATGGGGATAATGCATTGCACTGGGCAGCTTTTAAAGGTGAGATGGTTTGATTTCATTGATACAAGGTTCAGTGCATTACCTGTCCAGAGTTCTAGTCTGATTTCATCCTCTGGGTTTTTGTTGGAGTGTTCCTAGGCAAGACACTTCAGAGCCCCAGCTATTGCTGGTTAAATCAAAGAAATACATATATGTGAGCTGTTGCCATGACTAAACTAATATAATGTTGAAAGCAGCTTTAAGCAACATTTAGTCAATCAGTCAATGCATTACCTCCGACAGACTTCTGACTTTGTGGCAAGCTACTTTTCATAACACTGCCACATATGAAAAAATGCATGACATGACATACAAATTCTCCTTTAGTCACTATGATTTCATGTCAAATATGAATTTTTTCCCTGTTTTACAAAGAATTTAACTCTGACATTACCAAATGTCAATATTTTAGGCTTGTCCAAATCTAGAACATTTGCAGATGACAAAATAAAATTGACTGCAATTTTGAAATTTGTTATGCGAAGAGTAGAAAACATTGTGGGATATGGAGAAAATGCTGGTTACCAACTTACCAGCATTTTTTCCTCTTCCCTCAATGTTTTCAGAAGACTTCTTTATCAGGGCCATTAAAAGTAGGGATTGTGTGATAATGGATTAATGTAAATCTTTATCACACAAGCCTTAGTGATTAACAACCTGGATAGAGAAACCTTTTGAAAATATTTTGAGAAAAAGGAGATAATGCCAGCTACCAGGGTTTTCTTCTTTTCTCACAATGTGTCCTGCTTTGTCAGAAATAAATACCATTATTTCATTAACATCTTTATTGTCCTCTGCAAGTGCTTTTAATTTGGACAGGGTTAAAATTCTGTCATTTAGTAAGGAATTAACCTGAGGAGTTCCAGTAGTAAAGTGTGGAAATATCTGACCAGTACTAGATATGATTCCTGCTTAATGTCAAAAGCAAGTTATTTGTAACCACTTCTCTCTGTGAATGTAAGTTATGTTATTGAAGTACTTTTTTTCTTTTTTGTAATTACAGGAAAGTCAGAGCTGATGAGATTGTTAATTTATTCTGGATTCAACCCAAGACAGAAAGATAACTTTGGGCAGACACCTCTACATTTAGCCTGTATAAATGGAGATCTCACCAGCGTAAAAGAGCTTTGTGAGCAGGTATTTCATTAAGTTGCTTCCCACCCCTATAATCTGGGGCTATATTCATTTAATCACCGTTATGGTGAAGATGGCAGTCTGTTATTATAGGGTGGGTCCATGTGATAGTCGCTGGCAAAGAAATGTACTTTCAAAACTGGGTTACAAGTTGTTGGGCTACTCTATTATTTTTTAACTGTGTGCCCGATTTTTGAATGCATTTTGACCAGCAGCCAACACTTGGATGGCCTTTCGATAACAGATTCACTAACTGTTATGACTATTGTTCTAATTCTTAAATCTAAGGCAAGCCAGGAGATTGATTAAGATGTTCTGTCCCCACTAATAAGATGACTTGCCTAACAACTAAGCATGAGACGTGATCTGGCAAAAGGGGACTCAATGTCTCTTGGTGATGCATGATACCAAAGCTTGTCATCACATAATTATGGATACTTAACCCTTTATCCCATAAGGCATATCTACAGTATCTCTAATTGACCCTACATAACAGCAGGATGAAGCCATTTCTTATGTGTATATGAAACCTTTTGATAGCATAGAAAACATTGTTACAAAAGGTGAAATTGCTCGTCATGAGCAATTTCACCTTTTGACACCATGTTTTCCAAAGGCTCCTACAAGCAATGTGTAGAAATGAGTTTCTGTGGAGTAAACGGTTAAAATACATTTTGTCTAACAGCTGACTGAATCATTGGGTACACTGGCCCTTTGACATGTTGAAGATTTAAAAATTGCATGAGTTTCAACCCAGGTCAGCTTTTTCCATCCTTTTAGCAGATGCATTAAGCCTACTTTCAAAGATAATGGCTCAATTTAAAAATAAATGATTCATGAATACACTACTATTTGACATGAATTTAAAAAATGAGAGCATGATGCTGGATATGACATTTTTTTGTTAAAGCAGCATATTGTTTCACTGTTTAGAGCATTATTAGTGTTAGAAAATTATTCAAAGGTACTCTCATACTTACATAACTGGAGCTAGGCTGAAAAGTTAAATAAACAATGTTGATATTTGATTTGTCAGACTTTAAACATTGACCTTTTTGTCTCAAAAAGTAGACCAACAGCAGTACAGACATTTATGAAAAACATAATGGAACCACAGGTTAGGTGCTTAACCCTTTACCACACAGCAAAATTTTGCCCTCAGACATATTGTAGGATTTCAAAGATAGAACAATTAAACTTTTTTTAAAGCCATACTTTTTTTTCCAAATGGGTGGAAAATATAGTTTGAAAAGGAGAAAATGCTGGTGTCTTTCTCCCTAAATAGGTAGAAAATATAGTGGGAATTGAAAATATATTGGGAAAAGAGCAAAGGCTGGTTACTAACATAAATTTCTCTTTTTCCCACAATGTTTTCCAAAGCCTCTTTTTTCAGTTTTGCTAAAATTCAAGATTTTGTGTTAAGGGTTAAGGCATTGTGATTTGAAATCAGGAAATCCTGATTCTGATCCAGTCTCTTGACTGGTTACATTGAAGTTTTAGTGAGGAGGATACAGCAGAGCTCCTATCTATATAATTCAAAGACAGACATTGATCAGTGTGCTGAGCTTATTGTTATATGAGTGGAATAAAATTGAAAGCATATCATTTAAACCGTTACCTAATAATCCTGTGTTGTAACAGTTCTGTAGGAGAAAGTTTTGAAAATATTGTGGAAAATGGAGAAAACTCTGGTAGCCAATATCACATTCTCTCCATTTTCTTCACAATTTTTTAACCCTTCTTAAATCGAATATCCTTTTTTCCCCTTACATTGACCAGTCTGAAATTCTGTCCTTTGGTTGAGAGTTGAGCCATTCCAAACAATCTTGTGTTTTAGCAATTCTGAAAGAGACGGCTTTTGAAAATAATTTTGAAAATGCATGACAACTTGCATTTTCTCCTTTTCCCACACCATTTTTTACCTTTGGTAAGATTCTACAATTTGTTCAGCCATTTCAGCCACATCTAAGATAGCCTCATTAAGCAAGTTGTTCATTTTGTTGTATGGTAAGAGAAAAATCAATCATGTTTTATTCTGTATACAGGTTACTATCAAAATTTGAGCAAATTATTTAGTCTTCCTTTTTTTTTTCTGTGCCTGCAGGATGGTGTAGAAATCAACTTAGCAGATAAGAATGGTAAAACTCCACTGATGCTGGCCACAGGACGGAAGCATATTCCTGTTATTGATTATCTTAAGGCAGAAATAAAACAGAAAAGTAGCTTGTTACCAAAAATAGATTTCTGGTAAATATCACATTTTTCCAATCTCACTCTGAGTGTCTTAGAATTTTCTTTTTACCTCTCATTTTCTATCAACCCTTTTGATGCTAGGGAAATGACCACTTTAGTGTCCCAAATTTTGTTAATTTGATGCTATTTTGGTCAGAGTATATTGCATTGTGTAGAAAAGTGTAGATCCAAGATATGCTGTACAGTTTTATCTTGTTGTTCACTGTAGACAAAAGCACATAATCTTTTCCTAAAGGATCAACAAGATCTTTTTCTTCTTAAAATGTCTATTACAGTTCAGAAACACAGACAGTAGAAATATATGGATTAACACTGATCATTGTTTGAGAATTTGAGTATCATTTTACCAAACAATCTCTGAGGAATTATATTTTTGAAAATACTTTATCCAGCATTTTTTCTGTTTCCAACAATTTTTTTTCCTCTGAATGCTAAGCTCAAGTATTACATAAGGCATTGTTTTTGCATATTTCACAGACTATAATGAAACACTTGTGTAGATTGATGAGTGAAGAAAAAGGTTTGATAATGTTGCATCCCGAAAAACTGCTTCCATATTTTTTCCAGGTCTATAGTGTTTGGACCTCCAGGAAACAGTAAAGGTCCACTGTTATTCTTCTTTGTAAATCTTATGTGCTGGGGCTACCCTATGTATGTTTTTAAGGTATGTGGATATCTCTGTCTTTTGTACTACTATTGCTCAGCCATCATAGTGCTTTCCTGTAGATTTTTAACCTGTCATTTGCATTGAAATGTAATGATTATTCACACTAACTGTTTACCAGACAAGAAAATGATAGACCAGTCCAAATTGAAAGCATTTACATGTGGCAAAATAATGGAACCTTCACCATTTCATGAAAAGGATTATTTAAATGATGCTCAGTGTTCCATAGATGGTGTTGGGACAGTTTGACAGTTGCAGTCAAAAAATGCCAGGAAAAATGAATGTTATATTGATCTTTTTTTATTAATTTTCATTTAAGAAATCACAACCAGGCAACTGGATAGTTACACAAGTTGAAAAAACCTGTTTAACAATCTGTATAATTACATTCCATTTTTATGCCCATGCAGTAAACTTTGAAAGTGTTGATCAAAAAAGAGCAATTCTGCATTCAAATTTATTACCTCTCTTCCTACAATGTTTTCCCAGTGAAGCAAATGGAAATACCAATACTCCTCCAGTACATTCTTCTTTGTGTAATTTGTTCGGCTATTAATGGTTTTGAGTAGACCTGTACATTGTTTGGATAAATTTTTGTGAAAAGTTTGTTTTTTAATTCAAAAGCACATGGCTTTTTTATTTCTTGTGAATTTTAGCATGGCAGTCTAAGAAATGGTGTAGTAATGTGAAATACTTTCATTTTTTCAATGTTTCAGTGCCTTCCCTACACATGGTATGACCTTCAGCTTGTCCACTTGCTATTCTGTTTTATGAACATTGTGATGTGGTTTTGTTTATTCCATGCAAGTACAACAGACCCTGGCTACCTCCCTAGAAATATTCCAGAGTATGACATGGCTATCAAACAGGTAGATTATGATCAGGTATCTAAGCCTTTCCATGGGTTTAACTCTTTACCAGACGACAAAACTAGATGTGTCCAAGTTCAAAGCATTTGTGGATTGCAAGTTGAATGTGACTCAAATGGTGGATTTTTGTTTTTTTTAAGTCCCTAAACATTGTGGGAAAAGGAGAAAATACTGGTTACCAGCATTTTCTCTTTTTCCCACTATGTTTTCTAAAGGCTTATTTCTCAGGGTTATTATAACTCGGGATTGTGTGGTAAAGAGTTAACCCTTTACCCGGCATTTCTTTTGGTATCAAGGATGAAGCCATTTTTTATGTGTATATGACACCTTTTCATAGCATAGAAAACATTGTGACAAAAGGTGAAATTGCTTGTAACGTTTTCCAAAGGCTCCTACAAGCCATACGTATGGAGTAAAGGTTAACTCTTCACCAGATGACAGAATTTTAGACCTGTCCGATTGAAAGCACTTGCAGACAGCAGCTGATTTTATGGCTCAGATAATGTGACTTGTCTTTGAAAGGTTAAAAAACAGTATGGCAGAAGGAGAAAATACTGCTTTTCTGCTTTTCCCACATTGTTTTCAGAGCCCTTCTTCGTCATAGTCGTCATATTGTGGTGAAACATTTACATGTTTGGCCTGTTTTCTTAGTCAAGCATTGAATTCTTACATCAGCATGTCAACATTTTGTGTAATGGAGAAAGTGCTTTTGCTTTTTCACAATATCTTTACATGTATTCACATAATTAATTTATGATTTATAAACTTGTTTTCTTTTCAATAAGAGTTGGTCATGTTAGAATCGAAATAATCCTCTTTCTACAGTGGTTTATCATTCAATAAACATGTTGTGATTATGACTGGCAATGAATAAACTACTTGAACTATCGCTCTCATGGATTATTTACTGTCTCATAACTCACAGCTGTGGTTTATTGAATGATATACCACGATAGAAAGAAGATTATTTCTTAGATCATTGCAGGAATGAATCATTATGTGTTGGGACAAGATATAAATAGTAGGGTTATTTCTTTAAGCCAATATCCTAACATCAGTTTGCCTTTAGAGTCGGTGAAGTTGAAGATTAGGTTGCGATGGAAATACATTCTTTATCTTAAATCCACCTTGTGCAACAACTGAAAGTACTTTGGTCGTAAGCAGCCTAGAATATGCAATGCTTGGCCCATATTCCCCAACCATTCTTATTTAAAATTTGCTATGCTTGGCCTGTATTCACCGACCATACTTAAAAATGTGCCTAATCTTATTCTCCAGAATTTTGTAAGTCTGAAAGTCACACAATTCTGATTGGCTAAACCACTTGATTGCATGTATGCCATATTGTCTTTTGTATATATAACAATGAACTGCAATCTAGTTCAAGTTGAAACAATAAAGTTCTGTTCTGTTCTGTAACAACATATATTTATTCTTTAACAAACTTGTCAAAATAAGGTACATTGGATCCAAAATGGCCCTCATGGTCATATGTTTTGATGTCTTCTACAGGGAAAATTTCTCAAGGCATGTCTGACTGCACAAGTTTTTCTGCTATGATATTATGTACATAAGCACCACATACTGGTCCTGAACTAGCGTTTATCTAGTTATGCAGCTGGGGTCAAAGATATTTTCTTTGTAACTATTACAAATAACAGGTATGATACATGTACACCTAGAATTGATATGTATAGTTTTATTTTGTGGGTGCTTATACACCTTTTCATGTTTCTCAGGTAGCACATTTTGATGAGTGGAAGCAAGGTGATAACCCATTGAGTCGGTTATGTCACACCTGTCGAACAGTCAAACCTATAAGAAGTAAACATTGTAAAGTGTGTAATCGCTGTGTTAAAGTCTTTGATCATCACTGTCCATACATATACAATTGTGTTGGAGTGAATAATAGGTGAGTAGATGGAATGAGACTGTATATCCAATTAGAATAGGTATGCTTGTCTAATCTGATATGTGCACTTGTATGTTTAAGTTGTGAAAGGTAAATGAAGTAAGACCATTATTATACAAAAGTCTTGGAATTACAGTTTATTTATTTTTTATTTTTTTTTTTTTTTCAGATTTTGAAAACATCGAGGAAAAATGACAAACTGATTCTTATATGATTCTTTTTTTTTTTTCAACAAATTTTTCAGTAACATTAGAAAACTGTCACATGTCAAACAAGCATTTCCCCTTTGTAGCTGTCTCACTTGTTAGTCGTATGTATAATTTAAAGGAATTTTGAAAATAACTAGTCTAAGGACATGCATTTGTAGAGCAATTTTGTTTCGTAAAAAATTTCACTCCTTGATAAATTTGTATCATAAATGGCATGATACTGTCTACAAATAGTAAACTTTATGGTTAAAAAGTGAGGGAAAACAGTTAAAAATTAAGAATGCTTTTTGATGACGGTTTTACCCAGTAATTCTTCAGGGAAGGATCAACAGAATTTGCTGGCATGCACGTTTGTTGTCATATGCTGAGCATGTCTTGATGTTTGAATAGGAGAGTATTTAGTATCATTTTCTCTTTAATAAAGAAGCTTGAAAATCAGAATTTTATTACAAGTTGTGTGAACCATTCTTGAAATATTCATGAATAAGTTGAAATCCTTACAGCATGAAATGAATTAAGTAGGCATTTTTGAAAATTCTTCAAATTATCTTGATATGTTAGTTCAGAATAACTGAACGATTAAGTAGACAGTGTAGATTCCTTATTAACTCTCATGTTTTGTGCTGTAAATTTAGATCTACGCTATCCTTGTAAGGCCTAGCTTTGTCAAAATGATAACCTTTTTAGTGGATGGTAGTAAATATTCCATTATGTTAGCTTTTATTTTTTTTTTATCTGAAAATTATGCAATTTTTCTTATGTCTATGCATGCCTCTAAATGGGTTGTTGTATGCTTAATCATCAACTTAGGTATATGACTGAGTCCTATGTTCTACATGAAAATATCAAAATAATCATGAAAATAAGCTGAATGACTTCCATGCATGAAACCGCAATTGTTATTGCACGTTTGTAGAAATAAGGGTTATTACATGTACTTCATTTTTTTCTGCCTGTGTTTTGGGTATCATTTTTACAGAAATTTGTTTTGTTAGACGTCTCAAAGACATCTATCTTAGACAGTGATAGGCATGATTGTTTAGGGTTTTCAAATGGGGAGTCAGGACTTTAACTAACGCAAAAAGGCTATTAACATACTGCTACAAGCTTTTATGCCTCTCCAGAAAATGACATTTGGTTTCTCTGTGGGAAAACAAGTAATTTGTCATAATGAAAACTTACTGCTTTGATTACAGTGTGCTGAGCCCTGGTAGCTCAGTTGATAGCATGCAGGACTTGAGAAGAGGGGGTTGTGGGTTTGATCCCTGGCTGGGCCAAAATGGATTTTTTGAGCAAATTCTTTAAAAATCTTCTCCTCTGAAACTGCTGGTCGGATTTTGAAATAATTTCACAGATATGTTCCTTGGGTGACCCTTTTCAAAAATTATTCGTGAAATTTTGATCCGTCAAAAAATGTGGCTCTGGTGAATGGGGGCTACTTGCACTATACAGAAATGAAGGAATTCTTTAAAAATCTTCTCCTGAAACCGCTGGTCGGATTTTGAAATAATTTCACAGATATGTTCCTTTGGTGACCCTTTTCAAAAATTGTTCGTGAAATTTTGATCCGTCAAAAAATGTTGCTCTGGTGAATGGGGGCTACTTGCACTATACAGAAATGAAGGAATTCTTAAAAAATCTTCTTCTCTGAAACCGCTGGTCAGATTTTGAAATAATTTCACAGAGTTGTTCCTTGGGTGACCCTTTCAAAAATGGTTCGCGAAATTTTGATTGGTCAAGAAACATGGCTCTGGTGAATGGGGGCTTCTTGCACAATACAGAAATGAAGAAATTCTTAAAAATTCTTCTTCTCTGAAACAGCTGGTTAGATTTTGAAATAATTTCACAGACTTGTTCCTTTGGTGACCCTTTTCAAAAATTGGTAGCGAAATTTTGATTGGTCAAGAAATATAGCTCTGGTGAATGGGGGCCACTTGCACTATACAGAAATGAAGAAATTCTTGAAAATTCTTCTTCTCTGAAATGGCTGGACAGATTTTGAAATAATTTCACAGAGATGTTCCTTGGGTGATCCTTTTCTAAAACTGTCTTCTTCTCTGAAACCTGTGGTCAGATTTTAAAATAATCTGATAGAGATGTTACTTGGGTGACCTTTTTTAAAAGCTGTACACATAATTTTGATCCGTCAAGAAACATGGCTCTTGTGAATGGGGGCTACTTGCACTATACGGACATGATGAAATTGTTGAAAATTCTCTTTCTCTGAAACCCCTGGTCAGATTTGAAAAGAAATTTTCCAAAATGTTCCTTGGGTGACCCTTTTCAAAACTTGTTCATAAATTTTGATCCATCAAGAAACATGGCTCTCATGGATGGGGGCTACTTGCTCTTATACAGAAATGAAGAATTCTTAAAAATTCTTCTTTTTGAAACTGATGGTCAGGTTTCGAAATGATTTTTACAGGTGACCTTTTGAGAATTGCTTGGCAAAATTATAAAGTTGGTTCCAATGTTTCAATTCACACCCCCCCCCCCAAAAAAAAAAAAAAAAAAAAAAAAAAAAATAGACTATGGTCATCTCAAATATTCAGGTGAGCGATCCAGAGCCATCTTGGCCCTCTTGTTAGATGATAAATTCGCACATTTACACACCGGAAGTATACAGATATTATGGAAAATAATTTTCTAGACATTATGGAAAATAATTACATGTTTTTTATGTTATGGAATTTAATAGTCATTAGTAACGTGCAAGTCACTTAACATTCCCACAATGCTTTTTTGTTTTTGGCGGGAAATCTAAAAATAGCTTAAGAGGCTACGTAGCCTTTTAAGGGAATACCACCAAAAAAAATTTTTCTTGTAATTTATTTATTCTTACTTACTGATGATTTGTTTTTGTTTTTTTTATATAGATTTCAGTGACATATATATTTTTTAATTTTGTGTGATGTGAAAATTCTAAATACCCACCTTTAACTGAAATAATGTTGACAATGGTATTCAACTCTATACAATTGCCAATCAATGTTTACCAAGCTATCAATATTATTTTTTAAATACATGTATAATAGTACATTTCAAATGTTATTGTACTTTTCCATCAGTTACTTTTACTATTACATACATGTCTGGTACACATGTACCAACATATACATGATTATAGTTACCTAAAAGTAATATGTAGATCTTATAAGCCCTTATTTGGACTTTGATTGAAATAGAAAATCATGTACCTTTAATGATGTACCGTTAAATAATTATGTTCAGTGCTGAAATTGACCTTGAAATTGGTGGAATCTTTTGAGTTTTTTTATGATGAGAGCTATTGCGTGCTGGCAAAAACCATTTGGAACTTTGGAGGGTCAAAGTATAGAAGAAAAATCATTTGTAAACCCATCTGCAC
Organism: Tridacna crocea; assembly: GCA_943736015.1. NCBI lineage: Eukaryota > Metazoa > Mollusca > Bivalvia > Cardiida > Cardiidae > Tridacna > Tridacna crocea. The sequence continues at coordinate 31,619,537 of OX031063.1, read as the reverse complement.
CAGTAACTAAGTTAATTTTTCCATTTTTGTTTAATATTTTCTCTGAAAGGGGACGGTGTCAGTTTTTTTTTATTTCGTTGCACACCTTGTCTTACTATATATGATGTATAGGAAGTCACCATTGTGCTATTTATAAAAAATTTTTAATGACAATTTGAATATATACTTCCTGATATACAGGTGTTGCACCAGTGCTATAAGTGTTCATTGATCAGCCATGGACAATTTTAGTGTGCTATTATAGACTAATAGAGCTTTAAAGGCCTGTGTTAATATCAAGAACTATAGGTTTTTTCATTTCTTTCCCTTCCCTTTTTTCAGAGCTTCTTTTCTATTTCTGAAAAAAATTATAAAGAGTATTTGAAGTCAAAATGTTGTCAGTAAATTTATAGGTGTTGGTTTTGATACATTGGAAAACATGAAAAAAGGATTAATTCAAGGTTCTTTAAGTCATACACTCTAGACAAATGTGATATGTGTAATATATTTGATAATTAGAGTCGACCACTGCTGGAAAAGAAGGGAGGGAGCTCTTTGAAATTTTGCTCTTAGTGTCGACTTTGAGCTACTTGGAGCGACACAGTTGTCAAAATTTTATTTGTGAATGAAAAAATCTGCAATATTCTTTTATTTGTTCCTATGAAACTCAGGTGAGCAACATGGGGTCCTTATCATCCTAAATTGTTTTTTTATGTTATGACTCCATTTCAGGTACCAGCCATGCTCATTTCCTCTGTCTCTGTTCTTCTGTTTGTCTGTGCCATGTCCATTCAAACCCCTATGTTTCGTTGTTCTGACTTGTTATAATTCAGTTCTTTATAGTACCTGTATTAATCCTGAACTTTTCACATAAGGATAATCATACCAACAGTATTTCTATATGGTATTATGTTTTAATCATTAAAGTCCAACTTTGAATGAAATACATATCTATAGTTTGGAAAACTTGACCAAGTATTGCGCTTTGAAGATTCTTTCAGAAAATCCAGTAATATTGGGTGATGTCGATAAAAATCACAGCAGCATGCTCTATTTTGACCAGTCTTGACCCGCACCGTAGGCAAAAGCAATCAAATCCATGTAAAGCCTTTTAACTCACTAGTAAACAACAAAATTTTAGGTTTGTCCAAATCGAAACCATTTGCAGACAACAAAATGAAACTAACTGAAATTTTGAAGTTTGTTTTGTGAAGAGTAGAAAACATTGTGGGAAAAGGAGAATATGCTGGTTACCAGCATTTCCTCCTTTTCTCCACAATATTTTCTACAGGCATCTTTCTCAGAATTGTCAAAAGTAGGGATTGTGTGATTGGATCATTGTCTCCAAATCTTAAATTGCTTTATGCTGTTCAACACCAGTCAGAATAGGGAAAAGTTTTTTTTTTTTTCATTGTATATAACTGATTAAAGGCTGTTTGGCTGGAATATATCTGAAGGTATTTGAGATCCTTAACTCTTTACCAGACAAGATTCAATACTTGTCCAATTTGAATGCACTAGTCTTGCAGATGACAAAATAAATGGGACTCAAAAATCAAAATTTATTTTGGGTAGGGGAGAAAACATTGTAGGAAAAGGAGAAAATGCTGGTTACCTGCATTTTCTCCCTTTCACAAAATGTTTTTAAAAGGCATCTTTCTCGGGGTCATGAAAACCCAGGATTGTTTGGGAAAGGGTTAAGTTGCTGGCCATTTGCACCTTTACCAAACAGTCCCGAGTTTTTATGACGACCCATAGGAAGATGCCTTCTGCAAATATTGTCAGAAATGGAGAAAATGGTGGTAACCAGCATTTTTCCTTTTCCCACTATGTTTTCTACTCTTCTAAAGTTAAGTTTGAACTTTCGTTTTGTCTTCTGTAAAATGCTTTCAATTTGGACAAGCCTAAAATTTCATCTTTTGGCTGAGAAGATTATGGGGAAAAAAGTTAACCAGGTGTCAGCTATTGCTTGAAATAATCAATTATTCCTTTCATGTCATGTTTCCAAAAAGTCTTTACGACAATTGCAGAAAAAATAAAATAGCTATCACTGTGAGCTCTTACTTAAGTTATCATAGTTATGATTTCATACGGTGGTTTGGTATGCTTTGCTTTGTGCTAATTTCTTGAGAGTAAAATGTTGATACTGCTTCCTTAAAATTAAAATTTTGATTTTGCTGTGTTGGAATGCCATAGCTAGTACTATGACTGTATAAAACTACCTGTATATAATTTATGTTAAACAGGAAATGCATGCCTTTGTATCAATGGTGTTGGAATATAATCTTGCATTACTTTATTAAGATCCTTAAGCTGTTAACAAATAGTAACTATATTGATTAATACCGGTACTTAGAATATGCGGGCAGTTGATTGTTGTCAGGCTGCATAGAACAAGCATATTGTGTTAAAATGGTCTGGCACAAAAGGAACTTGGAAATTGCTGTATTCAGTGATGTGAGATGTTTTATTTGACTGTGTTAGATTTATTTTTTGATTTCTATTCTGGTATTATGGCTTATCAGGCCCTATGTTTCTTTTTTCCATCCTAATTGGGAAATAGGTCTTCCTCAGACATGTCATATACTAGCTGTCCTCTTTTTTAACTCTTTACCAAACAACAGAATTTTAGGTTTGTCCAAATTGAAAGCATTTGCAGGCGACAAAATAAAAGTGACTGAAAATTTGAAGTTTGTTTTTGTGAAGGTTAGAAAACATGGTGGGAAAAGGAGAAAATGCTGATTACCAGCATTTTCTCCTTTTCCCACAATTTCTTCTAAAGGCTTCTTTCTCAGGGGTATCAAAAGTAGGGATTGTGTGGTAATGGGTTAATTGTTGAAATTGTGCTCTTGGGTTGAGCAGAGCCCAGGGTACATACCAATATTTAACTATTTTAATATTTTGCATGATCCAGAAAACCTGGCAAAAGATCATTCAAATTGTAGTCAAAGATGGTCCAGCTGTATGTGGTCATATGTTTTAACTCTATCAATATTTTGCATGATCCAGAAATTCTGGCAAAAAATCATTCAAAATTTACTCAAAGATAGACCTGCCGTCTGGGGTCATATGTTTAATTTGAAACTATATGGCTCAATTTGCTGATATTTTGTATGAAACATCATCAGATAGTTTTTCATCAAAGTTATCCAAGTTGTCGCCAGGGACACAGATGGTACTGCTCTATGGGTCATTTTTTTCAGTATGTTAATCCATTGTAAAAGTTTCAGTCTTTAGTTGTTTGACATTACAGTACTGGTCTGTTAATCTTTAGTTTGTAGCATCATCTCATGTTCTTATATAACAAATTTCACAATTTTGCCACATTTGACAAATATTGCCCATCTCATTAGGTCATGTGTTTTACCTTAAGTTATACATAAATGAGTAATTCAAAAAAAGTCTTGTGTAAGGAATTTTGGGGCTTTGATATATGATATTTTGTATGCAGTGTTATCCCATCCTTCATGATGAAAATTGTTCAAAATATGTATATGGGGGTCAAAAATGGTCTTGCTGTGGCCTATGGCTTATAAAGTCAGTATCCAGTATGGCCAAATGGTCTATTATTGAAGTCATGTATATTGTGCCACTTGAGAGAAAGATGGACAATCCTCAAGTGTCACATGTCCCCCATTCCCTGGCAGATTTTTTTTTTTTTTATTTGTTCATATTGACTCAGGTGAGCAATATCTGTAAGACCACTTTGATCCTCTTACTGTATATCTTAATGTCTGTTAATGGGTTGAACAATAAACAGACAGTTAAGCAATTTAAGAGCTTTCTTCCCTAGGTTTCATATCCTGTGAAATTTTGAACAAATTTTAGACTTGCAAATTCTAAGCATTGGTGGTTACAAAGAAGCTGAAGTTCTGATAGAGGAATAAACATCATGGGAAAAGAAGCTATTGTTTGTTACTAACAATTAGCTCTTTTACCTAAATGTTTTCAGAAAGTATCCTCTGGACTTTTAATATATGGGATTATTTTTAAAAAAGTCAAGATATTTTCATATGGAACTCTCTCCTCTCGTTGTAGGCATTGGTTTGTTTTGTTCATACAGTGTGTGCTGATCAATCTATACTTGACCAATTTCTTTTGCTACTACCTACTGAATGAGTATGGCTGGGACTGGGTGGTTGTCATAGGAGCAGTTGAGGCTGGCATTGCATCAGTTGCAACAACCGGTCTTTATGTCATGGTGGTAAGCCAATAAAGTGGTTACATTAGGGAATACATCAGTCCAAACACAAACCTAGTTTTATTGACAAGTTATGTCACCTTTTAAAAAATAGGGTTTACAGGGAAGATTAGGTATGGTTTTAAATACAAATGAATTGGCTTACACAAATTAAATGATTTATTCATCGTAATGTTTTCACTGAAAAGTCATGTTAAAAGACAACAATATGCTTATAACACACACTTGCATATAGTAAAGGATTGTTTCTATTTAGAACTTGATAAAAGGAAATTGTAACTTTGTATTATGACCAGAGGCTTTTTGCTTGGATTGCTGTATACTCTAAAAGTTAGTTTTATATAAGTTTAGATGAAAATAGGTCATTGAAAAAATGCCATGTTCATCTACAGGTATTTAGTGATAAGGTGGTGCAATTGTTCTACACCTGGGAAGCATAGATTAGTATATCAGACAGTGTGTATGTTTTTTTCCAAAAAAATTAGAAATTTTTAAGAGTGCAAAAATTCTATATAACTAGAAATCATATATCTTTTACATTTTCACTTCCTCAGTGTCTGGATTGTTTCATAAAAGATAAAATCAGAAAGTTAAAAAAAGTCTTTGGGCCATGTTTTATGCTATCAAAGTTTCCTAGTTTATGACATTGCACCAAAAAAGTATTCCTTCTGTTATTTCTAAACATGATCAATCAGTAATTTCTATTATTCAGATAAAATTATACAATTGAGGAAACAGATGAAATTAACACCTTTTCCTGTATTGTTTCAAGGACTATATCAATTGCTTTGCTTTTCTTGTCTTTGTGCCATTTTTTTTCAAAGCTTGTTCAGAAAAAGTCCAAAAACAGTTTTGACTGGAACATTATCATTTATTTCTAAAGTGTAAATACATATCAGTAGTTATAACAGGAAGGATTACTTTACAAAGTTAAGACATTTAAGGTATATGAATACCTATGTCAGTAGTTCATCTAAATGTTTGACTAATTTTGGTCAATAATGGTATGGTTTGTTTCAGAGTTTCATTCACAGGGTTCTGTTATACAGTGATGATCAATGGAGGACTTTCATTGCTTCTCAGCCTGTACACTATTAAAGTCCTGGAGGAGGAATGGAACATTGTGTACATTATATATATGGTTATCGGCTTGTTCTTCTTGGGTGTGTCTACCTACCTCACTGGTGCCATGGTAAGTAAATTTTGTTGGTACTGCTTTGCCTAATGCAGAATGCCTTTTTGCTTCTCTCATAGGAAGTGTTTTAACCCATTACCACACAATCCCTACTTTTGACACCCCTGAGAAAGAAGCCTATAGAAAACATTGTGGGAAAAGGAGAAAATGCTGGTAACCAGCATTTTCTCCTTTTCCCACAATGTTTTCTACCCTTCACAAAATAAATTTCAAATTCTCAGTCACTTTTCTTTTGTTGTCTGCAAATACTTTCAATTTGGACAAACCAAAAATTCTGTTGTGTGGTAATGAGTTAATCCTTTACCACATACAACAAAATTTTGGACTAGTCTGTATCGAAGAAATTTACATAGGACATTTCAAAAGAGTTTCAAATGATAGTAAACATAATTGTCCTTCATTAAGCAGAAAAAAATCTGGGAAAAGGGAAAAAATTCTGGTCACCATCATTTTCATTTTTTTCTGCAATGTTTTCAAAGGGTCATTAAATGTCAGGATAGTGCTATAAATGGTGAACCCTTTGCCACACATTGACAACTTTTCACAACCCTGAAGAAGAAGCTTTTTGAAAACATTGTGGGGAAAGGAGAAAATGTTGATAATCAGCATTTTCACCTTTTCCCACAAGGTTTTCTACCCTATCTAAGCAAACTTTTATCATTTGAGCCACTATGGAATTGTCGTTTGCAAATGCTTTCAAATTGGGTATGTCTAAAATTTTGCCTGGCAAAGGGTTAAAAGAGTATTATGCATGTGAATTAGCATGTTTTTTCCATGATTTTGATATTGGTTCACCAGAGGAAAGTGCTAATATTGAATATTCATGGGTTTTTGGGGGGGAAAAAGGAATGGTATAGGTTATGGTCTGGGATCTGTTGCCTAATCCACTCTGCAAATATCGATTGAATTTCACATAACTGATTTTACATGTCTTTCTGTATTGTTAAAATTGTTCTTGCATAGATCTTAAATGGCATGAACAAATTTAGGTTTGTTTGTTTCCAACACTATTTCAGTTATATTGTGGTTGCAAGGCTCCATTCACGCTTTCCTGCTTCTATGAATATTGACAAAGTGTTCTTCTCTTCGTAACTATAGTGCAAACAATGATCAGCGGAGAGAGAGGAATAATTCTGTTACATTGACTGGTATCAGTCCTTGGAATGAAATTGGCTAAGCTTAATATTTGAAACAGGAATCCCCGGGTTTCATGTCCTCTATGCACAGAGTGCACAACCAGGCCTGGAGTTACGGTCAAACTAATAGAAGCATTTTTGTCCAGAACCATAACCTATCGCATGTGCTTAAATAGTTGATTTGTTACATCTTCTAACTGGACAGACCCAAATTACAGCCCAAGGCTAAAACATTGGCAACTCTTCAAAATTGGTTATCTTTTTCATAACTTAACACACATGGGATATGCGAGGTTTGACTGTTCTCTTTTTTGAGAACTTGTGAATATGTTGGAACATATAAATGCTGCCTGTCAAGTAATAAACTAACAGAGGCATTCTGAGGTGTAAATTGCAAAAAAAAAAACCTTTTCCTAATTTTTAGACCATGAGTGGCTGACTAGTCCAGCCACAATTTTCATTTAGAAACAAGACCCCGAGAAAAACATTTTCAAGACTCTCACAGTCTAAAATATCTCATTAAATCTGACAGTGAAGATCAAAGATCAGGCTGCACATTATGTGATGGTTTAACTATTTATTATTTCATTTCTCCTATGGACAAAAACATGTATAAGAAACATCTAAAGGTAATAAGTGCATAATATTACTCGTGCTGTAAAGCTTGTGTGACTCTTCTACCAAAAAGCTGTACTGGAAACTTATTGTTTATCCTGTGAGTTACATTTTGGATTTTAATTTGAATTTCAGTTTTACCTGGCTTTGGTGAACAAAACTACTAACGAGTCCATCAACCAGAAGAGATATGAACATTTCAAAGATGAACATGGGAATTATCGCAATCCATTCTGTAAAGCATGGTGGATCAACGTGATGGAGTTTTTCCATATCATTCCACTCCCTCAGGATCAGTTAGAGCCTGATGATTATAATGAAACCTTGTATGATAAGATTTGTAGATGTTAAGCTGTGTTAACATAGACTTCCCTTAATTGCAGGAATGAGAGCTTTTGTCTATTTTTGCAGATTAGCAGAAATGTGATTCTTTAGATTTTCCAAACTTCAGGCAGCTCCTGTAGCTGCATACCCTGAGATGTATGTCTTTACCCAGCGACAAAATTTGAGACTTGCCCAAAATTAAAAGCATTTGTAGTTGAAAATTCAAAGTTGGTAATCAGCATTTTTATGCTCCTCGAAACATTTGTCCATTCATCCATCTGAAGCCATTTCTCCACAACCCCTGGACCAAATTTTATGAAATTTCATATCTGAACTCCTTGGAACAATGTGCAAACAGCTCTTTTCTGGTTTCTCAATTTGAGGCTGCATAACAGAAAAAAAAAAAATGTTTTTCTCTAACATCTCATGCAAAACTTTGTGAAATTTCAAATCTGATCTTGTTGGAATGTTGCCCAGATACCTCTATCCAGGTTTCTCAATTACAGGCTTCATTGCAGAAAAAGGGGGCTTCATGTAAAAAGTTGTTTTCCTCTTATATCTCCTGCATTAGTGCTCAAAAGTTAATGAAATTTCAAATCTGAACTTGTTGGAACATTGCCCAGATACCTCTTCCCCAGTTTCTCAATTTCAGGCTGCGTCACGGAAAAAGGGGGGTTCATGTAAAAATTGTTTTACGATACTTCTTTCTCGGTTTCTCAATTACAGGCTGTGTCCTGGAAAAAGGAGGCTTCATCTAAAAAATTATTTTCTCTAATATCTCCTACATTAGTGCCCAACCCCCAAGTAACATGTTTTACGGTTGTTAAAACATTAGATTGTTTGGTAAAATTTTTCATGCAGTAGGAATGTCATACTGAAATAGTAAGCTTTTTTTCTTTCCAGATTGTTGGTATATTCTGTGTGTTTGTTCTCATTCCAAATTTACATCCTATAGCAGTGTACAGGCTAATTTTCAGACTAACAAGAAATAGCTTAACTCTTAAGCATATAAAAATATAGACTTGTCGTTTATCAAAGCAGCTGCTGTTTATGAAAGCATCTGCAGACAACAATTTCACTGTACCTCATTTAAATGGAATTTGTCCTTAATGAGGTAGGAAATATTGTTGGAAAAGGAGAAAATGCTGGTTACCAGCATTTCTCCTTTTCCAATAATGTTTTCGAAAGGCTTCTTCCTTAGTCTTGATAAAACTGATTTTTGTGGTAAAAAGTTTAGTGACAAGAACAGAGAATTTGTATTGGATTTACCTCGTACCTCTTTTTCAAAGGAATAAATTGTAGGCATTTTGCAGATGACAATAAAAAGGTGGCTAAAACAATGGAACTTGTCCATGATTGGGTAGAAAATATTGTCGAAAAAGGATGAAATGTTGGTAACCAGCAATTTCTCCTTTTCTTACAACATACTTTACTCTTTACCAAACAACCCCTGGTTCTTAATGACCCTGAGATAGAAGCCTTTTGAAAACATAGTGGGAAAAGCAGAAAATGCTGGTAACCAGCATTTTCTCTGTTCCACAATGTTTTCCACCCTGCTAGAATCAAATTTCAATTTTTGAGTTATATTGTCATCTGCAAATGCGTTTAGTTTGGACAAGTCTAAAATTATGTTGTTTCATAAATATTTAAAAGTAGGGATGGCAAGTTAGTAAATTTGCTAAACCTTTACCATTCAATCTTTCGATAGGTTAACCGGTTAACTAAATGAGCATGTAAAAACATTTAAGATGAAGGTGCCAGCTGTTCAATATGTCAACACTGACTACTGGTGCATGAGTAATGCATTGCTGTGATGTTTACTGTTTCTGTACTTTGGCACAAAAGACGGCCAATCTATTGACAGTTTCTCTCCCTCTCGGCAATAAAATCAATTTCCACAATGTTTTCTATAGAGGACTAAAATTTATCAGGCCATTTTAGTGTTTCAACCACGCAAATTATTGCGTAAATCACCTAACAGGACTGAAATTCACGTAAAAATGTGGTTTTGCGTGAGACCTCACGTTGAAAAGGAAAAACACACCTCACTTTGGAAAGAAAAAACAAAAAACATTATCTGCTTAACTTATGTAAAATACCAGGATTTGAAGTTACTTCTACCCCTTTTGATAAATTATTGTCAAATCAGGTGGAAAAACCTATCCATAATTAAAACACATGAAAAAAATGCTTGATGCAAAAAACACAGAAACCCATGACAGAACAAAATGTTCCTTTCGACATATTCCGACCAGAGTCACTTCAGATAGTCTTTTCAGCTTTTTATTGATTTTTATTTTAAGCAGTAGATTTCCATAGATATATTAACAACAGACTTTTATGATGCATCAAAAAATGAAAAAAATGAGTGGAATCACTGCTATTTACAACTTCACAAAATCTACAAACAGAATCATACAGATGATGGTATGATTATTTATCGTCAAACTAAACGGCCATCGCTAAGTGATCGGTGTGTGTTAGCCATTGCCAAAATGATGGGTTCAAATTTTAGACTCTCCCAAATTCAAAGCCTCTGCAATATACTATGAATTTCGAAGATACTTATCGATAATGAACGAACGAAGAGAAACCGCTGTGCCTGCTTGAACACGGATTGATTGACCTATAAATTTCAATCCCTCTTACGCTGATTGGTCAATCCGTGCATCGATTTGAATGGGGGTGGGTACTTAATGAAATAATCAAAGCAAATCAATTACGATAAGCCAGTGCCTTTGATCCAAAGAGGACACATGTTTGTTTATTATTGGAGACTGGGGACAAATTACCAAATTAACAATGTTTCATAACAGACATGTCAAACTTTACTTTCGCCACATCTTGGCGACATGGATGTGCGTATGATGCAGTTTTATTTGTCATAACCGGCAAAGTTAACTTTGTATTTTTTTATTATAATGATTATTTTGGTAAACTTTTGATAATATAGGCCTACTTTGTTTCTGGTTAACCAGTTTCCAATTTCCTAACCGCTTAATTGGTCATTCGATCGGTTAACCGGTTAACCGTTGCCATCCCTAGTTAAAAGACTTTGTCTTCAGGGTTGTTCAAACATGGATTGGTTTGGTCTAAAGATACTTCTACAGAACTCTAGATGGGGGAAAGAATGATTACTTGAAACAAGCACATTGCTCATTTACTCCAAATGATTATCTATGTACAAAAAGTATGGGCTGTGCTCTGGCAAAAGGGGGCTTATTGCATCCTCATGATCAATGATATCAAGCAAGTCATCGCATGGTTTTCCAAGACCCTCTATTTCTATGAATTTGGACCCTCAAATTTTCTTGATGACCCCCAAAATTTCTATTTGTATCTTCTCTACTTCATTTGAAGGGGGTCAAATGACCCCCGAATGAAAAAGTCAAGGGAAAACCCCGCATCATATAATGATGGATCTCTAAAAGCCAGTTTGCTTAGGGCTGAATTTTTTTTGCTTTTTCAAGTTCCTATAATTACTATGTCAAAGGATCAGTCTACCTCATAAAGGCAGGTCTTTAAGAAAATTATATCTTTCCTTGCTAAGTGTTAAGAATCACTGACACTTAGCCCAGTTTTGCCAGAGTGTGGCTCATATTTTTGTGACATTTGCAACATTTTATTTATGAGTCTGAAATTTTGTTGTTTAGTAGATCATTAAACAGACAACAGAAATATAGACTCTTCCATATTTAACCCATTACCACACAATCCCTACTTTTGAAGCCCCTGAGAAAGACGCCTTTTGAAAACACTGTGGGAAAAGGAGAAAATGCTGGTAACCAGCATTTTCTCCTTTTCCCACAGTGTTTTCTACCCTTCCCAGAACAAATTTCTATTTTTCAGTCACCTTTATTTTGTCGTCTGCAAATGCTTTCAATTTGGACCAGTCCAAAATTTTCTCGTGTGGTAATGAGTTAAAGCATATATTGACAACAAATGGTTCAAATATTGTGGAAAAAGGCTGATTACCTGCAGTTACTCTTTTTCCATGTTTTTAGTGGCTTTAATCTTCAGGAAAGGAAAAGGTCCTTTTGAAAACACTTTTTCCATGATGTTGTCTGTGATAGAAGTTATTATTCAATTTGGTCTCCTGCAGATGTTTTGAATTTGATAGAGTCTAAAATTTGTTGTTTTGGAAAGTTTAATATAAGGATGAGTTATATTTATTCTGCTTACCTTTAATCTTGTGTTAACAGCTTAGTTTGTTTTACAACACATTGGTTTTGAAAACATTTTGGCTTGTATGCTGCAACCATCTTTTCTAAGTGTTGAAAACATTGTTGGAAAAGGATAAAATGTTGGTAACCAGTATTTTCTCGTTTTCTCCTCATTGTTTTTTTCAAATGCTTTCTGTGTCAGTGTTATTAAAACACAGGATTGTGCGTTGAAAGATCAATCCTTTTCCGAACAATCCCAATTTTAAAAAAACTGAGGATAAAAGCTGTTGAAAATGTTGTGGGAAAAGGAGTAAATGCTGGTTATTAGCATTTCCTCCTTTTCCCACAATGTTTTCAACCCTTTTTGAGACAAAGTGTATTCTTAATGCCTAAATTTTATTTGGCGAAAGTGCTTTCAATTCAGACCCATCTTGAATTTTTATGTGAGTGTGACAAAGATGTAAGTGTGACTTTCTGTTTACTTTCAGTTTATCCACGCTTGTTACAACCTTACAGTCAATGAGAGAATCAATCATAAAAGATATGGATACCTTAAAGATGGAAAGGGAAGCTTCTACAACCCTTTCAATAGAGGCATCGTCACGAATTTAAAAGAATTCTTCCACATTTCAAAACCATTAGAGGAAAAGGAGCTTGAACTTTTAAATGTGCGAGTTGTATGATATATACTCTTTTAATCTCTTAGGAAACACTTGTGCATTATGATTGAAGATCTGGTGAAATAAGGCATGTAATGACAAGCTGAAAGCTGTGAAGGCACTGATTAGCCCTTGACCAGCTGATCTTGTTTATATGACCCCGGGGAAAAAGACCTGAAAACAGTGTTGGATAAAGGAGTAAATAACAGTAAATAGTATTCTCTCCTTTTCTTACAATGATTTCTGCCCGGTCAAATGCAGTCAAAATGCAGTCACTTATGACAAGTCTAGAATGTTTCCTGTCTGGTACAGAATTAAAGATAAAGTCTTGATAACTTGAATATGAAAGGGAACAAGACAGTAGTTTGAGTTCCCAGTACATGTATATACAAATTATTAAAAGAGTCACTTTAGCCTTTGATATACATTTATTATGATGATACACAGAGTGAAACTCTTTACCACACAATGCCAACTTGTAAAGACCCTGAGATAGAAAGCCTTTAAAAACATTGTGGGAAAAGGAGAAAATGCTGGTTAACAGCATTTTCTCCTTTTCCCACAATGTTTTCTACCCTTCCCAAATCAATTTTCATTTTTTAATTCACATTTATTTTACTGACTGCAAATGCTTTTAATTTAGACTAGTCCAAAATTTTGGTGTTTGGTAAAGGGTTAAGTACCCAACTGGGAAATGAGCAAAACTAGTTTCTGCAGACAGAAGATGCTTTTTAGTATGGACTCATTTACAGTAATGACTAGTATTTTGGAACTAAATTGTAGTTGCTTAACCCTCTACTAAACAATGGACCATGAAGAGGAAAGAGTAGAAACCATTGTGGAAAAAGGAATAAATGCTTGATACCAGCATTTTCTCTTTTACACATAATGTTTGTTTTCCATTTAATGACAAATCTCGTATGTGCCACATATATTGTCATATGCATATGCTTTCACTTTGAATGAGTCTAAAATTTTTTCTTTTGAATAACTTGTTGCCGAACGACAAAATTTTAGGTTTGTCATAATCGAAAGCATTTGCAGGCGATAAAATAGAAGTGACTGAAAGCTTAAAATTTGTTTTGTGAAAGGGTAGAAAACATTGTGGGAAAACGAGAAAATGGTGGTTACCAGCATTTTTTCCTTTTCCTACAATGTTTTCAAAAGGCTTCTTTCTCATGGTTGTCAAAAGTAGGGATTGTGTGGTAATGGCATGTGTGGTAACATATGTGGCTTTTCAATAGAAGTAGCTGTTAAGTATTTCTCAGGTAGATATAATTCAGTTTTAATGAAAATGTGTGAGGAGGCATTTTCTGTAAAAAAAACTAAAGTAACGGTCTGCTTGCTGGGATACTGCGCTCAAGATGAGCCCATGCAAGCAAAAAGGTTAAGATAGTGGATGTATTTTTACTTACGACATGTTTGAATTATCAAGACTTGATTGTAGTGAAAGGATAACATGAGTGAGAGAGAAGAAACATTTTAGTGCATGTGACTGTGTTCATGTTTCACATCAGACTTTCGCCACTGTATAAAAGTGTTTAGCAGTTAACCCATTACCACACAATCCCTACTTTTGACGCCCCTGAGAAAGAAGCCTTTAGAAAACATTGTGGGAAAAGGAGAAAATGCTGGTAACCAGCATTTTCTCCTTTTCCCTCAATGTTTTCTACCCTTCACAAAAACAAATTTAAAATTTTCAGTCACTTTAATTTTGTCGTCTGCAAATGCTTTCAATTTGGACGAGTCTAAAATATTGTCGTTTGGTAATGGGTTAAGTATTAGATGAGATGAAGGAGCAGTTTATACAGCTGTGGCTTGAAAACCTAAATTATGAGAAAAAAAGAGATGTTCATCACATAACATCCTTTGTTTACAGTGTAATATAGTCACTACAAATGTTCATTTGAGATCAGTTCTACTTGAAATCATTTGTGACATCATTATACATATATATTTTTGGGGGGGGGGGGGGGCATATGATGACCTATAATTTGTAAGATATTGTGATAAGAAACATTGCAACATTGAGTGGCATACAAGATTTTATTAGAAAATCACAAGGTTTTCTTTGAGCTTCAAGCATAACTCTTCTGCCCATTTAGCCAGCTTTTAGTATGTGTTGCTGCAAACCATGTCTGAAAACTTTTTGGCGAAATTGCTTTGAACAAGTTATATTTCCTTTATTCTTCATTTGTAATTTTGTATTAAACCTCAGAATTAATTCAATGTTTTCCAAGCCGTCTTCTACAAATGTGTTTCTCAAGGTAAAAAGAAAAATTCCAAAGATCATTTTATAATTTGGAGACAGTTCTCAAGATTCATTATCACCTAGGCATCTATTTTTCTGAAGTTATCTATAACTATTGATACCTCAATTTTTTCTGATTAACTCTTTACCAAATGACAAAGGTTTAGACTGGTCCAAATTGAAGGCACTTGCAGACGACAAAATAAACATAACTCGAAATTTGTGTCCAGCAGGGTAGAAAACATTGTGAGAAAGGGAGAAAATGCTGGTTACCAGCATTTTCTCTTTTTCTCACAATGTTTTCAAAAGTCTTCTTTCAAAGGGTATTTAAAAGGCAGGATTGTGTGGTAATGGTTTAAGGCATAGGTGTAATAGATGTTGATATACTCTTTTTCTTTTAAGGATATCTTGTATCTTATCTGTAAAGTTGCCCATAATCATATTTGTTTGTAACAAGTGTCAAGTTGTTTTGCAGAATTATAGCTAAGAGGAACAAACTATTTTCAAACAAAAGATTTTAGTGCAAAGGTTAATCAAACACCTGAAAATTCATAAAAAATAGTTTTTGGAACATCCTTTATTTTCTTTTTATATGGACATGTTTTTATTTTGTGGAAAATCAAAGATATCTTGGGTTTGTAAATTGTAATGCTCACCACAGTACTTAACCCATTACCACACAATCACTACTTTTGATGCCCCAGAGAAAAAAGCCTTTTGAAAACACTATAGGAAAAGGAGAAAATGCTGGTAACAGTGTTTTCTACCCTTCCCAGATCAAATTTCAATTTTTCAGCCACCTTTATTTTGTCGTCTGGAAATGGTTTCAGTTTGAACCAGTCTAAAATTTTGACGTGTGGTAAAGAGTTAATGATTCAGCTCATCATCTATGAAATTGAAAAACATTAAAAACTTATGATAAATTTGATCCTTTGCAAAACAGTCAAGGTAAAACATAGCCCTATTGCAAACATTATAGGAAAATATTACCTGCATTTTTAACTTTCCATATAATGTTTTCTACCTTTTCATAGACCAATTCTTTGGTCTCATATAGTTTTGTGGTCAGTAAATGCCCACATGCTATTTGAATTTAAAATTTTGCCAGCTTTTGGAGAATTTTAATATATTTTTTATAATTTATAGATATATTATCATCAATTTCTTTATGTGACAAAATCATTTTTAAAAGAAAATGTCTATTCTGAATGATAAGGAAAGCTTTCTTAGTTATAAAAACTTTAACATTAAATTGCTAGAATCTTATCTATAGAGAAATCTAAGTTCTAAAAAGAGTCTTTTTGTGTGACTTTGTGACAAATATATCCTGACAAATATATTGAGGTAATACAAAATGAAGACAGCAAAATCTTTAATTAGCAAGCACCTGAATGATGCTCCAAATACACTTGCTTAACTCATTACCAAACAACAAAATTTTAGATTTGTCCAAATCAAAAGCATTTGCAGACCTGAAAATGAAAGTGACTGAAAATGTGGAATTTGTTTTGCATGCAGGTCTGAGCTGTTAACTGTTTTCAGAGATAATCAGGCCACAGCATAATTGATAACTGCTATTTTAAGTCCTCTCTTGCTCTCTGAAAATGAATGTTTCATTTGACATTCTAAGATTTAATACCTGTATATATATATATATGTATACTTGTGATCATAGACCCTCTCCCAAGCAACAGAATTTTGGACTTGTCCACATTTAAACCAAGTACAAGACAACAAATTTAATGTGGCTTAACCCTTTATGGAACAATTTTTTGGACTGGTCTAAATAGAATACATTGTCAGACGAAAAATTAATTGTTGCTCAATTAATGGAATTGAGGTAAAGGTATGAAAATATTGTGGCAAAAGGACAGTATTTTCAAAGACCTTTTCTGACCAGGTTGTTTTCACTTGGGATTGTTTGGTCAAGTGTTAAATGGTGAAAACTGTGTTTGATAGGATATGAAAGAAATATTGTGGGAAAAGTAGTTACCAGCATTTTCTCTTTTTCCCACAATGTTTCAGTTTGAAAAAGGCACCTTCCTGAAGGTCATTGTAATTAGAGATTGTTTAGTAGAGGGTTAAATCATATCTGCTATAGTATAGTATAACATTACATTTCTTTCATAATGTATTTATAATGAAAATCATTGCATTGTTATGAAGTTTCTCATGGTATACAAATAAATTTTATACATACTTTGGATATTAGTATGATTTTATTCTAGCCCATTTAAGTGACAGTCTGTGGGGAAACAATGAAAAAGATGTCACCCTTTGATATTTTTTGTTCTTGCTTTATGGAAAAATGAGGATTGATGTTGTATTCATGTATATAGTGAGACAAAGTGTGCAAGAAAATTGAAGAAAGTGTTATGCCTGCCCACTTTCAGAGATAATATTTAAACAAAATGGATAAACGAACCTAGTTACCATTGCAGATGGGTTCATTAATAGTTTTTCTTCTGTACCCTGACGTTAGAAAGTCCCAAACAGCTCTTGCCATCAAGCAATAGCTCTCATCTGAGAAAAATTAAAAAGCTTCCATATTTTCCAGGTTGCCATGCACTGACGTCATATGATTTATAATTCTGCAGCAAATAAAAAGTCGATTCTTTCTTTCAAACATAGATCAAAATGTTTTTCTTGGTGTATTGATGAAATTATTATGTCCGATATAATTTATCTTTTCGTCTAATCCAGTTTCAAGATTTTCATCTCTGAAGAAAAATCATTAAAATTTTGTGAACCCATCTTTGTCATTTGTGAACCTATCTGCTCCATTAGCTAGGTTTATTTTTCAATTTTCTGTTAAATGTTATCTCTGAAAGGGAGCTGGGGTCAAGTATTTTGAATTTGATTGCACACCTTGTTTTACCATATAGGATATAGAAGGAGTTACCAATGTGCTATAAACAGAAACAGTGTTAATGAAGATTTGAATATATTCTATGATTCACAGGTGATGCACCAATCTGCTTTAAGCATTTGATGATCAACTAAGGAGAATTTTAGTGTTCCGTGATAGACCAAAAGAGCCTCAAAGACCTGTTATAAAAGTCATGATTGTATGGTAAAGGGTTAACCCTATACAAAACAATTTCTTGTATATATATCTGGCCCACAGGACAAAGGATTTTTAAAACATCGTGGGAAAAGGAGAAATTACTGAGAATTTCCCCCTTTCCTACAAAGTCTACTACCATTTTAGAGACCATCTTGCAGTATTTGGGACACATTCATACTTTGTCTGCAAATGCTCGCAATATGGTCTAATATTTTGGTAAAGACTTTTATTTAAAAATTATTTTACCTTCAGCTATGTATCTTCCATTCTACCTTCAGTAGAGTCAGCTTGACAACTGGAGAAATTGTTTACAATCGGCATTTTCCGTATTTGTCCTAATGGTTTCAAATTCACCCAACCTTCAAATTTCTGTAACTTGGAACATTTTCAGTAGATCTCTGATCACAATTGTTGGACTGGTTTGATATTCAGGAGAGAAGGCATTAACTCTTTACCAAACGACAAATTTTTTAGTCTGGTCCAAATTGAAAGCATTTGCAGATGACAAAATGAAAGTAACTGAAAATTTGAAATTTCTGTAAATTTCTGTTGGGAATGGAAGAAAACATTGTGGGAAAAGAAGAAAATGCTGGTTACCAGCATTTTATCCTTTTCCCACAATGTTTTCATTATGCTTCTTTTTCCGGGTCGTTTAAAGTCGGGATTGTGTGGTAATGGGTTAAGGGAATTGGGTTTACCTTGAGAGCGCAAAATATATCTTTCAGACATTTTCATCAAGAAATATGACCCAAATAATTGCAATTTCATAACTGATTTTGTCCAGTGTTTCAGCAAAGAAGATGGTGTAGATCATAGATCAGACTGCATGTTTTGTGTAGCCTGATCTTGATCTACACTGTATGGCAAGCCAACTGTAGTTATGAAAGGCGCTTTAACTCGTTACCTCCTGAGAAAATTTAAGACGGGTCCAAATTGAAAGCATTAATTTTGCAGATGACAAAATGAAGGGTTGTTTCAGATTAGAGTGTGTGAAGGCTAATTTGAGACTACATGTTACGACTACATTAGATTTTTTGCTACAAAAGACTTGGGCAAAACAGAGAATTACATAAAAATGGTAAGACTGCTGTGCAGGCTGAACACTTAATGCAAATGTCCCGAGTGTTCCTTTTCGCATGATGCAAGCCATACGGTTTATCGAATAACATTTAGGCAACTGAACTTTAATGCTCAGCAGAGTTTAGTATGAAAAAAGTTTTATAGGCATTGATCCTGTTGTGAGGCATTTTCCTATTTTCCCTCATTGTTTCCTACCGTATAGAAAACGTATTGTATAATTGAAGTCTCATGTACATGTAGTTTGTAATCTGCACTTACTTTCCATTTCTACAAATCTTAAATTCTTATATTAAGTTAAGGGTTTGGGGTCAAATTCTAATATTTTTCACGTTTTTAGAATTATCTCTTTACCAAACGACAGTGTTTTAAGCTTGCCCAAATTGAAAGCATTTGCAGATGACAAAATAAAAGTGACGGAATATTTGAAATTTGTTTTGTGAAGGGTAGAAAACATTGTGGGAAAAGAAGAAAATGCTGGTTACCAGCTTTTTCTCCTTTTCCCGCAAAATTTTCTAAAGGCTTATTTCTCAGGGGCGTCAAAAGTAGGGATTGTGTGGTAATGGGTTAAGCTTTGCTGAATGCATAGTTACTTATCAAGCTTATCAGCAGTAACTTTTTCCTACAATATTTTAGACTTGTCCATTTTATAAGCAGTTGCAGGCAATAAATTGAGTATGGCTAGAATGAATGGATTTCTCTTTGAAAGCGTAAAAAAAACATTGTGGGTACCTGGTATAAGAGAACTCTAAGGCATATGTACATAATTATGTGAGATATGACTGAAAAATATATGTTGATAGCGATGTATAACACAATCAATCATCAGTCAAACCATCAATCGATTTCACACAATTATAAAACCAAACTAAGGGTGAGTTTTTTTGACACTCACCAGAAGAAAATCTTTAATCTTGCCCAAGTTTAACCCTTAACCAAACAATCTCTGATTTTCACAGCCCTGAAAGAGAGGCTTTTGAAAACATTTTGCAAAAAGGAGAAAATACTGATAATCAGAATCCCAGAATGTTTTCTACTCTATCTGAAAGCTAAAGCTTACTTGTTCCCATCTGGAGATCATAGTTCACAGATGTTTTAAATTTGAAAGACTCTAAATTTTGTCATTTTGGAAAGGGTTAACTCTACCCAGGGATCATATATAACAATAGAATCCCTGCTCTACCAAACAACAAAATTGTTTTATGCCCGAATTAATGTATATTGGTTGCAGACGACAAATTACAAGTAGCTTAAAAAGTGGAAATATAGTGGCAGAAACAGTGACCATTACCAGCATTATGTCTTTCTCCTACAATGTTTTCAAACGCAGTCTTTTATAGCTACAGGGGCAGAAACAACGCCCATTACCAGTGTTTGTCCTTTTCCTACAATGTTTCCAAAAGCCGTCTTTTACAGTTAGTACTTAGCGCGCAAGACTTGAGAACGGGGGTCGCCGGTTCGATTGGCTCTGCCAATTTCTTTCGGCGGATTGATGATAGTCATTGCGACAGGATCTCTCAGCGCTGATCATTGTTTCGACGATGACGATGTGGGAAAGTAGCCAGTGGCTTGGAAATAATATTGTGCCGAGTACTGGTTAAAGAAAAAAAAAAATCATAGGAAATAATGGACAGGTGTACTGGCCGCCGCGATATAACTAAAACTGTCGAAAATGGCGCAAAACATCATATAATCAAAGTACGGCGTAAAACACCACACAATCATTCAAAGCACAAACTGTCTTCAAAAAGATCCGTTAGCCTCGCATGGAAGCTAGTTGAAACACGAGAATTTGTTAAAGGATTAAACACTACGAAAAACTAAATTTATAAGCAAAAAAGAAAGTTTGCCTCAACCGGGTAGGAACTCTCAATCATGGTGCAGGTAACCAGTATTTAAATATGCGTCTGCTTTAATACTCATTCTTTGCCATTGAAAGTCGGCAATGGATGGTTAAATAAAAGGGGGAAGATATTTGTTTTTTTCCTCTCAGCAAACTTTGCCTGTGGAGTCCTTCTAATAAAAAGAAAGGGGGCGGTTTAGACTCTATGCCTATTTAAAGAGCATAAATATTTAAGATAATCAGAAAAAAATAACCTAACGATAAATTGATTCTAATGTATTGACTTTGACCACGCAATATACACACAAATGCACCGGAGCCCTCCCGTAAAATTGAATGAAACGTGACATATCTAAATTTAGCAGTATTGATCAGATGTTTCAGTCATTCTTTGCAGCCGCGGAAGTTTCGAAATGGAACTTGTATTGTGGAACTAGCCAGTAGGCCTATATTTTTCTGCATAATAAATTAATGTACTTCAGTTTGGAAGAAAGAAATTTGAGGTATGAGCAATGTCACAATCAAAATTCACAGGTGTGGAATATTTAGATCTACAAGAGGAAGTAAAAAACATGGCACGGCTAATTATAACTTCGCAAGGTCACTGTGTCCAGGTCCTAGGTCGCACATGCGCAGATGTAGTTCTAATTAAGGCTAATTATAGTAATAATAATAATATAATACTGATCACATGACCCATATATCCAATCATCGCGTAGTCTAAGTACTAGTAATACAGTCTCGATATCCGGCATGCGCAGCGCATGGAGCTTACTACTCACACGATCCAGTTTATCCAATCAGCGCTCAGGGCGATTCTCTTCGGCTGCAATCTCCATATTTGGAAATGGCGCTCCTTCTTTTCTCTGTGAAAAAGTGAATTTTTCGTCTTTTTGGAATTAAATAAGGTTATCTCAGGTATGGATTATTTGAAATAATGTAATTATACATAATTTACCAGGTTTATTTTTTAGTTTTTGATGTAATTTTTTTGTTAAAATGAATCCAAAGGCAGTGGCCCAGCATCCATCTTTGAGGCTGTCCTGTTTTCATTTAACGCCTCGTTCCGGTTTCCGTATTTATCACACATAATTGTTATTTCCCTCTGAAAGTAAATATGATAGGCCCTAAGCATCACTTGTTACTTTAAAAGGACAATCTTCTGTTTTGAAAAGGCCATTCAGACGTCCCGAAAGAGTAAAATTAACCTACAGTCGCCATGTTCTGAGTAACGCCGGCCATTATATTTTGTTAAAAGTCGTGCAATACTTTAACGAAACCGAGGCTGATGATGTCATATCATTTGTTGATATTATTATCGTCTGCAAGAAGCGCAGAAAAAATGGGTTTAAGAAAGGTATTCCGGTTAACATTCAAAACTCTTTTTCAAAACATAATTTCAGCGGAAAACCCGTTTAAATGTTTTCGGCCATCTAAGAAGGTCTGACCTTGTAAATAATGTTCAGAATTACTGTATCTCTACTCTCAAACAATTAGCCTTCCTAAATATTTTGGCAATCTGTAGCATTATGTTTCCAAAATATTGGAAAGTTGACTTTTTTTAAGGAAATGTATCTGATAATGATTGGTTGCATACTGCACATGTCCACTTAGTATTGTTAACCCTGTACCCCATAAGGTATTTCTATGGTATCTCTAATTAACCCTAAATAACAGTAAGGATGAAGCCGTTTCTTATGTGTATATGAGACCTTTTGAAAGCATAGAAAACATTGTGACAAAAGGTGAAATTGCTCATCATGAGCAATTTCACCTTTTGCCATAATGTTTTCCAAAGGCTCTTTTGACTCTTACAAGCAATGCGTAGAAATGAGTATCTGTGGAGTAAAGGGTTAACTAAACATGGATCATTTGAAAGCCAATAACTATCACATTGGTAGAGTCAGGAAATAACACCAAAACAATTTTAGCATCAAGTTTTTTTTTTCTTAAAGAAATGTCTCATCAAAGCCAGTAATGTAGATTAAGACTAAAGATCAGACCCAAAATTTTGTTTAGCCTAATCTTGATCTACACAAGCTACAAAAGCAACAAAATGTTGAGAGATGATTAGGGAGTTAAATCTTTCTTGAACTTTTTATTTTATGCACCTCCTTTTTTCATAACATTTTCAAAATGTACCTTAGAACTGCAGACATTTGAAAGTCATTCCTTTCACTGCGAAGGCAATTGTTTAACCCTGTACCACACAATCCTGACTTTTAACACCCCTGGTAACTAGCATTTTTTCCTTTTTCCACAATGTTTTCTATCCTTTCCAATTAAAATTCAATTTGATTCACATTTATTTTGTTGTCTGCAAGTGTTTTCAATTTGGACTAGTCCAAAATTTTGTCGTTTGGAAAATTATAACTTAACAGTCTCGTCCCTGTATATATAAACAATGTAAAAGGGCTTACAAATTATAAAGCCTGTTGCTTTTTTTATTTATTTATTGGTAATCCATTTTATTAAATACATTAATTTGCTGTTGCATTGCCTTGAACTTGGCAGCAAGGAATTTTTAAGTAAAGAGTTTAAGGACCTATTTTTTCTGCTGATTACACAATACATGTGAAGGGACTGTGGTGTTTTAGAAGCAGTCAGTACTAAAAGCAAAATGCACTATCTGATAGTGCAAAGCTGGCATAATACTGGCTTATTGTTGAGCTTTTTTGTGTAGAATGGAGGTCAGCCTGTAACCAGGTACAAATTTCTTGGAGCAGAACAGTTGTGTGTACCTTGTGCAGTACATCTCCCTCTGTTTTAACTCTTTACCAAATGACAAAATTTTAGACTGGGGCAAAGTGCAAGCACTTGAAGAGGACAAAATAAACGTAAGTCAAAAATTGAATTTGGTTACCAGCATTTTCTCCTTTTTCCCAACAAAGTTTTCTCTAGGCTTCTTTATAAGGGTTGTTAAAAGTCTGGATTGTGTGGCAAAGTGTTGTCATTAATTCCAAATGCAAATTCTTGTGCAAACGTTTGTGTACTGCAAAAGGCATGAAATCTCTCTTGACAGATGGCTAGTTAAATACTTATGGTCATACTAATTTACTCTTCCAAAGTCCATGGTAAGATGACAGTTTTAAAAGTTTGAACAGATGGTGCAGATAGATATCAGACTACATTCAGAACATGAAATCTGTTCCTTGATCTATGTCGTCTGCTGCTCAAATAGTAATTACATGTATGACCAAGCTAGTGTTCTTTTGTCGAGTTCTTCTTTCAGGCCATAACCCATTACCACACAATCCGTACTTTTGAAGCCCTGAGAAAGAAGCCTTTTGAAAACACTGTGGGAAAAGGAGAAAATGCTGGTCAGCATTTTTATCCTTTTCCCACAGTGTTTTCTACCCTTCCCAGAACATATTTCAATTTTTCAGTAATCTTTATTTTGTTGTCTGCAAATCCTTTCAATATTTGGACCAGTCTAAAATTTTCTCGTGTGGTAAAGAGTTAAAAGGTAAGAAAATATTAATAACATGAGCCATGCTCTGTGGAAAATGGGCTTTACATCAGCAAAAAGTATCAACCATTATCAGTTTGCTCAATCCATGAAGGCTGACATGGGTCGAAATCTTTTAGTCAATTTTTTACATGCAGAAAGACCAGTCTATACCTCCTGATTCAGTCTGTTGTTGGACAAAATGGATTTTATAGATTAACCCATTACCACACAATCCCTACTTCTGAGAAAGAAGCCAGTAGAAAACATTGTGGAAAAAGGAGAAAATGCTGGTAACCAGCATTTTCTCCTTTTCCCACAATGTTTTCTACCCTTCACAAAACACCACACAATCCCTACTTTTGACAATTCTCAGAAAGAAGCCTGTAGAAAACATCGTGGAAAAAGGAGAAACCAGCATTTTCTCCTTTTCCCACAATGTTTTCAACCCTTCACAAAACATATTTCAAAGTTTTAGTCACTTTTCTTTTGTCATCTGCAAATGTGATTTGGACAAGCCTAAGGTATTGTCGTTTGATAATGAGTTAATATTTATGTGAAGACGTGCTTGGTGTAATGCATAAAGAGATACATCGACCCATTACCACATGACAAAATTTTAGACATGCCCAAATTGAAAGTATTTGCAGAGGACAATTTCACTGTGGTTTAATAATACTTTTCTTTGTTTGATGGGATAGAAAACATTATGAGAAAAAGAGAAAATGCTGGTCACCAGTTTTTTCTCCTTTTTCCACAATGTTTTCAAACGGCTTCTTCTTCAGGGTCTTTAACTCTACCACACAATCCCGACTTTTAAAGACCCTGAAAGTGAAGCCTTTTGAAAACATTGTGGGAAAAGGAGAAAATGCTGGTAATCAGCATTTTCTCCTTTTCCCACAATGTTTTCTTCCCCTCTCAGAGCAAATTTAATTTTTTCAATCACTTCTATTTTGTCGTCTGCAAGTGGTTTCAATTTGGACCAGTCTAAAATTTTGTTGTTTGGTAAAGAGTTAAAAGTTGACATTGATTGGTAAAGTGTTAAGCCCCCTTTTGCCAGAGCATTGCTCATAATTATGTATTTTATTATCGAAAACGACCAAAACTGTGCAGGTAACTCTTTACTACATTACAAAAGTTTAGACTTGTCCAAGTTGTACGCATTTATAGACAAAACTTAAGTCAGAGCTCCAGATAGAGGGAGTGATTTTGATTTCAAAATTGAAAAATATTAATCATTTTTCCACCAAACCCTATGTTATGGGTATTCATTAGAATAGTCTTATCGAGACGATTCTAATGAGTACCCACAACATAGGGTTTGGAAGAGAAATAACGGATTTAAAGAGCCATCACTCCCTCTTATCTGGAGCTCTGTTAAGTGTAGTTCAAACATTGGAATTTGTTGTTAAAAAGACAGTAAACATTTTGGGAAAAGGAGAAAATGCTGTTTATTGTGTGGAAGAAGGCTAACCCGAAACTTTTATTCAGCCGTTCTCCACAGGGTCGTTAAAACTACAGTTTTTACTCCCTTCTATAAAATGGATTTAATTAAATTTGTAGGATTTACCTGAATTATTTTTGACAGGCTTTTCCCCAAAAAATGTTCATGATTTTGGCTTTCCCCTTTCTTTCAAAATGATAATTTCTTGAAGATAAGGACACAAAAAACCCTTTAACCCATTTCCACACAATCACTACTTTTGACGCCCCTGAGAAAGAAGACTTTTGAAAACACTGGGAAAAGGAGAAAATGCTAGTAACCAGCATTTTCTCCTTTTCCCACAATGTTTTCTACCCTTCACAAAAAAAAATTCAAATTTTCATTCACTTTTATTTTGTCATCTGCAAATGCTTTCAATTTGGACCAGTCTAAAATATTGTCATTTGGTAATGGGTTAACTCGTTACCAAAAGACAAAACTTAAGGTTTGTCCGATTCGAAAGCATTGCAGACGACAAAATAAAAGTGACTGAAAATTTGAAATTTGTCTTGCGGAGGATAGAAAACATTGTGGGAAAAGGAGAAAATGCTGGTTAAAAGCATTTTCTCCTTTTCCAACAATGTTTTCTAAAGGCTTCTATCTCAGGGTTGTCAAAAGTACGGATTGAGTGGAAATGGGTTAATGATAAAAGGCATATTATGGTGCACTTCCACCAGTTGGACTTGTTGGTTATGGTTGTAACATGACCAGCAAGGGAGTTCTAGGGTCAGTTTATTTTTAAAAATGCTGGTTTATTCTCACTCCCTGGGAATAAATCTGCATGACAAAGTGGCTGTGCTGTGTTAGATATATGTCAAGCTCACAGAAATCATTTGGTTAGTATTTTGAATAAATTGGATATGTCTGGTATACTTGAAGGACATTAAACCTTCACTACACAATCCCAACTTTTAACGGCACACAGGAAAAAGCCTTTCGAAAACATTATGGGAAAAGGAGAAAATACTGATATTCAGCATTTTCTCCTTTCCGACAATGTTTTTTACCCTACTGAATGTGCTTTCCTGAATTGAGTCACATTTAAGTTGCAAAATTGATTTTCTCAGTTTGGATGAGTCTACATTTTTTTAATGTGGTATACAGTTCATTGAAGTTTTGTTTTTTAAAACCCTGTAATTAGTCATTAAACTCTGTTGCTTGAGGTGTAGCATTAGAATTGTCAGTGTAAAGAGGGTATTTCTTTCAGCACCACAAAAAAGTTTTCTCCTGTTTTTTTGCGTTACAGGCTGAAGGTGAAGATCCAAGATCAGATTGTATGCACTGTACAGCCTGATCTTGATCTAAGCATTTCCAGAAAGTGCATTTTTGTGCCTATAAGATATAAATCTTAATGGGTTTCAGCTTGATCTTTATCTGCAAAAGGTGCCTGTCAGCACCTTGAAGTTCACTTAAATTTTGATTTACTAGTTTATCAAAGCAGTGATAGAATGCCTCTGATATCAATACATTCAAAAACAGCTTTTGCAGGTAAAAGAAACCAATTAGTTATCATTATTTTGTTTATATTGCTCATGTAAACCAGTAAAAAAAAGATATAAAAATAAGGAAAAAATTAATTGCATTCATACATCCAGGATTTGCAGTGGTACCAGTGAATTGCACATTGAAAATTCACATGAAATTTAAAAGCTAGGGTTGAAAACCTCTGTCTACCTCACTGTTTAGGGACTAGGTCTATTGAGTAAATGACCTAAAATATGACATAGACTTACCCACCTCATAGACCTATTTGAAAATGAAAAAGGTCAACTGATAACAAAGGTAGGTTATTCAATTTAATTTGTGCACATCATTTATTACAATAATATAAAATTCAAAGTGACCTTTTACCTGGCGGTCCTGTACGCACTGAAGAAAATTCATACTGCGAGGATGACTGTCGTGTACTCAATGAAGGAAAACTTGTTGGGTGCCTGACGATTGTGTCCGGACTGATGAAATATCGTCTTGGGGACACGACTTACGTGCATGCTATTTCCGATTTCTACATTTAGTACACGATGCGGTTGTGTCCGCACTGAAGAATCGGACTCTTGTGTACACTGTGTAAATGGGTTTGGCCAAAACACGGAATGGCATGTGAACCGACATGGCGTAGACGGTCTCAGTGGAGCACACGGCAATAGTCATTTATACAGGGTGTCACAAAACGAATGCACAGCATAGCCAGCATCCTCTTTTATACGCCCGAAGGATGGTGTAAGGCCTATGTTATACACTTGGTTGTCCGTCGGTCAGCAATTTCTTGTGTGCGCAACTCTTACTACGGTTTCCAGCAGAACTAGATTGATTTGAAACTTGCCACAATGAATCTCCATGATGTCTAAGTGCGCATGTGACTCTCAAAATTTGGATAGCTGTTTGCGTTCTAAAATTATCTGCCCTTAATTTCTGACATAGCCAACTTTTTACTTTGAATTTTTGTTCAGGCCGTAACTTCCAAACTATTAACGGTATCAACTAGAAACTACATACACTGATAGAACAAATTATGGAAAAGTGTGGTGCATATGAAACATGGCCATCTTGCATTCTTCAGTTGTGGATGGTTGTAAAATGAGTTTTCTCTCCTAACGCTCATGCTCGAATGTGGCATATTTACTAGACCGTCGTGTATGCACCCATTAAAGAAAGAATCTCAGAAGAAATATTCAATTCAAGAATGCAATTTAGTTTTAACTTGTATGGAAGGGGTGGGAGGGGCGGGTTTTGTGTATGACTTCACCGTAGCAAAGTCAAAATGACACAGATTGCGTTTTTATGTAATTAACAAATTGATAACCATGCCTAAAAGGATTATGACGGCATGTGATCTTGAAGACATTTGATCAGCAACGCGGTGGACCTTTTAAAGCCGGAGAACAATTTTGGACGGCATTTATCCATTAAAAGAAAAACATTGGAAGGTGAAAGAGAGGTAAACCCAAGATCAAATCGGCATCATGTGCTGTTGCATCTTTCTCTGAATGAATATTGTTTTAAGACCCGTCAACAACTTAGGTCATATTGGGCGCACTTACTTAGTAAACAATAATGTGAGGTGAAAATAACATACATGACGAACAACACAAGACAAACATGAGGAATGGATGAAACACAAAATGATGCCCCTTTTGTCGCCTTTTACGACATGCATGCAGTCACTTTTGTTCCCGCCAGATGAAATGGCAGATGTGATGATCGTGGGACTGCAGTGGTTTATTTTTATACCACCGATTAAACCACACGGGTTCCAACAGGCCAATTGATTCCCATTCCAAACCCTATTTACATCAAGAAAAAAGTATAGGATTTAGAATAAGAACTACCCAGCCTGCTGCAATCCTACGAATTAAGATGCATCTTTCTCTACATTAGGTGATCAGCTTTGTGACAAAAAAGGAGATTCAGCTCTAAATGATTACTTTCAGATTTCATACATTTGATAAATCAGCAAGAAAGTTTATTCTGAACCCTAAACATAAATTGAATATAAATTGAAAAAATCAAGGCCAAAAAACCCCAATGAAAATGGAATTGAAATAGATTATAGCTATACATGTCTTGAAACACGTAAAAAGGATCATTCGAACATTGGAATAAAGTGTCGACTCGGATCAGCCTGCGCAGTCCTTGCATCCTAATCCTATATGACACTTTCAGTTTTAACTCTTTCCCAGACAACAAAAATTTTCCTTTTCCCACAATGTTTTCTACTCTATCATAGACAGAAATCATCTTTTCAGCAAGAGTTGAATTGTCGTCTGCAAATGCTTTCCATTTGGTCTAGTCCAAAAGTTTGTCGTTTTGGAAAGGGTTAATCCTTTTTTTTTTTCCAAATTTCAATTAGAGGCAATACTAAAGAAAACTGAAGGTGTGGATTCAAGTTCAGCCTGCGGTACCTGTTCTGTGAAATCTTGCTCATTGCCTATGCACGGGTGGTAAACGGGGCAACTAGCTCCAAAAAGAGTCAATAGTATTTTGTTGCCTCGTAACATACGGGTATTTGCGTGCTAGTTGCATAGACAGAAAATTTGTCAACAAAGGTAGGTGTCGAATACTTTAATTTTTATTCATTTCTTTAGCGGAGACCTTTTGAAAAATCCGGCAATGCAGTGTGATATAGAAATTACTAAACTTTATTCACCGCTAGCATATGTCATATAAGTGTGCAGCGCTTACATAAAATCTTGGCCAAACTTTCGAACATCGAGCGGTAGAACTGTAAATCGGAGTTATGAAACCACGGATTTCCTCATTGAACGTCCAATACATAGCCACTACAATACCTGATGCACTTTCCCATTAATTTCAAGCTCAGGGAATTACGAAATAACAAAAATTGAAAATTTTAGAAGTCGTGTATGCAGAATAATAGCTGAATTTGTGTGCGGGCTAGTTGCCTAGCCCGGGGGGTAGTTGAATAGACAAGGCGGTAGCTAACCTATTTGCCCCAAATCAGCACTGTACAGGGTAATTCAACAAGTAATTTTACATATCTAGGATTCTGAACATATTTTGAAACACACGATTTATATATTCTTTTCATTCCAGAATTTTGAGCTTAGTAATAAAATTTGTAATATGCAAGTACTTTTCACACTTTCTAAAATTTGGCATTTGTAATTGGATGCCTATATGCTATACGTGAAATAGGAATAGCTGCTAACTCGTGACCTGAAAGGTGTCGAGGGTCGCGGGTTCGAGTCCCGGCCGCGCCGCTGGTCATGTGGGTATGTCCATGGAGAAGGCATTCAGGGTCCCAGCGTAGCACTGTTGATACCCAGAAAGCAAACGAGTTAGTGAACTTCGCTGTGATATAACTGAAAGATTCTTTGAAACGACATAAAACCCCATTCAAATATGGTGGAGGAAGCTTTTTCTGCAGCTATCACATGTTACTTTCTTGGTGCTGTGATGCTGCCTCATGTGATCTGAAACTCTTTTTCTCATGGCTACTTGCTTTCCACAGCAGACGCATTCATATTTGCAAACACCCAAATGTAAATAATCCACATGACTTTTTAGTCGCCGCGCAGAAGCGCGCGACTATATTTTTAATAGTTTTTCGAGTTAGGACATGGATAGTGGGAATTTCATTTTTATAGGGGTGTTAGGTTAACAAGGAATCTTTCTAACGATACTTCGCCTTAAACTGGCTTTTTAATTCATTCTTAAACTACGAAATTGCAATACGATACTATTTTTGTTCTATTAATACAGTAAAACTCCTCTATTAAGACCACTCACGGTACTTTTAAAATTTGGTCTTATTAGTGGGGTGGTCTGATTTCCGGGTTTCACACACCTACATTTTGATATAAACCCAGGCTCTGAGTAGACTTGTGCAGGGCTAAATGACGCCAGTAGTAAATGCATTTGACGTAGGGAAGTATACAAATGAAAATGACAACAACATTTTCATGTTCACTGAAAAGTATTATTTTTCCTTAAATTTATGCAATAAATCCACCTGTAAAAGCATGTCAATTCATAATTGCCTATTTAGAACAATCAAAACCAGGTATGTACATTAACTAAATGCATCTGAAGACTATTTAAGGATCTTATGTTAGTTCTGATAGAATTTATGCTTTTTCACTTCGTTTAGCCTAAAAACTCATACTCCAACTGCCAAATTTCATTCTAAAACAAAGATTTTCAAATACGGGCCGATCTTTCAACCATTAACGTATACGGACTCCCCAACCCTCTATTTTTTCATCCGAGTTGAAAATTCGAACAGGCCTGCTAATCATCGCTCTTACTGTCTTCGTGTTCACTTGTTAACAATCGCATATTCGTTACGGTATAATTACAGTATGTAAAGTTCCAAATCCCAAATGATAATCCCATCTCGATCACCGCTAAACCCAAATTTCGTAAATTACATCAGTCAGCTATAAACAATAAACCTGGTCACCCGGATGTAGACATGTTTGTTATCCGGGTCAGAGACGTGTGATAAACGCTTGATTGCCGTGTGAAAGCCCAATCGATGGTTTAAACATATCCATTCACAGGTCATTTGATTATGTTACGTAACATCCTGATTAATTAACACAATCACGTTACAATCAATTGTCAGTGGACAAACAACAGTCCGATAATTGATTATCATTTCCATCGGACCCAAGAATATTCGTACATGTGGCACAGTCTATGGTTCGCGATTACGGACGCGTGAAAATTAGCTGCTTGTAAAGATGTTATGGAAATCGAGCGGTCGTTTCTCGGGGTGAAAATCCACAGGTAAATTCATATTGGTACTGAAAACGGTGGTCGTAATTTCGGAATAGCGGGTTTTCGTATTTCCGGGGTTATGATCATTGATCTTGAAGAAGGAAAAATTCCGTTTTGGCAAAAATCGTTCTTAATAGCGGGTTGCTCGTACTGTCGGGGTGGTCGGGAGGAGAGGTTTTACTGTACTTACAACATTAAAAAAACACCTAATTATTTCTTTTATTGTCGTTATTCGTGAGAAATGGACTCGTCCACATAAATGCCTTGTTTCAATTGGTCAAGGCTGTACAGGTTTCCAGTCATTTCGTACCTTGTTAATTTCGTACCTAGGTCATTTCGTACGATTTTGGTCATTTCGTACAGGTCTACTTATACTTTCAATTTTGGTCATTTCGAACCCAGTTGGTCGTTTCGTACAACCTTCGTACACAGGTTTAATAATCATTTTGATTATTTTGTAGATAGTTTTTCCTACTATTTGTGTGTTTTTTGTTGAATGACCACTGCTAAAATTGTGCATTGCTGAAATTGTGCTAGATTCCGCCGAAGAACGGGTATGATGGTTATGATTGTATCTGACCATTATTCATCTGGTTACTTATTTCTAAGTTTAGTTTTTACGACAAAGATAGTTTAGAACTCCTTTGTTTATTTCTCGACAAGCTCTGCATAAATTTAATTTGTGGAAAAAATCTGGAGAGAGGCCACTTTTTCGCTGTGTTGTTCATAATGATAAAGCGCGATGCAAAACCATGATTCTTTATGAACACTGTTCACCAAACACTATAGTCTTAGACTTGTTTAAATTGAAAGCATGCCTTGCAAACTTACGCCCTCTTGAATCATACTTTCCTAGGACAGCAACATTTTAGTAACTTAGCCCTGCTTTCACCACTTTCCCAAACAAACACGGGTTATCACATGTGTGCTATCAAATTCTTTTGTCAAAACATGTTGGATAGGGAGAAATTGCTCGTTATAAGCAATTTCTTCTTTATTAAATACTTTTTCCCTACTACTAGCGAATTTTCCACCATTTTTGCAGCTTTTTAAATTGTCATCTGCCAACTCTTTGAATTTGGAAGAGTCTGATATTTGTCGTTTGGAAAAGAGCTAAGAGAGCGCTGTGCTAGGGTATTAGATACTGTAACAGAAGACAAGTTTTGATATAGGTTACTATTCACATAATTTCATAATGTGTTAAAAAATCTGATGATGAAAACTGACATTTACTTACTTGCCCTGGCTTTCTTGAAGCATTAAACAAATTTTTTTGCGGCGACTTTGATGCTTTGCATCAACTTTTTCTTGTTAATATTGTTTTCGTGCTGAAATCTTGTGGCGTATCTTAGATACTGTTGATGATGGATCCTGGTGAGCATTTTTCGAGTGTTCTTTTAGTCTTGATTTGGCTGAGTAGCTCTTTGGACACTCTGAACATGTGTACCGTGAAGAATTTGGAATTTTTTAACATCTTTGCTAGTTTCTGAAAAGATGTCAAATTTCACAACTTAAAGTACTTTAAGGGGATGTATCAGTTACATGCATGATCAGGATGCCACCCATCCCCTGCAGTTTTTCATTAGAACAACAGGCTCTCGGTTTCCGATCTTTTAACAAATTGCCAATTCTTAGGACTGGATATAAAGTAGCAGCTTTTTTTTTTTTTTTTTTTCAGTTTACACTGTCGTCATGTTTGGGCTGTGCCAATTTATAATAAGGGTACCAAAGATGTCGGAAACCTTAATAGAAATGAACGCAGCCCAAACGTGATGTCAGTATAAAATTCCATTGCTAGAAAAAATGGCAGCTGTGGAACTGTGTTTATTTTGTTCATCTCAGTATTTGTGAGTTGTTCAAACATCGGGAAACCGAGTGTCTGTGTCTCGGACACGCTCACTTGAAAATATTTTATAAAGTATTATTTAGTCATCCGATGACCAAATGACAGTATATATAAATATAAGCACTGGCAGACAACAAATATTTCTTAGCTCAACCTGAATAAAAAGCTGGCTCCTTGTCTATTCAACTACCCCCCGAGCTAGGCAACTAGCCCGCAGACAAATTCAGCTAATATTCTACATACACGACTTCTAAAATTTTCATTTTTTGTTATTTCATATTCCCTGGGCTTGAAATTAATAGGGAAAGTGCATCAGGTATTGTAGTGGCTATGTATTTAACGTTCAATGAGAAGATCCGTGGTTTCATAACTCCGATTTACAGTTCTACCGCTCGATGTTCGAAAGTTTGGCCAAGATTTTATGTAAGCGCTGCACACTTATATGACATATGCTAGCGGTGAATAAAGTTTAGTCATTTCTATATCGCACTGCATTGCCGGATTTTTCAAAAGGTCTCCGCTAAGGAAATGAATAGAAATTAAAGTATTCGACACCTACCTTTGTTGACAAATTTTCTATCTATGCAACTAGCACGCAAATACCCGTATGTTACGAGGCAACAAAATACTATTGACTCTTTTTGGAGCTAGTTGCCCCGTTTACCACCCGTGCTATGGCAAACATCCATGCTTTTGCCTGTCACACTGAGAGGGCTGATCGTAAAAGTACCATGTTGCTGTAAAAGTGGACAATGGAATGCACCAAGGTCATTCAAAACTTTCTGCATTTTGTAAATTTTCTGGATGTCAATGAACATTCTAACTGATGATTCAGTCCATTTTTCGACAAAATGGATTTTATGGATCCATAATTATTTGATTACTTGCCTGGTATAATTCATCACAGAGATAGATGCATGAAATCATTTATTGCCAGTGCGAGGCTAATTTGCCAAGACCCACAATTAACCTTTTACTGCACAATCACAACTCTTTACCATTCAATCCCGACTTTTAACAACCCTAAGAAAGACATTTTTTGAAAACATTGTGGGAAAAGGAGAAAATGCTGGTTACCAGCATTTACTCCTTTTTCCACTATGTTTTCTAACCTTCTCAAATCAAACTTCAATTTTTGATTCACATTCAATTTGTCATCTGCAAAATTAATGCTTTCAATTTGGACCGGTCTAAAATTTCGTTGTTTGGTAAAGAGTTACAGAATTAACTACCGTGAGAAAGAAACCTTTTGAAAACCATTGCAGGAAAAGGAGAAAATGCTGTTGACCAGCATTTTCTCCCTTTCCAACTATATTTTCTACTCTTCTAAAGTCTAATTTCAATTTTTGAGTCACATTCTTTTTGTTGTCTGCAAATGCTTTCAATCTAGACAAGTCTAAAATTTTGTCATTTGGTAAAGAGTTAACTCTTTACCAAATGACAAGACTTAAGGCTTGTCCAAATTAAAAGCATTTGCCTAAGACAATTTCAGTGTGACTAAAATTTTCAAGATTGTTCTGGAAGCGGTAGAAAACATCATGGGAAAAGGAGAAAAATGCTGGTTACCAGCATTTTCTCCTTTTCCCACATTGTTTTCAGAATGCTTCCTTTTCAGAATTGTCAAAAGTCAGGATTGTGTGGTAAAGAGTTAACTGGCAGTAAAAGAAGGCGAGTACTTTTGTAAAAGTAAGCAGTTAACTAATTACTTTTTTTTCTACATGATGCAGGCATGGAACTTGGATGGAATCTGCTGGCGACAAAATCTGTGAGAATTCCACCGAGACAGAAACGGCAGGAAGTCCAGAGAATGACAAATGCATAAGGTATAGAAAAAAAATATCTGTGTTTAGGGTTTCCCTACCCATCTTGAAAATACTGCCGTCCCTAAATTTTTTTTTTTTTCAGCATGATTCAAAAAACATCATCTATGGAGTGTGGTTTCTCTATTATGTTCCATGAAGAAAGTTTTTGGAAAAAGAAAAATAAATCCCAACCTACCCTACCTACAGTATCTCCTACTGAAACCCTAAACACAGATATTTAATTTTAGGCCTAAGCAGGCAGTACCCGTAGTCCAGAAGCAGCAACTGTATGTACAAGCACTTGTTAAAATACAGAATTCATTCCTCGATGGCTTGGTGGCTGTAATTTCAGGTTTATTAATGAAACCTTCTGCATTTAGCACAACTGTGTTGACTAGACCTTTTACCATACTATCATGAGTTTTAACGACCATGAGATAGAAGCCTTTTGAAAACATTGCGACTTGTCCAAATTCAAGGCAATTGCAGATGACAAAAAAAAGGTAACTGGGAAAATGAAATTTGTTTTAGGAAAGGTAGAAAACATTGTGGGAAATAGAGAAAATGCTGGTTACCTGCATTTTCTCCTTTTCCATTAATGTTTTTAGAAGGTTTCCTTCCCAGGGTCGTTCGAAGTCATGATCGTATGGTAAAGAGTTACACTGTACCAGTAAAATACTTGGACCTCTAGTTCAGGGATAGGGTTAACCCATTACCACACAATCCCTACTTTTGACGCCCCTGAGAAAGAAGCCTTTTGAAAACACTGTGGGAAAAGGGGAAAATGCTGGTAACCAGCATTTTCTCCTTTTCCCACAGTGTTTTCTACCCTTCCCAGAACAAATTTCAATTTTTCAGTCACCTTTATTTTGTCGTCTGCAAATGCTTTCAATTTGGACCAGTCTAAAATTGTCTCGTGTGGTAAAGAGTTAATACATACCAGCAAATAGAATTTTGCATAATGATTTTTTAAGAGTCAAAAATTAAGATCTTAAAGAGCAGGTCCTGAAAGCTTTTGTGGAGAGTGGATAAATGTTTGAATGCATAGAACATGCAGTCCAATCTTGGATCTACACTGTCCTCTGAAAAGTCAAATACTCTAGAACTAAATAACCTTAACTCTGTACCAAACAATCCCTGATTTTTACGACACAGAGGAAGAAGCCTTCTGAAAACATTGTGGGGAAAGGAGAAAATACTGGTAACCAGCATTTTCTCCCTTTGCCACAATGTTTTCTACCCTACCCAACACAAATTTCAAGTCTTTTGTCACATTAATATTGTCATCTGCAAATGCTTTTAATTTAGACGGGGTTAAAATTTTGTCATTTGGTAAAAGAGTTGCATAACGAAAGTTGCATGTTTTTCTTATTTAACCCATTACCACTCAATCCCTACTTTTGACACCCCTGAGAAAGAAGCCTTTTGAAAACACTGTAGGAAAAGGAGAAAATGCTGGTAACCAGCATTTTCTCCTTTTCCCACAGTGTTTTCTACCCTTCCCAGAACAAATTTCAATTTTTCAGTCACCTTTATTATGTCGTCTGCAAATGCTTTCAATTTGAACCAGTCTAAAAGTTTGTCGTTTGGTAATGAGTTAAAAGGAACCTTATTTCATCAGTTCATCTCTGTAGGGGTTAACTCTTTATCACATCAAGTAAAACATAGACCTGTCTGAACTGAAAGCATTGCAGACAACAACTGTCAGGTGGGTCAAATGATGGAGCTTGTCCTTGATGGGGTGGATGATATTGTGAAAAAAGGAGAAATTGCTGATTACCACCATTTTCCCCTTTTTCCACACTTTTTTTCACAGGGATCATTCTTTAGGGTGGTTAAAACTCAAGATTATGTGGTAAAGAGTTGAGGACAGCAATTTTTTTTTATATGATCCAGGAGCTGTTTACAAACTGTAGCATTTAGTAAGTGCAGTTGACCCATTACCTCACAATCTCACTTTTGCCGACCCTGAGAGAGACCCTTTAGAAAACATTGTGGGAAAAGGAGAAAATGCTGGTAACCAGCATTTTCTCCTTTTCCCACAATGTTTTCTACTCTTCACAAAACCAATTTCAAATTTTCAGTCAGTTTTACTCTATCGTCTGCAAATGCTTTCAATCTGGACAAGGCTAAAATATTGTCTTTTGGTAAAGAGTTAAAACATGAAATGTAATACTCTCTTCACCTCCAAATTACCCAAATCATGAGCCCATCACCAATAAACTTACATGCTTTATGTGACTTGGAGGGTTGGAAGAAATTAATTTAATAAATAGGGGTTGATCATAACAGTCAAAAGAGGAATGAATTCTGCATCTATAGGATATACTACAAATGCTGAATCACAAATTTAGTAAATGTTGGTTATGAGCATTTTTTTCATTTTTCCACATTGTTCTTAAAATCCTTTTTTCTAGGGTCATTAAAACACAGAATCATTTGATAAAGGTTTAATCAATTGACTAAAATTAGAGATACTTAGAGTGCCAAATAGACCCAATAGACACATTTGGTCTACAAATGAGACCAAAATGTAATTCGATGGTTGCTTTTATGTATAGTGATTAAGCCTAGAGAACAGTGTAGATCAGAGATCAGGTTGCATCTTTTCTGCAGTCTAATCTAGATCTGCACTGGCTGCAAAAGCGAGTGTAGGACAAAACCCCCCTAGGACAAAACCCCCCTAGGACAAAACCCCCCTGGACAAAACCCCCCTAGGACAAAACCCCCCTAGGATAAAACCCTCCTAGGACAAAACCCCCATCATATATAAAAAGCATATAAACAGCTCATATTTTTTCATGCTTTCCATATTTTTTGCCTTTTTACTTTATTTCTTTAACAGGTTTAGACAAAATGGAATAAAATTTCATTGTACTTGCAATAGGAAAACTGAACTTTTAACTTGGTATTTGGGTGGACAGAGGACAAAATTTTGTAACACCAAATATTGAGAGTAGTTGCATAAGAAACTAGAAAATGGATGAGATTTGAAAAAGTACATAGTGTAGGATAGAAATCAGTGTGGGAAAAGAAGAAATTGCTGCTTATGACAAGCATTTTTTTTCTTTTCTCATACCACTTTCCAAAAGGGGGTCAACAATATGCACGGCTAGTGACGTGGAAAAGAAAACACACCGAATGTTACCATGTAACCATATAATGTATTAGAGCCTGTGCGTGGCGTTTCTAATTGTTATACATATGTGTAAAAGTGAAGACTCAGATCAGCCTGGGCATGCGCAGTCTGACCAAAGTCATCACTATGCGCTCTGTAGATAGGTAGTGACTCAAAGTCTTTTGAGACGATCACAAAATATTCTAAATGCACAGTCATAAAGAAAAAAAAAATTGAAGAAAAAAAATTTTTTTTAAAAACACATTTCTGGTCATAAAGAAAAAAATTTTTTTTTTTTAAAAACACATTTTTGGTCATAAACACAATTTTAAGAAAAAAAAACTTAAAAAATCAAATTAACTTATACGGATTAATTATTTTTTACAACCAGGGGGGTTTTGTCCACTTTTCACTTAAGGGTGTGGGGGTTTTGTCCATGGGGGTTTTGTCCAGGGGGGTTTTGTCCTAGGGGGGTTTTGTCCGTACCCCGCAAAAGCAACCATAGCTGTGAAAGGCTCTTTTAAACTGTTACCAGTCCTGACTTTTAATGACGCTTAGGCAGAAGAGTTGTGAAAACATTGTGGGAAAAGGAAAAAAATGCTGGTTACCAGCATATTCTCCTTTTTCCACAATTTTCTACCCTGAAACATTTAAAATAATAAAATTACTTAGTTCTATTCATGTATGGGTAATTAAACTAGTATTCTGTTCTACCTTCTACTTGACCTGTCTGTTCAGTCTGTGGTATACTGTGGATTCATATAATTTCGTTGGTATGAAATTTTGTAGATTTTTCAAATTCGGCATTTTCGTTGGACCGTAAATTCGTTGATTTTCCATTTCCAAAAGAAAAAATTTCGGTGAAAAAAAATCTAAACTGTCCATAAATAAAGTGTGTTAAAGAAAAAAAGATAACATAAGACGGGACTCGATCGATGACAAGTATACATGTATCATATCAGGTGTAAAGGGTGTAAAGTTTATGACACTTATCTGATAATCTGATTGCCGGTCTCAAGTCTATCAATTAAGACATGCGTAATTATTTACAATTTACACGGTTATTATTTAATCCTGTAGTCACAGTTCACAGTCAAATTTTAAGCAGTAAAAGATACGACGACGTTTTCAGAATCGTCTGCTTTGAAACTGCTGACTTCCGAAGCTACCCTTCCCATGTCTGGGTCACTTAGGAAAACAAGACTGCTTACCACATATTCACCGATATATTGTGACAGAAGGAAAGAGATTTTTTGTTTAGAGATTGATTCATTTATCATTACTGAAATGATACATTTTACCTTGTTGTCCAAAAGTGTGTCCGAAATAATAAATGTAAACTCCGACAAATTTGCATCTATATCTATTAGAACAAGCATGAAGGGTCAAAACTGTAGGAGACCTAAGTTTCGGATTCCATTCAATCTTGCGCGACTTCCAAAAGTTGCTTTCTAATACAAGCTAAGTCGTTGTTCAACTGGATGGGATAGATCCACGATCAGACTGCAAGTTCTGTTTAGTCTGACACCGTCCAACAGCACGTTGAAATACGCCATCTTGTCATCACCAAATTCAATATTAGAACGACCCAAATATAAAACAAGCCGTCTGTCAACATGATTGTATGCCAGTCGCAGGTACACACGCGTTTGCAGTAAAATTTTGATTTGGGGTAGATCTATGATGTAATGTGTAGGTCATTCGAGCAACAGGGTTGTAAAACAAATGTTTGTTGTACTAGTGTACGACTGTTTTACCCCACAAAATCTATGGTCACATTGCGTTTAGAAATGGCTGTTTCAAAAACACCTGGGCAGTCGTGTCACATGTTTTGTGTAGTCAGCACAAATTGGTATGGCTGTTTGCAAAAAAAAAACCCTTGCAGCCGAAATGCAACAGTAAAAGATAAACATGGATAACTTGACTCGATGCATGTAGGTAATTTTTCAACATTGTTTATGCCGTCGTCGCCGGGATAACAGAAAAGAAATGAAGTTAAGGCAATGGAAAAATCACTTTTTTTACTCGGTAATTGTTAAAGAGGCAATAATACTCATTTTAAGCCAGTTTTAACTCATTTTGTTTTTATTTTATCAAAATAAAGTCATTCTTATATATCTTTGCCAAATATTGCGCCTGACGGTTGCAAGGTTGCTTAGATAACGCCTGATAGAAAATGCATTTCGCGGACTTGCGGCCTTCATTGTAAACACTGATCGTTTCCAGATTTTGAGTCGAAGATTTTCGATATCCGTTATACACTCGGGTAGATTCGTATGATGATCATGCATTCTGTAACGTTACTATATTTGACCTTGGCCTTGATGCAGTAAATAAAGGAAAATGGATGTTTTTCCGTTGCAGCCTATATCTTTGGACAGAGATCGAGGCCTATATGTAAGTTACACCGTATCCGACTCTAGGCGGAAACCAACGACAAATTTCCGTGAGTCACCACCATTGTTTACAGCTTCGATTGTCAGCCAGTTTTCTTCTGGCAAATTTTCGGTTTTTCACACAAACCCCCATGTTTCTTTTTTCATTTACACGATATATGTCAGTAATTTATCCTTGTGTACACAAAGGACAGATTTCTGTACCATTCTATTTTTCTTTTCAAAATTAACAGTGTTTCTGCTCACCGGCTGTAGATGGGCATCTTTAAGTCGCAAAGAAATCTTTATAGGAACAAATAATCTAAGGTGTAAATAACTTTCTGTTCGATAGTGTGTACATTTTAACGTTGGCGTCGTCACGTTCTGTATTGATCAATGAAGCCGAACCAAACTTAGTTGAAGATGGCAAAGGACCTATCTTTCGTCAGGAACTTGAATTCGTGGACTTACCTACCCACGAAATCAACGAAAATTAGTACTCAACGAATATTAATGGTTTCACAGTATCTGTAGTGTTGTTACATTTCAGTTCTCTTGTTATTTTTCAGTTCTCTTGTTAATTTTTCAGTTGTTGTTATTTTTCAATTCTCAGACAGAGGAAAGTGTAATCAAACATGATTTTCAGCATCTGAAATCAAACACAGTTTTAGCATCATAAAAAAAGGTGTTTTGCTGTCTCTGATTTATTCATTAACCCTGTGCCTTACGAATGGCCTTTATTGAAAAAAAATTTCAAAGCGCAAATAAAAATCTAACTCATGTGTCAGTAGTTGTGTATGAAAGGGAGGGAAACATTGTGGGAAAAGTAGTGCAGTTGTCGACAATTTTCTTGTGTGCACTCGCGAGGCCAAGGTTTCATTGGGATACTCAAGAAGTGAAGTCAGAATGTTTTTCTTGGTAATATCTCGGACAAATTTGAAATCAGGTCATGTAGACTATTTCCTCTGGATACTAATAAAAGATTGTCAGAATGTTTGTTTCGAGGTTATCTCAGACATGTTTGAAATTTGGTACCATTGGGTCAAATGGTATGGTCATGGGCAGAAATCTTCTAGAAACCCTTTGTGCACTCTAGAGGCCAGATTTTTGGTCAGATATTCATAAAACTGGGTCAGTATGTTTGTCATGATAATATCTAGGTCAAACTAGAGTTTTGATCACCTTGGGTTAAAAGATCATTTTGACAAATTTTAACCCCTTCACTGCCTTACCCCGAGCGCCGCTCGGGGTAACTAATGCTGCATATACGCCTATACCCCGAGCAGCGCCTATACCCCGAGCAGCTGCTCGGGGTATTTTTGCAATATGTTTTAAGAACAATATAATGTAAGGGATTTAACTCAGTATTACTTTCTGTTTACTCCATACTAGAATTAACTTTCGCTATACTTATTTTAGTCACATGATCCAAAATGGCATGCTATTGTTGATTTTTTCATGAAAACAAGACGGTTTTTCAATATAACTTGCTTTTTCAAAGATGGCGGCTGGTCCTGGACGCATTAGATTGCGTTTCTCGGTAAGAGATGTTATTGCAAAACTAGTACAGTAGATTCCGCTTATTTGCAAGTCCTATTTGTCAGAGAAAATATTGCGAATAAGCGGTCGGCCCGATAATCCGATGGCTCTTTTCAGACCGGAAGTCAAACCAGAGTTGCAGACGATCGTTTCGTTCAAATGATAGACGTTCGGCTCTTGCATCCCGATCATTTGATTAATGTTCATAATTTTTTAAATATGTGTATTTCAAACTAAACAAGTTTTAAAAAATCATTTGTTTGCTTACTTTATTTACCTATCAAGTGCACAAAGCACCAGAAATGATCCTGGCTGTTAGCCATGGTGATGCTTCGTTAGACATAAAATTCAACACAAACTTTTTGTCTACACAGGTTTCGACGCATATCTCCAGTTTCCGGTTATTTAACATTTACTCCATGTGTACATGTACATTCTTACACAACATGATCGTGTACTGTGCACCTGTATAAGCCCCGACTCGCCACCTGTTAGGTTGAATGGGTGGGTAAATTTTGTGTGACGTCATAGACTGATTGTCGCGCAGACGATTCTATTTTAACGCATCAATTTAGGCCATACCATTCAAAGCAGACCTAAATAAGAAACGGTTTTCTGTGTTTTTCACAGTTTACATTCGGTACACCTTACTTTCACGCATGTAGTCAAACTGTTTGTCACAAATTGGATTATCAACGAGACACTAACAAATAGATAAGTTTTTTTTCCCCCAGTGTGTAATTATCGGATCGGTGATAGGCTATTTCGATCGGTCTTTCTTGTAACGGGTAAAGTGCCGAATTCGTCTGCAGTTGCTTTCGGGGAGCGTAGATAAAGATCGGACTGCACAGAATGTGTAGTCTGATCATAGAACGTCTATGTTCGTTTTTTTTTTCCGAGTTATACCAAGACAAGATTGAAGTACATGTAGTCATCTTTTCGCCAGTTTTTCTGTCCTAAAATTACCATTTTATTAATCGGTGCTCTTGGTGGTGGATGTACAGCCTGGTACCCGAAATCTCGCGTAACCGTCCATTAGTTTGAAAATCGGCAACCAGTGAGGCTCCATATTCAGAATGTCGGCCATTTGCAGCTGTTTTGTAACCGTTATTACACTTTCTTAAATGAAAAGAATAACATGAAATACGCCAAGAATTTTTATCTTTAATGATTAAATTATGAAAACGGATCATGTCGGACTCGTCGTTTGTATACTGCTACATAAGTTTTTAATCTGCGATT
Source organism: Tridacna crocea (assembly GCA_943736015.1). Classification (NCBI taxonomy): domain Eukaryota; kingdom Metazoa; phylum Mollusca; class Bivalvia; order Cardiida; family Cardiidae; genus Tridacna; species Tridacna crocea. The sequence goes on along the minus strand of OX031063.1, from coordinate 31,575,931 downwards.
CTCCGTACGCATTGAAATACGACTTTTATCTTTTTGAGAAACCTTTTTTTTCCCGGAAAGATTGAAATTTTTCGCTGTCTTATCCCACGGAATTGCTAATAAACACTAGAATTTCGAATCATGTGCTAATTTTTCGTTGCAAAAAACCGAAATGTTCTATTTACGGGATCCCGGTTAAGCGTTGAAATTTACGTTGTCTAAATAGGAAATGGATCGGTGCTGGACCAAACCTTGCAAATAACCGAAAATCCCGATAAACAGGGTTGCGATTAAGTGGAATCCACTGTAATTGTGACAATGCTGACTTATATTAGGTTTCCGAATCTGAAAATGATGAAATAGATACTTATTCTGAAAACAATATGCTGTTGTTACCTGTTGTTTTGGATGCACCATAGCAAAATGACGATGTTGAAAATGAAAGTAGACATTCTTCTTCATCAGACATGTTATCACATGTCAGACATGTTATCACTATGCAACCTGTTTCATACATTGCTGTATATATACCAAACAAGCATATAAAATTTGGTGTAAATCCATGGAGTAGTTTTGAATCTGTACCATACAATTTATATGGTACAGTTCTGAAAACACTTTTGTTCCCCGGCATATTGAGTGCACATATATTTGGCAGTGAAGGGGTTAAAAAAAAAAGTTGTTAGTGTTAACCAATAACCATGCAATCCCTGTTTTTGACAGTCCTGAGAAAGAAGACTTTAGAAAATATTGTGGGAAAAGGAGAAAATGCAGGTTACCTGCATTTTCTCTTTTTCCCACAATGTTTCTACCCTTCACAAAACAAATTTCTATTTTTCAGTTACTTATATTTTATTATCTGTAAATGCTTTTGATTTGGACAAACCCAAAATTTTGTTGTTTGGTAATGAGTTAAAGAGGCTGGACTTTTGGGTTGATACTCTAGATACTTCATCAGAATGCTAGTCTTCACAATATCTCAGAAACATGTGAAACTTGGGTAATGTCGGGTCAAAAAGTAAGTCACGGGGACATTTCTTTTTTTTAAATATTGTGCGCACACCAGAGGCAGCACTGTCAGTAATATATAAGATAATCATGAAACTTGGTCAGAGCGTTTGTCCTGTTAATGTTTGGGAGGGGTTTGAAACTGCAGCATCAAGTCAAAATGTAGATGAATAAGTCAAATCAGAACCTTGAGTGCACTCTAGAGGCTACAGTTTTGGTGAAATACTCATGAAATTGGGTCAGAATGTTTGCATGACATTTAAAACAAGTTTGAAATAAGATCATGTCGGTCAAAAAGAAGGTCACAGAATAAGATCGAAGAAAAACATCTGTAGTGAGAATTATAGATGCTATGTTTTCAATCTCATAGTCATGAAACATGGTAAGAAGGAATATTGGTCTTTGTTACATCTCAGTTGTTATATCTCAGACAGACATGAAATTTAGTCATGTCCTAACCTATGTCACATGGACAGTTTATAAAAAACCTTGGGTTCACTCTAGAGGCAACATTCTCCTTTGGATAATCATGGAACTTGGTTAGAATATTTGTCTCGATAGTATGTGTATCTGGGACAGGTTTGAAATTGCAACATCAGGTTAAGATGTAGATCACCAGGTCAAATCATAGAAAAACCTTGAGTGCACACTAGAAGCTATATTTTCAGCCTCATACTCATGAAACTTGGTCAGAATGTTTGTTGATGACATTTTAGACAAGGTTGAAATAACCATATTGCTTTGGTCATAAGTCGACCTGTTGTAAGTCAAGGTGGTGTTTTGGAAGGATTTAGCATGGGCTTGTCCATATGTTGACTTACACTTTTAGTGTTGACTTGAGTCCAGCCCAGCCATAAAAAGAATTTGAGGAAAACATACAACTTTTTAGATTTATCGGCAGCTGAAAATCAGTTTTTCCCATGGATGAATACCAGAAGGCTTTCTGCCCCAGTCAGATTAGGCCTAATAGGTTCAATTTCATTTTATAATCCTCCAATAAAAGCATGATGCTCAATTTGTTAAACTCGCAATTCTAAATCAAGCAAACTATTAAGTAACATTACATGCATAATGCTGCATCGCTTGTTTTGCGTCAGAAAAACAGTTGAAAATTTTATTTCGTTGCATTAGTTTTTGTAACCTACCGTTTCATACCATAATCCTGTAGTACTCAAATGATGACTGAATGCTTACTGAGGTTATAAAAGGTAACTCTTTACCAAACAACAAAATGAGATTTTTCCAGACTCAAAGCATTTACAGAGCAAGGGGGGGGGGGGTCTGTACCCCCCCTGGAATTTTGGCAAAAAAAAGTGGTTATCGGATCCGTGATTGGGACAGGTTTGATATTGCACACCATTTATGTAAAATACATTCATAAATTTAAAAAGGGTTCAAAATGTGGAGACCTCCTCATGCTTAGAACTGGAAACGTTGACTTTTCTTCTAAACAGCTTACATCCACTGAAATCCGCAAATCAAAGTATCATATAATAAGACAAGTGTGTTTTCGGTGGGACCCCCCCCCCCCCCCTTCCCCCGAGAAAGATATCTGGATCTGCGCATGCAGAGGACAATATAAATGTGACAAATGTGACTAAAAATTGCCATTTGTTGTTTGCAGGGTAAAAGTCTTTGTGGGAAATAGAGAAAATGCTCTTTATCAGTATTTTCTACTTCTCTCACAATATTAACAAAGTTGAAGTAACGTGGGTCAAAAGAACAAACAATCAAAAGCAGTTTCTTGTGTCAAACACTTTTATGATTGGTAGAAATCCCCCCCCCCCCTTTTCTTCTCTTACAATCTATTTGTAACAGGCCATTTTCTTGAAGCCATAGAGTTGTAATATCAGTGTTTATTGAGGACATTTACAGCTGTTCTGCATGGAAAACTCTATACCAAGTTAGACACCAACTTCCAGTCAAGATACATGATTTGGCATATAGCCAACAACATGCCTAAGTCTGAAACACCTGGGCAGCCTTGACACATGTTTTGTCTGGGGCATGTGAAAATGCACCAGTGAGACATATTACTGGCAAATTAACATAAAAGCAAATTTTAGTATTTTACTCTGCTTTATTGTTTTTTTTTTGGGACAACACAGTTACGCCTTTAACCATATCCCTCATGACTTTTCAGGCCCCTGCAGAAATTGCCTGCAGGAAACATTGTGGAAAAAGAAAAAAATGCTTGTAAAACATCAATAAATCCAGAATGGTATTAACCATGTAAGCATTTTCTAGAGCGGCTTAGTAGTGCAAAGATCAAGATCAGTCTATACAAATTTTTTTCTGATCTTCCATCTACTTTTTTTGCTTTGATTAGCCATTTTGATTAAAACACTCTTAATGTTGTAATTACTTCAGTCCAATTTCATGGCTGAAATAGACCATCAAATTGAATCCATCACTTGCTAAAATGGCTGGCGGCAGATTTGATACATGATTTTTCTGTGGGCTCTTTCAAAAGTCGAGGTAGGTTTTTAGGCCAATTTTTGTGCTGTTTTTTTGCCGATGTATGGCCGAAGCAATACAATAGGTCAAAGGTAGGTTACTGGATTAAATCTGAGAAAAATGTATTCATTACTGGATTAAATCTGAGAAAAATGCATTCAAGTTACCATATTTTTGGTCTGATATTCATGAAAGTTTGTCAGAATGTTCATCTTGTTAAAGTCCTAGGCAGGTTTGAAATGGGGGGTATAGTCAGGTCAAAAGGTGAGTCATTGGGTCAGATCTTAGTTAAACCATATGGTGTAGCCAGTCAGAAGCTATATTACTTTAATATTTAGAAAACTAGAGGACACTGGACCAAGAATGTTTTTTAGACTGGTTGATGTGACAATAGACCCGAATTGCACATAAATGCAGTCTGATCTTGGTCGACAATGACCCTAAAGGGCATTGAGATGTGCCTAGGAGCCTAGTATTTGTTAACTCAAAGCATGTAGATCAAGATCTGACAAAGACCAAGGAGTAGTTTGAATTCAGATCTTCACTGTCTGTTTTCTTGGGACTAATATTGGTAAAATGGTCTTGAAATTTTAAGGGTCCTTTTTTTTGCTGAGAATATTAGTCCGTTTCATTTATTCGTAGGTTGATTCTCAAGATTTGCCTGATTACCATTCGAATCCTGCCATAATTCAGATTTTAGAGGTCAGTTGTACTGGTACAGAGAGGGCAGACAAATTATAAAGAAAAATTCTCAAACTGAACAATTACAGGAGTTGCCTGAATGTTTTCAAAGTTTTCACTACACAAATATGTCGGAGGAAAATTGAGGATAAAATCAAGCTTGATGTCTGTCTGGTGACACTTCCTGCAGCATGTTTTGTTAAGCCATTCCCATGCACCTGTTATTTTGACTTCCTTTTTCACCTGAAAAAGTATCAATCCATGACTACACCATCCTATGTTTGAACAACCTTAGAGAAGGTTTTTTTAGAAAACATTGTGTAAAAAGGACAAAATATGTCCTAACCAGGATTTTTCCCTTTTCCCATGATGGTTCCAGCCCCAGCTTTTCAGAGATTAATCCTATCATTTGATCCATGCAGATTCATTCTTTGCAATTGCCTGCAAATGTTCAAATTGGATAAGCCTAAAATTGGGCCATTTGGTACAATATTAACCCTTTACAACACAGTCCTGAGTTTTAACTACCCTGAGAAAGAAGCCTTTTCGAAACATTGTAGGAAAAGGAGAAAATGGTATCCAGCATTTTCCCCTACTCCAGTAATGTTTTCTTTCCTGTCGGACACAAGTTCTTTTATGGAACAAAATTGAACTTGTGGTCTGCAGATGCTTTTAATTTGGACCAGTCCAAAATTTTGTCAGTTAACTCTTTACCACACAATCCCGACTTTTAACGACCCCCGAGAAAGAAAGCTTTTGAAAACACTGTGGGAAAAGGAGAAAATACTAGTAACCAGCATTTTCTCCTTTTCCCACAATGTTTTCTACCCTTTCTGAATCAAATTTCAATTTCTGAGTCACATTTAATTTGTCGTCTGCAAATGCTTTTAATTTGGGCTAGTCCAAAATTTTGTCGTATGGTTAAGAGTAAACTCACTACCAAATGATCCACATTTTGACAACTTTGATGAAAAAGCCTTCTGAAAACATGGAGGGAAAAGGACAAAGTACTGCTTTCAAAGACAAATTATTTGGTCAAATTCTTTTTGCCATTGGTAAATGTTTTAACTCTTTACAAGATGACAAAATTTTAGCAATTGTTTATTGTAAAAAACATTGTGAGAAAAGGAGAAAATGCTGGTTATCAGCAATTTCTCCTTTTCCCACAATGGTTTTTAAAAGGCTTCTTTCTCAGAGTCGTCAAAGATGTTGTTTTGTGGTAAACGATTTAAACCCCTGACCAAACACTCACATGTTTTAATGACCATGAAGGAGAGGGTTTTTTGAGAACATTGTTGATAAAGGATGGTTATAAGCACTTTTCCTTTTGCAAGTGTTGCTCATCCCGAGGGAGATGCCCTTTTGTTCTTTGGTCACATGGGTCAAAGGTCAAAGTTACGGGCAAATTTGGTTTGAAAATTGTTTCCATGCTCTAACTTAATAGCTATTTGACCTAGGATCATGAAACTTTATCCAAGTGTTGCCCAAGATTCACGGAGGTGTCCCTATTGTTTTTGTGGCACATGGATCAAAAGTCAAGGTCACTGGTGATCGTTGTCTTGAAAATCATTTTCAGCTGCTTCAGTGACAAGGAGCTGGTAGGGGTATTTGTCTTCTATGTGACAGTTCTAGTTCATTGTCTGCAAATGCTTTATGATTTGGACAAATTTAAGATGTCATTGTTGATAAAGACTTAACTCATTAACCCATGAAACAAATTTGCAGATGATGGCATTTAGAATATCATTTTATAGCATGGGAAATCATCTAGACTTCGAACAGCAGACAGGAGTAAATGAGGCAAAAGGATAAGTTTTGTAGTACAAATAATTACAGCCCCGCAAAACGAATATTTTCGGGGGTATACTGGAATCAGCCTGTCTGTCCGTGTGTCTGTCCATTTGCATGTGTGTCTGTCTGTGTCAGACTGTTTACAAAATACTATTAATTTTGTGTCACAAACTCCTCCTACAGTTTTCCTTCAATTGTATTGAAATCTTGCACATATATTGATCATATATTACAGATTTGCAAGACGCATTTTTCAAGTGTCAACTCTTTCTGGTCACGGAGTTATCTCCTCTTGAACTTGACACTTTTTTTTGTCAAAGCATAGATGGGGGGGGGGTATTAAGTCGCATTCCATGACAGCTCAAGTTTTTACCTAGTCACAGTGCTTTTGATAGTGCTCTGTCGCAAGAGGCAAGAAAGCTTTTTGAGCTGGATAGGATTTAAACTTTGCTGATCAAAACTTCTAACCAAGCACCCATATTTTTCATGGACATCTAACCTTGTATAAAATGACATTTGGACCAAATGAAGGATAGGGTGTGAAAAGAAAGTCTTCAACTCTTATTAAAGACATAATCTCTACCAGCTTTCAGGCAGTAGAGCCAACAATGAAAATTTCATTGTTAGCTCTACTGACTGAAAGCTGGTAGAGCTTATGTCTTTGTCCTGTATATCTGTTTGTCCTTCCGTTAGTCATTTTAATCATTTAATTTCTGATGTCATCAAGCATGTGCATGCTTATTTCACAGTTTATTTTTTTCTATCATTTTTCCTTGTTCATGTTAGATTTTCAGCTAGAAGTTCAGGTGAGAGCGGGGGCTGTGCTGAAAGGTAAGTGAAACAGGCCATTTTTAGCCCTATACCAAACAATCCAGTTTTTAACTGTTTACCACACAATCCAGACTTTTAACGATCTTAATGGAGAAGCCTTTTAAAAACATTGTGGGAAAATGGAGAAAATGCTAGTAACCTGCATTTTCTCTTTTCCCACAAAGTTTTCAACCCTGTCAAAGAAAAATTGCGTCATTTTAGCCACTATGAAATTGTCGTCTGCAAATGCTTTCAATTAGGATAGGTCTAAAATTTTGCTGTGTGGTAAAGAGTTAAATGATCCTGAGAAAGAAGTCTGGATTACATGGTAGGAAAAGAAGAAAATACTTGTAGCCAGACTTTTTGTCCCCTTTCTCCTTATTTTGTCCATCCCATCATAGACAAATCGTATCATTTGATTTGTTGTCAGCAAATGCTCTGAATTTGGAGATGTATGAAATTTTGTCAGCTGGTTAAGAATTGAACTATTCTCTAACAGTCCTAGATATTTACAAGATAGCCTCTATCCTGCGAAGCAAGTGAAATGAAACTTTCAATCCAATAGTAAGACTGATACCCTGCTATTTTAACCCATTACCACACAATCCCTACTTTTGACGCCCCTGAGAAAGAACCCTAGAGAAAACATTGTGGGAAAAGGAGAAAATGCTGGTTATCAGCATTTTCCAAATTTTCAGTCACATTTATTTTGTCGTCCTTAAATTCTTTGAATTTGGACCTGTCTAAAATTTTCTTGTGTGGTAAAGAGTTAAAGGTGTCTTTTGGGAAAAGCTTCCTCCTCATGTGATAATTATGTAGATGCAAGACCAGACTGCATGTTCTGTGCAGTCTGATCTTGATCTACACTGTCGACAAAAGGTTTATGAGTCTTGCTTAGCAGCCTCAGGGTTAGGAGTTTGTAAGAGTCAAGAGTGTCAAAAAAAAAAAAGGTGGGAGTGGGGGTTGTAGGGGTCTGATGGGGTATGACAATATGGTAATAACCCATTACCACACAATCCCTACCTTTGACGCCCCTGAGAAAGAAGCCTTTAGACTACATTGTGGGAAAAGGAGAAAATGCTGGTAACCAACATTTTCTCCTTTTCCCACAATGTTTTCTACCCTTCACAAAACAAAGTTCAAATTTTCAGTCACTTTTATTTTATTGTCTGCAAATGCTTTCGATTTGGACAAACTTAAAATTCTGTTGTTTGGTAATGAGTTAAATAGCTATAAATTTGTTTTGTGATAAGGGGGAGAAATGAATTTCAGCTGAAATTTTCTTAACCCTTTCCAGAACAACAAATTTTAGAGTATTTGCAGACATTTACATGAATAAGGTACGAATCGAAATTTGGGGGGGTGGGGGAAGAGGGAGTAAATCCTGGTTATCAGCATTATCTCCATTTTTCCACAGTGTTTTTAAAAGCCTTTTGTAAGGTAGTTTAACCTGCGGATTTTTTGTGTAGAGTTCAGAATATGGTGTCTAAACTCTTTATCAAATGACACAGCTTTACACTGGTCCAAATTGAAAGCCGTCACAGAAAATTAATGCGACTCAAAAGTTGAAGATTATTGTGGGAAGAGTAGAAAGCATAGTGGGAAAAAGAGAAAATGCTGCTTACTAGCATTTTTACCTTTTTATACGCCCGTCGTAGACGGGACGTATTATGGGATCACCCGAGGCGGGCAGGCGGGCGGGCGGGCGGCGTCCAGTTCTTTGTCCGGAGCATATCTCCAAAACTATTCTAGCTAGGGTTACGAAATTTCATGGGTGGATAGATCTCATCGAGGGGGAGTGCAGTGCACAGGAACCATAACTCTTGCTCGCTTAATTTTTGAGTTATTGCCCTTTGTCGTTTTTCATACTTGAATTTTGTCCGGAGCATATCTCCAAAACTATACTAGCTAGGGTTACGAAATTTCATGGGTGGATAGATCTCATCGAGGGGGAGTGCAGTGCACAGGAACCATAACTCTTACTCGCTTAATTTTTGAGTTATTGCCCTTTGTCGTTTTTCATACTTGAATTTTGTCCGGAGCATATCTCCAAAACTATACTAGCTAGGGTTACGAAATTTCATGGGTGGATAGATCTCATCGAGGGGGAGTGCAGTGCACAGGTACCATAATTCTTGCTTGCTTAATTTTTGAGTTATTGCCCTTTGTCGTTTTTCATACTTGAATTTTGTCCGGAGCATATCTCCAAAACTATACTAGCTAGGGTTACAAAATTTCATGGGTGGATAGATCTCATCTAGGGGGAGTGCAGTGCACAGGAACCATAACTCTTGCTCGCTTTATTTTTGAGTTATTGCCCTTTGCCGTTTTTCATACTTCAATTTTGTCCGGTGAATATCTCCACAACTATACTAGCTAGGGTTATGGAATTTCATGGCTGGATAGATCTCATCAAGGGGGAGTGCAGTGCTCAGGAATCATAACTCTTGCTTGCTTAATTTTTGAGTTATTGCCCTTTGTCTTTTTTCATACCTGAATTTTGTCCGGAGCATATCTCCAAAACTATACTAGCTAGGGTTATGAAATTTCATGGGTGGATAGATCTCATCAAGGGGAAGTGCAGTGCTCAGGAACCATAACTCTTGCTTGCTTAATTTTTGAGTTATTGCCCTTTGTTGTTTTTCATACCTGAATTTTGTCTGGAGCATATCTCCAAAACTATACTAGCTAGGGTTATGAAATTTCATGGGTGGATAGATCTCATCAAGGGGGAGTGCAGTGCACAGGAATGATAACTCTTGCTCGCTTAATTTTTGAGTTATTGCCCTTTGCCGTTTTTTATAGTTGAATTTTGTCCAGTGAATATCTCCAAAACTATACTACCTAGGGTTATGAAATTTCATGGGTGGATAGATCTCATCAAGGGGGAGTGCAGTGCACAGGAACCATAACTCTTGCTCGCTTAATTTTTGAGTTATTGCCCTTTGTTGTTTTTCATGCTTGAATTTTGTCCGGTGCATGCCCCAGCTTTACAACTTGGAGTAAGACGGGCGTATCTTGCGACAATTTGCCGCTCTTGTTCCACATTGTTTTCAGAAGGTTTCTTTCTCAGAGCCATAAAGACCCGGTATTGTTTGGTAAAGACTTAATTCATCTGGGCAAAATATGCTCAGAGTTGAAAGTGTATTATTTCAGTCACATCAGTTATCTCAGGGCGTCATGTGCACCTCTCCATGCTGTGTTGGAATTTCCCTTCCAGTACCTTGCACATTATTCCAAAACAACGGGTTGCTTTCCTACATATATGTTTTCGGAAAAAAAATCTGTGAGCGATGAAAATTTAATAGGGCCCCCGCCACTCGGAGCCTTGGAAATTGGTGGCTGCCTTCGCCTCTGTGGCATATGGGTGGTAAAAGTCCCCAGAAACAGAGGAGACCTATAATTATAAAACTAAAATATAACTGGTCTAAAGAAGGAAATTAGATATGCTGGCATTCGAACCATAGAAACTTCAGTTTAAAGGCAGGAACATTACTTTGCCGCTGCCTTGGCTAATGATGGACGGTCTAAAGAGAGAGGGAGTGAGAGCGAGATTGAAGGAAATTAGCTGATTTTGAAGTTTTCACTTTATGCCTTGTGGATTGTTCTATACGAGTAGACATAGTTACATTTTATAAAAAACCAGGTAGGAGTTCTTTTCTGAATTTAAGGGGCAAAATGTGAGCGATATATAATGAATGACGCTTGTCATGTAATCAAAACTTAAAAAATAGAGTCGAATAGCTGGGGAATCGAACCCGAGAACCCCTAGTTTCAGGCCTCGTTCGTCATCAACTGAGCAACTAAGGTAAAAAATCATGCTGATGAAGATTTTGTGATCGATCATATCTTTAAGGGAGCCATGTTAACGAAAATGAAAGTTATGAGCCCGATCTGACGATTTCAACATAATTTCAGTTATATGGCACGCACCAATCCTGAAAAAGAAAATTAGAATAGCCGGGCTATCGAACTATAGAACCTTGGGTTTTAATCGTGAAACATTACTTTGCCGCTACTTTTATTCCTGGAGGGTTGTTATGTGCGAGAAGAAATGGTAACATTTTTGTAAAGAAAAGTGATGTCCAGTTGTGTTGTGAATTGAAAGAAGGGAAAGAAAATGCGGAGTGACGAGAAAATAATATCAAATCTCGGATAAAAATTGCAACAGCTGGGAAATCGAACCTGTTAACCCCAAGTTTCAGGCCGATCATGGCATCAACTGAGCAACTTAGCTGAGAATTACGCTGATGAAGTTTTGTTTTCTATTTGTTCAGATCTTAAAGAGCGTCATGTTAACGAAAATGGAAGTTATGAGCCCGATCTGACGACTTCAACATACTTTGAGTTATATCACAGGCAATTACCTATGTTTTATTTGAGTTTGTTCAACGGGTCCTTTCACCTTCCCGAAACCTGACACAGAAAATAAGATTAGCCGAGAAATCGAACTATAGACCTTTGGTCAGTGGTGCTGAGAGACAGACAGACAGACAGAAAGAGAGAGACAGAAAGAGAGAATGTGTTTTTTGATATTTCATGTTTAGGAATCCTTGACACAATCTGATCTTGTAAAGAAGTGATGAAGCAAAGGACTATGTTGCCGAAGTCTACTTTTGAAGTTAATCGATCAATAGACGGGATATCGATAAGGTAAGCGAGAAATATGTTTTATAAGTCTTGTTTGCATTACCTTTAAAAGATCTTGCTATAAAAGGAGAAAGTACTGGTATCATATCCCGAAGGTTGTCACAATATCATGAAAAAGCACTAGAATAATAAGTTTTTATTTACTTGTTGTTTACTGATCTTTTGGAAAGAATCAAAACTTCTTAAGATAATAAAAGGAAAAACTGTGGATAAGCAATTTGAAAGACTTTGGCCAAGTTGGAAATCGAGTACAGAAATGGAACTGATTTGTAGAACAAAGATGTTTTTTCCGATTTCTTTTAACAGTGTTGAAAAGTGAACTAAACTTGTATTACTCTGAGTAAAGCTGTTCAAGTTTACGGCAGTTGTGAAGCTTTCTAAGAATTGCTTGGATGATGATGATGATGATGATGATGATGACGATTAAGTTGGTAGTGCTGGATGTTGTAGCGGAGTTAGATTTCTGTGTTTGCATGTTGTTTTTAATGGTGTTTTACCTAGATGTCAGGTAAATGGCGCGGTCAGTGCTCTTGTAACAGTCTTTCCAAACCACTAGCCACTAGACAGAAATTGGTACAGCTTGGGGAGTGGACCTGCGAGTGTATAGGTTATAAGCCATGTACTTTACCGACCAAGCAACTGGGCAATACGATCTGAGAGAGAGAGGGAAGTGAATTTGATTTTTACATGTTTACTTGATTTCTAAAGGGATTTTATGTGCAAGAACAAATTTTAACATTTTGAGCAGAAAAATGATGCACAGGTGCGGATTCAAGAAAATATAAGCTTTTACAGGGAGGATAACTATTTACCAGTACTTCGCACAATGTTGTTCCCTTTGACACTGGCTGCTTTTCTCATATAACATAGTCGAAATAATAATGAGCGCTGAGATAAGATTGCGCCCTGTCAGTATAACAGTCATTAATTCTACAGAGCATATTTTCAGTCTAAGTGATTTTCGTTAGTCCGCAGATTTTACTTTCACAAAGGGAAATACATTTCCAGTCTGTATTTATTTATTCCTGGAAGGTTGTTATGCGCAAGAAGACATTGTAACTGTTTGTAAAGAACAATGATGGAAAAAGCAAAATGTGTGAACACTAGATTCTGATGGCCACATATTTAGAATTTTGCAGAAGTGAATTTTAAGAGGCTTGAAAGGCAGAGTTTTTGATTCAATTTAAAGAAAGATACAAGCTATTAGGAGGGAGATCAATGCTTTGCTGTACCAGTACTTCGCACAATATTGTTCCCTTTGGCACTTGCTGCTTTCTTTTTCTGACTGTGTTTGAAGGATTATCAGCACTGAGATGAGAAGATACTTTGCCGCATCAGTTCCATAAAACAAGTAATCTCTGTTTCTTACTGATTGTATCCTCAGTCCACAGGTTGTTCTTTCATATCGGGAAAAATACATTTAGTCCGTATTACTAGCCCATTAGTCCTTACCATCGTCTTTAATCTCATTTAACCCAATCCCAGTATGTACCCTCAATTTGTGAGATGAACTCAATACCATGAGCTGAGTCGACGAACGCTTGAGAATCAACTAGTTCCTTATTTTTCTACTTCATTCAGCTTTAGCCTTAGTCACTGAGATAAACCTTACCTCTGGAAGTTATTCGATATGATTAATCACCTTTTGGTCCCTTGTATGTGTGTTTCTGTAAGATGTATCGTCGGTCTGTCAAATGCAAATGGTCTATAAACTTGTTTTTAATTTCAATTTAAGGAAATGCCATGCATTACCCCTTTCAGTCTGTTTGATTTACCTGTAGTTGAAGAGATGTACCCTCAGTCCGAGAAATATTTATTGTTTTTCTTTGAGTTTACACCTTTAGTTTCGAGCTCCATACCGCTTGAAATTGCCTGCCAATAGGTCCTGAAAGTGTCATTCTACCTTTCTGTTACTGCACAAGTTCCGAAGCCTGTACCCCCAGTCGGCGATTTCATATTCACAGCGCCCCAAACCAACCATGAATGCGTAACAAGCGTATTGAGTCCTTGAGATTGTATCCTCGGTTCGTGGAATGTTTCGCCATTCTATTTCGTATCCTCTAAGACTTTGAAATCGTCCCTTTAGTCAGTTGAACGTAGCCCCCAGGCCCTGAACCACTGCCTCAATCATATGGTGCCTTATGCAGAGATTGTCTATGCACTCTTTTCCTGACATGTACTTTAAATCTGTAAGAGTAATTTCAGAGTATCCCAAATGCAACTTTTCTTCCAGTCTTAAAAGATTAGATCGTTGAACCCAAAGTAAGGAATGGAAAACCCTCAGTCTAAGTCACTCGTATATACCATAAGGCCCTAAAGCTGTGTTCTGTCTTAAAATTTACCCGTTTTCAATTAGACTGTATCCCTTGCCTTCTTGATATGCCCACAGTTCGAAGATGTATCCTCTGTCCATTGGTTACTACAACAGCTTGCTTTATGTTATTTTAAGAATTGAGATGGCAGCCTTGGTGAGTGAGATGTTTGATCAAGCTACAAGCCTGTGTCCTTCCAGAGATTTTACTCCCTTCCTGTTAGCCTGCAACGCCAGTCGGAAATGTGTTCTTTTGGTTCCTTTTACTTTGTCTCAGGCGGTGAAATACGTTCTAAGTTCGATGTTCCCCCAAACCATGAAACAATGTCCTTCTATTATTTCAACCCAATGCTCGATTAGCTTGTTTATTCTGTTTTTTTCATATTTGAACCTAACTTAATTGAATGTGCCTTCCGATGACGAAACTTATGAACCCTGTGTTTCACCGATAACTCTTCGGCCTCAACGTCTTCTTCATGATCTTAACCCTCAGTCTGAACGATCTGAAAATAATGTAATCACCCTCATTTCTGTAATCTCTCACTCTCTATCTCTTCTTCATTTCGATATCTATTTCTATCTCTGGTTTCGCTATTTCTGTCTCTCTACATTTCTCTCCATTTGTCTATCTCTATTGTTTCTCTCTTTTTCTCTCTTTGGCCCTTCTTCTCTGTCTACTGCCTTTCGAACTGTTTGTCTTACTCTCTGCTCCTCATTTTATCTTTCTCTCAACACTGACTTCCACTCTCAGTCTCTTGCTGTATCTCTGTCTCTCTCTCTCTCTCGCTTTCTGTCTTCCTCTCGCTCTATATTTCTCTCTCTATCCCTTCCTATTTCTTTTCCTCCCTCTTTCTATCTGTATCTCACTGCCTCCTTTAACACAGTCTCTCTGTCTCTGTTTTTTTCTGTGTCTTTCGCTATTCCACTATCTTCTGTCTCATTTTCTATTTATCTATTCTGTCAAGTTCTCTCTTTCTGTCTCCCTTGACTTCGTTTTCCTTCCTTCAAACTTTCCTCTCGTCTCACTATCCCATCAATTTCTTTCGCTTTTTGTACTTTTAATTCTATCTATCTATCTTTCTATCACTCTATCTACATATCTATCTACCTATCTATCTTTCTGTATATCTATCTATCTAGTGGCAAACTTGATATTGCAGCTGTGGTATCCTTGTTGTGTGTCTTACGTTTGAAAGACTGTATTCTCTTACCATGATGCCCATACTTTTCCTTTTAAAAAAGTAATTTGCTTCCTTTCTCATATTTTCCTCAGTCTGTATGATCATTTCTTACTTGATATGATGCTCCCCCAGTCCGTAATTTTGAGTGTAATTTTTTGTAGCGGATTCATACAGAGTTGAAAGTGTATTATTTCAGTCATATCAGTTATATGTGCACCATCCATGCTGTGTAGGAATTTCACTTACCAGTACCTTGCACATTATTCCAAAACAAAAAAATCTGTGAGCGATGAAAATTTAATAGGGCCCCCGCCACTCGGGGCCTTAGAAATTGGTGGCTGCCTTCGCCTCTGTGGCATATGGGTGGTAAAAGTCCCCAGAAACAGAGGAGACCTATAATTATAAAACTAAAATATAACTGGTCTAAAGATGGAAATTAGATATGCTGGGATTCGAACCATAGAACCTTCAGTTTAAAGCCTGGAACGTTACTTTGCCGCTGCCTTGGCTAATGATGGACGGTCTAAAGAGAGAGGGAGTGAGAGCGAGATTGAAGGAAATTAGCTGATTTTGAAGTTTTCACTTTATGCCTTGTGGATTGTTCTATACGAGTAGACATAGTTACATTTTATAAAAAACCAGGTAGGAGTTCTTTTCTGAATTTAAGGGGCAAAATGTGAGCGATGTATAATGAATGACGCTTGTCATGTAATCAAAACTTAAAAAATAGAGTCGAATAGCTGGGGAATCGAACCCGAGAACCCCTAGTTTCAGGCCTCGTTCGTCATCAACTGAGCAACTAAGGTAAAAAATCATGCTGATGAAGATTTTGTGATCGATCATATCTTTAAGGGAGCCATGTTAACGAAAATGAAAGTTATGAGCCCGATCTGACGATTTCAACATAATTTCAGTTATATGGCACGCACCAATCCTAAAAAAGAAAATTAGAATAGCCGGGCTATCGAACTATAGAACCTTGGGTTTTAATCATGAAACATTACTTTGCCGCTACTTTTATTCCTGGAGGGTTGTTATGTGCGAGAAGAAATGGTAACATTTTTGTAAAGAAAAGTGATGTCCAGTTGTGTTGTGAATTGAAAGAAGGGAAAGAAAATGCGGAGTGACGAGAAAATAATATCAAATCTCGGATAAAAATTGCAACAGCTGGGAAATCGAACCTGTTAACCCCAAGTTTCAGGCCGATCATGGCATCAACTGAGCAACTTAGCTGAGAATTACGCTGATGAAGTTTTGTTTTCTATTTGTTCAGATCTTAAAGAGCGTCATGTTAACGAAAATGGAAGTTATGAGCCCGATCTGACGACTTCAACATACTTTGAGTTATATCACAGGCAATTACCTATGTTTTATTTGAGTTTGTTTAACGGGTCCTTTCCTTTCTACCTTCCCGAATCCTGACACAGAAAATAAGATTGGCCGAGAAATCGAACTATAGACCTTTGGTCAGTGATGCTGAGAGACAGACAGACAGACAGAAAGAGAGAATGTGTTTTTTGATATTTCATGTTTAGGAATCCTTGACACAATCTGATCTTGTAAAGAAGTGATGAAGCA
The DNA here is from genome assembly GCA_943736015.1 of Tridacna crocea. Classification (NCBI taxonomy): domain Eukaryota; kingdom Metazoa; phylum Mollusca; class Bivalvia; order Cardiida; family Cardiidae; genus Tridacna; species Tridacna crocea. The sequence continues at coordinate 31,559,485 of OX031063.1, read as the reverse complement.
AAGGACTATGTTGCCGAAGTCTACTTTTGAAGTTAATCGATCAATAGACGGGATATCGATAAGGTAAGCGAGAAATATGTTTTATAAGTCTTGTTTGCATTACCTTTAAAAGATCTTGCTATAAAAGGAGAAAGTACTGGTATCATATCCCGAAGGTTGTCACAATATCATGAAAAAGCACTAGAATAATAAGTTTTTATTTACTTGTTGTTTACTGATCTTTTGGAAAGAATCAAAACTTCTTAAGATAATAAAAGGAAAAACTGTGGATAAGCAATTTGAAAGACTTTGGCCAAGTTGGAAATCGAGTACAGAAATGGAAATGATTTGTAGAACAAAGATGTTTTTTCCGATTTCTTTTAACAGTGTTGAAAAGTGAACTAAACTTGTATTGAGTAAAGCTGTTCAAGTTTACGGCAGTTGTAAAGCTTTCTAAGAATTGCTTGGATGATGATGATGATGATGATGACGATTAAGTTGGTAGTGCTGGATGTTGTAGCGGAGTTAGATTTCTGTGTTTGCATGTTGTTTTTAATGGTGTTTTACCTAGATGTCAGGTAAATGGCGCGGTCAGTGCTCTTGTAACAGTCTTTCCAAACCACTAGCCACTAGACAGAAATTGGTACAGCTTGGGGAGTGGACCTGCGAGTGTATAGGTTATAAGCCATGTACTTTACCGACCAAGCAACTGGGCAATACGATCTGAGAGAGAGAGGGAAGTGAATTTGATTTTTACATGTTTACTTGATTTCTAAAGGGATTTTATGTGCAAGAACAAATTTTAACATTTTGTGCAGAAAAATGATGCAGAGGTGCGGATTCAAGAAAATATAAGCTTTTACAGGGAGGATAACTATTTACCAGTACTTCGCACAATGTTGTTCCCTTTGACACTGGCTGCTTTTCTCATATAACATAGTCGAAATAATAATGAGCGCTGAGATAAGATTGCGCCCTGTCAGTATAACAGTCATTAATTCTACAGAGCATATTTTCAGTCTAAGTGATTGTCGTTAGTCCGCAGATTTTACTTTCACAAAGGGAAATACATTTCCAGTCTGTATTTATTTATTCCTGGAAGGTTGTTATGCGCAAGAAGACATTGTAACTGTTTGTAAAGAACAATGATGGAAAAAGCAAAATGTGTGAACACTAGATTCTGATGGCCACATATTTAGAATTTTGCAGAAGTGAATTTTAAGAGGCTTGAAAGGCAGAGTTTTTGATTCAATTTAAAGAAAGATACAAGCTATTAGGAGGGAGATCAATGCTTTGCTGTACCAGTACTTCGCACAATATTGTTCCCTTTGGCACTTGCTGCTTTCTTTTCCTGACTGTGTTTGAAGGATTATCAGCACTGAGATGAGAAGATACTTTGCCGCATCAATTCCATAAAACAAGTAATCTCTGTTTCTTACTGATTGTATCCTCAGTCCACAGGTTGTTCTTTCATATCGGGAAAAATACATTTAGTCCGTATTACTAGCCCATTAGTCCTTACCATCGTCTTTAATCTCATTTAACCCAATCCCAGTATGTACCCTCAATTTGTGAGATGAACTCAATACCATGAGCTGAGTCGACGAACGCTTGAGAATCAACTAGTTCCTTATTTTTCTACTTCATTCAGCTTTAGCCTTAGTCACTGAGATAAACCTTACCTCTGGAAGTTATTCGATATGATTAATCACCTTTTGGTCCCTTGTATGTGTGTTTCTGTAAGATGTATCGTCGGTCTGTCAAATGCAAATGGTCTATAAACTTGTTTTTAATTTCAATTTAAGGAAATGCCATGCATTACCCCTTTCAGTCTGTTTGATTTACCTGTAGTTGAAGAGATGTACCCTCAGTCCGAGAAATATTTATTGTTTTTCTTTGAGTTTACACCTTTAGTTTCGAGCTCCATACCGCTTGAAATTGCCTGCCAATAGGTCCTGAAAGTGTCATTCTACCTTTCTGTTACTGCACAAGTTCCGAAGCCTGTACCCCCAGTCGGCGATTTCATATTCACAGCGCCCCAAACCAACCATGAATTCGTAACAAGCGTATTGAGTCCTTGAGATTGTATCCTCGGTTCGTGGAATGTTTCGCCATTCTATTTCGTATCCTCTAAGACTTTGAAATCGTCCCTTTAGTCAGTTGAACGTAGCCCCCAGGCCCTGAACCACTGCCTCAATCATATGGTGCCTTATGCAGAGATTGTCTATGCACTCTTTTCCTGACATGTACTTTAAATCTGTAAGAGTAATTTCAGAGTATCCCAAATGCAACTTTTCTTCCAGTCTTAAAAGATTAGATCGTTGAACCCAAAGTAAGGAATGGAAAACCCTCAGTCTAAGTCACTCGTATATACCATAAGGCCCTAAAGCTGTGTTCTGTCTTAAAATTTACCCGTTTTCAATTAGACTGTATCCCTTGCCTTCTTGATATGCCCACAGTTCGAAGATGTATCCTCTGTCCATTGGTTACTACAACAGCTTGCTTTATGTTATTTTAAGAATTGAGATGGCAGCCTTGGTGAGTGAGATGTTTGATCAAGCTACAAGCCTGTGTCCTTCCAGAGATTTTACTCCCTTCCTGTTAGCCTGCAACGCCAGTCGGAAATGTGTTCTTTTGGTTCCTTTTACTTTGTCTCAGGCGGTGAAATACGTTCTAAGTTCGATGTTCCCCCAAACCATGAAACAGTGTCCTTCTATTATTTCAACCCAATGCTCGATTAGCTTGTTTATTCTGTTTTTTTCATATTTGAACCTAACTTAATTGAATGTGCCTTCCGATGACGAAACTTATGAACCCTGTGTTTCACCGATAACTCTTCGGCCTCAACGTCTTCTTCATGATCTTAACCCTCAGTCTGAACGATCTGAAAATAATGTAATCACCCTCATTTCTGTAATCTCTCACTCTCTATCTCTTCTTCATTTCGATATCTATTTCTATCTCTGGTTTCGCTATTTCTGTCTCTCTACATTTCTCTCCATTTGTCTATCTCTATTGTTTCTCTCTTTTTCTCTCTTTGGCCCTTCTTCTCTGTCTACTGCCTTTCGAACTGTTTGTCTTACTCTCTGCTCCTCATTTTATCTTTCTCTCAACACTGACTTCCACTCTCAGTCTCTTGCTGTATCTCTGTCTCTCTCTCTCTCTCTCGCTTTCTGTCTTCCTCTCGCTCTATATTTCTCTCTCTATCCCTTCCTATTTCTTTTCCTCCCTCTTTCTATCTGTATCTCACTGCCTCCTTTAACACAGTCTCTCTGTCTCTGTTTCTTTCTGTCTCTTTCGCTATTCCACTATCTTCTGTCTCATTTTCTATTTATCTATTCTGTCAAGTTCTCTCTTTCTGTCTCCCTTGACTTCGTTTTCCTTCCTTCAAACTTTCCTCTCGTCTCACTATCCCATCAATTTCTTTCGCTTTTTGTACTTTTAATTCTATCTATCTATCTTTCTATCACTCTATCTACATATCTATCTACCTATCTATCTTTCTGTATATCTATCTATCTAGTGGCAAACTTGATATTGCAGCTGTGGTATCCTTGTTGTGTGTCTTACGTTTGAAAGACTGTATTCTCTTACCATGATGCCCATACTTTTCCTTTTAAAAAAGTAATTTGCTTCCTTTCTCATATTTTCCTCAGTCTGTATGATCATTTCTTACTTGATATGATGCTCCCCCAGTCCGTAATTTTGAGTGTAATTTTTTGTAGCGGATTCATACAGAGTTGAAAGTGTATTATTTCAGTCATATCAGTTATATGTGCACCATCCATGCTGTGTTGGAATTTCACTTACCAGTACCTTGCACATTATTCCAAAACAAAAAAATCTGTGAGCGATGAAAATTTAATAGGGCCCCCGCCACTCGGGGCCTTAGAAATTGGTGGCTGCCTTCGCCTCTGTGGCATATGGGTGGTAAAAGTCCCCAGAAACAGAGGAGACCTATAATTATAAAACTAAAATATAACTGGTCTAAAGATGGAAATTAGATATGCTGGGATTCGAACCATAGAACCTTCAGTTTAAAGCCTGGAACGTTACTTTGCCGCTGCCTTGGCTAATGATGGACGGTCTAAAGAGAGAGGGAGTGAGAGCGAGATTGAAGGAAATTAGCTGATTTTGAAGTTTTCACTTTATGCCTTGTGGATTGTTCTATACGAGTAGACATAGTTACATTTTATAAAAAACCAGGTAGGAGTTCTTTTCTGAATTTAAGGGGCAAAATGTGAGCGATGTATAATGAATGACGCTTGTCATGTAATCAAAACTTAAAAAATAGAGTCGAATAGCTGGGGAATCGAACCCGAGAACCCCTAGTGTCAGGCCTCGTTCGTCATCAACTGAGCAACTAAGGTAAAAAATCATGCTGATGAAGATTTTGTGATCGATCATATCTTTAAGGGAGCCATGTTAACGAAAATGAAAGTTATGAGCCCGATCTGACGATTTCAACATAATTTCAGTTATATGGCACGCACCAATCCTGAAAAAGAAAATTAGAATAGCCGGGCTATCGAACTATAGAACCTTGGGTTTTAATCGTGAAACATTACTTTGCCGCTACTTTTATTCCTGGAGGGTTGTTATGTGCGAGAAGAAATGGTAACATTTTTGTAAAGAAAAGTGATGTCCAGTTGTGTTGTGAATTGAAAGAAGGGAAAGAAAATGCGGAGTGACGAGAAAATAATATCAAATCTCGGATAAAAATTGCAACAGCTGAGAAATCGAACCTGTTAACCCCAAGTTTCAGGCCGATCATGGCATCAACTGAGCAACTTAGCTGAGAATTACGCTGATGAAGTTTTGTTTTCTATTTGTTCAGATCTTAAAGAGCGTCATGTTAACGAAAATGGAAGTTATGAGCCCGATCTGACGACTTCAACATACTTTGAGTTATATCACAGGCAATTACCTATGTTTTATTTGAGTTTGTTTAACGGGTCCTTTCCTTTCTACCTTCCCGAATCCCGACACAGAAAATAAGATTGGCCGAGAAATCGAACTATAGACCTTTGGTCAGTGATGCTGAGAGACAGACAGACAGACAGAAAGAGAGAATGTGTTTTTTGATATTTCATGTTTAGGAATCCTTGACACAATCTGATCTTGTAAAGAAGTGATGAAGCAAAGGACTATGTTGCCGAAGTCTACTTTTGAAGTTAATCGATCAATAGACGGGATATCGATAAGGTAAGCGAGAAATATGTTTTATAAGTCTTGTTTGCATTACCTTTAAAAGATCTTGCTATAAAAGGAGAAAGTACTGGTATCATATCCCGAAGGTTGTCACAATATCATGAAAAAGCACTAGAATAATAAGTTTTTATTTACTTGTTGTTTACTGATCTTTTGGAAAGAATCAAAACTTCTTAAGATAATAAAAGGAAAAACTGTGGATAAGCAATTTGAAATACTTTGGCCAAGTTGGAAATCGAGTACAGAAATGGAGCTGATTTGTAGAACAAAGATGTTTTTTCCGATTTCTTTTAACAGTGTTGAAAAGTGAACTAAACTTGTATTGAGTAAAGCTGTTCAAGTTTACGGCAGTCGTGAAGCTTTCTAAGAATTGCTTGGATGATGATGATGATGATGATGATGACGATTAAGTTGGTAGTGCTGGATGTTGTAGCGGAGTTAGATTTCTGTGTTTGCATGTTGTTTTTAATGGTGTTTTACCTAGATGTCAGGTAAATGGCGCGGTCAGTGCTCTTGTAACAGTCTTTCCAAACCACTAGCCACTAGACAGAAATTGGTACAGCTTGGGGAGTGGACCTGCGAGTGTATAGGTTATAAGCCATGTACTTTACCGACCAAGCAACTGGGCAATACGATCTGAGAGAGAGAGGGAAGTGAATTTGATTTTTACATGTTTACTTGATTTCTAAAGGGATTTTATGTGCAAGAACAAATTTTAACATTTTGTGCAGAAAAATGATGCAGAGGTGCGGATTCAAGAAAATATAAGCTTTTACAGGGAGGATAACTATTGACCAGTACTTCGCACAATGTTGTTCCCTTTGACACTGGCTGCGTTTCTCATATAACATAGTCGAAATAATAATGAGCGCTGAGATAAGATTGCGCCCTGTCAGTATAACAGTCATTAATTCTACAGAGCATATTTTCAGTCTAAGTGATTGTCGTTAGTCCGCAGATTTTACTTTCACAAAGGGAAATACATTTCCAGTCTTTATTATTTATTCCTGGAAGGTTGTTATGCGCAAGAAGACATTGTAACTGTTTGTAAAGAACAATGATGGAAAAAGCAAAATGTGTGAACACTAGATTCTGATGGCCACATATTTAGAATTTTGCAGAAGTGAATTTTAAGAGGCTTGAAAGGCAGAGTTTTTGATTCAATTTAAAGAAAGATACAAGCTATTAGGAGGGAGATCAATGCTTTGCTGTACCAGTACTTCGCACAATATTGTTCCCTTTGGCACTTGCTGCTTTCTTTTTCTGACTGTGTTTGAAGGATTATCAGCACTGAGATGAGAAGATACTTTGCCGCATCAGTTCCATAAAACAAGTAATCTCTGTTTCTTACTGATTGTATCCTCAGTCCACAGGTTGTTCTTTCATATCGGGAAAAATACATTTAGTCCGTATTACTAGCCCATTAGTCCTTACCATCGTCTTTAATCTCATGTAACCCAATCCCAGTATGTACCCTCAATTTGCGAGATGAACTCAATACCATGAGCTGAGTCGACGAACGCTTGAGAATCAACTAGTTCCTTATTTTTCTACTTCATTCAGCTTTAGCCTTAGTCACTGAGATAAACCTTACCTCTGGAAGTTATTCGATATGATTAATCACCTTTTGGTCCCTTGTATGTGTGTTTCTGTAAGATGTATCGTCGGTCTGTCAAATGCAAATGGTCTATAAACTTGTTTTTAATTTCAATTTAAGGAAATGCCATGCATTACCCCTTTCAGTCTGTTTGATTTACCTGTAGTTGAAGAGATGTACCCTCAGTCCGAGAAATATTTATTGTTTTTCTTTGAGTTTACACCTTTAGTTTCGAGCTCCATACCGCTTGAAATTGCCTGCCAATAGGTCCTGAAAGTGTCATTCTACCTTTCTGTTACTGCACAAGTTCCGAAGCCTGTACCCCCAGTCGGCGATTTCATATTCACAGCGCCCCAAACCAACCATGAATTCGTAACAAGCGTATTGAGTCCTTGAGATTGTATCCTCGGTTCGTGGAATGTTTCGCCATTCTATTTCGTATCCTCTAAGACTTTGAAATCGTCCCTTTAGTCAGTTGAACGTAGCCCCAAGGCCCTGAACCACTGCCTCAATCATATGGTGCCTTATGCAGAGATTGTCTATGCACTCTTTTCCTGACATGTACTTTAAATCTGTAAGAGTAATTTCAGAGTATCCCAAATGCAACTTTTCTTCCAGTCTTAAAAGATTAGATCGTTGAACCCAAAGTAAGGAATGGAAAACCCTCAGTCTAAGTCACTCGTATATACCATAAGGCCCTAAAGCTGTGTTCTGTCTTAAAATTTACCCGTTTTCAATTAGACTGTATCCCTTGCCTTCTTGATATGCCCACAGTTCGAAGATGTATCCTCTGTCCATTGGTTACTACAACAGCTTGCTTTATGTTATTTTAAGAATTGAGATGGCAGCCTTGGTGAGTGAGATGTTTGATCAAGCTACAAGCCTGTGTCCTTCCAGAGATTTTACTCCCTTCCTGTTAGCCTGCAACGCCAGTCGGAAATGTGTTCTTTTGGTTCCTTTTACTTTGTCTCAGGCGGTGAAATACGTTCTAAGTTCGATGTTCCCCCAAACCATGAAACAATGTCCTTCTATTATTTCAACCCAATGCTCGATTAGCTTGTTTATTCTGTTTTTTTCATATTTGAACCTAACTTAATTGAATGTGCCTTCCGATGACGAAACTTATGAACCCTGTGTTTCACCGATAACTCTTCGGCCTCAACGTCTTCTTCATGATCTTAACCCTCAGTCTGAACGATCTGAAAATAATGTAATCACCCTCATTTCTGTAATCTCTCACTCTCTATCTCTTCTTCATTTCGATATCTATTTCTATCTCTGGTTTCGCTATTTCTGTCTCTCTACATTTCTCTCCATTTGTCTATCTCTATTGTTTCTCTCTTTTTCTCTCTTTGGCCCTTCTTCTCTATGTACTGCCTTTCGAACTGTTTGTCTTACTCTCTGCTCCTCATTTTATCTTTCTCTCAACACTGACTTCCACTCTCAGTCTCTTGCTGTATCTCTGTCTCTCTCTCTCTCTCTCTCGCTTTCTGTCTTCCTCTCGCTCTATATTTCTCTCTCTATCCCTTCCTATTTCTTTTCCTCCCTCTTTCTATCTGTATCTCACTGCCTCCTTTAACACAGTCTCTCTGTCTCTGTTTCTTTCTGTCTCTTTCGCTATTCCACTATCTTCTGTCTCATTTTCTATTTATCTATTCTGTCAAGTTCTCTCTTTCTGTCTCCCTTGACTTCGTTTTCCTTCCTTCAAACTTTCCTCTCGTCTCACTATCCCATCAATTTCTTTCGCTTTTTGTACTTTTAATTCTATCTATCTATCTTTCTATCACTCTATCTACATATCTATCTACCTATCTATCTTTCTGTATATCTATCTATCTAGTGGCAAACTTGATATTGCACCCGTGGTATCCTTGTTGTGTGTCTTACGTTTGAAAGACTGTATTCTCTTACCATGATGCCCATACTTTTCCTTTTAAAAAAGTAATTTGCTTCCTTTCTCATATTTTCCTCAGTCTGTATGATCATTTCTTACTTGATATGATGCTCCCCCAGTCCGTAATTTTGAGTGTAATTTTTTGTAGCGGATTCATACAGAGTTGAAAGTGTATTATTTCAGTCATATCAGTTATATGTGCACCATCCATGCTGTGTTGGAATTTCACTTACCAGTACCTTGCACATTATTCCAAAACAAAAAAATCTGTGAGCGATGAAAATTTAATAGGGCCCCCGCCACTCGGGGCCTTAGAAATTGGTGGCTGCCTTCGCCTCTGTGGCATATGGGTGGTAAAAGTCCCCAGAAACAGAGGAGACCTATAATTATAAAACTAAAATATAACTGGTCTAAAGATGGAAATTAGATATGCTGGGATTCGAACCATAGAACCTTCAGTTTAAAGCCTGGAACGTTACTTTGCCGCTGCCTTGGCTAATGATGGACGGTCTAAAGAGAGAGGGAGTGAGAGCGAGATTGAAGGAAATTAGCTGATTTTGAAGTTTTCACTTTATGCCTTGTGGATTGTTCTATACGAGTAGACATAGTTACATTTTATAAAAAACCAGGTAGGAGTTCTTTTCTGAATTTAAGGGGCAAAATGTGAGCGATGTATAATGAATGACGCTTGTCATGTAATCAAAACTTAAAAAATAGAGTCGAATAGCTGGGGAATCGAACCCGAGAACCCCTAGTTTCAGGCCTCGTTCGTCATCAACTGAGCAACTAAGGTAAAAAATCATGCTGATGAAGATTTTGTGATCGATCATATCTTTAAGGGAGCCATGTTAACGAAAATGAAAGTTATGAGCCCGATCTGACGATTTCAACATAATTTCAGTTATATGGCACGCACCAATCCTGAAAAAGAAAATTAGAATAGCCGGGCTATCGAACTATAGAACCTTGGGTTTTAATCGTGAAACATTACTTTGCCGCTACTTTTATTCCTGGAGGGTTGTTATGTGCGAGAAGAAATGGTAACATTTTTGTAAAGAAAAGTGATGTCCAGTTGTGTTGTGAATTGAAAGAAGGGAAAGAAAATGCGGAGTGACGAGAAAATAATATCAAATCTCGGATAAAAATTGCAACAGCTGGGAAATCGAACCTGTTAACCCCAAGTTTCAGGCCGATCATGGCATCAACTGAGCAACTTAGCTGAGAATTACGCTGATGAAGTTTTGTTTTCTATTTGTTCAGATCTTAAAGAGCGTCATGTTAACGAAAATGGAAGTTATGAGCCCGATCTGACGACTTCAACATACTTTGAGTTATATCACAGGCAATTACCTATGTTTTATTTGAGTTTATTTAACGGGTCCTTTCCTTTCTACCTTCCCGAATCCTGACACAGAAAATAAGATTGGCCGAGAAATCGAACTATAGACCTTTGGTCAGTGATGCTGAGAGACAGACAGACAGACAGAAAGAGAGAATGTGTTTTTTGATATTTCATGTTTAGGAATCCTTGACACAATCTGATCTTGTAAAGAAGTGATGAAGCAAAGGACTATGTTGCCGAAGTCTACTTTTGAAGTTAATCGATCAATAGACGGGATATCGATAAGGTAAGCGAGAAATATGTTTTATAAGTCTTGTTTGCATTACCTTTAAAAGATCTTGCTATAAAAGGAGAAAGTACTGGTATCATATCCCGAAGGTTGTCACAATATCATGAAAAAGCACTAGAATAATAAGTTTTTATTTACTTGTTGTTTACTGATCTTTTGGAAAGAATCAAAACTTCTTAAGATAATAAAAGGAAAAACTGTGGATAAGCAATTTGAAATACTTTGGCCAAGTTGGAAATCGAGTACAGAAATGGAGCTGATTTGTAGAACAAAGATGTTTTTTCCGATTTCTTTTAACAGTGTTGAAAAGTGAACTAAACTTGTATTGAGTAAAGCTGTTCAAGTTTACGGCAGTTGTGAAGCTTTCTAAGAATTGCTTGGATGATGATGATGATGATGATGATGACGATTAAGTTGGTAGTGCTGGATGTTGTAGCGGAGTTAGATTTCTGTGTTTGCATGTTGTTTTTAATGGTGTTTTACCTAGATGTCAGGTAAATGGCGCGGTCAGTGCTCTTGTAACAGTCTTTCCAAACCACTAGCCACTAGACAGAAATTGGTACAGCTTGGGGAGTGGACCTGCGAGTGTATAGGTTATAAGCCATGTACTTTACCGACCAAGCAACTGGGCAATACGATCTGAGAGAGAGAGGGAAGTGAATTTGATTTTTACATGTTTACTTGATTTCTAAAGGGATTTTATGTGCAAGAACAAATTTTAACATTTTGTGCAGAAAAATGATGCAGAGGTGCGGATCCAAGAAAATATAAGCTTTTACAGGGAGGATAACTATTTACCAGTACTTCGCACAATGTTGTTCCCTTTGACACTGGCTGCTTTTCTCATATAACATAGTCGAAATAATAATGAGCGCTGAGATAAGATTGCGCCCTGTCAGTATAACAGTCATTAATTCTACAGAGCATATTTTCAGTCTAAGTGATTGTCGTTAGTCCGCAGATTTTACTTTCACAAAGGGAAATACATTTCCAGTCTGTATTTATTTATTCCTGGAAGGTTGTTATGCGCAAGAAGACATTGTAACTGTTTGTAAAGAACAATGATGGAAAAAGCAAAATGTGTGAACACTAGATTCTGATGGCCACATATTTAGAATTTTGCAGAAGTGAATTTTAAGAGGCTTGAAAGGCAGAGTTTTTGATTCAATTTAAAGAAAGATACAAGCTATTAGGAGGGAGATCAATGCTTTGCTGTACCAGTACTTCGCACAATATTGTTCCCTTTGGCACTTGCTGCTTTCTTTTTCTGACTGTGTTTGAAGGATTATCAGCACTGAGATGAGAAGATACTTTGCCGCATCAGTTCCATAAAACAAGTAATCTCTGTTTCTTACTGATTGTATCCTCAGTCCACAGGTTGTTCTTTCATATCGGGAAAAATACATTTAGTCCGTATTACTAGCCCATTAGTCCTTACCATCGTCTTTAATCTCATTTAACCCAATCCCAGTATGTACCCTCAATTTGTGAGATGAACTCAATACCATGAGCTGAGTCGACGAACGCTTGAGAATCAACTAGTTCCTTATTTTTCTACTTCATTCAGCTTTAGCCTTAGTCACTGAGATAAACCTTACCTCTGGAAGTTATTCGATATGATTAATCACCTTTTGGTCCCTTGTATGTGTGTTTCTGTAAGATGTATCGTCGGTCTGTCAAATGCAAATGGTCTATAAACTTGTTTTTAATTTCAATTTAAGGAAATGCCATGCATTACCCCTTTCAGTCTGTTTGATTTACCTGTAGTTGAAGAGATGTACCCTCAGTCCGAGAAATATTTATTGTTTTTCTTTGAGTTTACACCTTTAGTTTCGAGCTCCATACCGCTTGAAATTGCCTGCCAATAGGTCCTGAAAGTGTCATTCTACCTTTCTGTTACTGCACAAGTTCCGAAGCCTGTACCCCCAGTCGGCGATTTCATATTCACAGCGCCCCAAACCAACCATGAATTCGTAACAAGCGTATTGAGTCCTTGAGATTGTATCCTCGGTTCGTGGAATGTTTCGCCATTCTATTTCGTATCCTCTAAGACTTTGAAATCGTCCCTTTAGTCAGTTGAACGTAGCCCCCAGGCCCTGAACCACTGCCTCAATCATATGGTGCCTTATGCAGAGATTGTCTATGCACTCTTTTCCTGACATGTACTTTAAATCTGTAAGAGTAATTTCAGAGTATCCCAAATGCAACTTTTCTTCCAGTCTTAAAAGATTAGATCGTTGAACCCAAAGTAAGGAATGGAAAACCCTCAGTCTAAGTCACTCGTATATACCATAAGGCCCTAAAGCTGTGTTCTGTCTTAAAATTTACCCGTTTTCAATTAGACTGTATCCCTTGCCTTCTTGATATGCCCACAGTTCGAAGATGTATCCTCTGTCCATTGGTTACTACAACAGCTTGCTTTATGTTATTTTAAGAATTGAGATGGCAGCCTTGGTGAGTGAGATGTTTGATCAAGCTACAAGCCTGTATCCTTCCAGAGATTTTACTCCCTTCCTGTTAGCCTGCAACGCCAGTCGGAAATGTGTTCTTTTGGTTCCTTTTACTTTGTCTCAGGCGGTGAAATACGTTCTAAGTTCGATGTTCCCCCAAACCATGAAACAATGTCCTTCTATTATTTCAACCCAATGCTCGATTAGCTTGTTTATTCTGTTTTTTTCATATTTGAACCTAACTTAATTGAATGTGCCTTCCGATGACGAAACTTATGAACCCTGTGTTTCACCGATAACTCTTCGGCCTCAACGTCTTCTTCATGATCTTAACCCTCAGTCTGAACGATCTGAAAATAATGTAATCACCCTCATTTCTGTAATCTCTCACTCTCTATCTCTTCTTCATTTCGATATCTATTTCTATCTCTGGTTTCGCTATTTCTGTCTCTCTACATTTCTCTCCATTTGTCTATCTCTATTGTTTCTCTCTTTTTCTCTCTTTGGCCCTTCTTCTCTATGTACTGCCTTTCGAACTGTTTGTCTTACTCTCTGCTCCTCATTTTATCTTTCTCTCAACACTGACTTCCACTCTCAGTCTCTTGCTGTATCTCTGTCTCTCTCTCTCTCTCGCTTTCTGTCTTCCTCTCGCTCTATATTTCTCTCTCTATCCCTTCCTATTTCTTTTCCTCCCTCTTTCTATCTGTATCTCACTGCCTCCTTTAACACAGTCTCTCTGTCTCTGTTTCTTTCTGTCTCTTTCGCTATTCCACTATCTTCTGTCTCATTTTCTATTTATCTATTCTGTCAAGTTCTCTCTTTCTGTCTCCCTTGACTTCGTTTTCCTTCCTTCAAACTTTCCTCTCGTCTCACTATCCCATCAATTTCTTTCGCTTTTTGTACTTTTAATTCTATCTATCTATCTTTCTATCACTCTATCTACATATCTATCTACCTATCTATCTTTCTGTATATCTATCTATCTAGTGGCAAACTTGATATTGCAGCTGTGGTATCCTTGTTGTGTGTCTTACGTTTGAAAGACTGTATTCTCTTACCATGATGCCCATACTTTTCCTTTTAAAAAAGTAATTTGCTTCCTTTCTCATATTTTCCTCAGTCTGTATGATCATTTCTTACTTGATATGATGCTCCCCCAGTCCGTAATTTTGAGTGTAATTTTTTTGTAGCGGATTCATACAGAGTTGAAAGTGTATTATTTCAGTCATATCAGTTATATGTGCACCATCCATGCTGTGTTGGAATTTCACTTACCAGTACCTTGCACATTATTCCAAAACAAAAAAATCTGTGAGCGATGAAAATTTAATAGGGCCCCCGCCACTCGGGGCCTTAGAAATTGGTGGCTGCCTTCGCCTCTGTGGCATATGGGTGGTAAAAGTCCCCAGAAACAGAGGAGACCTATAATTATAAAACTAAAATATAACTGGTCTAAAGATGGAAATTAGATATGCTGGGATTCGAACCATAGAACCTTCAGTTTAAAGCCTGGAACGTTACTTTGTCGCTGCCTTGGCTAATGATGGACGGTCTAAAGAGAGAGGGAGTGAGAGCGAGATTGAAGGAAATTAGCTGATTTTGAAGTTTTCACTTTATGCCTTGTGGATTGTTCTATACGAGTAGACATAGTTACATTTTATAAAAAACCAGGTAGGAGTTCTTTTCTGAATTTAAGGGGCAAAATGTGAGCGATGTATAATGAATGACGCTTGTCATGTAATCAAAACTTAAAAAATAGAGTCGAATAGCTGGGGAATCGAACCCGAGAACCCCTAGTTTCAGGCCTCGTTCGTCATCAACTGAGCAACTAAGGTAAAAAATCATGCTGATGAAGATTTTGTGATCGATCATATCTTTAAGGGAGCCATGTTAACGAAAATTAAAGTTATGAGCCCGATCTGACGATTTCAACATAATTTCAGTTATATGGCACGCACCAATCCTGAAAAAGAAAATTAGAATAGCCGGGCTATCGAACTGTAGAACCTTGGGTTTTAATCGTGAAACATTACTTTGCCGCTACTTTTATTCCTGGAGGGTTGTTATGTGCGAGAAGAAATGGTAACATTTTTGTAAAGAAAAGTGATGTCCAGTTGTGTTGTGAATTGAAAGAAGGGAAAGAAAATGCGGAGTGACGAGAAAATAATATCAAATCTCGGATAAAAATTGCAACAGCTTGGAAATCGAACCTGTTAACCCCAAGTTTCAGGCCGATCATGGCATCAACTGAGCAACTTAGCTGAGAATTACGCTGATGAAGTTTTGTTTTCTATTTGTTCAGATCTTAAAGAGCGTCATGTTAACGAAAATGGAAGTTATGAGCCCGATCTGACGACTTCAACATACTTTGAGTTATATCACAGGCAATTACCTATGTTTTATTTGAGTTTGTTTAACGGGTCCTTTCCTTTCTACCTTCCCGAATCCCGACACAGAAAATAAGATTGGCCGAGAAATCGAACTATAGACCTTTGGTCAGTGATGCTGAGAGACAGACAGACAGACAGAAAGAGAGAATGTGTTTTTTGATATTTCATGTTTAGGAATCCTTGACACAATCTGATCTTGTAAAGAAGTGATGAAGCAAAGGACTATGTTGCCGAAGTCTACTTTTGAAGTTAATCGATCAATAGACGGGATATCGATAAGGTAAGCGAGAAATATGTTTTATAAGTCTTGTTTGCATTACCTTTAAAAGATCTTGCTATAAAAGGAGAAAGTACTGGTATCATATCCCGAAGGTTGTCACAATATCATGAAAAAGCACTAGAATAATAAGTTTTTATTTACTTGTTGTTTACTGATCTTTTGGAAAGAATCAAAACTTCTTAAGATAATAAAAGGAAAAACTGTGGATAAGCAATTTGAAAGACTTTGGCCAAGTTGGAAATCGAGTACAGAAATGGAACTGATTTGTAGAACAAAGATGTTTTTTTCCGATTTCTTTTAACAGTGTTGAAAAGTGAACTAAACTTGTATTGAGTAAAGCTGTTCAAGTTTACGGCAGTTGTGAAGCTTTCTAAGAATTGCTTGGATGATGATGATGATGATGATGACGATTAAGTTGGTAGTGCTGGATGTTGTAGCGGAGTTAGATTTCTGTGTTTGCATGTTGTTTTTAATGGTGTTTTACCTAGATGTCAGGTAAATGGCGCGGTCAGTGCTCTTGTAACAGTCTTTCCAAACCACTAGCCACTAGACAGAAATTGGTACAGCTTGGGGAGTGGACCTGCGAGTGTATAGGTTATAAGCCATGTACTTTACCGACCAAGCAACTGGGCAATACGATCTGAGAGAGAGAGGGAAGTGAATTTGATTTTTACATGTTTACTTGATTTCTAAAGGGATTTTATGTGCAAGAACAAATTTTAACATTTTGTGCAGAAAAATGATGCAGAGGTGCGGATTCAAGAAAATATAAGCTTTTACAGGGAGGATAACTATTTACCAGTACTTCGCACAATGTTGTTCCCTTTGACACTGGCTGCTTTTCTCATATAACATAGTCGAAATAATAATGAGCGCTGAGATAAGATTGCGCCCTGTCAGTATAACAGTCATTAATTCTACAGAGCATATTTTCAGTCTAAGTGATTGTCGTTAGTCCGCAGATTTTACTTTCACAAAGGGAAATACATTTCCAGTCTGTATTTATTTATTCCTGGAAGGTTGTTATGCGCAAGAAGACATTGTAACTGTTTGTAAAGAACAATGATGGAAAAAGCAAAATGTGTGAACACTAGATTCTGATGGCCACATATTTAGAATTTTGCAGAAGTGAATTTTAAGAGGCTTGAAAGGCAGAGTTTTTGATTCAATTTAAAGAAAGATACAAGCTATTAGGAGGGAGATCAATGCTTTGCTGTACCAGTACTTCGCACAATATTGTTCCCTTTGGCACTTGCTGCTTTCTTTTTCTGACTGTGTTTGAAGGATTATCAGCACTGAGATGAGAAGATACTTTGCCGCATCAGTTCCATAAAACAAGTAATCTCTGTTTCTTACTGATTGTATCCTCAGTCCACAGGTTGTTCTTTCATATCGGGAAAAATACATTTAGTCCGTATTACTAGCCCATTAGTCCTTACCATCGTCTTTAATCTCATTTAACCCAATCCCAGTATGTACCCTCAATTTGTGAGATGAACTCAATACCATGAGCTGAGTCGACGAACGCTTGAGAATCAACTAGTTCCTTATTTTTCTACTTCATTCAGCTTTAGCCTTAGTCACTGAGATAAACCTTACCTCTGGAAGTTATTCGATATGATTAATCACCTTTTGGTCCCTTGTATGTGTGTTTCTGTAAGATGTATCGTCGGTCTGTCAAATGCAAATGGTCTATAAACTTGTTTTTAATTTCAATTTAAGGAAATGCCATGCATTACCCCTTTCAGTCTGTTTGATTTACCTGTAGTTGAAGAGATGTACCCTCAGTCCGAGAAATATTTATTGTTTTTCTTTGAGTTTACACCTTTAGTTTCGAGCTCCATACCGCTTGAAATTGCCTGCCAATAGGTCCTGAAAGTGTCATTCTACCTTTCTGTTACTGCACAAGTTCCGAAGCCTGTACCCCCAGTCGGCGATTTCATATTCACAGCGCCCCAAACCAACCATGAATGCGTAACAAGCGTATTGAGTCCTTGAGATTGTATCCTCGGTTCGTGGAATGTTTCGCCATTCTATTTCGTATCCTCTAAGACTTTGAAATCGTCCCTTTAGTCAGTTGAACGTAGCCCCCAGGCCCTGAACCACTGCCTCAATCATATGGTGCCTTATGCAGAGATTGTCTATGCACTCTTTTCCTGACATGTACTTTAAATCTGTAAGAGTAATTTCAGAGTATCCCAAATGCAACTTTTCTTCCAGTCTTAAAAGATTAGATCGTTGAACCCAAAGTAAGGAATGGAAAACCCTCAGTCTAAGTCACTCGTATATACCATAAGGCCCTAAAGCTGTGTTCTGTCTTAAAATTTACCCGTTTTCAATTAGACTGTATCCCTTGCCTTCTTGATATGCCCACAGTTCGAAGATGTATCCTCTGTCCATTGGTTACTACAACAGCTTGCTTTATGTTATTTTAAGAATTGAGATGGCAGCCTTGGTGAGTGAGATGTTTGATCAAGCTACAAGCCTGTGTCCTTCCAGAGATTTTACTCCCTTCCTGTTAGCCTGCAACGCCAGTCGGAAATGTGTTCTTTTGGTTCCTTTTACTTTGTCTCAGGCGGTGAAATACGTTCTAAGTTCGATGTTCCCCCAAACCATGAAACAATGTCCTTCTATTATTTCAACCCAATGCTCGATTAGCTTGTTTATTCTGTTTTTTTCATATTTGAACCTAACTTAATTGAATGTGCCTTCCGATGACGAAACTTATGAACCCTGTGTTTCACCGATAACTCTTCGGCCTCAACGTCTTCTTCATGATCTTAACCCTCAGTCTGAACGATCTGAAAATAATGTAATCACCCTCATTTCTGTAATCTCTGACTCTCTATCTCTTCTTCATTTCGATATCTATTTCTATCTCTGGTTTCGCTATTTCTGTCTCTCTACATTTCTCTCCATTTGTCTATCTCTATTGTTTCTCTCTTTTTCTCTCTTTGGCCCTTCTTCTCTATCTACTGCCTTTCGAACTGTTTGTCTTACTCTCTGCTCCTCATTTTATCTTTCTCTCAACACTGACTTCCACTCTCAGTCTCTTGCTGTATCTCTGTCTCTCTCTCTCTCTCGCTTTCTGTCTTCCTCTCGCTCTATATTTCTCTCTCTATCCCTTCCTATTTCTTTTCCTCCCTCTTTCTATCTGTATCTCACTGCCTCCTTTAACACAGTCTCTCTGTCTCTGTTTCTTTCTGTCTCTTTCGCTATTCCACTATCTTCTGTCTCATTTTCTATTTATCTATTCTGTCAAGTTCTCTCTTTCTGTCTCCCTTGACTTCGTTTTCCTTCCTTCAAACTTTCCTCTCGTCTCACTATCCCATCAATTTCTTTCGCTTTTTGTACTTTTAATTCTATCTATCTATCTTTCTATCACTCTATCTACATATCTATCTACCTATCTATCTTTCTGTATATCTATCTATCTAGTGGCAAACTTGATATTGCAGCTGTGGTATCCTTGTTGTGTGTCTTACGTTTGAAAGACTGTATTCTCTTACCATGATGCCCATACTTTTCCTTTTAAAAAAGTAATTTGCTTCCTTTCTCATATTTTCCTCAGTCTGTATGATCATTTCTTACTTGATATGATGCTCCCCCAGTCCGTAATTTTGAGTGTAATTTTTTTGTAGCGGATTCATACAGAGTTGAAAGTGTATTATTTCAGTCATATCAGTTATATGTGCACCATCCATGCTGTGTTGGAATTTCACTTACCAGTACCTTGCACATTATTCCAAAACAAAAAAATCTGTGAGCGATGAAAATTTAATAGGGCCCCCGCCACTCGGGGCCTTAGAAATTGGTGGCTGCCTTCGCCTCTGTGGCATATGGGTGGTAAAAGTCCCCAGAAACAGAGGAGACCTATAATTATAAAACTAAAATATAACTGGTCTAAAGATGGAAATTAGATATGCTGGGATTCGAACCATAGAACCTTCAGTTTAAAGCCTGGAACGTTACTTTGCCGCTGCCTTGGCTAATGATGGACGGTCTAAAGAGAGAGGGAGTGAGAGCGAGATTGAAGGAAATTAGCTGATTTTGAAGTTTTCACTTTATGCCTTGTGGATTGTTCTATACGAGTAGACATAGTTACATTTTATAAAAAACCAGGTAGGAGTTCTTTTCTGAATTTAAGGGGCAAAATGTGAGCGATGTATAATGAATGACGCTTGTCATGTAATCAAAACTTAAAAAATAGAGTCGAATAGCTGGGGAATCGAACCCGAGAACCCCTAGTTTCAGGCCTCGTTCGTCATCAACTGAGCAACTAAGGTAAAAAATCATGCTGATGAAGATTTTGTGATCGATCATATCTTTAAGGGAGCCATGTTAACGAAAATGAAAGTTATGAGCCCGATCTGACGATTTCAACATAATTTCAGTTATATGGCACGCACCAATCCTGAAAAAGAAAATTAGAATAGCCGGGCTATCGAACTGTAGAACCTTGGGTTTTAATCGTGAAACATTACTTTGCCGCTACTTTTATTCCTGGAGGGTTGTTATGTGCGAGAAGAAATGGTAACATTTTTGTAAAGAAAAGTGATGTCCAGTTGTGTTGTGAATTGAAAGAAGGGAAAGAAAATGCGGAGTGACGAGAAAATAATATCAAATCTCGGATAAAAATTGCAACAGCTTGGAAATCGAACCTGTTAACCCCAAGTTTCAGGCCGATCATGGCATCAACTGAGCAACTTAGCTGAGAATTACGCTGATGAAGTTTTGTTTTCTATTTGTTCAGATCTTAAAGAGCGTCATGTTAACGAAAATGGAAGTTATGAGCCCGATCTGACGACTTCAACATACTTTGAGTTATATCACAGGCAATTACCTATGTTTTATTTGAGTTTGTTTAACGGGTCCTTTCCTTTCTACCTTCCCGAATCCCGACACAGAAAATAAGATTGGCCGAGAAATCGAACTATAGACCTTTGGTCAGTGATGCTGAGAGACAGACAGACAGACAGAAAGAGAGAATGTGTTTTTAGATATTTCATGTTTAGGAATCCTTGACACAATCTGATCTTGTAAAGAAGTGATGAAGCAAAGGACTATGTTGCCGAAGTCTACTTTTGAAGTTAATCGATCAATAGACGGGATATCGATAAGGTAAGCGAGAAATATGTTTTATAAGTCTTGTTTGCATTACCTTTAAAAGATCTTGCTATAAAAGGAGAAAGTACTGGTATCATATCCCGAAGGTTGTCACAATATCATGAAAAAGCACTAGAATAATAAGTTTTTATTTACTTGTTGTTTACTGATCTTTTGGAAAGAATCAAAACTTCTTAAGATAATAAAAGGAAAAACTGTGGATAAGCAATTTGAAATACTTTGGCCAAGTTGGAAATCGAGTACAGAAATGGAGCTGATTTGTAGAACAAAGATGTTTTTTCCGATTTCTTTTAACAGTGTTGAAAAGTGAACTAAACTTGTATTGAGTAAAGCTGTTCAAGTTTACGGCAGTCGTGAAGCTTTCTAAGAATTGCTTGGATGATGATGATGATGATGATGATGACGATTAAGTTGGTAGTGCTGGATGTTGTAGCGGAGTTAGATTTCTGTGTTTGCATATTGTTTTTAATGGTGTTTTACCTAGATGTCAGGTAAATGGCGCGGTCAGTGCTCTTGTAACAGTCTTTCCAAACCACTAGCCACTAGACAGAAATTGGTACAGCTTGGGGAGTGGACCTGCGAGTGTATAGGTTATAAGCCATGTACTTTACCGACCAAGCAACTGGGCAATACGATCTGAGAGAGAGAGGGAAGTGAATTTGATTTTTACATGTTTACTTGATTTCTAAAGGGATTTTATGTGCAAGAACAAATTTTAACATTTTGTGCAGAAAAATGATGCAGAGGTGCGGATTCAAGAAAATATAAGCTTTTACAGGGAGGATAACTATTTACCAGTACTTCGCACAATGTTGTTCCCTTTGACACTGGCTGCTTTTCTCATATAACATAGTCGAAATAATAATGAGCGCTGAGATAAGATTGCGCCCTGTCAGTATAACAGTCATTAATTCTATAGAGCATATTTTCAGTCTAAGTGATTGTCGTTAGTCCGCAGATTTTACTTTCACAAAGGGAAATACATTTCCAGTCTGTATTTATTTATTCCTGGAAGGTTGTTATGCGCAAGAAGACATTGTAACTGTTTGTAAAGAACAATGATGGAAAAAGCAAAATGTGTGAACACTAGATTCTGATGGCCACATATTTAGAATTTTGCAGAAGTGAATTTTAAGAGGCTTGAAAGGCAGAGTTTTTGATTCAATTTAAAGAAAGATACAAGCTATTAGGAGGGAGATCAATGCTTTGCTGTACCAGTACTTCGCACAATATTGTTCCCTTTGGCACTTGCTGCTTTCTTTTTCTGACTGTGTTTGAAGGATTATCAGCACTGAGATGAGAAGATACTTTGCCGCATCAGTTCCATAAAACAAGTAATCTCTGTTTCTTACTGATTGTATCCTCAGTCCACAGGTTGTTCTTTCATATCGGGAAAAATACATTTAGTCCGTATTACTAGCCCATTAGTCCTTACCATCGTCTTTAATCTCATTTAACCCAATCCCAGTATGTACCCTCAATTTGTGAGATGAACTCAATACCATGAGCTGAGTCGACGAACGCTTGAGAATCAACTAGTTCCTTATTTTTCTACTTCATTCAGCTTTAGCCTTAGTCACTGAGATAAACCTTACCTCTGGAAGTTATTCGATATGATTAATCACCTTTTGGTCCCTTGTATGTGTGTTTCTGTAAGATGTATCGTCGGTCTGTCAAATGCAAATGGTCTATAAACTTGTTTTTAATTTCAATTTAAGGAAATGCCATGCATTACCCCTTTCAGTCTGTTTGATTTACCTGTAGTTGAAGAGATGTACCCTCAGTCCGAGAAATATTTATTGTTTTTCTTTGAGTTTACACCTTTAGTTTCGAGCTCCATACCGCTTGAAATTGCCTGCCAATAGATCCTGAAAGTGTCATTCTACCTTTCTGTTACTGCACAAGTTCCGAAGCCTGTACCCCCAGTCGGCGATTTCATATTCACAGCGCCCCAAACCAACCATGAATTCGTAACAAGCGTATTGAGTCCTTGAGATTGTATCCTCGGTTCGTGGAATGTTTCGCCATTCTATTTCGTATCCTCTAAGACTTTGAAATCGTCCCTTTAGTCAGTTGAACGTAGCCCCCAGGCCCTGAACCACTGCCTCAATCATATGGTGCCTTATGCAGAGATTGTCTATGCACTCTTTTCCTGACATGTACTTTAAATCTGTAAGAGTAATTTCAGAGTATCCCAAATGCAACTTTTCTTCCAGTCTTAAAAGATTAGATCGTTGAACCCAAAGTAAGGAATGGAAAACCCTCAGTCTAAGTCACTCGTATATACCATAAGGCCCTAAAGCTGTGTTCTGTCTTAAAATTTACCCGTTTTCAATTAGACTGTATCCCTTGCCTTCTTGATATGTCCACAGTTCGAAGATGTATCCTCTGTCCATTGGTTACTACAACAGCTTGCTTTATGTTATTTTAAGAATTGAGATGGCAGCCTTGGTGAGTGAGATGTTTGATCAAGCTACAAGCCTGTGTCCTTCCAGAGATTTTACTCCCTTCCTGTTAGCCTGCAACGCCAGTCGGAAATGTGTTCTTTTGGTTCCTTTTACTTTGTCTCAGGCGGTGAAATACGTTCTAAGTTCGATGTTCCCCCAAACCATGAAACAATGTCCTTCTATTATTTCAACCCAATGCTCGATTAGCTTGTTTATTCTGTTTTTTTCATATTTGAACCTAACTTAATTGAATGTGCCTTCCGATGACGAAACTTATGAACCCTGTGTTTCACCGATAACTCTTCGGCCTCAACGTCTTCTTCATGATCTTAACCCTCAGTCTGAACGATCTGAAAATAATGTAATCACCCTCATTTCTGTAATCTCTCACTCTCTATCTCTTCTTCATTTCGATATCTATTTCTATCTCTGGTTTCGCTATTTCTGTCTCTCTACATTTCTCTCCATTTGTCTATCTCTATTGTTTCTCTCTTTTTCTCTCTTTGGCCCTTCTTCTCTGTCTACTGCCTTTCGAACTGTTTGTCTTACTCTCTGCTCCTCATTTTATCTTTCTCTCAACACTGACTTCCACTCTCAGTCTCTTGCTGTATCTCTGTCTCTCTCTCTCTCTCGCTTTCTGTCTTCCTCTCGGTCTATATTTCTCTCTCTATCCCTTCCTATTTCTTTTCCTCCCTCTTTCTATCTGTATCTCACTGCCTCCTTTAACACAGTCTCTCTGTCTCTGTTTCTTTCTGTCTCTTTCGCTATTCCACTATCTTCCGTCTCATTTTCTATTTATCTATTCTGTCAAGTTCTCTCTTTCTGTCTCCCTTGACTTCGTTTTCCTTCCTTCAAACTTTCCTCTCGTCTCACTATCCCATCAATTTCTTTCGCTTTTTGTACTTTTAATTCTATCTATCTATCTTTCTATCACTCTATCTACATATCTATCTACCTATCTATCTTTCTGTATATCTATCTATCTAGTGGCAAACTTGATATTGCACCCGTGGTATCCTTGTTGTGTGTCTTACGTTTGAAAGACTGTATTCTCTTACCATGATGCCCATACTTTTCCTTTTAAAAAAGTAATTTGCTTCCTTTCTCATATTTTCCTCAGTCTGTATGATCATTTCTTACTTGATATGATGCTCCCCCAGTCCGTAATTTTGAGTGTAATTTTTTGTAGCGGATTCATACAGAGTTGAAAGTGTATTATTTCAGTCATATCAGTTATATGTGCACCATCCATGCTGTGTTGGAATTTCACTTACCAGTACCTTGCACATTATTCCAAAACAAAAAAATCTGTGAGCGATGAAAATTTAATAGGGCCCCCGCCACTCGGGGCCTTAGAAATTGGTGGCTGCCTTCGCCTCTGTGGCATATGGGTGGTAAAAGTCCCCAGAAACAGAGGAGACCTATAATTATAAAACTAAAATATAACTGGTCTAAAGATGGAAATTAGATATGCTGGGATTCGAACCATAGAACCTTCAGTTTAAAGCCTGGAACGTTACTTTGCCGCTGCCTTGGCTAATGATGGACGGTCTAAAGAGAGAGGGAGTGAGAGCGAGATTGAAGGAAATTAGCTGATTTTGAAGTTTTCACTTTATGCCTTGTGGATTGTTCTATACGAGTAGACATAGTTACATTTTATAAAAAACCAGGTAGGAGTTCTTTTCTGAATTTAAGGGGCAAAATGTGAGCGATGTATAATGAATGACGCTTGTCATGTAATCAAAACTTAAAAAATAGAGTCGAATAGCTGGGGAATCGAACCCGAGAACCCCTAGTTTCAGGCCTCGTTCGTCATCAACTGAGCAACTAAGGTAAAAAATCATGCTGATGAAGATTTTGTGATCGATCATATCTTTAAGGGAGCCATGTTAACGAAAATGAAAGTTATGAGCCCGATCTGACGATTTCAACATAATTCCAGTCATATGGCACGCACCAATCCTGAAAAAGAAAATTAGAATAGCCGGGCTATCGAACTATAGAACCTTGGGTTTTAATCGTGAAACATTACTTTGCCGCTACTTTTATTCCTGGAGGGTTGTTATGTGCGAGAAGAAATGGTAACATTTTTGTAAAGAAAAGTGATGTCCAGTTGTGTTGTGAATTGAAAGAAGGGAAAGAAAATGCGGAGTGACGAGAAAATAATATCAAATCTCGGATAAAAATTGCAACAGCTGGGAAATCGAACCTGTTAACCCCAAGTTTCAGGCCGATCATGGCATCAACTGAGCAACTTAGCTGAGAATTACGCTGATGAAGTTTTGTTTTCTATTTGTTCAGATCTTAAAGAGCGTCATGTTAACGAAAATGGAAGTTATGAGCCCGATCTGACGACTTCAACATACTTTGAGTTATATCACAGGCAATTACCTATGTTTTATTTGAGTTTATTTAACGGGTCCTTTCCTTTCTACCTTCCCGAATCCTGACACAGAAAATAAGATTGGCCGAGAAATCGAACTATAGACCTTTGGTCAGTGATGCTGAGAGACAGACAGACAGACAGAAAGAGAGAATGTGTTTTTTGATATTTCATGTTTAGGAATCCTTGACACAATCTGATCTTGTAAAGAAGTGATGAAGCAAAGGACTATGTTGCCGAAGTCTACTTTTGAAGTTAATCGATCAATAGACGGGATATCGATAAGGTAAGCGAGAAATATGTTTTATAAGTCTTGTTTGCATTACCTTTAAAAGATCTTGCTATAAAAGGAGAAAGTACTGGTATCATATCCCGAAGGTTGTCACAATATCATGAAAAAGCACTAGAATAATAAGTTTTTATTTACTTGTTGTTTACTGATCTTTTGGAAAGAATCAAAACTTCTTAAGATAATAAAAGGAAAAACTGTGGATAAGCAATTTGAAATACTTTGGCCAAGTTGGAAATCGAGTACAGAAATGGAACTGATTTGTAGAACAAAGATGTTTTTTCCGATTTCTTTTAACAGTGTTGAAAAGTGAACTAAACTTGTATTGAGTAAAGCTGTTCAAGTTTACGGCAGTTGTGAAGCTTTCTAAGAATTGCTTGGATGATGATGATGATGATGATGATGACGATTAAGTTGGTAGTGCTGGATGTTGTAGCGGAGTTAGATTTCTGTGTTTGCATGTTGTTTTTAATGGTGTTTTACCTAGATGTCAGGTAAATGGCGCGGTCAGTGCTCTTGTAACAGTCTTTCCAAACCACTAGCCACTAGACAGAAATTGGTACAGCTTGGGGAGTGGACCTGCGAGTGTATAGGTTATAAGCCATGTACTTTACCGACCAAGCAACTGGGCAATACGATCTGAGAGAGAGAGGGAAGTGAATTTGATTTTTACATGTTTACTTGATTTCTAAAGGGATTTTATGTGCAAGAACAAATTTTAACATTTTGTGCAGAAAAATGATGCAGAGGTGCGGATTCAAGAAAATATAAGCTTTTACAGGGAGGATAACTATTTACCAGTACTTCGCACAATGTTGTTCCCTTTGACACTGGCTGCTTTTCTCATATAACATAGTCGAAATAATAATGAGCGCTGAGATAAGATTGCGCCCTGTCAGTATAACAGTCATTAATTCTACAGAGCATATTTTCAGTCTAAGTGATTGTCGTTAGTCCGCAGATTTTACTTTCACAAAGGGAAATACATTTCCAGTCTGTATTTATTTATTCCTGGAAGGTTGTTATGCGCAAGAAGACATTGTAACTGTTTGTAAAGAACAATGATGGAAAAAGCAAAATGTGTGAACACTAGATTCTGATGGCCACATATTTAGAATTTTGCAGAAGTGAATTTTAAGAGGCTTGAAAGGCAGAGTTTTTGATTCAATTTAAAGAAAGATACAAGCTATTAGGAGGGAGATCAATGCTTTGCTGTACCAGTACTTCGCACAATATTGTTCCCTTTGGCACTTGCTGCTTTCTTTTTCTGACTGTGTTTGAAGGATTATCAGCACTGAGATGAGAAGATACTTTGCCGCATCAGTTCCATAAAACAAGTAATCTCTGTTTCTTACTGATTGTATCCTCAGTCCACAGGTTGTTCTTTCATATCGGGAAAAATACATTTAGTCCGTATTACTAGCCCATTAGTCCTTACCATCGTCTTTAATCTCATTTAACCCAATCCCAGTATGTACCCTCAATTTGTGAGATGAACTCAATACCATGAGCTGAGTCGACGAACGCTTGAGAATCAACTAGTTCCTTATTTTTCTACTTCATTCAGCTTTAGCCTTAGTCACTGAGATAAACCTTACCTCTGGAAGTTATTCGATATGATTAATCACCTTTTGGTCCCTTGTATGTGTGTTTCTGTAAGATGTATCGTCGGTCTGTCAAATGCAAATGGTCTATAAACTTGTTTTTAATTTCAATTTAAGGAAATGCCATGCATTACCCCTTTCAGTCTGTTTGATTTACCTGTAGTTGAAGAGATGTACCCTCAGTCCGAGAAATATTTATTGTTTTTCTTTGAGTTTACACCTTTAGTTTCGAGCTCCATACCGCTTGAAATTGCCTGCCAATAGGTCCTGAAAGTGTCATTCTACCTTTCTGTTACTGCACAAGTTCCGAAGCCTGTACCCCCAGTCGGCGATTTCATATTCACAGCGCCCCAAACCAACCATGAATTCGTAACAAGCGTATTGAGTCCTTGAGATTGTATCCTCGGTTCGTGGAATGTTTCGCCATTCTATTTCGTATCCTCTAAGACTTTGAAATCGTCCCTTTAGTCAGTTGAACGTAGCCCCCAGGCCCTGAACCACTGCCTCAATCATATGGTGCCTTATGCAGAGATTGTCTATGCACTCTTTTCCTGACATGTACTTTAAATCTGTAAGAGTAATTTCAGAGTATCCCAAATGCAACTTTTCTTCCAGTCTTAAAAGATTAGATCGTTGAACCCAAAGTAAGGAATGGAAAACCCTCAGTCTAAGTCACTCGTATATACCATAAGGCCCTAAAGCTGTGTTCTGTCTTAAAATTTACCCGTTTTCAATTAGACTGTATCCCTTGCCTTCTTGATATGCCCACAGTTCGAAGATGTATCCTCTGTCCATTGGTTACTACAACAGCTTGCTTTATGTTATTTTAAGAATTGAGATGGCAGCCTTGGTGAGTGAGATGTTTGATCAAGCTACAAGCCTGTGTCCTTCCAGAGATTTTACTCCCTTCCTGTTAGCCTGCAACGCCAGTCGGAAATGTGTTCTTTTGGTTCCTTTTACTTTGTCTCAGGCGGTGAAATACGTTCTAAGTTCGATGTTCCCCCAAACCATGAAACAATGTCCTTCTATTATTTCAACCCAATGCTCGATTAGCTTGTTTATTCTGTTTTTTTCATATTTGAACCTAACTTAATTGAATGTGCCTTCCGATGACGAAACTTATGAACCCTGTGTTTCACCGATAACTCTTCGGCCTCAACGTCTTCTTCATGATCTTAACCCTCAGTCTGAACGATCTGAAAATAATGTAATCACCCTCATTTCTGTAATCTCTCACTCTCTATCTCTTCTTCATTTCGATATCTATTTCTATCTCTGGTTTCGCTATTTCTGTCTCTCTACATTTCTCTCCATTTGTCTATCTCTATTGTTTCTCTCTTTTTCTCTCTTTGGCCCTTCTTCTCTGTCTACTGCCTTTCGAACTGTTTGTCTTACTCTCTGCTCCTCATTTTATCTTTCTCTCAACACTGACTTCCACTCTCAGTCTCTTGCTGTATCTCTGTCTCTCTCTCTCTCTCTCGCTTTCTGTCTTCCTCTCGCTCTATATTTCTCTCTCTATCCCTTCCTATTTCTTTTCCTCCCTCTTTCTATCTGTATCTCACTGCCTCCTTTAACACAGTCTCTCTGTCTCTGTTTCTTTCTGTCTCTTTCGCTATTCCACTATCTTCTGTCTCATTTTCTATTTATCTATTCTGTCAAGTTCTCTCTTTCTGTCTCCCTTGACTTCGTTTTCCTTCCTTCAAACTTTCCTCTCGTCTCACTATCCCATCAATTTCTTTCGCTTTTTGTACTTTTAATTCTATCTATCTATCTTTCTATCACTCTATCTACATATCTATCTACCTATCTATCTTTCTGTATATCTATCTATCTAGTGGCAAACTTGATATTGCAGCTGTGGTATCCTTGTTGTGTGTCTTACGTTTGAAAGACTGTATTCTCTTACCATGATGCCCATACTTTTCCTTTTAAAAAAGTAATTTGCTTCCTTTCTCATATTTTCCTCAGTCTGTATGATCATTTCTTACTTGATATGATGCTCCCCCAGTCCGTAATTTTGAGTGTAATTTTTTGTAGCGGATTCATACAGAGTTGAAAGTGTATTATTTCAGTCATATCAGTTATATGTGCACCATCCATGCTGTGTTGGAATTTCACTTACCAGTACCTTGCACATTATTCCAAAACAAAAAAATCTGTGAGCGATGAAAATTTAAGAGGGCCCCCGCCACTCGGGGCCTTAGAAATTGGTGGCTGCCTTCGCCTCTGTGGCATATGGGTGGTAAAAGTCCCCAGAAACAGAGGAGACCTATAATTATAAAACTAAAATATAACTGGTCTAAAGATGGAAATTAGATATGCTGGGATTCGAACCATAGAACCTTCAGTTTAAAGCCTGGAACGTTACTTTGCCGCTGCCTTGGCTAATGATGGACGGTCTAAAGAGAGAGGGAGTGAGAGCGAGATTGAAGGAAATTAGCTGATTTTGAAGTTTTCACTTTATGCCTTGTGGATTGTTCTATACGAGTAGACATAGTTACATTTTATAAAAAACCAGGTAGGAGTTCTTTTCTGAATTTAAGGGGCAAAATGTGAGCGATGTATAATGAATGACGCTTGTCATGTAATCAAAACTTAAAAAATAGAGTCGAATAGCTGGGGAATCGAACCCGAGAACCCCTAGTTTCAGGCCTCGTTCGTCATCAACTGAGCAACTAAGGTAAAAAATCATGCTGATGAAGATTTTGTGATCGATCATATCTTTAAGGGAGCCATGTTAACGAAAATGAAAGTTATGAGCCCGATCTGACGATTTCAACATAATTTCAGTTATATGGCACGCACCAATCCTGAAAAAGAAAATTAGAATAGCCGGGCTATCGAACTATAGAACCTTGGGTTTTAATCGTGAAACATTACTTTGCCGCTACTTTTATTCCTGGAGGGTTGTTATGTGCGAGAAGAAATGGTAACATTTTTGTAAAGAAAAGTGATGTCCAGTTGTGTTGTGAATTGAAAGAAGGGAAAGAAAATGCGGAGTGACGAGAAAATAATATCAAATCTCGGATAAAAATTGCAACAGCTGGGAAATCGAACCTGTTAACCCCAAGTTTCAGGCCGATCATGGCATCAACTGAGCAACTTAGCTGAGAATTACGCTGATGAAATTTTGTTTTCTATTTGTTCAGATCTTAAAGAGCGTCATGTTAACGAAAATGGAAGTTATGAGCCCGATCTGACGACTTCAACATTCTTTGAGTTATATCACAGGCAATTATCTATGTTTTATTTGAGTTTATTTAACGGGTCCTTTCCTTTCTACCTTCCCGAATCCTGACACAGAAAATAAGATTGGCCGAGAAATCGAACTATAGACCTTTGGTCAGTGATGCTGAGAGACAGACAGACAGACAGAAAGAGAGAATGTGTTTTTTGATATTTCATGTTTAGGAATCCTTGACACAATCTGATCTTGTAAAGAAGTGATGAAGCAAAGGACTATGTTGCCGAAGTCTACTTTTGAAGTTAATCGATCAATAGACGGGATATCGATAAGGTAAGCTAGAAATATGTTTTATAAGTCTTGTTTGCATTACCTTTAAAAGATCTTGCTATAAAAGGAGAAAGTACTGGTATCATATCCCGAAGGTTGTCACAATATCATGAAAAAGCACTAGAATAATAAGTTTTTATTTACTTGTTGTTTACTGATCTTTTGGAAAGAATCAAAACTTCTTAAGATAATAAAAGGAAAAACTGTGGATAAGCAATTTGAAATACTTTGGCCAAGTTGGAAATCGAGTACAGAAATGGAGCTGATTTGTAGAACAAAGATGTTTTTTCCGATTTCTTTTAACAGTGTTGAAAAGTGAACTAAACTTGTATTGAGTAAAGCTGTTCAAGTTTACGGCAGTTGTGAAGCTTTCTAAGAATTGCTTGGATGATGATGATGATGATGATGATGACGATTAAGTTGGTAGTGCTGGATGTTGTAGCGGAGTTAGATTTCTGTGTTTGCATGTTGTTTTTAATGGTGTTTTACCTAGATGTCAGGTAAATGGCGCGGTCAGTGCTCTTGTAACAGTCTTTCCAAACCACTAGCCACTAGACAGAAATTGGTACAGCTTGGGGAGTGGACCTGCGAGTGTATAGGTTATAAGCCATGTACTTTACCGACCAAGCAACTGGGCAATACGATCTGAGAGAGAGAGGGAAGTGAATTTGATTTTTACATGTTTACTTGATTTCTAAAGGGATTTTATGTGCAAGAACAAATTTTAACATTTTGTGCAGAAAAATGATGCAGAGGTGCGGATTCAAGAAAATATAAGCTTTTACAGGGAGGATAACTATTTACCAGTACTTCGCACAATGTTGTTCCCTTTGACACTGGCTGCTTTTCTCATATAACATAGTCGAAATAATAATGAGCGCTGAGATAAGATTGCGCCCTGTCAGTATAACAGTCATTAATTCTACAGAGCATATTTTCAGTCTAAGTGATTGTCGTTAGTCCGCAGATTTTACTTTCACAAAGGGAAATACATTTCCAGTCTGTATTTATTTATTCCTGGAAGGTTGTTATGCGCAAGAAGACATTGTAACTGTTTGTAAAGAACAATGATGGAAAAAGCAAAATGTGTGAACACTAGATTCTGATGGCCACATATTTAGAATTTTGCAGAAGTGAATTTTAAGAGGCTTGAAAGGCAGAGTTTTTGATTCAATTTAAAGAAAGATACAAGTTATTAGGAGGGAGATCAATGCTTTGCTGTACCAGTACTTCGCACAATATTGTTCCCTTTGGCACTTGCTGCTTTCTTTTTCTGACTGTGTTTGAAGGATTATCAGCACTGAGATGAGAAGATACTTTGCCGCATCAGTTCCATAAAACAAGTAATCTCTGTTTCTTACTGATTGTATCCTCAGTCCACAGGTTGTTCTTTCATATCGGGAAAAATACATTTAGTCCGTATTACTAGCCCATTAGTCCTTACCATCGTCTTTAATCTCATTTAACCCAATCCCAGTATGTACCCTCAATTTGTGAGATGAACTCAATACCATGAGCTGAGTCGACGAACGCTTGAGAATCAACTAGTTCCTTATTTTTCTACCTCATTCAGCTTTAGCCTTAGTCACTGAGATAAACCTTACCTCTGGAAGTTATTCGATATGATTAATCACCTTTTGGTCCCTTGTATGTGTGTTTCTGTAAGATGTATCGTCGGTCTGTCAAATGCAAATGGTCTATAAACTTGTTTTTAATTTCAATTTAAGGAAATGCCATGCATTACCCCTTTCAGTCTGTTTGATTTACCTGTAGTTGAAGAGATGTACCCTCAGTCCGAGAAATATTTATTGTTTTTCTTTGAGTTTACACCTTTAGTTTCGAGCTCCATACCGCTTGAAATTGCCTGCCAATAGGTCCTGAAAGTGTCATTCTACCTTTCTGTTACTGCACAAGTTCCGAAGCCTGTACCCCCAGTCGGCGATTTCATATTCACAGCGCCCCAAACCAACCATGAATTCGTAACAAGCGTATTGAGTCCTTGAGATTGTATCCTCGGTTCGTGGAATGTTTCGGCATTCTATTTCGTATCCTCTAAGACTTTGAAATCGTCCCTTTAGTCAGTTGAACGTAGCCCCCAGGCCCTGAACCACTGCCTCAATCATATGGTGCCTTATGCAGAGATTGTCTATGCACTCTTTTCCTGACATGTACTTTAAATCTGTAAGAGTAATTTCAGAGTATCCCAAATGCAACTTTTCTTCCAGTCTTAAAAGATTAGATCGTTGAACCCAAAGTAAGGAATGGAAAACCCTCAGTCTAAGTCATTTGTATATACCATAAGGCCCTAAAGCTGTGTTCTGTCTTAAAATTTACCCGTTTTCAAATAGACTGTATCCCTTGCCTTCTTGATATGCCCACAGTTCGAAGATGTATCCTCTGTCCATTGGTTACTACAACAGCTTGCTTTATGTTATTTTAAGAATTGAGATGGCAGCCTTGGTGAGTGAGATGTTTGATCAAGCTACAAGCCTGTGTCCTTCCAGAGATTTTACTCCCTTCCTGTTAGCCTGCAACGCCAGTCGGAAATGTGTTCTTTTGGTTCCTTTTACTTTGTCTCAGGCGGTGAAATACGTTCTAAGTTCGATGTTCCCCCAAACCATGAAACAATGTCCTTCTATTATTTCAACCCAATGCTCGATTAGCTTGTTTATTCTGTTTTTTTCATATTTGAACCTAACTTAATTGAATGTGCCTTCCGATGACGAAACTTATGAACCCTGTGTTTCACCGATAACTCTTCGGCCTCAACGTCTTCTTCATGATCTTAACCCTCAGTCTGAACGATCTGAAAATAATGTAATCACCCTCATTTCTGTAATCTCTCACTCTCTATCTCTTCTTCATTTCGATATCTATTTCTATCTCTGGTTTCGCTATTTCTGTCTCTCTACATTTCTCTCCATTTGTCTATCTCTATTGTTTCTCTCTTTTTCTCTCTTTGGCCCTTCTTCTCTGTCTACTGCCTTTCGAACTGTTTGTCTTACTCTCTGCTCCTCATTTTATCTTTCTCTCAACACTGACTTCCACTCTCAGTCTCTTGCTGTATCTCTGTCTCTCTCTCTCTCTCGCTTTCTGTCTTCCTCTCGCTCTATATTTCTCTCTCTATCCCTTCCTATTTCTTTTCCTCCCTCTTTCTATCTGTATCTCACTGCCTCCTTTAACACAGTCTCTCTGTCTCTGTTTCTTTCTGTCTCTTTCGCTATTCCACTATCTTCTGTCTCATTTTCTATTTATCTATTCTGTCAAGTTCTCTCTTTCTGTCTCCCTTGACTTCGTTTTCCTTCCTTCAAACTTTCCTCTCGTCTCACTATCCCATCAATTTCTTTCGCTTTTTGTACTTTTAATTCTATCTATCTATCTTTCTATCACTCTATCTACATATCTATCTACCTATCTATCTTTCTGTATATCTATCTATCTAGTGGCAAACTTGATATTGCAGCTGTGGTATCCTTGTTGTGTGTCTTACGTTTGAAAGACTGTATTCTCTTACCATGATGCCCATACTTTTCCTTTTAAAAAAGTAATTTGCTTCCTTTCTCATATTTTCCTCAGTCTGTATGATCATTTCTTACTTGATATGATGCTCCCCCAGTCCGTAATTTTGAGTGTAATTTTTTGTAGCGGATTCATACAGAGTTGAAAGTGTATTATTTCAGTCATATCAGTTATATGTGCACCATCCATGCTGTGTTGGAATTTCACTTACCAGTACCTTGCACATTATTCCAAAACAAAAAAATCTGTGAGCGATGAAAATTTAATAGGGCCCCCGCCACTCGGGGCCTTAGAAATTGGTGGCTGCCTTCGCCTCTGTGGCATATGGGTGGTAAAAGTCCCCAGAAACAGAGGAGACCTATAATTATAAAACTAAAATATAACTGGTCTAAAGATGGAAATTAGATATGCTGGGATTCGAACCATAGAACCTTCAGTTTAAAGCCTGGAACGTTACTTTGCCGCTGCCTTGGCTAATGATGGACGGTCTAAAGAGAGAGGGAGTGAGAGCGAGATTGAAGGAAATTAGCTGATTTTGAAGTTTTCACTT
Organism: Tridacna crocea; assembly: GCA_943736015.1. NCBI lineage: Eukaryota > Metazoa > Mollusca > Bivalvia > Cardiida > Cardiidae > Tridacna > Tridacna crocea. The sequence goes on along the minus strand of OX031063.1, from coordinate 31,524,620 downwards.
TATGCCTTGTGGATTGTTCTATACGAGTAGACATAGTTACATTTTATAAAAAACCAGGTAGGAGTTCTTTTCTGAATTTAAGGGGCAAAATGTGAGCGATGTATAATGAATGACGCTTGTCATGTAATCAAAACTTAAAAAATAGAGTCGAATAGCTGGGGAATCGAACCCGAGAACCCCTAGTTTCAGGCCTCGTTCGTCATCAACTGAGCAACTAAGGTAAAAAATCATGCTGATGAAGATTTTGTGATCGATCATATCTTTAAGGGAGCCATGTTAACGAAAATGAAAGTTATGAGCCCGATCTGACGATTTCAACATAATTCCAGTCATATGGCACGCACCAATCCTGAAAAAGAAAATTAGAATAGCCGGGCTATCGAACTATAGAACCTTGGGTTTTAATCGTGAAACATTACTTTGCTGCTACTTTTATTCCTGGAGGGTTGTTATGTGCGAGAAGAAATGGTAACATTTTTGTAAAGAAAAGTGATGTCCAGTTGTGTTGTGAATTGAAAGAAGGGAAAGAAAATGCGGAGTGACGAGAAAATAATATCAAATCTCGGATAAAAATTGCAACAGCTGGGAAATCGAACCTGTTAACCCCAAGTTTCAGGCCGATCATGGCATCAACTGAGCAACTTAGCTGAGAATTACGCTGATGAAGTTTTGTTTTCTATTAGTTCAGATCTTAAAGAGCGTCATGTTAACGAAAATGGAAGTTATGAGCCCGATCTGACGACTTCAACATACTTTGAGTTATATCACAGGCAATTACCTATGTTTTATTTGAGTTTATTTAACGGGTCCTTTCCTTTCTACCTTCCCGAATCCTGACACAGAAAATAAGATTGGCCGAGAAATCGAACTATAGACCTTTGGTCAGTGATGCTGAGAGACAGACAGACAGACAGAAAGAGAGAATGTGTTTTTTGATATTTCATGTTTAGGAATCCTTGACACAATCTGATCTTGTAAAGAAGTGATGAAGCAAAGGACTATGTTGCCGAAGTCTACTTTTGAAGTTAATCGATCAATAGACGGGATATCGATAAGGTAAGCGAGAAATATGTTTTATAAGTCTTGTTTGCATTACCTTTAAAAGATCTTGCTATAAAAGGAGAAAGTACTGGTATCATATCCCGAAGGTTGTCACAATATCATGAAAAAGCACTAGAATAATAAGTTTTTATTTACTTGTTGTTTACTGATCTTTTGGAAAGAATCAAAACTTCTTAAGATAATAAAAGGAAAAACTGTGGATAAGCAATTTGAAATACTTTGGCCAAGTTGGAAATCGAGTACAGAAATGGAACTGATTTGTAGAACAAAGATGTTTTTTCCGATTTCTTTTAACAGTGTTGAAAAGTGAACTAAACTTGTATTGAGTAAAGCTGTTCAAGTTTACGGCAGTTGTGAAGCTTTCTAAGAATTGCTTGGATGATGATGATGATGATGATGATGACGATTAAGTTGGTAGTGCTGGATGTTGTAGCGGAGTTAGATTTCTGTGTTTGCATGTTGTTTTTAATGGTGTTTTACCTAGATGTCAGGTAAATGGCGCGGTCAGTGCTCTTGTAACAGTCTTTCCAAACCACTAGCCACTAGACAGAAATTGGTACAGCTTGGGGAGTGGACCTGCGAGTGTATAGGTTATAAGCCATGTACTTTACCGACCAAGCAACTGGGCAATACGATCTGAGAGAGAGAGGGAAGTGAATTTGATTTTTACATGTTTACTTGATTTCTAAAGGGATTTTATGTGCAAGAACAAATTTTAACATTTTGTGCAGAAAAATGATGCAGAGGTGCGGATTCAAGAAAATATAAGCTTTTACAGGGAGGATAACTATTTACCAGTACTTCGCACAATGTTGTTCCCTTTGACACTGGCTGCTTTTCTCATATAACATAGTCGAAATAATAATGAGCGCTGAGATAAGATTGCGCCCTGTCAGTATAACAGTCATTAATTCTACAGAGCATATTTTCAGTCTAAGTGATTGTCGTTAGTCCGCAGATTTTACTTTCACAAAGGGAAATACATTTCCAGTCTGTATTTATTTATTCCTGGAAGGTTGTTATGCGCAAGAAGACATTGTAACTGTTTGTAAAGAACAATGATGGAAAAAGCAAAATGTGTGAACACTAGATTCTGATGGCCACATATTTAGAATTTTGCAGAAGTGAATTTTAAGAGGCTTGAAAGGCAGAGTTTTTGATTCAATTTAAAGAAAGATACAAGCTATTAGGAGGGAGATCAATGCTTTGCTGTACCAGTACTTCGCACAATATTGTTCCCTTTGGCACTTGCTGCTTTCTTTTTCTGACTGTGTTTGAAGGATTATCAGCACTGAGATGAGAAGATACTTTGCCGCATCAGTTCCATAAAACAAGTAATCTCTGTTTCTTACTGATTGTATCCTCAGTCCACAGGTTGTTCTTTCATATCGGGAAAAATACATTTAGTCCGTATTACTAGCCCATTAGTCCTTACCATCGTCTTTAATCTCATTTAACCCAATCCCAGTATGTACCCTCAATTTGTGAGATGAACTCAATACCATGAGCTGAGTCGACGAACGCTTGAGAATCAACTAGTTCCTTATTTTTCTACTTCATTCAGCTTTAGCCTTAGTCACTGAGATAAACCTTACCTCTGGAAGTTATTCGATATGATTAATCACCTTTTGGTCCCTTGTATGTGTGTTTCTGTAAGATGTATCGTCGGTCTGTCAAATGCAAATGGTCTATAAACTTGTTTTTAATTTCAATTTAAGGAAATGCCATGCATTACCCCTTTCAGTCTGTTTGATTTACCTGTAGTTGAAGAGATGTACCCTCAGTCCGAGAAATATTTATTGTTTTTCTTTGAGTTTACACCTTTAGTTTCGAGCTCCATACCGCTTGAAATTGCCTGCCAATAGGTCCTGAAAGTGTCATTCTACCTTTCTGTTACTGCACAAGTTCCGAAGCCTGTACCCCCAGTCGGCGATTTCATATTCACAGCGCCCCAAACCAACCATGAATTCGTAACAAGCGTATTGAGTCCTTGAGATTGTATCCTCGGTTCGTGGAATGTTTCGCCATTCTATTTCGTATCCTCTAAGACTTTGAAATCGTCCCTTTAGTCAGTTGAACGTAGCCCCCAGGCCCTGAACCACTGCCTCAATCATATGGTGCCTTATGCAGAGATTGTCTATGCACTCTTTTCCTGACATGTACTTTAAATCTGTAAGAGTAATTTCAGAGTATCCCAAATGCAACTTTTCTTCCAGTCTTAAAAGATTAGATCGTTGAACCCAAAGTAAGGAATGGAAAACCCTCAGTCTAAGTCACTCGTATATACCATAAGGCCCTAAAGCTGTGTTCTGTCTTAAAATTTACCCGTTTTCAATTAGACTGTATCCCTTGCCTTCTTGATATGCCCACAGTTCGAAGATGTATCCTCTGTCCATTGGTTACTACAACAGCTTGCTTTATGTTATTTTAAGAATTGAGATGGCAGCCTTGGTGAGTGAGATGTTTGATCAAGCTACAAGCCTGTGTCCTTCCAGAGATTTTACTCCCTTCCTGTTAGCCTGCAACGCCAGTCGGAAATGTGTTCTTTTGGTTCCTTTTACTTTGTCTCAGGCGGTGAAATACGTTCTAAGTTCGATGTTCCCCCAAACCATGAAACAATGTCCTTCTATTATTTCAACCCAATGCTCGATTAGCTTGTTTATTCTGTTTTTTTCATATTTGAACCTAATTTAATTGAATGTGCCTTCCGATGACGAAACTTATGAACCCTGTGTTTCACCGATAACTCTTCGGCCTCAACGTCTTCTTCATGATCTTAACCCTCAGTCTGAACGATCTGAAAATAATGTAATCACCCTCATTTCTGTAATCTCTCACTCTTTATCTCTTCTTCATTTCGATATCTATTTCTATCTCTGGTTTCGCTATTTCTGTCTCTCTACATTTCTCTCCATTTGTCTATCTCTATTGTTTCTCTCTTTTTCTCTCTTTGGCCCTTCTTCTCTGTCTACTGCCTTTCGAACTGTTTGTCTTACTCTCTGCTCCTCATTTTATCTTTCTCTCAACACTGACTTCCACTCTCAGTCTCTTGCTGTATCTCTGTCTCTCTCTCTCTCTCGCTTTCTGTCTTCCTCTCGCTCTATATTTCTCTCTCTATCCCTTCCTATTTCTTTTCCTCCCTCTTTCTATCTGTATCTCACTGCCTCCTTTAACACAGTCTCTCTGTCTCTGTTTCTTTCTGTCTCTTTCGCTATTCCACTATCTTCTGTCTCATTTTCTATTTATCTATTCTGTCAAGTTCTCTCTTTCTGTCTCCCTTGACTTCGTTTTCCTTCCTTCAAACTTTCCTCTCGTCTCACTATCCCATCAATTTCTTTCGCTTTTTGTACTTTTAATTCTATCTATCTATCTTTCTATCACTCTATCTACATATCTATCTACCTATCTATCTTTCTGTATATCTATCTATCTAGTGGCAAACTTGATATTGCAGCTGTGGTATCCTTGTTGTGTGTCTTACGTTTGAAAGACTGTATTCTCTTACCATGATGCCCATACTTCTCCTTTTAAAAAAGTAATTTGCTTCCTTTCTCATATTTTCCTCAGTCTGTATGATCATTTCTTACTTGATATGATGCTCCCCGAGTCCGTAATTTTGAGTGTAATTTTTTGTAGCGGATTCATACAGAGTTGAAAGTGTATTATTTCAGTCATATCAATTATATGTGCACCATCCATGCCGTGTTGGAATTTCACTTACCAGTACCTTGCACATTATTCCAAAACAAAAAAATCTGTGAGCGATGAAAATTTAATAGGGCCCCCGCCACTCGGGGCCTTAGAAATTGGTGGCTCCCTTCGCCTCTGTGGCATATGGGTGGTAAAAGTCCCCAGAAACAGAGGAGACCTATAATTATAAAACTAAAATATAACTGGTCTAAAGATGGAAATTAGATATGCTGGGATTCGAACCATAGAACCTTCAGTTTAAAGCCTGGAACGTTACTTTGCCGCTGCCTTGGCTAATGATGGACGGTCTAAAGAGAGAGGGAGTGAGAGCGAGATTGAAGGAAATTAGCTGATTTTGAAGTTTTCACTTTATGCCTTGTGGATTGTTCTATACGAGTAGACATAGTTACATTTTATAAAAAACCAGGTAGGAGTTCTTTTCTGAATTTAAGGGGCAAAATGTGAGCGATGTATAATGAATGACGCTTGTCATGTAATCAAAACTTAAAAAATAGAGTCGAATAGCTGGGGAATCGAACCCGAGAACCCCTAGTTTCAGGCCTCGTTCGTCATCAACTGAGCAACTAAGGTAAAAAATCATGCTGATGAAGATTTTGTGATCGATCATATCTTTAAGGGAGCCATGTTAACGAAAATGAAAGTTATGAGCCCGATCTGACGATTTCAACATAATTTCAGTTATATGGCACGCACCAATCCTGAAAAAGAAAATTAGAATAGCCGGGCTATCGAACTATAGAACCTTGGGTTTTAATCGTGAAACATTACTTTGCCGCTACTTTTATTCCTGGAGGGTTGTTATGTGCGAGAAGAAATGGTAACATTTTTGTAAAGAAAAGTGATGTCCAGTTGTGTTGTGAATTGAAAGAAGGGAAAGAAAATGCGGAGTGACGAGAAAATAATATCAAATCTCGGATAAAAATTGCAACAGCTGGGAAATCGAACCTGTTAACCCCAAGTTTCAGGCCGATCATGGCATCAACTGAGCAACTTAGCTGAGAATTACGCTGATGAAATTTTGTTTTCTATTTGTTCAGATCTTAAAGAGCGTCATGTTAACGAAAATGGAAGTTATGAGCCCGATCTGACGACTTCAACATTCTTTGAGTTATATCACAGGCAATTATCTATGTTTTATTTGAGTTTATTTAACGGGTCCTTTCCTTTCTACCTTCCCGAATCCTGACACAGAAAATAAGATTGGCCGAGAAATCGAACTATAGACCTTTGGTCAGTGATGCTGAGAGACAGACAGACAGACAGAAAGAGAGAATGTGTTTTTTGATATTTCATGTTTAGGAATCCTTGACACAATCTGATCTTGTAAAGAAGTGATGAAGCAAAGGACTATGTTGCCGAAGTCTACTTTTGAAGTTAATCGATCAATAGACGGGATATCGATAAGGTAAGCGAGAAATATGTTTTATAAGTCTTGTTTGCATTACCTTTAAAAGATCTTGCTATGAAAGGAGAAAGTACTGGTATCATATCCCGAAGGTTGTCACAATATCATGAAAAAGCACTAGAATAATAAGTTTTTATTTACTTGTTGTTTACTGATCTTTTGGAAAGAATCAAAACTTCTTAAGATAATAAAAGGAAAAACTGTGGATAAGCAATTTGAAATACTTTGGCCAAGTTGGAAATCGAGTACAGAAATGGAGCTGATTTGTAGAACAAAGATGTTTTTTCCGATTTCTTTTAACAGTGTTGAAAAGTGAACTAAACTTGTATTGAGTAAAGCTGTTCAAGTTTACGGCAGTTGTGAAGCTTTCTAAGAATTGCTTGGATGATGATGATGATGATGATGATGATGACGATTAAGTTGGTAGTGCTGGATGTTGTAGCGGAGTTAGATTTCTGTGTTTGCATGTTGTTTTTAATGGTGTTTTACCTAGATGTCAGGTAAATGGCGCGGTCAGTGCTCTTGTAACAGTCTTTCCAAACCACTAGCCACTAGACAGAAATTGGTACAGCTTGGGGAGTGGACCTGCGAGTGTATAGGTTATAAGCCATGTACTTTACCGACCAAGCAACTGGGCAATACGATCTGAGAGAGAGAGGGAAGTGAATTTGATTTTTACATGTTTACTTGATTTCTAAAGGGATTTTATGTGCAAGAACAAATTTTAACATTTTGTGCAGAAAAATGATGCAGAGGTGCGGATTCAAGAAAATATAAGCTTTTACAGGGAGGATAACTATTTACCAGTACTTCGCACAATGTTGTTCCCTTTGACACTGGCTGCTTTTCTCATATAACATAGTCGAAATAATAATGAGCGCTGAGATAAGATTGCGCCCTGTCAGTATAACAGTCATTAATTCTACAGAGCATATTTTCAGTCTAAGTGATTGTCGTTAGTCCGCAGATTTTACTTTCACAAAGGGAAATACATTTCCAGTCTGTATTTATTTATTCCTGGAAGGTTGTTATGCGCAAGAAGACATTGTAACTGTTTGTAAAGAACAATGATGGAAAAAGCAAAATGTGTGAACACTAGATTCTGATGGCCACATATTTAGAATTTTGCAGAAGTGAATTTTAAGAGGCTTGAAAGGCAGAGTTTTTGATTCAATTTAAAGAAAGATACAAGTTATTAGGAGGGAGATCAATGCTTTGCTGTACCAGTACTTCGCACAATATTGTTCCCTTTGGCACTTGCTGCTTTCTTTTTCTGACTGTGTTTGAAGGATTATCAGCACTGAGATGAGAAGATACTTTGCCGCATCAGTTCCATAAAACAAGTAATCTCTGTTTCTTACTGATTGTATCCTCAGTCCACAGGTTGTTCTTTCATATCGGGAAAAATACATTTAGTCCGTATTACTAGCCCATTAGTCCTTACCATCGTCTTTAATCTCATTTAACCCAATCCCAGTATGTACCCTCAATTTGTGAGATGAACTCAATACCATGAGCTGAGTCGACGAACGCTTGAGAATCAACTAGTTCCTTATTTTTCTACTTCATTCAGCTTTAGCCTTAGTCACTGAGATAAACCTTACCTCTGGAAGTTATTCGATATGATTAATCACCTTTTGGTCCCTTGTATGTGTGTTTCTGTAAGATGTATCGTCGGTCTGTCAAATGCAAATGGTCTATAAACTTGTTTTTAATTTCAATTTAAGGAAATGCCATGCATTACCCCTTTCAGTCTGTTTGATTTACCTGTAGTTGAAGAGATGTACCCTCAGTCCGAGAAATATTTATTGTTTTTCTTTGAGTTTACACCTTTAGTTTCGAGCTCCATACCGCTTGAAATTGCCTGCCAATAGGTCCTGAAAGTGTCATTCTACCTTTCTGTTACTGCACAAGTTCCGAAGCCTGTACCCCCAGTCGGCGATTTCATATTCACAGCGCCCCAAACCAACCATGAATTCGTAACAAGCGTATTGAGTCCTTGAGATTGTATCCTCGGTTCGTGGAATGTTTCGCCATTCTATTTCGTATCCTCTAAGACTTTGAAATCGTCCCTTTAGTCAGTTGAACGTAGCCCCCAGGCCCTGAACCACTGCCTCAATCATATGGTGCCTTATGCAGAGATTGTCTATGCACTCTTTTCCTGACATGTACTTTAAATCTGTAAGAGTAATTTCAGAGTATCCCAAATGCAACTTTTCTTCCAGTCTTAAAAGATTAGATCGTTGAACCCAAAGTAAGGAATGGAAAACCCTCAGTCTAAGTCACTCGTATATACCATAAGGCCCTAAAGCTGTGTTCTGTCTTAAAATTTACCCGTTTTCAATTAGACTGTATCCCTTGCCTTCTTGATATGCCCACAGTTCGAAGATGTATCCTCTGTCCATTGGTTACTACAACAGCTTGCTTTATGTTATTTTAAGAATTGAGATGGCAGCCTTGGTGAGTGAGATGTTTGATCAAGCTACAAGCCTGTGTCCTTCCAGAGATTTTACTCCCTTCCTGTTAGCCTGCAACGCCAGTCGGAAATGTGTTCTTTTGGTTCCTTTTACTTTGTCTCAGGCGGTGAAATACGTTCTAAGTTCGATGTTCCCCCAAACCATGAAACAATGTCCTTCTATTATTTCAACCCAATGCTCGATTAGCTTGTTTATTCTGTTTTTTTCATATTTGAACCTAACTTAATTGAATGTGCCTTCCGATGACGAAACTTATGAACCCTGTGTTTCACCGATAACTCTTCGGCCTCAACGTCTTCTTCATGATCTTAACCCTCAGTCTGAACGATCTGAAAATAATGTAATCACCCTCATTTCTGTAATCTCTCACTCTCTATCTCTTCTTCATTTCGATATCTATTTCTATCTCTGGTTTCGCTATTTCTGTCTCTCTACATTTCTCTCCATTTGTCTATCTCTATTGTTTCTCTCTTTTTCTCTCTTTGGCCCTTCTTCTCTGTCTACTGCCTTTCGAACTGTTTGTCTTACTCTCTGCTCCTCATTTTATCTTTCTCTCAACACTGACTTCCACTCTCAGTCTCTTGCTGTATCTCTGTCTCTCTCTCTCTCTCGCTTTCTGTCTTCCTCTCGCTCTATATTTCTCTCTCTATCCCTTCCTATTTCTTTTCCTCCCTCTTTCTATCTGTATCTCACTGCCTCCTTTAACACAGTCTCTCTGTCTCTGTTTCTTTCTGTCTCTTTCGCTATTCCACTATCTTCTGTCTCATTTTCTATTTATCTATTCTGTCAAGTTCTCTCTTTCTGTCTCCCTTGACTTCGTTTTCCTTCCTTCAAACTTTCCTCTCGTCTCACTATCCCATCAATTTCTTTCGCTTTTTGTACTTTTAATTCTATCTATCTATCTTTCTATCACTCTATCTACATATCTATCTACCTATCTATCTTTCTGTATATCTATCTATCTAGTGGCAAACTTGATATTGCAGCTGTGGTATCCTTGTTGTGTGTCTTACGTTTGAAAGACTGTATTCTCTTACCATGATGCCCATACTTCTCCTTTTAAAAAAGTAATTTGCTTCCTTTCTCATATTTTCCTCAGTCTGTATGATCATTTCTTACTTGATATGATGCTCCCCGAGTCCGTAATTTTGAGTGTAATTTTTTGTAGCGGATTCATACAGAGTTGAAAGTGTATTATTTCAGTCATATCAGTTATATGTGCACCATCCATGCTGTGTTGGAATTTCACTTACCAGTACCTTGCACATTATTCCAAAACAAAAAAATCTGTGAGCGATGAAAATTTAATAGGGCCCCCGCCACTCGGGGCCTTAGAAATTGGTGGCTCCCTTCGCCTCTGTGGCATATGGGTGGTAAAAGTCCCCAGAAACAGAGGAGACCTATAATTATAAAACTAAAATATAACTGGTCTAAAGATGGAAATTAGATATGCTGGGATTCGAACCATAGAACCTTCAGTTTAAAGCCTGGAACGTTACTTTGCCGCTGCCTTGGCTAATGATGGACGGTCTAAAGAGAGAGGGAGTGAGAGCGAGATTGAAGGAAATTAGCTGATTTTGAAGTTTTCACTTTATGCCTTGTGGATTGTTCTATACGAGTAGACATAGTTACATTTTATAAAAAACCAGGTAGGAGTTCTTTTCTGAATTTAAGGGGCAAAATGTGAGCGATGTATAATGAATGACGCTTGTCATGTAATCAAAACTTAAAAAATAGAGTCGAATAGCTGGGGAATCGAACCCGAGAACCCCTAGTTTCAGGCCTCGTTCGTCATCAACTGAGCAACTAAGGTAAAAAATCATGCTGATGAAGATTTTGTGATCGATCATATCTTTAAGGGAGCCATGTTAACGAAAATGAAAGTTATGAGCCCGATCTGACGATTTCAACATAATTTCAGTTATATGGCACGCACCAATCCTGAAAAAGAAAATTAGAATAGCCGGGCTATCGAACTATAGAACCTTGGGTTTTAATCGTGAAACATTACTTTGCCGCTACTTTTATTCCTGGAGGGTTGTTATGTGCGAGAAGAAATGGTAACATTTTTGTAAAGAAAAGTGATGTCCAGTTGTGTTGTGAATTGAAAGAAGGGAAAGAAAATGCGGAGTGACGAGAAAATAATATCAAATCTCGGATAAAAATTGCAACAGCTGGGAAATCGAACCTGTTAACCCCAAGTTTCAGGCCGATCATGGCATCAACTGAGCAACTTAGCTGAGAATTACGCTGATGAAATTTTGTTTTCTATTTGTTCAGATCTTAAAGAGCGTCATGTTAACGAAAATGGAAGTTATGAGCCCGATCTGACGACTTCAACATTCTTTGAGTTATATCACAGGCAATTATCTATGTTTTATTTGAGTTTATTTAACGGGTCCTTTCCTTTCTACCTTCCCGAATCCTGACACAGAAAATAAGATTGGCCGAGAAATCGAACTATAGACCTTTGGTCAGTGATGCTGAGAGACAGACAGACAGACAGAAAGAGAGAATGTGTTTTTTGATATTTCATGTTTAGGAATCCTTGACACAATCTGATCTTGTAAAGAAGTGATGAAGCAAAGGACTATGTTGCCGAAGTCTACTTTTGAAGTTAATCGATCAATAGACGGGATATCGATAAGGTAAGCGAGAAATATGTTTTATAAGTCTTGTTTGCATTACCTTTAAAAGATCTTGCTATGAAAGGAGAAAGTACTGGTATCATATCCCGAAGGTTGTCACAATATCATGAAAAAGCACTAGAATAATAAGTTTTTATTTACTTGTTGTTTACTGATCTTTTGGAAAGAATCAAAACTTCTTAAGATAATAAAAGGAAAAACTGTGGATAAGCAATTTGAAATACTTTGGCCAAGTTGGAAATCGAGTACAGAAATGGAGCTGATTTGTAGAACAAAGATGTTTTTTCCGATTTCTTTTAACAGTGTTGAAAAGTGAACTAAACTTGTATTGAGTAAAGCTGTTCAAGTTTACGGCAGTTGTGAAGCTTTCTAAGAATTGCTTGGATGATGATGATGATGATGATGATGATGACGATTAAGTTGGTAGTGCTGGATGTTGTAGCGGAGTTAGATTTCTGTGTTTGCATGTTGTTTTTAATGGTGTTTTACCTAGATGTCAGGTAAATGGCGCGGTCAGTGCTCTTGTAACAGTCTTTCCAAACCACTAGCCACTAGACAGAAATTGGTACAGCTTGGGGAGTGGACCTGCGAGTGTATAGGTTATAAGCCATGTACTTTACCGACCAAGCAACTGGGCAATACGATCTGAGAGAGAGAGGGAAGTGAATTTGATTTTTACATGTTTACTTGATTTCTAAAGGGATTTTATGTGCAAGAACAAATTTTAACATTTTGTGCAGAAAAATGATGCAGAGGTGCGGATTCAAGAAAATATAAGCTTTTACAGGGAGGATAACTATTTACCAGTACTTCGCACAATGTTGTTCCCTTTGACACTGGCTGCTTTTCTCATATAACATAGTCGAAATAATAATGAGCGCTGAGATAAGATTGCGCCCTGTCAGTATAACAGTCATTAATTCTACAGAGCATATTTTCAGTCTAAGTGATTGTCGTTAGTCCGCAGATTTTACTTTCACAAAGGGAAATACATTTCCAGTCTGTATTTATTTATTCCTGGAAGGTTGTTATGCGCAAGAAGACATTGTAACTGTTTGTAAAGAACAATGATGGAAAAAGCAAAATGTGTGAACACTAGATTCTGATGGCCACATATTTAGAATTTTGCAGAAGTGAATTTTAAGAGGCTTGAAAGGCAGAGTTTTTGATTCAATTTAAAGAAAGATACAAGTTATTAGGAGGGAGATCAATGCTTTGCTGTACCAGTACTTCGCACAATATTGTTCCCTTTGGCACTTGCTGCTTTCTTTTTCTGACTGTGTTTGAAGGATTATCAGCACTGAGATGAGAAGATACTTTGCCGCATCAGTTCCATAAAACAAGTAATCTCTGTTTCTTACTGATTGTATCCTCAGTCCACAGGTTGTTCTTTCATATCGGGAAAAATACATTTAGTCCGTATTACTAGCCCATTAGTCCTTACCATCGTCTTTAATCTCATTTAACCCAATCCCAGTATGTACCCTCAATTTGTGAGATGAACTCAATACCATGAGCTGAGTCGACGAACGCTTGAGAATCAACTAGTTCCTTATTTTTCTACTTCATTCAGCTTTAGCCTTAGTCACTGAGATAAACCTTACCTCTGGAAGTTATTCGATATGATTAATCACCTTTTGGTCCCTTGTATGTGTGTTTCTGTAAGATGTATCGTCGGTCTGTCAAATGCAAATGGTCTATAAACTTGTTTTTAATTTCAATTTAAGGAAATGCCATGCATTACCCCTTTCAGTCTGTTTGATTTACCTGTAGTTGAAGAGATGTACCCTCAGTCCGAGAAATATTTATTGTTTTTCTTTGAGTTTACACCTTTAGTTTCGAGCTCCATACCGCTTGAAATTGCCTGCCAATAGGTCCTGAAAGTGTCATTCTACCTTTCTGTTACTGCACAAGTTCCGAAGCCTGTACCCCCAGTCGGCGATTTCATATTCACAGCGCCCCAAACCAACCATGAATTCGTAACAAGCGTATTGAGTCCTTGAGATTGTATCCTCGGTTCGTGGAATGTTTCGGCATTCTATTTCGTATCCTCTAAGACTTTGAAATCGTCCCTTTAGTCAGTTGAACGTAGCCCCCAGGCCCTGAACCACTGCCTCAATCATATGGTGCCTTATGCAGAGATTGTCTATGCACTCTTTTCCTGACATGTACTTTAAATCTGTAAGAGTAATTTCAGAGTATCCCAAATGCAACTTTTCTTCCAGTCTTAAAAGATTAGATCGTTGAACCCAAAGTAAGGAATGGAAAACCCTCAGTCTAAGTCACTCGTATATACCATAAGGCCCTAAAGCTGTGTTCTGTCTTAAAATTTACCCGTTTTCAATTAGACTGTATCCCTTGCCTTCTTGATATGCCCACAGTTCGAAGATGTATCCTCTGTCCATTGGTTACTACAACAGCTTGCTTTATGTTATTTTAAGAATTGAGATGGCAGCCTTGGTGAGTGAGATGTTTGATCAAGCTACAAGCCTGTGTCCTTCCAGAGATTTTACTCCCTTCCTGTTAGCCTGCAACGCCAGTCGGAAATGTGTTCTTTTGGTTCCTTTTACTTTGTCTCAGGCGGTGAAATACGTTCTAAGTTCGATGTTCCCCCAAACCATGAAACAATGTCCTTCTATTATTTCAACCCAATGCTCGATTAGCTTGTTTATTCTGTTTTTTTCATATTTGAACCTAACTTAATTGAATGTGCCTTCCGATGACGAAACTTATGAACCCTGTGTTTCACCGATAACTCTTCGGCCTCAACGTCTTCTTCATGATCTTAACCCTCAGTCTGAACGATCTGAAAATAATGTAATCACCCTCATTTCTGTAATCTCTCACTCTCTATCTCTTCTTCATTTCGATATCTATTTCTATCTCTGGTTTCGCTATTTCTGTCTCTCTACATTTCTCTCCATTTGTCTATCTCTATTGTTTCTCTCTTTTTCTCTCTTTGGCCCTTCTTCTCTGTCTACTGCCTTTCGAACTGTTTGTCTTACTCTCTGCTCCTCATTTTATCTTTCTCTCAACACTGACTTCCACTCTCAGTCTCTTGCTGTATCTCTGTCTCTCTCTCTCTCTCGCTTTCTGTCTTCCTCTCGCTCTATATTTCTCTCTCTATCCCTTCCTATTTCTTTTCCTCCCTCTTTCTATCTGTATCTCACTGCCTCCTTTAACACAGTCTCTCTGTCTCTGTTTCTTTCTGTCTCTTTCGCTATTCCACTATCTTCTGTCTCATTTTCTATTTATCTATTCTGTCAAGTTCTCTCTTTCTGTCTCCCTTGACTTCGTTTTCCTTCCTTCAAACTTTCCTCTCGTCTCACTATCCCATCAATTTCTTTCGCTTTTTGTACTTTTAATTCTATCTATCTATCTTTCTATCACTCTATCTACATATCTATCTACCTATCTATCTTTCTGTATATCTATCTATCTAGTGGCAAACTTGATATTGCAGCTGTGGTATCCTTGTTGTGTGTCTTACGTTTGAAAGACTGTATTCTCTTACCATGATGCCCATACTTTTCCTTTTAAAAAAGTAATTTGCTTCCTTTCTCATATTTTCCTCAGTCTGTATGATCATTTCTTACTTGATATGATGCTCCCCCAGTCCGTAATTTTGAGTGTAATTTTTTGTAGCGGATTCATACAGAGTTGAAAGTGTATTATTTCAGTCATATCAGTTATATGTGCACCATCCATGCTGTGTTGGAATTTCACTTACCAGTACCTTGCACATTATTCCAAAACAAAAAAATCTGTGAGCGATGAAAATTTAATAGGGCCCCCGCCACTCGGGGCCTTAGAAATTGGTGGCTGCCTTCGCCTCTGTGGCATATGGGTGGTAAAAGTCCCCAGAAACAGAGGAGACCTATAATTATAAAACTAAAATATAACTGGTCTAAAGATGGAAATTAGATATGCTGGGATTCGAACCATAGAACCTTCAGTTTAAAGCCTGGAACGTTACTTTGCCGCTGCCTTGGCTAATGATGGACGGTCTAAAGAGAGAGGGAGTGAGAGCGAGATTGAAGGAAATTAGCTGATTTTGAAGTTTTCACTTTATGCCTTGTGGATTGTTCTATACGAGTAGACATAGTTACATTTTATAAAAAACCAGGTAGGAGTTCTTTTCTGAATTTAAGGGGCAAAATGTGAGCGATGTATAATGAATGACGCTTGTCATGTAATCAAAACTTAAAAAATAGAGTCGAATAGCTGGGGAATCGAACCCGAGAACCCCTAGTTTCAGGCCTCGTTCGTCATCAACTGAGCAACTAAGGTAAAAAATCATGCTGATGAAGATTTTGTGATCGATCATATCTTTAAGGGAGCCATGTTAACGAAAATGAAAGTTATGAGCCCGATCTGACGATTTCAACATAATTCCAGTCATATGGCACGCACCAATCCTGAAAAAGAAAATTAGAATAGCCGGGCTATCGAACTATAGAACCTTGGGTTTTAATCGTGAAACATTACTTTGCCGCTACTTTTATTCCTGGAGGGTTGTTATGTGCGAGAAGAAATGGTAACATTTTTGTAAAGAAAAGTGATGTCCAGTTGTGTTGTGAATTGAAAGAAGGGAAAGAAAATGCGGAGTGACGAGAAAATAATATCAAATCTCGGATAAAAATTGCAACAGCTGGGAAATCGAACCTGTTAACCCCAAGTTTCAGGCCGATCATGGCATCAACTGAGCAACTTAGCTGAGAATTACGCTGATGAAGTTTTGTTTTCTATTTGTTCAGATCTTAAAGAGCGTCATGTTAACGAAAATGGAAGTTATGAGCCCGATCTGACGACTTCAACATACTTTGAGTTATATCACAGGCAATTACCTATGTTTTATTTGAGTTTATTTAACGGGTCCTTTCCTTTCTACCTTCCCGAATCCTGACACAGAAAATAAGATTGGCCGAGAAATCGAACTATAGACCTTTGGTCAGTGATGCTGAGAGACAGACAGACAGACAGAAAGAGAGAATGTGTTTTTTGATATTTCATGTTTAGGAATCCTTGACACAATCTGATCTTGTAAAGAAGTGATGAAGCAAAGGACTATGTTGCCGAAGTCTACTTTTGAAGTTAATCGATCAATAGACGGGATATCGATAAGGTAAGCGAGAAATATGTTTTATAAGTCTTGTTTGCATTACCTTTAAAAGATCTTGCTATAAAAGGAGAAAGTACTGGTATCATATCCCGAAGGTTGTCACAATATCATGAAAAAGCACTAGAATAATAAGTTTTTATTTACTTGTTGTTTACTGATCTTTTGGAAAGAATCAAAACTTCTTAAGATAATAAAAGGAAAAACTGTGGATAAGCAATTTGAAATACTTTGGCCAAGTTGGAAATCGAGTACAGAAATGGAACTGATTTGTAGAACAAAGATGTTTTTTCCGATTTCTTTTAACAGTGTTGAAAAGTGAACTAAACTTGTATTGAGTAAAGCTGTTCAAGTTTACGGCAGTTGTGAAGCTTTCTAAGAATTGCTTGGATGATGATGATGATGATGATGATGACGATTAAGTTGGTAGTGCTGGATGTTGTAGCGGAGTTAGATTTCTGTGTTTGCATGTTGTTTTTAATGGTGTTTTACCTAGATGTCAGGTAAATGGCGCGGTCAGTGCTCTTGTAACAGTCTTTCCAAACCACTAGCCACTAGACAGAAATTGGTACAGCTTGGGGAGTGGACCTGCGAGTGTATAGGTTATAAGCCATGTACTTTACCGACCAAGCAACTGGGCAATACGATCTGAGAGAGAGAGGGAAGTGAATTTGATTTTTACATGTTTACTTGATTTCTAAAGGGATTTTATGTGCAAGAACAAATTTTAACATTTTGTGCAGAAAAATGATGCAGAGGTGCGGATTCAAGAAAATATAAGCTTTTACAGGGAGGATAACTATTTACCAGTACTTCGCACAATGTTGTTCCCTTTGACACTGGCTGCTTTTCTCATATAACATAGTCGAAATAATAATGAGCGCTGAGATAAGATTGCGCCCTGTCAGTATAACAGTCATTAATTCTACAGAGCATATTTTCAGTCTAAGTGATTGTCGTTAGTCCGCAGATTTTACTTTCACAAAGGGAAATACATTTCCAGTCTGTATTTATTTATTCCTGGAAGGTTGTTATGCGCAAGAAGACATTGTAACTGTTTGTAAAGAACAATGATGGAAAAAGCAAAATGTGTGAACACTAGATTCTGATGGCCACATATTTAGAATTTTGCAGAAGTGAATTTTAAGAGGCTTGAAAGGCAGAGTTTTTGATTCAATTTAAAGAAAGATACAAGCTATTAGGAGGGAGATCAATGCTTTGCTGTACCAGTACTTCGCACAATATTGTTCCCTTTGGCACTTGCTGCTTTCTTTTTCTGACTGTGTTTGAAGGATTATCAGCACTGAGATGAGAAGATACTTTGCCGCATCAGTTCCATAAAACAAGTAATCTCTGTTTCTTACTGATTGTATCCTCAGTCCACAGGTTGTTCTTTCATATCGGGAAAAATACATTTAGTCCGTATTACTAGCCCATTAGTCCTTACCATCGTCTTTAATCTCATTTAACCCAATCCCAGTATGTACCCTCAATTTGTGAGATGAACTCAATACCATGAGCTGAGTCGACGAACGCTTGAGAATCAACTAGTTCCTTATTTTTCTACTTCATTCAGCTTTAGCCTTAGTCACTGAGATAAACCTTACCTCTGGAAGTTATTCGATATGATTAATCACCTTTTGGTCCCTTGTATGTGTGTTTCTGTAAGATGTATCGTCGGTCTGTCAAATGCAAATGGTCTATAAACTTGTTTTTAATTTCAATTTAAGGAAATGCCATGCATTACCCCTTTCAGTCTGTTTGATTTACCTGTAGTTGAAGAGATGTACCCTCAGTCCGAGAAATATTTATTGTTTTTCTTTGAGTTTACACCTTTAGTTTCGAGCTCCATACCGCTTGAAATTGCCTGCCAATAGGTCCTGAAAGTGTCATTCTACCTTTCTGTTACTGCACAAGTTCCGAAGCCTGTACCCCCAGTCGGCGATTTCATATTCACAGCGCCCCAAACCAACCATGAATTCGTAACAAGCGTATTGAGTCCTTGAGATTGTATCCTCGGTTCGTGGAATGTTTCGGCATTCTATTTCGTATCCTCTAAGACTTTGAAATCGTCCCTTTAGTCAGTTGAACGTAGCCCCCAGGCCCTGAACCACTGCCTCAATCATATGGTGCCTTATGCAGAGATTGTCTATGCACTCTTTTCCTGACATGTACTTTAAATCTGTAAGAGTAATTTCAGAGTATCCCAAATGCAACTTTTCTTCCAGTCTTAAAAGATTAGATCGTTGAACCCAAAGTAAGGAATGGAAAACCCTCAGTCTAAGTCACTCGTATATACCATAAGGCCCTAAAGCTGTGTTCTGTCTTAAAATTTACCCGTTTTCAATTAGACTGTATCCCTTGCCTTCTTGATATGCCCACAGTTCGAAGATGTATCCTCTGTCCATTGGTTACTACAACAGCTTGCTTTATGTTATTTTAAGAATTGAGATGGCAGCCTTGGTGAGTGAGATGTTTGATCAAGCTACAAGCCTGTGTCCTTCCAGAGATTTTACTCCCTTCCTGTTAGCCTGCAACGCCAGTCGGAAATGTGTTCTTTTGGTTCCTTTTACTTTGTCTCAGGCGGTGAAATACGTTCTAAGTTCGATGTTCCCCCAAACCATGAAACAATGTCCTTCTATTATTTCAACCCAATGCTCGATTAGCTTGTTTATTCTGTTTTTTTCATATTTGAACCTAATTTAATTGAATGTGCCTTCCGATGACGAAACTTATGAACCCTGTGTTTCACCGATAACTCTTCGGCCTCAACGTCTTCTTCATGATCTTAACCCTCAGTCTGAACGATCTGAAAATAATGTAATCACCCTCATTTCTGTAATCTCTCACTCTTTATCTCTTCTTCATTTCGATATCTATTTCTATCTCTGGTTTCGCTATTTCTGTCTCTCTACATTTCTCTCCATTTGTCTATCTCTATTGTTTCTCTCTTTTTCTCTCTTTGGCCCTTCTTCTCTGTCTACTGCCTTTCGAACTGTTTGTCTTACTCTCTGCTCCTCATTTTATCTTTCTCTCAACACTGACTTCCACTCTCAGTCTCTTGCTGTATCTCTGTCTCTCTCTCTCTCTCGCTTTCTGTCTTCCTCTCGCTCTATATTTCTCTCTCTATCCCTTCCTATTTCTTTTCCTCCCTCTTTCTATCTGTATCTCACTGCCTCCTTTAACACAGTCTCTCTGTCTCTGTTTCTTTCTGTCTCTTTCGCTATTCCACTATCTTTTGTCTCATTTTCTATTTATCTATTCTGTCAAGTTCTCTCTTTCTGTCTCCCTTGACTTCGTTTTCCTTCCTTCAAACTTTCCTCTCGTCTCACTATCCCATCAATTTCTTTCGCTTTTTGTACTTTTAATTCTATCTATCTATCTTTCTATCACTCTATCTACATATCTATCTACCTATCTATCTTTCTGTATATCTATCTATCTAGTGGCAAACTTGATATTGCAGCTGTGGTATCCTTGTTGTGTGTCTTACGTTTGAAAGACTGTATTCTCTTACCATGATGCCCATACTTTTCCTTTTAAAAAAGTAATTTGCTTCCTTTCTCATATTTTCCTCAGTCTGTATGATCATTTCTTACTTGATATGATGCTCCCCGAGTCCGTAATTTTGAGTGTAATTTTTTGTAGCGGATTCATACAGAGTTGAAAGTGTATTATTTCAGTCATATCAGTTATATGTGCACCATCCATGCTGTGTTGGAATTTCACTTACCAGTACCTTGCACATTATTCCAAAACAAAAAAATCTGTGAGCGATTAAAATTTAATAGGGCCCCCGCCACTCGGGGCCTTAGAAATTGGTGGCTGCCTTCGCCTCTGTGGCATATGGGTGGTAAAAGTCCCCAGAAACAGAGGAGACCTATAATTATAAAACTAAAATATAACTGGTCTAAAGATGGAAATTAGATATGCTGGGATTCGAACCATAGAACCTTCAGTTTAAAGCCTGGAACGTTACTTTGCCGCTGCCTTGGCTAATGATGGACGGTCTAAAGAGAGAGGGAGTGAGAGCGAGATTGAAGGAAATTAGCTGATTTTGAAGTTTTCACTTTATGCCTTGTGGATTGTTCTATACGAGTAGACATAGTTACATTTTATAAAAAACCAGGTAGGAGTTCTTTTCTGAATTTAAGGGGCAAAATGTGAGCGATGTATAATGAATGACGCTTGTCATGTAATCAAAACTTAAAAAATAGAGTCAAATAGCTGGGGAATCGAACCCGAGAACCCCTAGTTTCAGGCCTCGTTCGTCATCAACTGAGCAACTAAGGTAAAAAATCATGCTGATGAAGATTTTGTGATCGATCATATCTTTAAGGGAGCCATGTTAACGAAAATGAAAGTTATGAGCCCGATCTGACGATTTCAACATAATTTCAGTTATATGGCACGCACCAATCCTGAAAAAGAAAATTAGAATAGCCGGGCTATCGAACTATAGAACCTTGGGTTTTAATCGTGAAACATTACTTTGCCGCTACTTTTATTCCTGGAGGGTTGTTATGTGCGAGAAGAAATGGTAACATTTTTGTAAAGAAAAGTGATGTCCAGTTGTGTTGTGAATTGAAAGAAGGGAAAGAAAATGCGGAGTGACGAGAAAATAATATCAAATCTCGGATAAAAATTGCAACAGCTGGGAAATCGAACCTGTTAACCCCAAGTTTCAGGCCGATCATGGCATCAACTGAGCAACTTAGCTGAGAATTACGCTGATGAAATTTTGTTTTCTATTTGTTCAGATCTTAAAGAGCGTCATGTTAACGAAAATGGAAGTTATGAGCCCGATCTGACGACTTCAACATTCTTTGAGTTATATCACAGGCAATTATCTATGTTTTATTTGAGTTTATTTAACGGGTCCTTTCCTTTCTACCTTCCCGAATCCTGACACAGAAAATAAGATTGGCCGAGAAATCGAACTATAGACCTTTGGTCAGTGATGCTGAGAGACAGACAGACAGACAGAAAGAGAGAATGTGTTTTTTGATATTTCATGTTTAGGAATCCTTGACACAATCTGATCTTGTAAAGAAGTGATGAAGCAAAGGACTATGTTGCCGAAGTCTACTTTTGAAGTTAATCGATCAATAGACGGGATATCGATAAGGTAAGCGAGAAATATGTTTTATAAGTCTTGTTTGCATTACCTTTAAAAGATCTTGCTATGAAAGGAGAAAGTACTGGTATCATATCCCGAAGGTTGTCACAATATCATGAAAAAGCACTAGAATAATAAGTTTTTATTTACTTGTTGTTTACTGATCTTTTGGAAAGAATCAAAACTTCTTAAGATAATAAAAGGAAAAACTGTGGATAAGCAATTTGAAATACTTTGGCCAAGTTGGAAATCGAGTACAGAAATGGAGCTGATTTGTAGAACAAAGATGTTTTTTCCGATTTCTTTTAACAGTGTTGAAAAGTGAACTAAACTTGTATTGAGTAAAGCTGTTCAAGTTTACGGCAGTTGTGAAGCTTTCTAAGAATTGCTTGGATGATGATGATGATGATGATGATGATGACGATTAAGTTGGTAGTGCTGGATGTTGTAGCGGAGTTAGATTTCTGTGTTTGCATGTTGTTTTTAATGGTGTTTTACCTAGATGTCAGGTAAATGGCGCGGTCAGTGCTCTTGTAACAGTCTTTCCAAACCACTAGCCACTAGACAGAAATTGGTACAGCTTGGGGAGTGGACCTGCGAGTGTATAGGTTATAAGCCATGTACTTTACCGACCAAGCAACTGGGCAATACGATCTGAGAGAGAGAGGGAAGTGAATTTGATTTTTACATGTTTACTTGATTTCTAAAGGGATTTTATGTGCAAGAACAAATTTTAACATTTTGTGCAGAAAAATGATGCAGAGGTGCGGATTCAAGAAAATATAAGCTTTTACAGGGAGGATAACTATTTACCAGTACTTCGCACAATGTTGTTCCCTTTGACACTGGCTGCTTTTCTCATATAACATAGTCGAAATAATAATGAGCGCTGAGATAAGATTGCGCCCTGTCAGTATAACAGTCATTAATTCTACAGAGCATATTTTCAGTCTAAGTGATTGTCGTTAGTCCGCAGATTTTACTTTCACAAAGGGAAATACATTTCCAGTCTGTATTTATTTATTCCTGGAAGGTTGTTATGCGCAAGAAGACATTGTAACTGTTTGTAAAGAACAATGATGGAAAAAGCAAAATGTGTGAACACTAGATTCTGATGGCCACATATTTAGAATTTTGCAGAAGTGAATTTTAAGAGGCTTGAAAGGCAGAGTTTTTGATTCAATTTAAAGAAAGATACAAGTTATTAGGAGGGAGATCAATGCTTTGCTGTACCAGTACTTCGCACAATATTGTTCCCTTTGGCACTTGCTGCTTTCTTTTTCTGACTGTGTTTGAAGGATTATCAGCACTGAGATGAGAAGATACTTTGCCGCATCAGTTCCATAAAACAAGTAATCTCTGTTTCTTACTGATTGTATCCTCAGTCCACAGGTTGTTCTTTCATATCGGGAAAAATACATTTAGTCCGTATTACTAGCCCATTAGTCCTTACCATCGTCTTTAATCTCATTTAACCCAATCCCAGTATGTACCCTCAATTTGTGAGATGAACTCAATACCATGAGCTGAGTCGACGAACGCTTGAGAATCAACTAGTTCCTTATTTTTCTACTTCATTCAGCTTTAGCCTTAGTCACTGAGATAAACCTTACCTCTGGAAGTTATTCGATATGATTAATCACCTTTTGGTCCCTTGTATGTGTGTTTCTGTAAGATGTATCGTCGGTCTGTCAAATGCAAATGGTCTATAAACTTGTTTTTAATTTCAATTTAAGGAAATGCCATGCATTACCCCTTTCAGTCTGTTTGATTTACCTGTAGTTGAAGAGATGTACCCTCAGTCCGAGAAATATTTATTGTTTTTCTTTGAGTTTACACCTTTAGTTTCGAGCTCCATACCGCTTGAAATTGCCTGCCAATAGGTCCTGAAAGTGTCATTCTACCTTTCTGTTACTGCACAAGTTCCGAAGCCTGTACCCCCAGTCGGCGATTTCATATTCACAGCGCCCCAAACCAACCATGAATTCGTAACAAGCGTATTGAGTCCTTGAGATTGTATCCTCGGTTCGTGGAATGTTTCGCCATTCTATTTCGTATCCTCTAAGACTTTGAAATCGTCCCTTTAGTCAGTTGAACGTAGCCCCCAGGCCCTGAACCACTGCCTCAATCATATGGTGCCTTATGCAGAGATTGTCTATGCACTCTTTTCCTGACATGTACTTTAAATCTGTAAGAGTAATTTCAGAGTATCCCAAATGCAACTTTTCTTCCAGTCTTAAAAGATTAGATCGTTGAACCCAAAGTAAGGAATGGAAAACCCTCAGTCTAAGTCACTCGTATATACCATAAGGCCCTAAAGCTGTGTTCTGTCTTAAAATTTACCCGTTTTCAATTAGACTGTATCCCTTGCCTTCTTGATATGCCCACAGTTCGAAGATGTATCCTCTGTCCATTGGTTACTACAACAGCTTGCTTTATGTTATTTTAAGAATTGAGATGGCGGCCTTGGTGAGTGAGATGTTTGATCAAGCTACAAGCCTGTGTCCTTCCAGAGATTTTACTCCCTTCCTGTTAGCCTGCAACGCCAGTCGGAAATGTGTTCTTTTGGTTCCTTTTACTTTGTCTCAGGCGGTGAAATACGTTCTAAGTTCGATGTTCCCCCAAACCATGAAACAATGTCCTTCTATTATTTCAACCCAATGCTCGATTAGCTTGTTTATTCTGTTTTTTTCATATTTGAACCTAACTTAATTGAATGTGCCTTCCGATGACGAAACTTATGAACCCTGTGTTTCACCGATAACTCTTCGGCCTCAACGTCTTCTTCATGATCTTAACCCTCAGTCTGAACGATCTGAAAATAATGTAATCACCCTCATTTCTGTAATCTCTCACTCTCTATCTCTTCTTCATTTCGATATCTATTTCTATCTCTGGTTTCGCTATTTCTGTCTCTCTACATTTCTCTCCATTTGTCTATCTCTATTGTTTCTCTCTTTTTCTCTCTTTGGCCCTTCTTCTCTGTCTACTGCCTTTCGAACTGTTTGTCTTACTCTCTGCTCCTCATTTTATCTTTCTCTCAACACTGACTTCCACTCTCAGTCTCTTGCTGTATCTCTGTCTCTCTCTCTCTCTCTCGCTTTCTGTCTTCCTCTCGCTCTATATTTCTCTCTCTATCCCTTCCTATTTCTTTTCCTCCCTCTTTCTATCTGTATCTCACTGCCTCCTTTAACACAGTCTCTCTGTCTCTGTTTCTTTCTGTCTCTTTCGCTATTCCACTATCTTCTGTCTCATTTTCTATTTATCTATTCTGTCAAGTTCTCTCTTTCTGTCTCCCTTGACTTCGTTTTCCTTCCTTCAAACTTTCCTCTCGTCTCACTATCCCATCAATTTCTTTCGCTTTTTGTACTTTTAATTCTATCTATCTATCTTTCTATCACTCTATCTACATATCTATCTACCTATCTATCTTTCTGTATATCTATCTATCTAGTGGCAAACTTGATATTGCAGCTGTGGTATCCTTGTTGTGTGTCTTACGTTTGAAAGACTGTATTCTCTTACCATGATGCCCATACTTCTCCTTTTAAAAAAGTAATTTGCTTCCTTTCTCATATTTTCCTCAGTCTGTATGATCATTTCTTACTTGATATGATGCTCCCCGAGTCCGTAATTTTGAGTGTAATTTTTTGTAGCGGATTCATACAGAGTTGAAAGTGTATTATTTCAGTCATATCAGTTATATGTGCACCATCCATGCTGTGTTGGAATTTCACTTACCAGTACCTTGCACATTATTCCAAAACAAAAAAATCTGTGAGCGATGAAAATTTAATAGGGCCCCCGCCACTCGGGGCCTTAGAAATTGGTGGCTGCCTTCGCCTCTGTGGCATATGGGTGGTAAAAGTCCCCAGAAACAGAGGAGACCTATAATTATAAAACTAAAATATAACTGGTCTAAAGATGGAAATTAGATATGCTGGGATTCGAACCATAGAACCTTCAGTTTAAAGCCTGGAACGTTACTTTGCCGCTGCCTTGGCTAATGATGGACGGTCTAAAGAGAGAGGGAGTGAGAGCGAGATTGAAGGAAATTAGCTGATTTTGAAGTTTTCACTTTATGCCTTGTGGATTGTTCTATACGAGTAGACATAGTTACATTTTATAAAAAACCAGGTAGGAGTTCTTTTCTGAATTTAAGGGGCAAAATGTGAGCGATGTATAATGAATGACGCTTGTCATGTAATCAAAACTTAAAAAATAGAGTCGAATAGCTGGGGAATCGAACCCGAGAACCCCTAGTTTCAGGCCTCGTTCGTCATCAACTGAGCAACTAAGGTAAAAAATCATGCTGATGAAGATTTTGTGATCGATCATATCTTTAAGGGAGCCATGTTAACGAAAATGAAAGTTATGAGCCCGATCTGACGATTTCAACATAATTTCAGTTATATGGCACGCACCAATCCTGAAAAAGAAAATTAGAATAGCCGGGCTATCGAACTATAGAACCTTGGGTTTTAATCGTGAAACATTACTTTGCCGCTACTTTTATTCCTGGAGGGTTGTTATGTGCGAGAAGAAATGGTAACATTTTTGTAAAGAAAAGTGATGTCCAGTTGTGTTGTGAATTGAAAGAAGGGAAAGAAAATGCGGAGTGACGAGAAAATAATATCAAATCTCGGATAAAAATTGCAACAGCTGGGAAATCGAACCTGTTAACCCCAAGTTTCAGGCCGATCATGGCATCAACTGAGCAACTTAGCTGAGAATTACGCTGATGAAATTTTGTTTTCTATTTGTTCAGATCTTAAAGAGCGTCATGTTAACGAAAATGGAAGTTATGAGCCCGATCTGACGACTTCAACATTCTTTGAGTTATATCACAGGCAATTATCTATGTTTTATTTGAGTTTATTTAACGGGTCCTTTCCTTTCTACCTTCCCGAATCCTGACACAGAAAATAAGATTGGCCGAGAAATCGAACTATAGACCTTTGGTCAGTGATGCTGAGAGACAGACAGACAGACAGAAAGAGAGAATGTGTTTTTTGATATTTCATGTTTAGGAATCCTTGACACAATCTGATCTTGTAAAGAAGTGATGAAGCAAAGGACTATGTTGCCGAAGTCTACTTTTGA
Organism: Tridacna crocea; assembly: GCA_943736015.1. Classification (NCBI taxonomy): domain Eukaryota; kingdom Metazoa; phylum Mollusca; class Bivalvia; order Cardiida; family Cardiidae; genus Tridacna; species Tridacna crocea. The sequence goes on along the minus strand of OX031063.1, from coordinate 31,497,976 downwards.
AGTTAATCGATCAATAGACGGGATATCGATAAGGTAAGCGAGAAATATGTTTTATAAGTCTTGTTTGCATTACCTTTAAAAGATCTTGCTATGAAAGGAGAAAGTACTGGTATCATATCCCGAAGGTTGTCACAATATCATGAAAAAGCACTAGAATAATAAGTTTTTATTTACTTGTTGTTTACTGATCTTTTGGAAAGAATCAAAACTTCTTAAGATAATAAAAGGAAAAACTGTGGATAAGCAATTTGAAATACTTTGGCCAAGTTGGAAATCGAGTACAGAAATGGAGCTGATTTGTAGAACAAAGATGTTTTTTCCGATTTCTTTTAACAGTGTTGAAAAGTGAACTAAACTTGTATTGAGTAAAGCTGTTCAAGTTTACGGCAGTTGTGAAGCTTTCTAAGAATTGCTTGGATGATGATGATGATGATGATGATGATGACGATTAAGTTGGTAGTGCTGGATGTTGTAGCGGAGTTAGATTTCTGTGTTTGCATGTTGTTTTTAATGGTGTTTTACCTAGATGTCAGGTAAATGGCGCGGTCAGTGCTCTTGTAACAGTCTTTCCAAACCACTAGCCACTAGACAGAAATTGGTACAGCTTGGGGAGTGGACCTGCGAGTGTATAGGTTATAAGCCATGTACTTTACCGACCAAGCAACTGGGCAATACGATCTGAGAGAGAGAGGGAAGTGAATTTGATTTTTACATGTTTACTTGATTTCTAAAGGGATTTTATGTGCAAGAACAAATTTTAACATTTTGTGCAGAAAAATGATGCAGAGGTGCGGATTCAAGAAAATATAAGCTTTTACAGGGAGGATAACTATTTACCAGTACTTCGCACAATGTTGTTCCCTTTGACACTGGCTGCTTTTCTCATATAACATAGTCGAAATAATAATGAGCGCTGAGATAAGATTGCGCCCTGTCAGTATAACAGTCATTAATTCTACAGAGCATATTTTCAGTCTAAGTGATTGTCGTTAGTCCGCAGATTTTACTTTCACAAAGGGAAATACATTTCCAGTCTGTATTTATTTATTCCTGGAAGGTTGTTATGCGCAAGAAGACATTGTAACTGTTTGTAAAGAACAATGATGGAAAAAGCAAAATGTGTGAACACTAGATTCTGATGGCCACATATTTAGAATTTTGCAGAAGTGAATTTTAAGAGGCTTGAAAGGCAGAGTTTTTGATTCAATTTAAAGAAAGATACAAGTTATTAGGAGGGAGATCAATGCTTTGCTGTACCAGTACTTCGCACAATATTGTTCCCTTTGGCACTTGCTGCTTTCTTTTTCTGACTGTGTTTGAAGGATTATCAGCACTGAGATGAGAAGATACTTTGCCGCATCAGTTCCATAAAACAAGTAATCTCTGTTTCTTACTGATTGTATCCTCAGTCCACAGGTTGTTCTTTCATATCGGGAAAAATACATTTAGTCCGTATTACTAGCCCATTAGTCCTTACCATCGTCTTTAATCTCATTTAACCCAATCCCAGTATGTACCCTCAATTTGTGAGATGAACTCAATACCATGAGCTGAGTCGACGAACGCTTGAGAATCAACTAGTTCCTTATTTTTCTACTTCATTCAGCTTTAGCCTTAGTCACTGAGATAAACCTTACCTCTGGAAGTTATTCGATATGATTAATCACCTTTTGGTCCCTTGTATGTGTGTTTCTGTAAGATGTATCGTCGGTCTGTCAAATGCAAATGGTCTATAAACTTGTTTTTAATTTCAATTTAAGGAAATGCCATGCATTACCCCTTTCAGTCTGTTTGATTTACCTGTAGTTGAAGAGATGTACCCTCAGTCCGAGAAATATTTATTGTTTTTCTTTGAGTTTACACCTTTAGTTTCGAGCTCCATACCGCTTGAAATTGCCTGCCAATAGGTCCTGAAAGTGTCATTCTACCTTTCTGTTACTGCACAAGTTCCGAAGCCTGTACCCCCAGTCGGCGATTTCATATTCACAGCGCCCCAAACCAACCATGAATTCGTAACAAGCGTATTGAGTCCTTGAGATTGTATCCTCGGTTCGTGGAATGTTTCGCCATTCTATTTCGTATCCTCTAAGACTTTGAAATCGTCCCTTTAGTCAGTTGAACGTAGCCCCCAGGCCCTGAACCACTGCCTCAATCATATGGTGCCTTATGCAGAGATTGTCTATGCACTCTTTTCCTGACATGTACTTTAAATCTGTAAGAGTAATTTCAGAGTATCCCAAATGCAACTTTTCTTCCAGTCTTAAAAGATTAGATCGTTGAACCCAAAGTAAGGAATGGAAAACCCTCAGTCTAAGTCACTCGTATATACCATAAGGCCCTAAAGCTGTGTTCTGTCTTAAAATTTACCCGTTTTCAATTAGACTGTATCCCTTGCCTTCTTGATATGCCCACAGTTCGAAGATGTATCCTCTGTCCATTGGTTACTACAACAGCTTGCTTTATGTTATTTTAAGAATTGAGATGGCAGCCTTGGTGAGTGAGATGTTTGATCAAGCTACAAGCCTGTGTCCTTCCAGAGATTTTACTCCCTTCCTGTTAGCCTGCAACGCCAGTCGGAAATGTGTTCTTTTGGTTCCTTTTACTTTGTCTCAGGCGGTGAAATACGTTCTAAGTTCGATGTTCCCCCAAACCATGAAACAATGTCCTTCTATTATTTCAACCCAATGCTCGATTAGCTTGTTTATTCTGTTTTTTTCATATTTGAACCTAACTTAATTGAATGTGCCTTCCGATGACGAAACTTATGAACCCTGTGTTTCACCGATAACTCTTCGGCCTCAACGTCTTCTTCATGATCTTAACCCTCAGTCTGAACGATCTGAAAATAATGTAATCACCCTCATTTCTGTAATCTCTCACTCTCTATCTCTTCTTCATTTCGATATCTATTTCTATCTCTGGTTTCGCTATTTCTGTCTCTCTACATTTCTCTCCATTTGTCTATCTCTATTGTTTCTCTCTTTTTCTCTCTTTGGCCCTTCTTCTCTGTCTACTGCCTTTCGAACTGTTTGTCTTACTCTCTGCTCCTCATTTTATCTTTCTCTCAACACTGACTTCCACTCTCAGTCTCTTGCTGTATCTCTGTCTCTCTCTCTCTCTCGCTTTCTGTCTTCCTCTCGCTCTATATTTCTCTCTCTATCCCTTCCTATTTCTTTTCCTCCCTCTTTCTATCTGTATCTCACTGCCTCCTTTAACACAGTCTCTCTGTCTCTGTTTCTTTCTGTCTCTTTCGCTATTCCACTATCTTCTGTCTCATTTTCTATTTATCTATTCTGTCAAGTTCTCTCTTTCTGTCTCCCTTGACTTCGTTTTCCTTCCTTCAAACTTTCCTCTCGTCTCACTATCCCATCAATTTCTTTCGCTTTTTGTACTTTTAATTCTATCTATCTATCTTTCTATCACTCTATCTACATATCTATCTACCTATCTATCTTTCTGTATATCTATCTATCTAGTGGCAAACTTGATATTGCAGCTGTGGTATCCTTGTTGTGTGTCTTACGTTTGAAAGACTGTATTCTCTTACCATGATGCCCATACTTCTCCTTTTAAAAAAGTAATTTGCTTCCTTTCTCATATTTTCCTCAGTCTGTATGATCATTTCTTACTTGATATGATGCTCCCCGAGTCCGTAATTTTGAGTGTAATTTTTTGTAGCGGATTCATACAGAGTTGAAAGTGTATTATTTCAGTCATATCAGTTATATGTGCACCATCCATGCTGTGTTGGAATTTCACTTACCAGTACCTTGCACATTATTCCAAAACAAAAAAATCTGTGAGCGATGAAAATTTAATAGGGCCCCCGCCACTCGGGGCCTTAGAAATTGGTGGCTGCCTTCGCCTCTGTGGCATATGGGTGGTAAAAGTCCCCAGAAACAGAGGAGACCTATAATTATAAAACTAAAATATAACTGGTCTAAAGATGGAAATTAGATATGCTGGGATTCGAACCATAGAACCTTCAGTTTAAAGCCTGGAACGTTACTTTGCCGCTGCCTTGGCTAATGATGGACGGTCTAAAGAGAGAGGGAGTGAGAGCGAGATTGAAGGAAATTAGCTGATTTTGAAGTTTTCACTTTATGCCTTGTGGATTGTTCTATACGAGTAGACATAGTTACATTTTATAAAAAACCAGGTAGGAGTTCTTTTCTGAATTTAAGGGGCAAAATGTGAGCGATGTATAATGAATGACGCTTGTCATGTAATCAAAACTTAAAAAATAGAGTCGAATAGCTGGGGAATCGAACCCGAGAACCCCTAGTTTCAGGCCTCGTTCGTCATCAACTGAGCAACTAAGGTAAAAAATCATGCTGATGAAGATTTTGTGATCGATCATATCTTTAAGGGAGCCATGTTAACGAAAATGAAAGTTATGAGCCCGATCTGACGATTTCAACATAATTTCAGTTATATGGCACGCACCAATCCTGAAAAAGAAAATTAGAATAGCCGGGCTATCGAACTATAGAACCTTGGGTTTTAATCGTGAAACATTACTTTGCCGCTACTTTTATTCCTGGAGGGTTGTTATGTGCGAGAAGAAATGGTAACATTTTTGTAAAGAAAAGTGATGTCCAGTTGTGTTGTGAATTGAAAGAAGGGAAAGAAAATGCGGAGTGACGAGAAAATAATATCAAATCTCGGATAAAAATTGCAACAGCTGGGAAATCGAACCTGTTAACCCCAAGTTTCAGGCCGATCATGGCATCAACTGAGCAACTTAGCTGAGAATTACGCTGATGAAATTTTGTTTTCTATTTGTTCAGATCTTAAAGAGCGTCATGTTAACGAAAATGGAAGTTATGAGCCCGATCTGACGACTTCAACATTCTTTGAGTTATATCACAGGCAATTATCTATGTTTTATTTGAGTTTATTTAACGGGTCCTTTCCTTTCTACCTTCCCGAATCCTGACACAGAAAATAAGATTGGCCGAGAAATCGAACTATAGACCTTTGGTCAGTGATGCTGAGAGACAGACAGACAGACAGAAAGAGAGAATGTGTTTTTTGATATTTCATGTTTAGGAATCCTTGACACAATCTGATCTTGTAAAGAAGTGATGAAGCAAAGGACTATGTTGCCGAAGTCTACTTTTGAAGTTAATCGATCAATAGACGGGATATCGATAAGGTAAGCGAGAAATATGTTTTATAAGTCTTGTTTGCATTACCTTTAAAAGATCTTGCTATGAAAGGAGAAAGTACTGGTATCATATCCCGAAGGTTGTCACAATATCATGAAAAAGCACTAGAATAATAAGTTTTTATTTACTTGTTGTTTACTGATCTTTTGGAAAGAATCAAAACTTCTTAAGATAATAAAAGGAAAAACTGTGGATAAGCAATTTGAAATACTTTGGCCAAGTTGGAAATCGAGTACAGAAATGGAGCTGATTTGTAGAACAAAGATGTTTTTTCCGATTTCTTTTAACAGTGTTGAAAAGTGAACTAAACTTGTATTGAGTAAAGCTGTTCAAGTTTACGGCAGTTGTGAAGCTTTCTAAGAATTGCTTGGATGATGATGATGATGATGATGATGATGACGATTAAGTTGGTAGTGCTGGATGTTGTAGCGGAGTTAGATTTCTGTGTTTGCATGTTGTTTTTAATGGTGTTTTACCTAGATGTCAGGTAAATGGCGCGGTCAGTGCTCTTGTAACAGTCTTTCCAAACCACTAGCCACTAGACAGAAATTGGTACAGCTTGGGGAGTGGACCTGCGAGTGTATAGGTTATAAGCCATGTACTTTACCGACCAAGCAACTGGGCAATACGATCTGAGAGAGAGAGGGAAGTGAATTTGATTTTTACATGTTTACTTGATTTCTAAAGGGATTTTATGTGCAAGAACAAATTTTAACATTTTGTGCAGAAAAATGATGCAGAGGTGCGGATTCAAGAAAATATAAGCTTTTACAGGGAGGATAACTATTTACCAGTACTTCGCACAATGTTGTTCCCTTTGACACTGGCTGCTTTTCTCATATAACATAGTCGAAATAATAATGAGCGCTGAGATAAGATTGCGCCCTGTCAGTATAACAGTCATTAATTCTACAGAGCATATTTTCAGTCTAAGTGATTGTCGTTAGTCCGCAGATTTTACTTTCACAAAGGGAAATACATTTCCAGTCTGTATTTATTTATTCCTGGAAGGTTGTTATGCGCAAGAAGACATTGTAACTGTTTGTAAAGAACAATGATGGAAAAAGCAAAATGTGTGAACACTAGATTCTGATGGCCACATATTTAGAATTTTGCAGAAGTGAATTTTAAGAGGCTTGAAAGGCAGAGTTTTTGATTCAATTTAAAGAAAGATACAAGTTATTAGGAGGGAGATCAATGCTTTGCTGTACCAGTACTTCGCACAATATTGTTCCCTTTGGCACTTGCTGCTTTCTTTTTCTGACTGTGTTTGAAGGATTATCAGCACTGAGATGAGAAGATACTTTGCCGCATCAGTTCCATAAAACAAGTAATCTCTGTTTCTTACTGATTGTATCCTCAGTCCACAGGTTGTTCTTTCATATCGGGAAAAATACATTTAGTCCGTATTACTAGCCCATTAGTCCTTACCATCGTCTTTAATCTCATTTAACCCAATCCCAGTATGTACCCTCAATTTGTGAGATGAACTCAATACCATGAGCTGAGTCGACGAACGCTTGAGAATCAACTAGTTCCTTATTTTTCTACTTCATTCAGCTTTAGCCTTAGTCACTGAGATAAACCTTACCTCTGGAAGTTATTCGATATGATTAATCACCTTTTGGTCCCTTGTATGTGTGTTTCTGTAAGATGTATCGTCGGTCTGTCAAATGCAAATGGTCTATAAACTTGTTTTTAATTTCAATTTAAGGAAATGCCATGCATTACCCCTTTCAGTCTGTTTGATTTACCTGTAGTTGAAGAGATGTACCCTCAGTCCGAGAAATATTTATTGTTTTTCTTTGAGTTTACACCTTTAGTTTCGAGCTCCATACCGCTTGAAATTGCCTGCCAATAGGTCCTGAAAGTGTCATTCTACCTTTCTGTTACTGCACAAGTTCCGAAGCCTGTACCCCCAGTCGGCGATTTCATATTCACAGCGCCCCAAACCAACCATGAATTCGTAACAAGCGTATTGAGTCCTTGAGATTGTATCCTCGGTTCGTGGAATGTTTCGCCATTCTATTTCGTATCCTCTAAGACTTTGAAATCGTCCCTTTAGTCAGTTGAACGTAGCCCCCAGGCCCTGAACCACTGCCTCAATCATATGGTGCCTTATGCAGAGATTGTCTATGCACTCTTTTCCTGACATGTACTTTAAATCTGTAAGAGTAATTTCAGAGTATCCCAAATGCAACTTTTCTTCCAGTCTTAAAAGATTAGATCGTTGAACCCAAAGTAAGGAATGGAAAACCCTCAGTCTAAGTCACTCGTATATACCATAAGGCCCTAAAGCTGTGTTCTGTCTTAAAATTTACCCGTTTTCAATTAGACTGTATCCCTTGCCTTCTTGATATGCCCACAGTTCGAAGATGTATCCTCTGTCCATTGGTTACTACAACAGCTTGCTTTATGTTATTTTAAGAATTGAGATGGCAGCCTTGGTGAGTGAGATGTTTGATCAAGCTACAAGCCTGTGTCCTTCCAGAGATTTTACTCCCTTCCTGTTAGCCTGCAACGCCAGTCGGAAATGTGTTCTTTTGGTTCCTTTTACTTTGTCTCAGGCGGTGAAATACGTTCTAAGTTCGATGTTCCCCCAAACCATGAAACAATGTCCTTCTATTATTTCAACCCAATGCTCGATTAGCTTGTTTATTCTGTTTTTTTCATATTTGAACCTAACTTAATTGAATGTGCCTTCCGATGACGAAACTTATGAACCCTGTGTTTCACCGATAACTCTTCGGCCTCAACGTCTTCTTCATGATCTTAACCCTCAGTCTGAACGATCTGAAAATAATGTAATCACCCTCATTTCTGTAATCTCTCACTCTCTATCTCTTCTTCATTTCGATATCTATTTCTATCTCTGGTTTCGCTATTTCTGTCTCTCTACATTTCTCTCCATTTGTCTATCTCTATTGTTTCTCTCTTTTTCTCTCTTTGGCCCTTCTTCTCTATGTACTGCCTTTCGAACTGTTTGTCTTACTCTCTGCTCCTCATTTTATCTTTCTCTCAACACTGACTTCCACTCTCAGTCTCTTGCTGTATCTCTGTCTCTCTCTCTCTCTCTCTCGCTTTCTGTCTTCCTCTCGCTCTATATTTCTCTCTCTATCCCTTCCTATTTCTTTTCCTCCCTCTTTCTATCTGTATCTCACTGCCTCCTTTAACACAGTCTCTCTGTCTCTGTTTCTTTCTGTCTCTTTCGCTATTCCACTATCTTCTGTCTCATTTTCTATTTATCTATTCTGTCAAGTTCTCTCTTTCTGTCTCCCTTGACTTCGTTTTCCTTCCTTCAAACTTTCCTCTCGTCTCACTATCCCATCAATTTCTTTCGCTTTTTGTACTTTTAATTCTATCTATCTATCTTTCTATCACTCTATCTACATATCTATCTACCTATCTATCTTTCTGTATATCTATCTATCTAGTGGCAAACTTGATATTGCACCCGTGGTATCCTTGTTGTGTGTCTTACGTTTGAAAGACTGTATTCTCTTACCATGATGCCCATACTTTTCCTTTTAAAAAAGTAATTTGCTTCCTTTCTCATATTTTCCTCAGTCTGTATGATCATTTCTTACTTGATATGATGCTCCCCCAGTCCGTAATTTTGAGTGTAATTTTTTGTAGCGGATTCATACAGAGTTGAAAGTGTATTATTTCAGTCATATCAGTTATATGTGCACCATCCATGCTGTGTTGGAATTTCACTTACCAGTACCTTGCACATTATTCCAAAACAAAAAAATCTGTGAGCGATGAAAATTTAATAGGGCCCCCGCCACTCGGGGCCTTAGAAATTGGTGGCTGCCTTCGCCTCTGTGGCATATGGGTGGTAAAAGTCCCCAGAAACAGAGGAGACCTATAATTATAAAACTAAAATATAACTGGTCTAAAGATGGAAATTAGATATGCTGGGATTCGAACCATAGAACCTTCAGTTTAAAGCCTGGAACGTTACTTTGCCGCTGCCTTGGCTAATGATGGACGGTCTAAAGAGAGAGGGAGTGAGAGCGAGATTGAAGGAAATTAGCTGATTTTGAAGTTTTCACTTTATGCCTTGTGGATTGTTCTATACGAGTAGACATAGTTACATTTTATAAAAAACCAGGTAGGAGTTCTTTTCTGAATTTAAGGGGCAAAATGTGAGCGATGTATAATGAATGACGCTTGTCATGTAATCAAAACTTAAAAAATAGAGTCGAATAGCTGGGGAATCGAACCCGAGAACCCCTAGTTTCAGGCCTCGTTCGTCATCAACTGAGCAACTAAGGTAAAAAATCATGCTGATGAAGATTTTGTGATCGATCATATCTTTAAGGGAGCCATGTTAACGAAAATGAAAGTTATGAGCCCGATCTGACGATTTCAACATAATTTCAGTTATATGGCACGCACCAATCCTGAAAAAGAAAATTAGAATAGCCGGGCTATCGAACTATAGAACCTTGGGTTTTAATCGTGAAACATTACTTTGCCGCTACTTTTATTCCTGGAGGGTTGTTATGTGCGAGAAGAAATGGTAACATTTTTGTAAAGAAAAGTGATGTCCAGTTGTGTTGTGAATTGAAAGAAGGGAAAGAAAATGCGGAGTGACGAGAAAATAATATCAAATCTCGGATAAAAATTGCAACAGCTGGGAAATCGAACCTGTTAACCCCAAGTTTCAGGCCGATCATGGCATCAACTGAGCAACTTAGCTGAGAATTACGCTGATGAAGTTTTGTTTTCTATTTGTTCAGATCTTAAAGAGCGTCATGTTAACGAAAATGGAAGTTATGAGCCCGATCTGACGACTTCAACATACTTTGAGTTATATCACAGGCAATTACCTATGTTTTATTTGAGTTTATTTAACGGGTCCTTTCCTTTCTACCTTCCCGAATCCTGACACAGAAAATAAGATTGGCCGAGAAATCGAACTATAGACCTTTGGTCAGTGATGCTGAGAGACAGACAGACAGACAGAAAGAGAGAATGTGTTTTTTGATATTTCATGTTTAGGAATCCTTGACACAATCTGATCTTGTAAAGAAGTGATGAAGCAAAGGACTATGTTGCCGAAGTCTACTTTTGAAGTTAATCGATCAATAGACGGGATATCGATAAGGTAAGCGAGAAATATGTTTTATAAGTCTTGTTTGCATTACCTTTAAAAGATCTTGCTATAAAAGGAGAAAGTACTGGTATCATATCCCGAAGGTTGTCACAATATCATGAAAAAGCACTAGAATAATAAGTTTTTATTTACTTGTTGTTTACTGATCTTTTGGAAAGAATCAAAACTTCTTAAGATAATAAAAGGAAAAACTGTGGATAAGCAATTTGAAATACTTTGGCCAAGTTGGAAATCGAGTACAGAAATGGAGCTGATTTGTAGAACAAAGATGTTTTTTCCGATTTCTTTTAACAGTGTTGAAAAGTGAACTAAACTTGTATTGAGTAAAGCTGTTCAAGTTTACGGCAGTTGTGAAGCTTTCTAAGAATTGCTTGGATGATGATGATGATGATGATGATGACGATTAAGTTGGTAGTGCTGGATGTTGTAGCGGAGTTAGATTTCTGTGTTTGCATGTTGTTTTTAATGGTGTTTTACCTAGATGTCAGGTAAATGGCGCGGTCAGTGCTCTTGTAACAGTCTTTCCAAACCACTAGCCACTAGACAGAAATTGGTACAGCTTGGGGAGTGGACCTGCGAGTGTATAGGTTATAAGCCATGTACTTTACCGACCAAGCAACTGGGCAATACGATCTGAGAGAGAGAGGGAAGTGAATTTGATTTTTACATGTTTACTTGATTTCTAAAGGGATTTTATGTGCAAGAACAAATTTTAACATTTTGTGCAGAAAAATGATGCAGAGGTGCGGATCCAAGAAAATATAAGCTTTTACAGGGAGGATAACTATTTACCAGTACTTCGCACAATGTTGTTCCCTTTGACACTGGCTGCTTTTCTCATATAACATAGTCGAAATAATAATGAGCGCTGAGATAAGATTGCGCCCTGTCAGTATAACAGTCATTAATTCTACAGAGCATATTTTCAGTCTAAGTGATTGTCGTTAGTCCGCAGATTTTACTTTCACAAAGGGAAATACATTTCCAGTCTGTATTTATTTATTCCTGGAAGGTTGTTATGCGCAAGAAGACATTGTAACTGTTTGTAAAGAACAATGATGGAAAAAGCAAAATGTGTGAACACTAGATTCTGATGGCCACATATTTAGAATTTTGCAGAAGTGAATTTTAAGAGGCTTGAAAGGCAGAGTTTTTGATTCAATTTAAAGAAAGATACAAGCTATTAGGAGGGAGATCAATGCTTTGCTGTACCAGTACTTCGCACAATATTGTTCCCTTTGGCACTTGCTGCTTTCTTTTTCTGACTGTGTTTGAAGGATTATCAGCACTGAGATGAGAAGATACTTTGCCGCATCAGTTCCATAAAACAAGTAATCTCTGTTTCTTACTGATTGTATCCTCAGTCCACAGGTTGTTCTTTCATATCGGGAAAAATACATTTAGTCCGTATTACTAGCCCATTAGTCCTTACCATCGTCTTTAATCTCATTTAACCCAATCCCAGTATGTACCCTCAATTTGTGAGATGAACTCAATACCATGAGCTGAGTCGACGAACGCTTGAGAATCAACTAGTTCCTTATTTTTCTACTTCATTCAGCTTTAGCCTTAGTCACTGAGATAAACCTTACCTCTGGAAGTTATTCGATATGATTAATCACCTTTTGGTCCCTTGTATGTGTGTTTCTGTAAGATGTATCGTCGGTCTGTCAAATGCAAATGGTCTATAAACTTGTTTTTAATTTCAATTTAAGGAAATGCCATGCATTACCCCTTTCAGTCTGTTTGATTTACCTGTAGTTGAAGAGATGTACCCTCAGTCCGAGAAATATTTATTGTTTTTCTTTGAGTTTACACCTTTAGTTTCGAGCTCCATACCGCTTGAAATTGCCTGCCAATAGGTCCTGAAAGTGTCATTCTACCTTTCTGTTACTGCACAAGTTCCGAAGCCTGTACCCCCAGTCGGCGATTTCATATTCACAGCGCCCCAAACCAACCATGAATTCGTAACAAGCGTATTGAGTCCTTGAGATTGTATCCTCGGTTCGTGGAATGTTTCGCCATTCTATTTCGTATCCTCTAAGACTTTGAAATCGTCCCTTTAGTCAGTTGAACGTAGCCCCCAGGCCCTGAACCACTGCCTCAATCATATGGTGCCTTATGCAGAGATTGTCTATGCACTCTTTTCCTGACATGTACTTTAAATCTGTAAGAGTAATTTCAGAGTATCCCAAATGCAACTTTTCTTCCAGTCTTAAAAGATTAGATCGTTGAACCCAAAGTAAGGAATGGAAAACCCTCAGTCTAAGTCACTCGTATATACCATAAGGCCCTAAAGCTGTGTTCTGTCTTAAAATTTACCCGTTTTCAATTAGACTGTATCCCTTGCCTTCTTGATATGCCCACAGTTCGAAGATGTATCCTCTGTCCATTGGTTACTACAACAGCTTGCTTTATGTTATTTTAAGAATTGAGATGGCAGCCTTGGTGAGTGAGATGTTTGATCAAGCTACAAGCCTGTGTCCTTCCAGAGATTTTACTCCCTTCCTGTTAGCCTGCAACGCCAGTCGGAAATGTGTTCTTTTGGTTCCTTTTACTTTGTCTCAGGCGGTGAAATACGTTCTAAGTTCGATGTTCCCCCAAACCATGAAACAATGTCCTTCTATTATTTCAACCCAATGCTCGATTAGCTTGTTTATTCTGTTTTTTTCATATTTGAACCTAACTTAATTGAATGTGCCTTCCGATGACGAAACTTATGAACCCTGTGTTTCACCGATAACTCTTCGGCCTCAACGTCTTCTTCATGATCTTAACCCTCAGTCTGAACGATCTGAAAATAATGTAATCACCCTCATTTCTGTAATCTCTGACTCTCTATCTCTTCTTCATTTCGATATCTATTTCTATCTCTGGTTTCGCTATTTCTGTCTCTCTACATTTCTCTCCATTTGTCTATCTCTATTGTTTCTCTCTTTTTCTCTCTTTGGCCCTTCTTCTCTATCTACTGCCTTTCGAACTGTTTGTCTTACTCTCTGCTCCTCATTTTATCTTTCTCTCAACACTGACTTCCACTCTCAGTCTCTTGCTGTATCTCTGTCTCTCTCTCTCTCTCGCTTTCTGTCTTCCTCTCGCTCTATATTTCTCTCTCTATCCCTTCCTATTTCTTTTCCTCCCTCTTTCTATCTGTATCTCACTGCCTCCTTTAACACAGTCTCTCTGTCTCTGTTTCTTTCTGTCTCTTTCGCTATTCCACTATCTTCTGTCTCATTTTCTATTTATCTATTCTGTCAAGTTCTCTCTTTCTGTCTCCCTTGACTTCGTTTTCCTTCCTTCAAACTTTCCTCTCGTCTCACTATCCCATCAATTTCTTTCGCTTTTTGTACTTTTAATTCTATCTATCTATCTTTCTATCACTCTATCTACATATCTATCTACCTATCTATCTTTCTGTATATCTATCTATCTAGTGGCAAACTTGATATTGCAGCTGTGGTATCCTTGTTGTGTGTCTTACGTTTGAAAGACTGTATTCTCTTACCATGATGCCCATACTTTTCCTTTTAAAAAAGTAATTTGCTTCCTTTCTCATATTTTCCTCAGTCTGTATGATCATTTCTTACTTGATATGATGCTCCCCCAGTCCGTAATTTTGAGTGTAATTTTTTTGTAGCGGATTCATACAGAGTTGAAAGTGTATTATTTCAGTCATATCAGTTATATGTGCACCATCCATGCTGTGTTGGAATTTCACTTACCAGTACCTTGCACATTATTCCAAAACAAAAAAATCTGTGAGCGATGAAAATTTAATAGGGCCCCCGCCACTCGGGGCCTTAGAAATTGGTGGCTGCCTTCGCCTCTGTGGCATATGGGTGGTAAAAGTCCCCAGAAACAGAGGAGACCTATAATTATAAAACTAAAATATAACTGGTCTAAAGATGGAAATTAGATATGCTGGGATTCGAACCATAGAACCTTCAGTTTAAAGCCTGGAACGTTACTTTGCCGCTGCCTTGGCTAATGATGGACGGTCTAAAGAGAGAGGGAGTGAGAGCGAGATTGAAGGAAATTAGCTGATTTTGAAGTTTTCACTTTATGCCTTGTGGATTGTTCTATACGAGTAGACATAGTTACATTTTATAAAAAACCAGGTAGGAGTTCTTTTCTGAATTTAAGGGGCAAAATGTGAGCGATGTATAATGAATGACGCTTGTCATGTAATCAAAACTTAAAAAATAGAGTCGAATAGCTGGGGAATCGAACCCGAGAACCCCTAGTTTCAGGCCTCGTTCGTCATCAACTGAGCAACTAAGGTAAAAAATCATGCTGATGAAGATTTTGTGATCGATCATATCTTTAAGGGAGCCATGTTAACGAAAATGAAAGTTATGAGCCCGATCTGACGATTTCAACATAATTTCAGTTATATGGCACGCACCAATCCTGAAAAAGAAAATTAGAATAGCCGGGCTATCGAACTGTAGAACCTTGGGTTTTAATCGTGAAACATTACTTTGCCGCTACTTTTATTCCTGGAGGGTTGTTATGTGCGAGAAGAAATGGTAACATTTTTGTAAAGAAAAGTGATGTCCAGTTGTGTTGTGAATTGAAAGAAGGGAAAGAAAATGCGGAGTGACGAGAAAATAATATCAAATCTCGGATAAAAATTGCAACAGCTTGGAAATCGAACCTGTTAACCCCAAGTTTCAGGCCGATCATGGCATCAACTGAGCAACTTAGCTGAGAATTACGCTGATGAAGTTTTGTTTTCTATTTGTTCAGATCTTAAAGAGCGTCATGTTAACGAAAATGGAAGTTATGAGCCCGATCTGACGACTTCAACATACTTTGAGTTATATCACAGGCAATTACCTATGTTTTATTTGAGTTTGTTTAACGGGTCCTTTCCTTTCTACCTTCCCGAATCCCGACACAGAAAATAAGATTGGCCGAGAAATCGAACTATAGACCTTTGGTCAGTGATGCTGAGAGACAGACAGACAGACAGAAAGAGAGAATGTGTTTTTAGATATTTCATGTTTAGGAATCCTTGACACAATCTGATCTTGTAAAGAAGTGATGAAGCAAAGGACTATGTTGCCGAAGTCTACTTTTGAAGTTAATCGATCAATAGACGGGATATCGATAAGGTAAGCGAGAAATATGTTTTATAAGTCTTGTTTGCATTACCTTTAAAAGATCTTGCTATAAAAGGAGAAAGTACTGGTATCATATCCCGAAGGTTGTCACAATATCATGAAAAAGCACTAGAATAATAAGTTTTTATTTACTTGTTGTTTACTGATCTTTTGGAAAGAATCAAAACTTCTTAAGATAATAAAAGGAAAAACTGTGGATAAGCAATTTGAAAGACTTTGGCCAAGTTGGAAATCGAGTACAGAAATGGAACTGATTTGTAGAACAAAGATGTTTTTTTCCGATTTCTTTTAACAGTGTTGAAAAGTGAACTAAACTTGTATTGAGTAAAGCTGTTCAAGTTTACGGCAGTTGTGAAGCTTTCTAAGAATTGCTTGGATGATGATGATGATGATGATGACGATTAAGTTGATAGTGCTGGATGTTGTAGCGGAGTTAGATTTCTGTGTTTGCATGTTGTTTTTAATGGTGTTTTACCTAGATGTCAGGTAAATGGCGCGGTCAGTGCTCTTGTAACAGTCTTTCCAAACCACTAGCCACTAGACAGAAATTGGTACAGCTTGGGGAGTGGACCTGCGAGTGTATAGGTTATAAGCCATGTACTTTACCGACCAAGCAACTGGGCAATACGATCTGAGAGAGAGAGGGAAGTGAATTTGATTTTTACATGTTTACTTGATTTCTAAAGGGATTTTATGTGCAAGAACAAATTTTAACATTTTGTGCAGAAAAATGATGTAGAGGTGCGGATTCAAGAAAATATAAGCTTTTACAGGGAGGATAACTATTTACCAGTACTTCGCACAATGTTGTTCCCTTTGACACTGGCTGCTTTTCTCATATAACATAGTCGAAATAATAATGAGCGCTGAGATAAGATTGCGCCCTGTCAGTATAACAGTCATTAATTCTATAGAGCATATTTTCAGTCTAAGTGATTGTCGTTAGTCCGCAGATTTTACTTTCACAAAGGGAAATACATTTCCAGTCTGTATTTATTTATTCCTGGAAGGTTGTTATGCGCAAGAAGACATTGTAACTGTTTGTAAAGAACAATGATGGAAAAAGCAAAATGTGTGAACACTAGATTCTGATGGCCACATATTTAGAATTTTGCAGAAGTGAATTTTAAGAGGCTTGAAAGGCAGAGTTTTTGATTCAATTTAAAGAAAGATACAAGCTATTAGGAGGGAGATCAATGCTTTGCTGTACCAGTACTTCGCACAATATTGTTCCCTTTGGCACTTGCTGCTTTCTTTTTCTGACTGTGTTTGAAGGATTATCAGCACTGAGATGAGAAGATACTTTGCCGCATCAGTTCCATAAAACAAGTAATCTCTGTTTCTTACTGATTGTATCCTCAGTCCACAGGTTGTTCTTTCATATCGGGAAAAATACATTTAGTCCGTATTACTAGCCCATTAGTCCTTACCATCGTCTTTAATCTCATTTAACCCAATCCCAGTATGTACCCTCAATTTGTGAGATGAACTCAATACCATGAGCTGAGTCGACGAACGCTTGAGAATCAACTAGTTCCTTATTTTTCTACTTCATTCAGCTTTAGCCTTAGTCACTGAGATAAACCTTACCTCTGGAAGTTATTCGATATGATTAATCACCTTTTGGTCCCTTGTATGTGTGTTTCTGTAAGATGTATCGTCGGTCTGTCAAATGCAAATGGTCTATAAACTTGTTTTTAATTTCAATTTAAGGAAATGCCATGCATTACCCCTTTCAGTCTGTTTGATTTACCTGTAGTTGAAGAGATGTACCCTCAGTCCGAGAAATATTTATTGTTTTTCTTTGAGTTTACACCTTTAGTTTCGAGCTCCATACCGCTTGAAATTGCCTGCCAATAGATCCTGAAAGTGTCATTCTACCTTTCTGTTACTGCACAAGTTCCGAAGCCTGTACCCCCAGTCGGCGATTTCATATTCACAGCGCCCCAAACCAACCATGAATTCGTAACAAGCGTATTGAGTCCTTGAGATTGTATCCTCGGTTCGTGGAATGTTTCGCCATTCTATTTCGTATCCTCTAAGACTTTGAAATCGTCCCTTTAGTCAGTTGAACGTAGCCCCCAGGCCCTGAACCACTGCCTCAATCATATGGTGCCTTATGCAGAGATTGTCTATGCACTCTTTTCCTGACATGTACTTTAAATCTGTAAGAGTAATTTCAGAGTATCCCAAATGCAACTTTTCTTCCAGTCTTAAAAGATTAGATCGTTGAACCCAAAGTAAGGAATGGAAAACCCTCAGTCTAAGTCACTCGTATATACCATAAGGCCCTAAAGCTGTGTTCTGTCTTAAAATTTACCCGTTTTCAATTAGACTGTATCCCTTGCCTTCTTGATATGTCCACAGTTCGAAGATGTATCCTCTGTCCATTGGTTACTACAACAGCTTGCTTTATGTTATTTTAAGAATTGAGATGGCAGCCTTGGTGAGTGAGATGTTTGATCAAGCTACAAGCCTGTGTCCTTCCAGAGATTTTACTCCCTTCCTGTTAGCCTGCAACGCCAGTCGGAAATGTGTTCTTTTGGTTCCTTTTACTTTGTCTCAGGCGGTGAAATACGTTCTAAGTTCGATGTTCCCCCAAACCATGAAACAATGTCCTTCTATTATTTCAACCCAATGCTCGATTAGCTTGTTTATTCTGTTTTTTTCATATTTGAACCTAACTTAATTGAATGTGCCTTCCGATGACGAAACTTATGAACCCTGTGTTTCACCGATAACTCTTCGGCCTCAACGTCTTCTTCATGATCTTAACCCTCAGTCTGAACGATCTGAAAATAATGTAATCACCCTCATTTCTGTAATCTCTCACTCTCTATCTCTTCTTCATTTCGATATCTATTTCTATCTCTGGTTTCGCTATTTCTGTCTCTCTACATTTCTCTCCATTTGTCTATCTCTATTGTTTCTCTCTTTTTCTCTCTTTGGCCCTTCTTCTCTGTCTACTGCCTTTCGAACTGTTTGTCTTACTCTCTGCTCCTCATTTTATCTTTCTCTCAACACTGACTTCCACTCTCAGTCTCTTGCTGTATCTCTGTCTCTCTCTCTCTCTCTCGCTTTCTGTCTTCCTCTCGCTCTATATTTCTCTCTCTATCCCTTCCTATTTCTTTTCCTCCCTCTTTCTATCTGTATCTCACTGCCTCCTTTAACACAGTCTCTCTGTCTCTGTTTCTTTCTGTCTCTTTCGCTATTCCACTATCTTCTGTCTCATTTTCTATTTATCTATTCTGTCAAGTTCTCTCTTTCTGTCTCCCTTGACTTCGTTTTCCTTCCTTCAAACTTTCCTCTCGTCTCACTATCCCATCAATTTCTTTCGCTTTTTGTACTTTTAATTCTATCTATCTATCTTTCTATCACTCTATCTACATATCTATCTACCTATCTATCTTTCTGTATATCTATCTATCTAGTGGCAAACTTGATATTGCAGCTGTGGTATCCTTGTTGTGTGTCTTACGTTTGAAAGACTGTATTCTCTTACCATGATGCCCATACTTTTCCTTTTAAAAAAGTAATTTGCTTCCTTTCTCATATTTTCCTCAGTCTGTATGATCATTTCTTACTTGATATGATGCTCCCCCAGTCCGTAATTTTGAGTGTAATTTTTTGTAGCGGATTCATACAGAGTTGAAAGTGTATTATTTCAGTCATATCAGTTATATGTGCACCATCCATGCTGTGTTGGAATTTCACTTACCAGTACCTTGCACATTATTCCAAAACAAAAAAATCTGTGAGCGATGAAAATTTAAGAGGGCCCCCGCCACTCGGGGCCTTAGAAATTGGTGGCTGCCTTCGCCTCTGTGGCATATGGGTGGTAAAAGTCCCCAGAAACAGAGGAGACCTATAATTATAAAACTAAAATATAACTGGTCTAAAGATGGAAATTAGATATGCTGGGATTCGAACCATAGAACCTTCAGTTTAAAGCCTGGAACGTTACTTTGCCGCTGCCTTGGCTAATGATGGACGGTCTAAAGAGAGAGGGAGTGAGAGCGAGATTGAAGGAAATTAGCTGATTTTGAAGTTTTCACTTTATGCCTTGTGGATTGTTCTATACGAGTAGACATAGTTACATTTTATAAAAAACCAGGTAGGAGTTCTTTTCTGAATTTAAGGGGCAAAATGTGAGCGATGTATAATGAATGACGCTTGTCATGTAATCAAAACTTAAAAAATAGAGTCGAATAGCTGGGGAATCGAACCCGAGAACCCCTAGTTTCAGGCCTCGTTCGTCATCAACTGAGCAACTAAGGTAAAAAATCATGCTGATGAAGATTTTGTGATCGATCATATCTTTAAGGGAGCCATGTTAACGAAAATGAAAGTTATGAGCCCGATCTGACGATTTCAACATAATTTCAGTTATATGGCACGCACCAATCCTGAAAAAGAAAATTAGAATAGCCGGGCTATCGAACTATAGAACCTTGGGTTTTAATCGTGAAACATTACTTTGCCGCTACTTTTATTCCTGGAGGGTTGTTATGTGCGAGAAGAAATGGTAACATTTTTGTAAAGAAAAGTGATGTCCAGTTGTGTTGTGAATTGAAAGAAGGGAAAGAAAATGCGGAGTGACGAGAAAATAATATCAAATCTCGGATAAAAATTGCAACAGCTGGGAAATCGAACCTGTTAACCCCAAGTTTCAGGCCGATCATGGCATCAACTGAGCAACTTAGCTGAGAATTACGCTGATGAAATTTTGTTTTCTATTTGTTCAGATCTTAAAGAGCGTCATGTTAACGAAAATGGAAGTTATGAGCCCGATCTGACGACTTCAACATTCTTTGAGTTATATCACAGGCAATTATCTATGTTTTATTTGAGTTTATTTAACGGGTCCTTTCCTTTCTACCTTCCCGAATCCTGACACAGAAAATAAGATTGGCCGAGAAATCGAACTATAGACCTTTGGTCAGTGATGCTGAGAGACAGACAGACAGACAGAAAGAGAGAATGTGTTTTTTGATATTTCATGTTTAGGAATCCTTGACACAATCTGATCTTGTAAAGAAGTGATGAAGCAAAGGACTATGTTGCCGAAGTCTACTTTTGAAGTTAATCGATCAATAGACGGGATATCGATAAGGTAAGCTAGAAATATGTTTTATAAGTCTTGTTTGCATTACCTTTAAAAGATCTTGCTATAAAAGGAGAAAGTACTGGTATCATATCCCGAAGGTTGTCACAATATCATGAAAAAGCACTAGAATAATAAGTTTTTATTTACTTGTTGTTTACTGATCTTTTGGAAAGAATCAAAACTTCTTAAGATAATAAAAGGAAAAACTGTGGATAAGCAATTTGAAATACTTTGGCCAAGTTGGAAATCGAGTACAGAAATGGAGCTGATTTGTAGAACAAAGATGTTTTTTCCGATTTCTTTTAACAGTGTTGAAAAGTGAACTAAACTTGTATTGAGTAAAGCTGTTCAAGTTTACGGCAGTTGTGAAGCTTTCTAAGAATTGCTTGGATGATGATGATGATGATGATGATGACGATTAAGTTGGTAGTGCTGGATGTTGTAGCGGAGTTAGATTTCTGTGTTTGCATGTTGTTTTTAATGGTGTTTTACCTAGATGTCAGGTAAATGGCGCGGTCAGTGCTCTTGTAACAGTCTTTCCAAACCACTAGCCACTAGACAGAAATTGGTACAGCTTGGGGAGTGGACCTGCGAGTGTATAGGTTATAAGCCATGTACTTTACCGACCAAGCAACTGGGCAATACGATCTGAGAGAGAGAGGGAAGTGAATTTGATTTTTACATGTTTACTTGATTTCTAAAGGGATTTTATGTGCAAGAACAAATTTTAACATTTTGTGCAGAAAAATGATGCAGAGGTGCGGATTCAAGAAAATATAAGCTTTTACAGGGAGGATAACTATTTACCAGTACTTCGCACAATGTTGTTCCCTTTGACACTGGCTGCTTTTCTCATATAACATAGTCGAAATAATAATGAGCGCTGAGATAAGATTGCGCCCTGTCAGTATAACAGTCATTAATTCTACAGAGCATATTTTCAGTCTAAGTGATTGTCGTTAGTCCGCAGATTTTACTTTCACAAAGGGAAATACATTTCCAGTCTGTATTTATTTATTCCTGGAAGGTTGTTATGCGCAAGAAGACATTGTAACTGTTTGTAAAGAACAATGATGGAAAAAGCAAAATGTGTGAACACTAGATTCTGATGGCCACATATTTAGAATTTTGCAGAAGTGAATTTTAAGAGGCTTGAAAGGCAGAGTTTTTGATTCAATTTAAAGAAAGATACAAGTTATTAGGAGGGAGATCAATGCTTTGCTGTACCAGTACTTCGCACAATATTGTTCCCTTTGGCACTTGCTGCTTTCTTTTTCTGACTGTGTTTGAAGGATTATCAGCACTGAGATGAGAAGATACTTTGCCGCATCAGTTCCATAAAACAAGTAATCTCTGTTTCTTACTGATTGTATCCTCAGTCCACAGGTTGTTCTTTCATATCGGGAAAAATACATTTAGTCCGTATTACTAGCCCATTAGTCCTTACCATCGTCTTTAATCTCATTTAACCCAATCCCAGTATGTACCCTCAATTTGTGAGATGAACTCAATACCATGAGCTGAGTCGACGAACGCTTGAGAATCAACTAGTTCCTTATTTTTCTACCTCATTCAGCTTTAGCCTTAGTCACTGAGATAAACCTTACCTCTGGAAGTTATTCGATATGATTAATCACCTTTTGGTCCCTTGTATGTGTGTTTCTGTAAGATGTATCGTCGGTCTGTCAAATGCAAATGGTCTATAAACTTGTTTTTAATTTCAATTTAAGGAAATGCCATGCATTACCCCTTTCAGTCTGTTTGATTTACCTGTAGTTGAAGAGATGTACCCTCAGTCCGAGAAATATTTATTGTTTTTCTTTGAGTTTACACCTTTAGTTTCGAGCTCCATACCGCTTGAAATTGCCTGCCAATAGGTCCTGAAAGTGTCATTCTACCTTTCTGTTACTGCACAAGTTCCGAAGCCTGTACCCCCAGTCGGCGATTTCATATTCACAGCGCCCCAAACCAACCATGAATTCGTAACAAGCGTATTGAGTCCTTGAGATTGTATCCTCGGTTCGTGGAATGTTTCGGCATTCTATTTCGTATCCTCTAAGACTTTGAAATCGTCCCTTTAGTCAGTTGAACGTAGCCCCCAGGCCCTGAACCACTGCCTCAATCATATGGTGCCTTATGCAGAGATTGTCTATGCACTCTTTTCCTGACATGTACTTTAAATCTGTAAGAGTAATTTCAGAGTATCCCAAATGCAACTTTTCTTCCAGTCTTAAAAGATTAGATCGTTGAACCCAAAGTAAGGAATGGAAAACCCTCAGTCTAAGTCATTTGTATATACCATAAGGCCCTAAAGCTGTGTTCTGTCTTAAAATTTACCCGTTTTCAATTAGACTGTATCCCTTGCCTTCTTGATATGCCCACAGTTCGAAGATGTATCCTCTGTCCATTGGTTACTACAACAGCTTGCTTTATGTTATTTTAAGAATTGAGATGGCAGCCTTGGTGAGTGAGATGTTTGATCAAGCTACAAGCCTGTGTCCTTCCAGAGATTTTACTCCCTTCCTGTTAGCCTGCAACGCCAGTCGGAAATGTGTTCTTTTGGTTCCTTTTACTTTGTCTCAGGCGGTGAAATACGTTCTAAGTTCGATGTTCCCCCAAACCATGAAACAATGTCCTTCTATTATTTCAACCCAATGCTCGATTAGCTTGTTTATTCTGTTTTTTTCATATTTGAACCTAACTTAATTGAATGTGCCTTCCGATGACGAAACTTATGAACCCTGTGTTTCACCGATAACTCTTCGGCCTCAACGTCTTCTTCATGATCTTAACCCTCAGTCTGAACGATCTGAAAATAATGTAATCACCCTCATTTCTGTAATCTCTCACTCTCTATCTCTTCTTCATTTCGATATCTATTTCTATCTCTGGTTTCGCTATTTCTGTCTCTCTACATTTCTCTCCATTTGTCTATCTCTATTGTTTCTCTCTTTTTCTCTCTTTGGCCCTTCTTCTCTGTCTACTGCCTTTCGAACTGTTTGTCTTACTCTCTGCTCCTCATTTTATCTTTCTCTCAACACTGACTTCCACTCTCAGTCTCTTGCTGTATCTCTGTCTCTCTCTCTCTCTCGCTTTCTGTCTTCCTCTCGCTCTATATTTCTCTCTCTATCCCTTCCTATTTCTTTTCCTCCCTCTTTCTATCTGTATCTCACTGCCTCCTTTAACACAGTCTCTCTGTCTCTGTTTCTTTCTGTCTCTTTCGCTATTCCACTATCTTCTGTCTCATTTTCTATTTATCTATTCTGTCAAGTTCTCTCTTTCTGTCTCCCTTGACTTCGTTTTCCTTCCTTCAAACTTTCCTCTCGTCTCACTATCCCATCAATTTCTTTCGCTTTTTGTACTTTTAATTCTATCTATCTATCTTTCTATCACTCTATCTACATATCTATCTACCTATCTATCTTTCTGTATATCTATCTATCTAGTGGCAAACTTGATATTGCAGCTGTGGTATCCTTGTTGTGTGTCTTACGTTTGAAAGACTGTATTCTCTTACCATGATGCCCATACTTTTCCTTTTAAAAAAGTAATTTGCTTCCTTTCTCATATTTTCCTCAGTCTGTATGATCATTTCTTACTTGATATGATGCTCCCCCAGTCCGTAATTTTGAGTGTAATTTTTTGTAGCGGATTCATACAGAGTTGAAAGTGTATTATTTCAGTCATATCAGTTATATGTGCACCATCCATGCTGTGTTGGAATTTCACTTACCAGTACCTTGCACATTATTCCAAAACAAAAAAATCTGTGAGCGATGAAAATTTAATAGGGCCCCCGCCACTCGGGGCCTTAGAAATTGGTGGCTGCCTTCGCCTCTGTGGCATATGGGTGGTAAAAGTCCCCAGAAACAGAGGAGACCTATAATTATAAAACTAAAATATAACTGGTCTAAAGATGGAAATTAGATATGCTGGGATTCGAACCATAGAACCTTCAGTTTAAAGCCTGGAACGTTACTTTGCCGCTGCCTTGGCTAATGATGGACGGTCTAAAGAGAGAGGGAGTGAGAGCGAGATTGAAGGAAATTAGCTGATTTTGAAGTTTTCACTTTATGCCTTGTGGATTGTTCTATACGAGTAGACATAGTTACATTTTATAAAAAACCAGGTAGGAGTTCTTTTCTGAATTTAAGGGGCAAAATGTGAGCGATGTATAATGAATGACGCTTGTCATGTAATCAAAACTTAAAAAATAGAGTCGAATAGCTGGGGAATCGAACCCGAGAACCCCTAGTTTCAGGCCTCGTTCGTCATCAACTGAGCAACTAAGGTAAAAAATCATGCTGATGAAGATTTTGTGATCGATCATATCTTTAAGGGAGCCATGTTAACGAAAATGAAAGTTATGAGCCCGATCTGACGATTTCAACATAATTCCAGTCATATGGCACGCACCAATCCTGAAAAAGAAAATTAGAATAGCCGGGCTATCGAACTATAGAACCTTGGGTTTTAATCGTGAAACATTACTTTGCCGCTACTTTTATTCCTGGAGGGTTGTTATGTGCGAGAAGAAATGGTAACATTTTTGTAAAGAAAAGTGATGTCCAGTTGTGTTGTGAATTGAAAGAAGGGAAAGAAAATGCGGAGTGACGAGAAAATAATATCAAATCTCGGATAAAAATTGCAACAGCTGGGAAATCGAACCTGTTAACCCCAAGTTTCAGGCCGATCATGGCATCAACTGAGCAACTTAGCTGAGAATTACGCTGATGAAGTTTTGTTTTCTATTTGTTCAGATCTTAAAGAGCGTCATGTTAACGAAAATGGAAGTTATGAGCCCGATCTGACGACTTCAACATACTTTGAGTTATATCACAGGCAATTACCTATGTTTTATTTGAGTTTATTTAACGGGTCCTTTCCTTTCTACCTTCCCGAATCCTGACACAGAAAATAAGATTGGCCGAGAAATCGAACTATAGACCTTTGGTCAGTGATGCTGAGAGACAGACAGACAGACAGAAAGAGAGAATGTGTTTTTTGATATTTCATGTTTAGGAATCCTTGACACAATCTGATCTTGTAAAGAAGTGATGAAGCAAAGGACTATGTTGCCGAAGTCTACTTTTGAAGTTAATCGATCAATAGACGGGATATCGATAAGGTAAGCGAGAAATATGTTTTATAAGTCTTGTTTGCATTACCTTTAAAAGATCTTGCTATAAAAGGAGAAAGTACTGGTATCATATCCCGAAGGTTGTCACAATATCATGAAAAAGCACTAGAATAATAAGTTTTTATTTACTTGTTGTTTACTGATCTTTTGGAAAGAATCAAAACTTCTTAAGATAATAAAAGGAAAAACTGTGGATAAGCAATTTGAAATACTTTGGCCAAGTTGGAAATCGAGTACAGAAATGGAACTGATTTGTAGAACAAAGATGTTTTTTCCGATTTCTTTTAACAGTGTTGAAAAGTGAACTAAACTTGTATTGAGTAAAGCTGTTCAAGTTTACGGCAGTTGTGAAGCTTTCTAAGAATTGCTTGGATGATGATGATGATGATGATGATGACGATTAAGTTGGTAGTGCTGGATGTTGTAGCGGAGTTAGATTTCTGTGTTTGCATGTTGTTTTTAATGGTGTTTTACCTAGATGTCAGGTAAATGGCGCGGTCAGTGCTCTTGTAACAGTCTTTCCAAACCACTAGCCACTAGACAGAAATTGGTACAGCTTGGGGAGTGGACCTGCGAGTGTATAGGTTATAAGCCATGTACTTTACCGACCAAGCAACTGGGCAATACGATCTGAGAGAGAGAGGGAAGTGAATTTGATTTTTACATGTTTACTTGATTTCTAAAGGGATTTTATGTGCAAGAACAAATTTTAACATTTTGTGCAGAAAAATGATGCAGAGGTGCGGATTCAAGAAAATATAAGCTTTTACAGGGAGGATAACTATTTACCAGTACTTCGCACAATGTTGTTCCCTTTGACACTGGCTGCTTTTCTCATATAACATAGTCGAAATAATAATGAGCGCTGAGATAAGATTGCGCCCTGTCAGTATAACAGTCATTAATTCTACAGAGCATATTTTCAGTCTAAGTGATTGTCGTTAGTCCGCAGATTTTACTTTCACAAAGGGAAATACATTTCCAGTCTGTATTTATTTATTCCTGGAAGGTTGTTATGCGCAAGAAGACATTGTAACTGTTTGTAAAGAACAATGATGGAAAAAGCAAAATGTGTGAACACTAGATTCTGATGGCCACATATTTAGAATTTTGCAGAAGTGAATTTTAAGAGGCTTGAAAGGCAGAGTTTTTGATTCAATTTAAAGAAAGATACAAGCTATTAGGAGGGAGATCAATGCTTTGCTGTACCAGTACTTCGCACAATATTGTTCCCTTTGGCACTTGCTGCTTTCTTTTTCTGACTGTGTTTGAAGGATTATCAGCACTGAGATGAGAAGATACTTTGCCGCATCAGTTCCATAAAACAAGTAATCTCTGTTTCTTACTGATTGTATCCTCAGTCCACAGGTTGTTCTTTCATATCGGGAAAAATACATTTAGTCCGTATTACTAGCCCATTAGTCCTTACCATCGTCTTTAATCTCATTTAACCCAATCCCAGTATGTACCCTCAATTTGTGAGATGAACTCAATACCATGAGCTGAGTCGACGAACGCTTGAGAATCAACTAGTTCCTTATTTTTCTACTTCATTCAGCTTTAGCCTTAGTCACTGAGATAAACCTTACCTCTGGAAGTTATTCGATATGATTAATCACCTTTTGGTCCCTTGTATGTGTGTTTCTGTAAGATGTATCGTCGGTCTGTCAAATGCAAATGGTCTATAAACTTGTTTTTAATTTCAATTTAAGGAAATGCCATGCATTACCCCTTTCAGTCTGTTTGATTTACCTGTAGTTGAAGAGATGTACCCTCAGTCCGAGAAATATTTATTGTTTTTCTTTGAGTTTACACCTTTAGTTTCGAGCTCCATACCGCTTGAAATTGCCTGCCAATAGGTCCTGAAAGTGTCATTCTACCTTTCTGTTACTGCACAAGTTCCGAAGCCTGTACCCCCAGTCGGCGATTTCATATTCACAGCGCCCCAAACCAACCATGAATTCGTAACAAGCGTATTGAGTCCTTGAGATTGTATCCTCGGTTCGTGGAATGTTTCGGCATTCTATTTCGTATCCTCTAAGACTTTGAAATCGTCCCTTTAGTCAGTTGAACGTAGCCCCCAGGCCCTGAACCACTGCCTCAATCATATGGTGCCTTATGCAGAGATTGTCTATGCACTCTTTTCCTGACATGTACTTTAAATCTGTAAGAGTAATTTCAGAGTATCCCAAATGCAACTTTTCTTCCAGTCTTAAAAGATTAGATCGTTGAACCCAAAGTAAGGAATGGAAAACCCTCAGTCTAAGTCACTCGTATATACCATAAGGCCCTAAAGCTGTGTTCTGTCTTAAAATTTACCCGTTTTCAATTAGACTGTATCCCTTGCCTTCTTGATATGCCCACAGTTCGAAGATGTATCCTCTGTCCATTGGTTACTACAACAGCTTGCTTTATGTTATTTTAAGAATTGAGATGGCAGCCTTGGTGAGTGAGATGTTTGATCAAGCTACAAGCCTGTGTCCTTCCAGAGATTTTACTCCCTTCCTGTTAGCCTGCAACGCCAGTCGGAAATGTGTTCTTTTGGTTCCTTTTACTTTGTCTCAGGCGGTGAAATACGTTCTAAGTTCGATGTTCCCCCAAACCATGAAACAATGTCCTTCTATTATTTCAACCCAATGCTCGATTAGCTTGTTTATTCTGTTTTTTTCATATTTGAACCTAATTTAATTGAATGTGCCTTCCGATGACGAAACTTATGAACCCTGTGTTTCACCGATAACTCTTCGGCCTCAACGTCTTCTTCATGATCTTAACCCTCAGTCTGAACGATCTGAAAATAATGTAATCACCCTCATTTCTGTAATCTCTCACTCTTTATCTCTTCTTCATTTCGATATCTATTTCTATCTCTGGTTTCGCTATTTCTGTCTCTCTACATTTCTCTCCATTTGTCTATCTCTATTGTTTCTCTCTTTTTCTCTCTTTGGCCCTTCTTCTCTGTCTACTGCCTTTCGAACTGTTTGTCTTACTCTCTGCTCCTCATTTTATCTTTCTCTCAACACTGACTTCCACTCTCAGTCTCTTGCTGTATCTCTGTCTCTCTCTCTCTCTCGCTTTCTGTCTTCCTCTCGCTCTATATTTCTCTCTCTATCCCTTCCTATTTCTTTTCCTCCCTCTTTCTATCTGTATCTCACTGCCTCCTTTAACACAGTCTCTCTGTCTCTGTTTCTTTCTGTCTCTTTCGCTATTCCACTATCTTCTGTCTCATTTTCTATTTATCTATTCTGTCAAGTTCTCTCTTTCTGTCTCCCTTGACTTCGTTTTCCTTCCTTCAAACTTTCCTCTCGTCTCACTATCCCATCAATTTCTTTCGCTTTTTGTACTTTTAATTCTATCTATCTATCTTTCTATCACTCTATCTACATATCTATCTACCTATCTATCTTTCTGTATATCTATCTATCTAGTGGCAAACTTGATATTGCAGCTGTGGTATCCTTGTTGTGTGTCTTACGTTTGAAAGACTGTATTCTCTTACCATGATGCCCATACTTCTCCTTTTAAAAAAGTAATTTGCTTCCTTTCTCATATTTTCCTCAGTCTGTATGATCATTTCTTACTTGATATGATGCTCCCCGAGTCCGTAATTTTGAGTGTAATTTTTTGTAGCGGATTCATACAGAGTTGAAAGTGTATTATTTCAGTCATATCAATTATATGTGCACCATCCATGCCGTGTTGGAATTTCACTTACCAGTACCTTGCACATTATTCCAAAACAAAAAAATCTGTGAGCGATGAAAATTTAATAGGGCCCCCGCCACTCGGGGCCTTAGAAATTGGTGGCTCCCTTCGCCTCTGTGGCATATGGGTGGTAAAAGTCCCCAGAAACAGAGGAGACCTATAATTATAAAACTAAAATATAACTGGTCTAAAGATGGAAATTAGATATGCTGGGATTCGAACCATAGAACCTTCAGTTTAAAGCCTGGAACGTTACTTTGCCGCTGCCTTGGCTAATGATGGACGGTCTAAAGAGAGAGGGAGTGAGAGCGAGATTGAAGGAAATTAGCTGATTTTGAAGTTTTCACTTTATGCCTTGTGGATTGTTCTATACGAGTAGACATAGTTACATTTTATAAAAAACCAGGTAGGAGTTCTTTTCTGAATTTAAGGGGCAAAATGTGAGCGATGTATAATGAATGACGCTTGTCATGTAATCAAAACTTAAAAAATAGAGTCGAATAGCTGGGGAATCGAACCCGAGAACCCCTAGTTTCAGGCCTCGTTCGTCATCAACTGAGCAACTAAGGTAAAAAATCATGCTGATGAAGATTTTGTGATCGATCATATCTTTAAGGGAGCCATGTTAACGAAAATGAAAGTTATGAGCCCGATCTGACGATTTCAACATAATTTCAGTTATATGGCACGCACCAATCCTGAAAAAGAAAATTAGAATAGCCGGGCTATCGAACTATAGAACCTTGGGTTTTAATCGTGAAACATTACTTTGCCGCTACTTTTATTCCTGGAGGGTTGTTATGTGCGAGAAGAAATGGTAACATTTTTGTAAAGAAAAGTGATGTCCAGTTGTGTTGTGAATTGAAAGAAGGGAAAGAAAATGCGGAGTGACGAGAAAATAATATCAAATCTCGGATAAAAATTGCAACAGCTGGGAAATCGAACCTGTTAACCCCAAGTTTCAGGCCGATCATGGCATCAACTGAGCAACTTAGCTGAGAATTACGCTGATGAAATTTTGTTTTCTATTTGTTCAGATCTTAAAGAGCGTCATGTTAACGAAAATGGAAGTTATGAGCCCGATCTGACGACTTCAACATTCTTTGAGTTATATCACAGGCAATTATCTATGTTTTATTTGAGTTTATTTAACGGGTCCTTTCCTTTCTACCTTCCCGAATCCTGACACAGAAAATAAGATTGGCCGAGAAATCGAACTATAGACCTTTGGTCAGTGATGCTGAGAGACAGACAGACAGACAGAAAGAGAGAATGTGTTTTTTGATATTTCATGTTTAGGAATCCTTGACACAATCTGATCTTGTAAAGAAGTGATGAAGCAAAGGACTATGTTGCCGAAGTCTACTTTTGAAGTTAATCGATCAATAGACGGGATATCGATAAGGTAAGCGAGAAATATGTTTTATAAGTCTTGTTTGCATTACCTTTAAAAGATCTTGCTATGAAAGGAGAAAGTACTGGTATCATATCCCGAAGGTTGTCACAATATCATGAAAAAGCACTAGAATAATAAGTTTTTATTTACTTGTTGTTTACTGATCTTTTGGAAAGAATCAAAACTTCTGAAGATAATAAAAGGAAAAACTGTGGATAAGCAATTTGAAATACTTTGGCCAAGTTGGAAATCGAGTACAGAAATGGAGCTGATTTGTAGAACAAAGATGTTTTTTCCGATTTCTTTTAACAGTGTTGAAAAGTGAACTAAACTTGTATTGAGTAAAGCTGTTCAAGTTTACGGCAGTTGTGAAGCTTTCTAAGAATTGCTTGGATGATGATGATGATGATGATGATGATGACGATTAAGTTGGTAGTGCTGGATGTTGTAGCGGAGTTAGATTTCTGTGTTTGCATGTTGTTTTTAATGGTGTTTTACCTAGATGTCAGGTAAATGGCGCGGTCAGTGCTCTTGTAACAGTCTTTCCAAACCACTAGCCACTAGACAGAAATTGGTACAGCTTGGGGAGTGGACCTGCGAGTGTATAGGTTATAAGCCATGTACTTTACCGACCAAGCAACTGGGCAATACGATCTGAGAGAGAGAGGGAAGTGAATTTGATTTTTACATGTTTACTTGATTTCTAAAGGGATTTTATGTGCAAGAACAAATTTTAACATTTTGTGCAGAAAAATGATGCAGAGGTGCGGATTCAAGAAAATATAAGCTTTTACAGGGAGGATAACTATTTACCAGTACTTCGCACAATGTTGTTCCCTTTGACACTGGCTGCTTTTCTCATATAACATAGTCGAAATAATAATGAGCGCTGAGATAAGATTGCGCCCTGTCAGTATAACAGTCATTAATTCTACAGAGCATATTTTCAGTCTAAGTGATTGTCGTTAGTCCGCAGATTTTACTTTCACAAAGGGAAATACATTTCCAGTCTGTATTTATTTATTCCTGGAAGGTTGTTATGCGCAAGAAGACATTGTAACTGTTTGTAAAGAACAATGATGGAAAAAGCAAAATGTGTGAACACTAGATTCTGATGGCCACATATTTAGAATTTTGCAGAAGTGAATTTTAAGAGGCTTGAAAGGCAGAGTTTTTGATTCAATTTAAAGAAAGATACAAGTTATTAGGAGGGAGATCAATGCTTTGCTGTACCAGTACTTCGCACAATATTGTTCCCTTTGGCACTTGCTGCTTTCTTTTTCTGACTGTGTTTGAAGGATTATCAGCACTGAGATGAGAAGATACTTTGCCGCATCAGTTCCATAAAACAAGTAATCTCTGTTTCTTACTGATTGTATCCTCAGTCCACAGGTTGTTCTTTCATATCGGGAAAAATACATTTAGTCCGTATTACTAGCCCATTAGTCCTTACCATCGTCTTTAATCTCATTTAACCCAATCCCAGTATGTACCCTCAATTTGTGAGATGAACTCAATACCATGAGCTGAGTCGACGAACGCTTGAGAATCAACTAGTTCCTTATTTTTCTACTTCATTCAGCTTTAGCCTTAGTCACTGAGATAAACCTTACCTCTGGAAGTTATTCGATATGATTAATCACCTTTTGGTCCCTTGTATGTGTGTTTCTGTAAGATGTATCGTCGGTCTGTCAAATGCAAATGGTCTATAAACTTGTTTTTAATTTCAATTTAAGGAAATGCCATGCATTACCCCTTTCAGTCTGTTTGATTTACCTGTAGTTGAAGAGATGTACCCTCAGTCCGAGAAATATTTATTGTTTTTCTTTGAGTTTACACCTTTAGTTTCGAGCTCCATACCGCTTGAAATTGCCTGCCAATAGGTCCTGAAAGTGTCATTCTACCTTTCTGTTACTGCACAAGTTCCGAAGCCTGTACCCCCAGTCGGCGATTTCATATTCACAGCGCCCCAAACCAACCATGAATTCGTAACAAGCGTATTGAGTCCTTGAGATTGTATCCTCGGTTCGTGGAATGTTTCGCCATTCTATTTCGTATCCTCTAAGACTTTGAAATCGTCCCTTTAGTCAGTTGAACGTAGCCCCCAGGCCCTGAACCACTGCCTCAATCATATGGTGCCTTATGCAGAGATTGTCTATGCACTCTTTTCCTGACATGTACTTTAAATCTGTAAGAGTAATTTCAGAGTATCCCAAATGCAACTTTTCTTCCAGTCTTAAAAGATTAGATCGTTGAACCCAAAGTAAGGAATGGAAAACCCTCAGTCTAAGTCACTCGTATATACCATAAGGCCCTAAAGCTGTGTTCTGTCTTAAAATTTACCCGTTTTCAATTAGACTGTATCCCTTGCCTTCTTGATATGCCCACAGTTCGAAGATGTATCCTCTGTCCATTGGTTACTACAACAGCTTGCTTTATGTTATTTTAAGAATTGAGATGGCAGCCTTGGTGAGTGAGATGTTTGATCAAGCTACAAGCCTGTGTCCTTCCAGAGATTTTACTCCCTTCCTGTTAGCCTGCAACGCCAGTCGGAAATGTGTTCTTTTGGTTCCTTTTACTTTGTCTCAGGCGGTGAAATACGTTCTAAGTTCGATGTTCCCCCAAACCATGAAACAATGTCCTTCTATTATTTCAACCCAATGCTCGATTAGCTTGTTTATTCTGTTTTTTTCATATTTGAACCTAACTTAATTGAATGTGCCTTCCGATGACGAAACTTATGAACCCTGTGTTTCACCGATAACTCTTCGGCCTCAACGTCTTCTTCATGATCTTAACCCTCAGTCTGAACGATCTGAAAATAATGTAATCACCCTCATTTCTGTAATCTCTGACTCTCTATCTCTTCTTCATTTCGATATCTATTTCTATCTCTGGTTTCGCTATTTCTGTCTCTCTACATTTCTCTCCATTTGTCTATCTCTATTGTTTCTCTCTTTTTCTCTCTTTGGCCCTTCTTCTCTGTCTACTGCCTTTCGAACTGTTTGTCTTACTCTCTGCTCCTCATTTTATCTTTCTCTCAACACTGACTTCCACTCTCAGTCTCTTGCTGTATCTCTGTCTCTCTCTCTCTCTCGCTTTCTGTCTTCCTCTCGCTCTATATTTCTCTCTCTATCCCTTCCTATTTCTTTTCCTCCCTCTTTCTATCTGTATCTCACTGCCTCCTTTAACACAGTCTCTCTGTCTCTGTTTCTTTCTGTCTCTTTCGCTATTCCACTATCTTCTGTCTCATTTTCTATTTATCTATTCTGTCAAGTTCTCTCTTTCTGTCTCCCTTGACTTCGTTTTCCTTCCTTCAAACTTTCCTCTCGTCTCACTATCCCATCAATTTCTTTCGCTTTTTGTACTTTTAATTCTATCTATCTATCTTTCTATCACTCTATCTACATATCTATCTACCTATCTATCTTTCTGTATATCTATCTATCTAGTGGCAAACTTGATATTGCAGCTGTGGTATCCTTGTTGTGTGTCTTACGTTTGAAAGACTGTATTCTCTTACCATGATGCCCATACTTCTCCTTTTAAAAAAGTAATTTGCTTCCTTTCTCATATTTTCCTCAGTCTGTATGATCATTTCTTACTTGATATGATGCTCCCCGAGTCCGTAATTTTGAGTGTAATTTTTTGTAGCGGATTCATACAGAGTTGAAAGTGTATTATTTCAGTCATATCAGTTATATGTGCACCATCCATGCTGTGTTGGAATTTCACTTACCAGTACCTTGCACATTATTCCAAAACAAAAAAATCTGTGAGCGATGAAAATTTAATAGGGCCCCCGCCACTCGGGGCCTTAGAAATTGGTGGCTCCCTTCGCCTCTGTGGCATATGGGTGGTAAAAGTCCCCAGAAACAGAGGAGACCTATAATTATAAAACTAAAATATAACTGGTCTAAAGATGGAAATTAGATATGCTGGGATTCGAACCATAGAACCTTCAGTTTAAAGCCTGGAACGTTACTTTGCCGCTGCCTTGGCTAATGATGGACGGTCTAAAGAGAGAGGGAGTGAGAGCGAGATTGAAGGAAATTAGCTGATTTTGAAGTTTTCACTTTATGCCTTGTGGATTGTTCTATACGAGTAGACATAGTTACATTTTATAAAAAACCAGGTAGGAGTTCTTTTCTGAATTTAAGGGGCAAAATGTGAGCGATGTATAATGAATGACGCTTGTCATGTAATCAAAACTTAAAAAATAGAGTCGAATAGCTGGGGAATCGAACCCGAGAACCCCTAGTTTCAGGCCTCGTTCGTCATCAACTGAGCAACTAAGGTAAAAAATCATGCTGATGAAGATTTTGTGATCGATCATATCTTTAAGGGAGCCATGTTAACGAAAATGAAAGTTATGAGCCCGATCTGACGATTTCAACATAATTTCAGTTATATGGCACGCACCAATCCTGAAAAAGAAAATTAGAATAGCCGGGCTATCGAACTATAGAACCTTGGGTTTTAATCGTGAAACATTACTTTGCCGCTACTTTTATTCCTGGAGGGTTGTTATGTGCGAGAAGAAATGGTAACATTTTTGTAAAGAAAAGTGATGTCCAGTTGTGTTGTGAATTGAAAGAAGGGAAAGAAAATGCGGAGTGACGAGAAAATAATATCAAATCTCGGATAAAAATTGCAACAGCTGGGAAATCGAACCTGTTAACCCCAAGTTTCAGGCCGATCATGGCATCAACTGAGCAACTTAGCTGAGAATTACGCTGATGAAATTTTGTTTTCTATTTGTTCAGATCTTAAAGAGCGTCATGTTAACGAAAATGGAAGTTATGAGCCCGATCTGACGACTTCAACATTCTTTGAGTTATATCACAGGCAATTATCTATGTTTTATTTGAGTTTATTTAACGGGTCCTTTCCTTTCTACCTTCCCGAATCCTGACACAGAAAATAAGATTGGCCGAGAAATCGAACTATAGACCTTTGGTCAGTGATGCTGAGAGACAGACAGACAGACAGAAAGAGAGAATGTGTTTTTTGATATTTCATGTTTAGGAATCCTTGACACAATCTGATCTTGTAAAGAAGTGATGAAGCAAAGGACTATGTTGCCGAAGTCTACTTTTGAAGTTAATCGATCAATAGACGGGATATCGATAAGGTAAGCGAGAAATATGTTTTATAAGTCTTGTTTGCATTACCTTTAAAAGATCTTGCTATGAAAGGAGAAAGTACTGGTATCATATCCCGAAGGTTGTCACAATATCATGAAAAAGCACTAGAATAATAAGTTTTTATTTACTTGTTGTTTACTGATCTTTTGGAAAGAATCAAAACTTCTTAAGATAATAAAAGGAAAAACTGTGGATAAGCAATTTGAAATACTTTGGCCAAGTTGGAAATCGAGTACAGAAATGGAGCTGATTTGTAGAACAAAGATGTTTTTTCCGATTTCTTTTAACAGTGTTGAAAAGTGAACTAAACTTGTATTGAGTAAAGCTGTTCAAGTTTACGGCAGTTGTGAAGCTTTCTAAGAATTGCTTGGATGATGATGATGATGATGATGATGATGACGATTAAGTTGGTAGTGCTGGATGTTGTAGCGGAGTTAGATTTCTGTGTTTGCATGTTGTTTTTAATGGTGTTTTACCTAGATGTCAGGTAAATGGCGCGGTCAGTGCTCTTGTAACAGTCTTTCCAAACCACTAGCCACTAGACAGAAATTGGTACAGCTTGGGGAGTGGACCTGCGAGTGTATAGGTTATAAGCCATGTACTTTACCGACCAAGCAACTGGGCAATACGATCTGAGAGAGAGAGGGAAGTGAATTTGATTTTTACATGTTTACTTGATTTCTAAAGGGATTTTATGTGCAAGAACAAATTTTAACATTTTGTGCAGAAAAATGATGCAGAGGTGCGGATTCAAGAAAATATAAGCTTTTACAGGGAGGATAACTATTTACCAGTACTTCGCACAATGTTGTTCCCTTTGACACTGGCTGCTTTTCTCATATAACATAGTCGAAATAATAATGAGCGCTGAGATAAGATTGCGCCCTGTCAGTATAACAGTCATTAATTCTACAGAGCATATTTTCAGTCTAAGTGATTGTCGTTAGTCCGCAGATTTTACTTTCACAAAGGGAAATACATTTCCAGTCTGTATTTATTTATTCCTGGAAGGTTGTTATGCGCAAGAAGACATTGTAACTGTTTGTAAAGAACAATGATGGAAAAAGCAAAATGTGTGAACACTAGATTCTGATGGCCACATATTTAGAATTTTGCAGAAGTGAATTTTAAGAGGCTTGAAAGGCAGAGTTTTTGATTCAATTTAAAGAAAGATACAAGTTATTAGGAGGGAGATCAATGCTTTGCTGTACCAGTACTTCGCACAATATTGTTCCCTTTGGCACTTGCTGCTTTCTTTTTCTGACTGTGTTTGAAGGATTATCAGCACTGAGATGAGAAGATACTTTGCCGCATCAGTTCCATAAAACAAGTAATCTCTGTTTCTTACTGATTGTATCCTCAGTCCACAGGTTGTTCTTTCATATCGGGAAAAATACATTTAGTCCGTATTACTAGCCCATTAGTCCTTACCATCGTCTTTAATCTCATTTAACCCAATCCCAGTATGTACCCTCAATTTGTGAGATGAACTCAATACCATGAGCTGAGTCGACGAACGCTTGAGAATCAACTAGTTCCTTATTTTTCTACTTCATTCAGCTTTAGCCTTAGTCACTGAGATAAACCTTACCTCTGGAAGTTATTCGATATGATTAATCACCTTTTGGTCCCTTGTATGTGTGTTTCTGTAAGATGTATCGTCGGTCTGTCAAATGCAAATGGTCTATAAACTTGTTTTTAATTTCAATTTAAGGAAATGCCATGCATTACCCCTTTCAGTCTGTTTGATTTACCTGTAGTTGAAGAGATGTACCCTCAGTCCGAGAAATATTTATTGTTTTTCTTTGAGTTTACACCTTTAGTTTCGAGCTCCATACCGCTTGAAATTGCCTGCCAATAGGTCCTGAAAGTGTCATTCTACCTTTCTGTTACTGCACAAGTTCCGAAGCCTGTACCCCCAGTCGGCGATTTCATATTCACAGCGCCCCAAACCAACCATGAATTCGTAACAAGCGTATTGAGTCCTTGAGATTGTATCCTCGGTTCGTGGAATGTTTCGCCATTCTATTTCGTATCCTCTAAGACTTTGAAATCGTCCCTTTAGTCAGTTGAACGTAGCCCCCAGGCCCTGAACCACTGCCTCAATCATATGGTGCCTTATGCAGAGATTGTCTATGCACTCTTTTCCTGACATGTACTTTAAATCTGTAAGAGTAATTTCAGAGTATCCCAAATGCAACTTTTCTTCCAGTCTTAAAAGATTAGATCGTTGAACCCAAAGTAAGGAATGGAAAACCCTCAGTCTAAGTCACTCGTATATACCATAAGGCCCTAAAGCTGTGTTCTGTCTTAAAATTTACCCGTTTTCAATTAGACTGTATCCCTTGCCTTCTTGATATGCCCACAGTTCGAAGATGTATCCTCTGTCCATTGGTTACTACAACAGCTTGCTTTATGTTATTTTAAGAATTGAGATGGCAGCCTTGGTGAGTGAGATGTTTGATCAAGCTACAAGCCTGTGTCCTTCCAGAGATTTTACTCCCTTCCTGTTAGCCTGCAACGCCAGTCGGAAATGTGTTCTTTTGGTTCCTTTTACTTTGTCTCAGGCGGTGAAATACGTTCTAAGTTCGATGTTCCCCCAAACCATGAAACAATGTCCTTCTATTATTTCAACCCAATGCTCGATTAGCTTGTTTATTCTGTTTTTTTCATATTTGAACCTAACTTAATTGAATGTGCCTTCCGATGACGAAACTTATGAACCCTGTGTTTCACCGATAACTCTTCGGCCTCAACGTCTTCTTCATGATCTTAACCCTCAGTCTGAACGATCTGAAAATAATGTAATCACCCTCATTTCTGTAATCTCTCACTCTCTATCTCTTCTTCATTTCGATATCTATTTCTATCTCTGGTTTCGCTATTTCTGTCTCTCTACATTTCTCTCCATTTGTCTATCTCTATTGTTTCTCTCTTTTTCTCTCTTTGGCCCTTCTTCTCTGTCTACTGCCTTTCGAACTGTTTGTCTTACTCTCTGCTCCTCATTTTATCTTTCTCTCAACACTGACTTCCACTCTCAGTCTCTTGCTGTATCTCTGTCTCTCTCTCTCTCTCTCGCTTTCTGTCTTCCTCTCGCTCTATATTTCTCTCTCTATCCCTTCCTATTTCTTTTCCTCCCTCTTTCTATCTGTATCTCACTGCCTCCTTTAACACAGTCTCTCTGTCTCTGTTTCTTTCTGTCTCTTTCGCTATTCCACTATCTTCTGTCTCATTTTCTATTTATCTATTCTGTCAAGTTCTCTCTTTCTGTCTCCCTTGACTTCGTTTTCCTTCCTTCAAACTTTCCTCTCGTCTCACTATCCCATCAATTTCTTTCGCTTTTTGTACTTTTAATTCTATCTATCTATCTTTCTATCACTCTATCTACATATCTATCTACCTATCTATCTTTCTGTATATCTATCTATCTAGTGGCAAACTTGATATTGCAGCTGTGGTATCCTTGTTGTGTGTCTTACGTTTGAAAGACTGTATTCTCTTACCATGATGCCCATACTTTTCCTTTTAAAAAAGTAATTTGCTTCCTTTCTCATATTTTCCTCAGTCTGTATGATCATTTCTTACTTGATATGATGCTCCCCCAGTCCGTAATTTTGAGTGTAATTTTTTGTAGCGGATTCATACAGAGTTGAAAGTGTATTATTTCAGTCATATCAGTTATATGTGCACCATCCATGCTGTGTTGGAATTTCACTTACCAGTACCTTGCACATTATTCCAAAACAAAAAAATCTGTGAGCGATGAAAATTTAAGAGGGCCCCCGCCACTCGGGGCCTTAGAAATTGGTGGCTGCCTTCGCCTCTGTGGCATATGGGTGGTAAAAGTCCCCAGAAACAGAGGAGACCTATAATTATAAAACTAAAATATAACTGGTCTAAAGATGGAAATTAGATATGCTGGGATTCGAACCATAGAACCTTCAGTTTAAAGCCTGGAACGTTACTTTGCCGCTGCCTTGGCTAATGATGGACGGTCTAAAGAGAGAGGGAGTGAGAGCGAGATTGAAGGAAATTAGCTGATTTTGAAGTTTTCACTTTATGCCTTGTGGATTGTTCTATACGAGTAGACATAGTTACATTTTATAAAAAACCAGGTAGGAGTTCTTTTCTGAATTTAAGGGGCAAAATGTGAGCGATGTATAATGAATGACGCTTGTCATGTAATCAAAACTTAAAAAATAGAGTCGAATAGCTGGGGAATCGAACCCGAGAACCCCTAGTTTCAGGCCTCGTTCGTCATCAACTGAGCAACTAAGGTAAAAAATCATGCTGATGAAGATTTTGTGATCGATCATATCTTTAAGGGAGCCATGTTAACGAAAATGAAAGTTATGAGCCCGATCTGACGATTTCAACATAATTTCAGTTATATGGCACGCACCAATCCTGAAAAAGAAAATTAGAATAGCCGGGCTATCGAACTATAGAACCTTGGGTTTTAATCGTGAAACATTACTTTGCCGCTACTTTTATTCCTGGAGGGTTGTTATGTGCGAGAAGAAATGGTAACATTTTTGTAAAGAAAAGTGATGTCCAGTTGTGTTGTGAATTGAAAGAAGGGAAAGAAAATGCGGAGTGACGAGAAAATAATATCAAATCTCGGATAAAAATTGCAACAGCTGGGAAATCGAACCTGTTAACCCCAAGTTTCAGGCCGATCATGGCATCAACTGAGCAACTTAGCTGAGAATTACGCTGATGAAATTTTGTTTTCTATTTGTTCAGATCTTAAAGAGCGTCATGTTAACGAAAATGGAAGTTATGAGCCCGATCTGACGACTTCAACATTCTTTGAGTTATATCACAGGCAATTATCTATGTTTTATTTGAGTTTATTTAACGGGTCCTTTCCTTTCTACCTTCCCGAATCCTGACACAGAAAATAAGATTGGCCGAGAAATCGAACTATAGACCTTTGGTCAGTGATGCTGAGAGACAGACAGACAGACAGAAAGAGAGAATGTGTTTTTTGATATTTCATGTTTAGGAATCCTTGACACAATCTGATCTTGTAAAGAAGTGATGAAGCAAAGGACTATGTTGCCGAAGTCTACTTTTGAAGTTAATCGATCAATAGACGGGATATCGATAAGGTAAGCGAGAA
Organism: Tridacna crocea; assembly: GCA_943736015.1. Classification (NCBI taxonomy): domain Eukaryota; kingdom Metazoa; phylum Mollusca; class Bivalvia; order Cardiida; family Cardiidae; genus Tridacna; species Tridacna crocea. The sequence continues at coordinate 31,456,937 of OX031063.1, read as the reverse complement.
ATATGTTTTATAAGTCTTGTTTGCATTACCTTTAAAAGATCTTGCTATGAAAGGAGAAAGTACTGGTATCATATCCCGAAGGTTGTCACAATATCATGAAAAAGCACTAGAATAATAAGTTTTTATTTACTTGTTGTTTACTGATCTTTTGGAAAGAATCAAAACTTCTGAAGATAATAAAAGGAAAAACTGTGGATAAGCAATTTGAAATACTTTGGCCAAGTTGGAAATCGAGTACAGAAATGGAGCTGATTTGTAGAACAAAGATGTTTTTTCCGATTTCTTTTAACAGTGTTGAAAAGTGAACTAAACTTGTATTGAGTAAAGCTGTTCAAGTTTACGGCAGTTGTGAAGCTTTCTAAGAATTGCTTGGATGATGATGATGATGATGATGATGATGACGATTAAGTTGGTAGTGCTGGATGTTGTAGCGGAGTTAGATTTCTGTGTTTGCATGTTGTTTTTAATGGTGTTTTACCTAGATGTCAGGTAAATGGCGCGGTCAGTGCTCTTGTAACAGTCTTTCCAAACCACTAGCCACTAGACAGAAATTGGTACAGCTTGGGGAGTGGACCTGCGAGTGTATAGGTTATAAGCCATGTACTTTACCGACCAAGCAACTGGGCAATACGATCTGAGAGAGAGAGGGAAGTGAATTTGATTTTTACATGTTTACTTGATTTCTAAAGGGATTTTATGTGCAAGAACAAATTTTAACATTTTGTGCAGAAAAATGATGCAGAGGTGCGGATTCAAGAAAATATAAGCTTTTACAGGGAGGATAACTATTTACCAGTACTTCGCACAATGTTGTTCCCTTTGACACTGGCTGCTTTTCTCATATAACATAGTCGAAATAATAATGAGCGCTGAGATAAGATTGCGCCCTGTCAGTATAACAGTCATTAATTCTACAGAGCATATTTTCAGTCTAAGTGATTGTCGTTAGTCCGCAGATTTTACTTTCACAAAGGGAAATACATTTCCAGTCTGTATTTATTTATTCCTGGAAGGTTGTTATGCGCAAGAAGACATTGTAACTGTTTGTAAAGAACAATGATGGAAAAAGCAAAATGTGTGAACACTAGATTCTGATGGCCACATATTTAGAATTTTGCAGAAGTGAATTTTAAGAGGCTTGAAAGGCAGAGTTTTTGATTCAATTTAAAGAAAGATACAAGTTATTAGGAGGGAGATCAATGCTTTGCTGTACCAGTACTTCGCACAATATTGTTCCCTTTGGCACTTGCTGCTTTCTTTTTCTGACTGTGTTTGAAGGATTATCAGCACTGAGATGAGAAGATACTTTGCCGCATCAGTTCCATAAAACAAGTAATCTCTGTTTCTTACTGATTGTATCCTCAGTCCACAGGTTGTTCTTTCATATCGGGAAAAATACATTTAGTCCGTATTACTAGCCCATTAGTCCTTACCATCGTCTTTAATCTCATTTAACCCAATCCCAGTATGTACCCTCAATTTGTGAGATGAACTCAATACCATGAGCTGAGTCGACGAACGCTTGAGAATCAACTAGTTCCTTATTTTTCTACTTCATTCAGCTTTAGCCTTAGTCACTGAGATAAACCTTACCTCTGGAAGTTATTCGATATGATTAATCACCTTTTGGTCCCTTGTATGTGTGTTTCTGTAAGATGTATCGTCGGTCTGTCAAATGCAAATGGTCTATAAACTTGTTTTTAATTTCAATTTAAGGAAATGCCATGCATTACCCCTTTCAGTCTGTTTGATTTACCTGTAGTTGAAGAGATGTACCCTCAGTCCGAGAAATATTTATTGTTTTTCTTTGAGTTTACACCTTTAGTTTCGAGCTCCATACCGCTTGAAATTGCCTGCCAATAGGTCCTGAAAGTGTCATTCTACCTTTCTGTTACTGCACAAGTTCCGAAGCCTGTACCCCCAGTCGGCGATTTCATATTCACAGCGCCCCAAACCAACCATGAATTCGTAACAAGCGTATTGAGTCCTTGAGATTGTATCCTCGGTTCGTGGAATGTTTCGCCATTCTATTTCGTATCCTCTAAGACTTTGAAATCGTCCCTTTAGTCAGTTGAACGTAGCCCCCAGGCCCTGAACCACTGCCTCAATCATATGGTGCCTTATGCAGAGATTGTCTATGCACTCTTTTCCTGACATGTACTTTAAATCTGTAAGAGTAATTTCAGAGTATCCCAAATGCAACTTTTCTTCCAGTCTTAAAAGATTAGATCGTTGAACCCAAAGTAAGGAATGGAAAACCCTCAGTCTAAGTCACTCGTATATACCATAAGGCCCTAAAGCTGTGTTCTGTCTTAAAATTTACCCGTTTTCAATTAGACTGTATCCCTTGCCTTCTTGATATGCCCACAGTTCGAAGATGTATCCTCTGTCCATTGGTTACTACAACAGCTTGCTTTATGTTATTTTAAGAATTGAGATGGCAGCCTTGGTGAGTGAGATGTTTGATCAAGCTACAAGCCTGTGTCCTTCCAGAGATTTTACTCCCTTCCTGTTAGCCTGCAACGCCAGTCGGAAATGTGTTCTTTTGGTTCCTTTTACTTTGTCTCAGGCGGTGAAATACGTTCTAAGTTCGATGTTCCCCCAAACCATGAAACAATGTCCTTCTATTATTTCAACCCAATGCTCGATTAGCTTGTTTATTCTGTTTTTTTCATATTTGAACCTAACTTAATTGAATGTGCCTTCCGATGACGAAACTTATGAACCCTGTGTTTCACCGATAACTCTTCGGCCTCAACGTCTTCTTCATGATCTTAACCCTCAGTCTGAACGATCTGAAAATAATGTAATCACCCTCATTTCTGTAATCTCTGACTCTCTATCTCTTCTTCATTTCGATATCTATTTCTATCTCTGGTTTCGCTATTTCTGTCTCTCTACATTTCTCTCCATTTGTCTATCTCTATTGTTTCTCTCTTTTTCTCTCTTTGGCCCTTCTTCTCTGTCTACTGCCTTTCGAACTGTTTGTCTTACTCTCTGCTCCTCATTTTATCTTTCTCTCAACACTGACTTCCACTCTCAGTCTCTTGCTGTATCTCTGTCTCTCTCTCTCTCTCGCTTTCTGTCTTCCTCTCGCTCTATATTTCTCTCTCTATCCCTTCCTATTTCTTTTCCTCCCTCTTTCTATCTGTATCTCACTGCCTCCTTTAACACAGTCTCTCTGTCTCTGTTTCTTTCTGTCTCTTTCGCTATTCCACTATCTTCTGTCTCATTTTCTATTTATCTATTCTGTCAAGTTCTCTCTTTCTGTCTCCCTTGACTTCGTTTTCCTTCCTTCAAACTTTCCTCTCGTCTCACTATCCCATCAATTTCTTTCGCTTTTTGTACTTTTAATTCTATCTATCTATCTTTCTATCACTCTATCTACATATCTATCTACCTATCTATCTTTCTGTATATCTATCTATCTAGTGGCAAACTTGATATTGCAGCTGTGGTATCCTTGTTGTGTGTCTTACGTTTGAAAGACTGTATTCTCTTACCATGATGCCCATACTTCTCCTTTTAAAAAAGTAATTTGCTTCCTTTCTCATATTTTCCTCAGTCTGTATGATCATTTCTTACTTGATATGATGCTCCCCGAGTCCGTAATTTTGAGTGTAATTTTTTGTAGCGGATTCATACAGAGTTGAAAGTGTATTATTTCAGTCATATCAGTTATATGTGCACCATCCATGCTGTGTTGGAATTTCACTTACCAGTACCTTGCACATTATTCCAAAACAAAAAAATCTGTGAGCGATGAAAATTTAATAGGGCCCCCGCCACTCGGGGCCTTAGAAATTGGTGGCTCCCTTCGCCTCTGTGGCATATGGGTGGTAAAAGTCCCCAGAAACAGAGGAGACCTATAATTATAAAACTAAAATATAACTGGTCTAAAGATGGAAATTAGATATGCTGGGATTCGAACCATAGAACCTTCAGTTTAAAGCCTGGAACGTTACTTTGCCGCTGCCTTGGCTAATGATGGACGGTCTAAAGAGAGAGGGAGTGAGAGCGAGATTGAAGGAAATTAGCTGATTTTGAAGTTTTCACTTTATGCCTTGTGGATTGTTCTATACGAGTAGACATAGTTACATTTTATAAAAAACCAGGTAGGAGTTCTTTTCTGAATTTAAGGGGCAAAATGTGAGCGATGTATAATGAATGACGCTTGTCATGTAATCAAAACTTAAAAAATAGAGTCGAATAGCTGGGGAATCGAACCCGAGAACCCCTAGTTTCAGGCCTCGTTCGTCATCAACTGAGCAACTAAGGTAAAAAATCATGCTGATGAAGATTTTGTGATCGATCATATCTTTAAGGGAGCCATGTTAACGAAAATGAAAGTTATGAGCCCGATCTGACGATTTCAACATAATTTCAGTTATATGGCACGCACCAATCCTGAAAAAGAAAATTAGAATAGCCGGGCTATCGAACTATAGAACCTTGGGTTTTAATCGTGAAACATTACTTTGCCGCTACTTTTATTCCTGGAGGGTTGTTATGTGCGAGAAGAAATGGTAACATTTTTGTAAAGAAAAGTGATGTCCAGTTGTGTTGTGAATTGAAAGAAGGGAAAGAAAATGCGGAGTGACGAGAAAATAATATCAAATCTCGGATAAAAATTGCAACAGCTGGGAAATCGAACCTGTTAACCCCAAGTTTCAGGCCGATCATGGCATCAACTGAGCAACTTAGCTGAGAATTACGCTGATGAAATTTTGTTTTCTATTTGTTCAGATCTTAAAGAGCGTCATGTTAACGAAAATGGAAGTTATGAGCCCGATCTGACGACTTCAACATTCTTTGAGTTATATCACAGGCAATTATCTATGTTTTATTTGAGTTTATTTAACGGGTCCTTTCCTTTCTACCTTCCCGAATCCTGACACAGAAAATAAGATTGGCCGAGAAATCGAACTATAGACCTTTGGTCAGTGATGCTGAGAGACAGACAGACAGACAGAAAGAGAGAATGTGTTTTTTGATATTTCATGTTTAGGAATCCTTGACACAATCTGATCTTGTAAAGAAGTGATGAAGCAAAGGACTATGTTGCCGAAGTCTACTTTTGAAGTTAATCGATCAATAGACGGGATATCGATAAGGTAAGCGAGAAATATGTTTTATAAGTCTTGTTTGCATTACCTTTAAAAGATCTTGCTATGAAAGGAGAAAGTACTGGTATCATATCCCGAAGGTTGTCACAATATCATGAAAAAGCACTAGAATAATAAGTTTTTATTTACTTGTTGTTTACTGATCTTTTGGAAAGAATCAAAACTTCTTAAGATAATAAAAGGAAAAACTGTGGATAAGCAATTTGAAATACTTTGGCCAAGTTGGAAATCGAGTACAGAAATGGAGCTGATTTGTAGAACAAAGATGTTTTTTCCGATTTCTTTTAACAGTGTTGAAAAGTGAACTAAACTTGTATTGAGTAAAGCTGTTCAAGTTTACGGCAGTTGTGAAGCTTTCTAAGAATTGCTTGGATGATGATGATGATGATGATGATGATGACGATTAAGTTGGTAGTGCTGGATGTTGTAGCGGAGTTAGATTTCTGTGTTTGCATGTTGTTTTTAATGGTGTTTTACCTAGATGTCAGGTAAATGGCGCGGTCAGTGCTCTTGTAACAGTCTTTCCAAACCACTAGCCACTAGACAGAAATTGGTACAGCTTGGGGAGTGGACCTGCGAGTGTATAGGTTATAAGCCATGTACTTTACCGACCAAGCAACTGGGCAATACGATCTGAGAGAGAGAGGGAAGTGAATTTGATTTTTACATGTTTACTTGATTTCTAAAGGGATTTTATGTGCAAGAACAAATTTTAACATTTTGTGCAGAAAAATGATGCAGAGGTGCGGATTCAAGAAAATATAAGCTTTTACAGGGAGGATAACTATTTACCAGTACTTCGCACAATGTTGTTCCCTTTGACACTGGCTGCTTTTCTCATATAACATAGTCGAAATAATAATGAGCGCTGAGATAAGATTGCGCCCTGTCAGTATAACAGTCATTAATTCTACAGAGCATATTTTCAGTCTAAGTGATTGTCGTTAGTCCGCAGATTTTACTTTCACAAAGGGAAATACATTTCCAGTCTGTATTTATTTATTCCTGGAAGGTTGTTATGCGCAAGAAGACATTGTAACTGTTTGTAAAGAACAATGATGGAAAAAGCAAAATGTGTGAACACTAGATTCTGATGGCCACATATTTAGAATTTTGCAGAAGTGAATTTTAAGAGGCTTGAAAGGCAGAGTTTTTGATTCAATTTAAAGAAAGATACAAGTTATTAGGAGGGAGATCAATGCTTTGCTGTACCAGTACTTCGCACAATATTGTTCCCTTTGGCACTTGCTGCTTTCTTTTTCTGACTGTGTTTGAAGGATTATCAGCACTGAGATGAGAAGATACTTTGCCGCATCAGTTCCATAAAACAAGTAATCTCTGTTTCTTACTGATTGTATCCTCAGTCCACAGGTTGTTCTTTCATATCGGGAAAAATACATTTAGTCCGTATTACTAGCCCATTAGTCCTTACCATCGTCTTTAATCTCATTTAACCCAATCCCAGTATGTACCCTCAATTTGTGAGATGAACTCAATACCATGAGCTGAGTCGACGAACGCTTGAGAATCAACTAGTTCCTTATTTTTCTACTTCATTCAGCTTTAGCCTTAGTCACTGAGATAAACCTTACCTCTGGAAGTTATTCGATATGATTAATCACCTTTTGGTCCCTTGTATGTGTGTTTCTGTAAGATGTATCGTCGGTCTGTCAAATGCAAATGGTCTATAAACTTGTTTTTAATTTCAATTTAAGGAAATGCCATGCATTACCCCTTTCAGTCTGTTTGATTTACCTGTAGTTGAAGAGATGTACCCTCAGTCCGAGAAATATTTATTGTTTTTCTTTGAGTTTACACCTTTAGTTTCGAGCTCCATACCGCTTGAAATTGCCTGCCAATAGGTCCTGAAAGTGTCATTCTACCTTTCTGTTACTGCACAAGTTCCGAAGCCTGTACCCCCAGTCGGCGATTTCATATTCACAGCGCCCCAAACCAACCATGAATTCGTAACAAGCGTATTGAGTCCTTGAGATTGTATCCTCGGTTCGTGGAATGTTTCGCCATTCTATTTCGTATCCTCTAAGACTTTGAAATCGTCCCTTTAGTCAGTTGAACGTAGCCCCCAGGCCCTGAACCACTGCCTCAATCATATGGTGCCTTATGCAGAGATTGTCTATGCACTCTTTTCCTGACATGTACTTTAAATCTGTAAGAGTAATTTCAGAGTATCCCAAATGCAACTTTTCTTCCAGTCTTAAAAGATTAGATCGTTGAACCCAAAGTAAGGAATGGAAAACCCTCAGTCTAAGTCACTCGTATATACCATAAGGCCCTAAAGCTGTGTTCTGTCTTAAAATTTACCCGTTTTCAATTAGACTGTATCCCTTGCCTTCTTGATATGCCCACAGTTCGAAGATGTATCCTCTGTCCATTGGTTACTACAACAGCTTGCTTTATGTTATTTTAAGAATTGAGATGGCAGCCTTGGTGAGTGAGATGTTTGATCAAGCTACAAGCCTGTGTCCTTCCAGAGATTTTACTCCCTTCCTGTTAGCCTGCAACGCCAGTCGGAAATGTGTTCTTTTGGTTCCTTTTACTTTGTCTCAGGCGGTGAAATACGTTCTAAGTTCGATGTTCCCCCAAACCATGAAACAATGTCCTTCTATTATTTCAACCCAATGCTCGATTAGCTTGTTTATTCTGTTTTTTTCATATTTGAACCTAACTTAATTGAATGTGCCTTCCGATGACGAAACTTATGAACCCTGTGTTTCACCGATAACTCTTCGGCCTCAACGTCTTCTTCATGATCTTAACCCTCAGTCTGAACGATCTGAAAATAATGTAATCACCCTCATTTCTGTAATCTCTCACTCTCTATCTCTTCTTCATTTCGATATCTATTTCTATCTCTGGTTTCGCTATTTCTGTCTCTCTACATTTCTCTCCATTTGTCTATCTCTATTGTTTCTCTCTTTTTCTCTCTTTGGCCCTTCTTCTCTGTCTACTGCCTTTCGAACTGTTTGTCTTACTCTCTGCTCCTCATTTTATCTTTCTCTCAACACTGACTTCCACTCTCAGTCTCTTGCTGTATCTCTGTCTCTCTCTCTCTCTCTCGCTTTCTGTCTTCCTCTCGCTCTATATTTCTCTCTCTATCCCTTCCTATTTCTTTTCCTCCCTCTTTCTATCTGTATCTCACTGCCTCCTTTAACACAGTCTCTCTGTCTCTGTTTCTTTCTGTCTCTTTCGCTATTCCACTATCTTCTGTCTCATTTTCTATTTATCTATTCTGTCAAGTTCTCTCTTTCTGTCTCCCTTGACTTCGTTTTCCTTCCTTCAAACTTTCCTCTCGTCTCACTATCCCATCAATTTCTTTCGCTTTTTGTACTTTTAATTCTATCTATCTATCTTTCTATCACTCTATCTACATATCTATCTACCTATCTATCTTTCTGTATATCTATCTATCTAGTGGCAAACTTGATATTGCAGCTGTGGTATCCTTGTTGTGTGTCTTACGTTTGAAAGACTGTATTCTCTTACCATGATGCCCATACTTTTCCTTTTAAAAAAGTAATTTGCTTCCTTTCTCATATTTTCCTCAGTCTGTATGATCATTTCTTACTTGATATGATGCTCCCCCAGTCCGTAATTTTGAGTGTAATTTTTTGTAGCGGATTCATACAGAGTTGAAAGTGTATTATTTCAGTCATATCAGTTATATGTGCACCATCCATGCTGTGTTGGAATTTCACTTACCAGTACCTTGCACATTATTCCAAAACAAAAAAATCTGTGAGCGATGAAAATTTAAGAGGGCCCCCGCCACTCGGGGCCTTAGAAATTGGTGGCTGCCTTCGCCTCTGTGGCATATGGGTGGTAAAAGTCCCCAGAAACAGAGGAGACCTATAATTATAAAACTAAAATATAACTGGTCTAAAGATGGAAATTAGATATGCTGGGATTCGAACCATAGAACCTTCAGTTTAAAGCCTGGAACGTTACTTTGCCGCTGCCTTGGCTAATGATGGACGGTCTAAAGAGAGAGGGAGTGAGAGCGAGATTGAAGGAAATTAGCTGATTTTGAAGTTTTCACTTTATGCCTTGTGGATTGTTCTATACGAGTAGACATAGTTACATTTTATAAAAAACCAGGTAGGAGTTCTTTTCTGAATTTAAGGGGCAAAATGTGAGCGATGTATAATGAATGACGCTTGTCATGTAATCAAAACTTAAAAAATAGAGTCGAATAGCTGGGGAATCGAACCCGAGAACCCCTAGTTTCAGGCCTCGTTCGTCATCAACTGAGCAACTAAGGTAAAAAATCATGCTGATGAAGATTTTGTGATCGATCATATCTTTAAGGGAGCCATGTTAACGAAAATGAAAGTTATGAGCCCGATCTGACGATTTCAACATAATTTCAGTTATATGGCACGCACCAATCCTGAAAAAGAAAATTAGAATAGCCGGGCTATCGAACTATAGAACCTTGGGTTTTAATCGTGAAACATTACTTTGCCGCTACTTTTATTCCTGGAGGGTTGTTATGTGCGAGAAGAAATGGTAACATTTTTGTAAAGAAAAGTGATGTCCAGTTGTGTTGTGAATTGAAAGAAGGGAAAGAAAATGCGGAGTGACGAGAAAATAATATCAAATCTCGGATAAAAATTGCAACAGCTGGGAAATCGAACCTGTTAACCCCAAGTTTCAGGCCGATCATGGCATCAACTGAGCAACTTAGCTGAGAATTACGCTGATGAAATTTTGTTTTCTATTTGTTCAGATCTTAAAGAGCGTCATGTTAACGAAAATGGAAGTTATGAGCCCGATCTGACGACTTCAACATTCTTTGAGTTATATCACAGGCAATTATCTATGTTTTATTTGAGTTTATTTAACGGGTCCTTTCCTTTCTACCTTCCCGAATCCTGACACAGAAAATAAGATTGGCCGAGAAATCGAACTATAGACCTTTGGTCAGTGATGCTGAGAGACAGACAGACAGACAGAAAGAGAGAATGTGTTTTTTGATATTTCATGTTTAGGAATCCTTGACACAATCTGATCTTGTAAAGAAGTGATGAAGCAAAGGACTATGTTGCCGAAGTCTACTTTTGAAGTTAATCGATCAATAGACGGGATATCGATAAGGTAAGCTAGAAATATGTTTTATAAGTCTTGTTTGCATTACCTTTAAAAGATCTTGCTATAAAAGGAGAAAGTACTGGTATCATATCCCGAAGGTTGTCACAATATCATGAAAAAGCACTAGAATAATAAGTTTTTATTTACTTGTTGTTTACTGATCTTTTGGAAAGAATCAAAACTTCTTAAGATAATAAAAGGAAAAACTGTGGATAAGCAATTTGAAATACTTTGGCCAAGTTGGAAATCGAGTACAGAAATGGAGCTGATTTGTAGAACAAAGATGTTTTTTCCGATTTCTTTTAACAGTGTTGAAAAGTGAACTAAACTTGTATTGAGTAAAGCTGTTCAAGTTTACGGCAGTTGTGAAGCTTTCTAAGAATTGCTTGGATGATGATGATGATGATGATGATGACGATTAAGTTGGTAGTGCTGGATGTTGTAGCGGAGTTAGATTTCTGTGTTTGCATGTTGTTTTTAATGGTGTTTTACCTAGATGTCAGGTAAATGGCGCGGTCAGTGCTCTTGTAACAGTCTTTCCAAACCACTAGCCACTAGACAGAAATTGGTACAGCTTGGGGAGTGGACCTGCGAGTGTATAGGTTATAAGCCATGTACTTTACCGACCAAGCAACTGGGCAATACGATCTGAGAGAGAGAGGGAAGTGAATTTGATTTTTACATGTTTACTTGATTTCTAAAGGGATTTTATGTGCAAGAACAAATTTTAACATTTTGTGCAGAAAAATGATGCAGAGGTGCGGATTCAAGAAAATATAAGCTTTTACAGGGAGGATAACTATTTACCAGTACTTCGCACAATGTTGTTCCCTTTGACACTGGCTGCTTTTCTCATATAACATAGTCGAAATAATAATGAGCGCTGAGATAAGATTGCGCCCTGTCAGTATAACAGTCATTAATTCTACAGAGCATATTTTCAGTCTAAGTGATTGTCGTTAGTCCGCAGATTTTACTTTCACAAAGGGAAATACATTTCCAGTCTGTATTTATTTATTCCTGGAAGGTTGTTATGCGCAAGAAGACATTGTAACTGTTTGTAAAGAACAATGATGGAAAAAGCAAAATGTGTGAACACTAGATTCTGATGGCCACATATTTAGAATTTTGCAGAAGTGAATTTTAAGAGGCTTGAAAGGCAGAGTTTTTGATTCAATTTAAAGAAAGATACAAGTTATTAGGAGGGAGATCAATGCTTTGCTGTACCAGTACTTCGCACAATATTGTTCCCTTTGGCACTTGCTGCTTTCTTTTTCTGACTGTGTTTGAAGGATTATCAGCACTGAGATGAGAAGATACTTTGCCGCATCAGTTCCATAAAACAAGTAATCTCTGTTTCTTACTGATTGTATCCTCAGTCCACAGGTTGTTCTTTCATATCGGGAAAAATACATTTAGTCCGTATTACTAGCCCATTAGTCCTTACCATCGTCTTTAATCTCATTTAACCCAATCCCAGTATGTACCCTCAATTTGTGAGATGAACTCAATACCATGAGCTGAGTCGACGAACGCTTGAGAATCAACTAGTTCCTTATTTTTCTACCTCATTCAGCTTTAGCCTTAGTCACTGAGATAAACCTTACCTCTGGAAGTTATTCGATATGATTAATCACCTTTTGGTCCCTTGTATGTGTGTTTCTGTAAGATGTATCGTCGGTCTGTCAAATGCAAATGGTCTATAAACTTGTTTTTAATTTCAATTTAAGGAATGCCATGCATTACCCCTTTCAGTCTGTTTGATTTACCTGTAGTTGAAGAGATGTACCCTCAGTCCGAGAAATATTTATTGTTTTTCTTTGAGTTTACACCTTTAGTTTCGAGCTCCATACCGCTTGAAATTGCCTGCCAATAGGTCCTGAAAGTGTCATTCTACCTTTCTGTTACTGCACAAGTTCCGAAGCCTGTACCCCCAGTCGGCGATTTCATATTCACAGCGCCCCAAACCAACCATGAATTCGTAACAAGCGTATTGAGTCCTTGAGATTGTATCCTCGGTTCGTGGAATGTTTCGGCATTCTATTTCGTATCCTCTAAGACTTTGAAATCGTCCCTTTAGTCAGTTGAACGTAGCCCCCAGGCCCTGAACCACTGCCTCAATCATATGGTGCCTTATGCAGAGATTGTCTATGCACTCTTTTCCTGACATGTACTTTAAATCTGTAAGAGTAATTTCAGAGTATCCCAAATGCAACTTTTCTTCCAGTCTTAAAAGATTAGATCGTTGAACCCAAAGTAAGGAATGGAAAACCCTCAGTCTAAGTCATTTGTATATACCATAAGGCCCTAAAGCTGTGTTCTGTCTTAAAATTTACCCGTTTTCAATTAGACTGTATCCCTTGCCTTCTTGATATGCCCACAGTTCGAAGATGTATCCTCTGTCCATTGGTTACTACAACAGCTTGCTTTATGTTATTTTAAGAATTGAGATGGCAGCCTTGGTGAGTGAGATGTTTGATCAAGCTACAAGCCTGTGTCCTTCCAGAGATTTTACTCCCTTCCTGTTAGCCTGCAACGCCAGTCGGAAATGTGTTCTTTTGGTTCCTTTTACTTTGTCTCAGGCGGTGAAATACGTTCTAAGTTCGATGTTCCCCCAAACCATGAAACAATGTCCTTCTATTATTTCAACCCAATGCTCGATTAGCTTGTTTATTCTGTTTTTTTCATATTTGAACCTTACTTAATTGAATGTGCCTTCCGATGACGAAACTTATGAACCCTGTGTTTCACCGATAACTCTTCGGCCTCAACGTCTTCTTCATGATCTTAACCCTCAGTCTGAACGATCTGAAAATAATGTAATCACCCTCATTTCTGTAATCTCTCACTCTCTATCTCTTCTTCATTTCGATATCTATTTCTATCTCTGGTTTCGCTATTTCTGTCTCTCTACATTTCTCTCCATTTGTCTATCTCTATTGTTTCTCTCTTTTTCTCTCTTTGGCCCTTCTTCTCTGTCTACTGCCTTTCGAACTGTTTGTCTTACTCTCTGCTCCTCATTTTATCTTTCTCTCAACACTGACTTCCACTCTCAGTCTCTTGCTGTATCTCTGTCTCTCTCTCTCTCTCGCTTTCTGTCTTCCTCTCGCTCTATATTTCTCTCTCTATCCCTTCCTATTTCTTTTCCTCCCTCTTTCTATCTGTATCTCACTGCCTCCTTTAACACAGTCTCTCTGTCTCTGTTTCTTTCTGTCTCTTTCGCTATTCCACTATCTTCTGTCTCATTTTCTATTTATCTATTCTGTCAAGTTCTCTCTTTCTGTCTCCCTTGACTTCGTTTTCCTTCCTTCAAACTTTCCTCTCGTCTCACTATCCCATCAATTTCTTTCGCTTTTTGTACTTTTAATTCTATCTATCTATCTTTCTATCACTCTATCTACATATCTATCTACCTATCTATCTTTCTGTATATCTATCTATCTAGTGGCAAACTTGATATTGCAGCTGTGGTATCCTTGTTGTGTGTCTTACGTTTGAAAGACTGTATTCTCTTACCATGATGCCCATACTTTTCCTTTTAAAAAAGTAATTTGCTTCCTTTCTCATATTTTACTCAGTCTGTATGATCATTTCTTACTTGATATGATGCTCCCCCAGTCCGTAATTTTGAGTGTAATTTTTTGTAGCGGATTCATACAGAGTTGAAAGTGTATTATTTCAGTCATATCAGTTATATGTGCACCATCCATGCTGTGTTGGAATTTCACTTACCAGTACCTTGCACATTATTCCAAAACAAAAAAATCTGTGAGCGATGAAAATTTAATAGGGCCCCCGCCACTCGGGGCCTTAGAAATTGGTGGCTGCCTTCGCCTCTGTGGCATATGGGTGGTAAAAGTCCCCAGAAACAGAGGAGACCTATAATTATAAAACTAAAATATAACTGGTCTAAAGATGGAAATTAGATATGCTGGGATTCGAACCATAGAACCTTCAGTTTAAAGCCTGGAACGTTACTTTGCCGCTGCCTTGGCTAATGATGGACGGTCTAAAGAGAGAGGGAGTGAGAGCGAGATTGAAGGAAATTAGCTGATTTTGAAGTTTTCACTTTATGCCTTGTGGATTGTTCTATACGAGTAGACATAGTTACATTTTATAAAAAACCAGGTAGGAGTTCTTTTCTGAATTTAAGGGGCAAAATGTGAGCGATGTATAATGAATGACGCTTGTCATGTAATCAAAACTTAAAAAATAGAGTCGAATAGCTGGGGAATCGAACCCGAGAACCCCTAGTTTCAGGCCTCGTTCGTCATCAACTGAGCAACTAAGGTAAAAAATCATGCTGATGAAGATTTTGTGATCGATCATATCTTTAAGGGAGCCATGTTAACGAAAATGAAAGTTATGAGCCCGATCTGACGATTTCAACATAATTCCAGTCATATGGCACGCACCAATCCTGAAAAAGAAAATTAGAATAGCCGGGCTATCGAACTATAGAACCTTGGGTTTTAATCGTGAAACATTACTTTGCCGCTACTTTTATTCCTGGAGGGTTGTTATGTGCGAGAAGAAATGGTAACATTTTTGTAAAGAAAAGTGATGTCCAGTTGTGTTGTGAATTGAAAGAAGGGAAAGAAAATGCGGAGTGACGAGAAAATAATATCAAATCTCGGATAAAAATTGCAACAGCTGGGAAATCGAACCTGTTAACCCCAAGTTTCAGGCCGATCATGGCATCAACTGAGCAACTTAGCTGAGAATTACGCTGATGAAGTTTTGTTTTCTATTTGTTCAGATCTTAAAGAGCGTCATGTTAACGAAAATGGAAGTTATGAGCCCGATCTGACGACTTCAACATACTTTGAGTTATATCACAGGCAATTACCTATGTTTTATTTGAGTTTATTTAACGGGTCCTTTCCTTTCTACCTTCCCGAATCCTGACACAGAAAATAAGATTGGCCGAGAAATCGAACTATAGACCTTTGGTCAGTGATGCTGAGAGACAGACAGACAGACAGAAAGAGAGAATGTGTTTTTTGATATTTCATGTTTAGGAATCCTTGACACAATCTGATCTTGTAAAGAAGTGATGAAGCAAAGGACTATGTTGCCGAAGTCTACTTTTGAAGTTAATCGATCAATAGACGGGATATCGATAAGGTAAGCGAGAAATATGTTTTATAAGTCTTGTTTGCATTACCTTTAAAAGATCTTGCTATAAAAGGAGAAAGTACTGGTATCATATCCCGAAGGTTGTCACAATATCATGAAAAAGCACTAGAATAATAAGTTTTTATTTACTTGTTGTTTACTGATCTTTTGGAAAGAATCAAAACTTCTTAAGATAATAAAAGGAAAAACTGTGGATAAGCAATTTGAAATACTTTGGCCAAGTTGGAAATCGAGTACAGAAATGGAACTGATTTGTAGAACAAAGATGTTTTTTCCGATTTCTTTTAACAGTGTTGAAAAGTGAACTAAACTTGTATTGAGTAAAGCTGTTCAAGTTTACGGCAGTTGTGAAGCTTTCTAAGAATTGCTTGGATGATGATGATGATGATGATGATGACGATTAAGTTGGTAGTGCTGGATGTTGTAGCGGAGTTAGATTTCTGTGTTTGCATGTTGTTTTTAATGGTGTTTTACCTAGATGTCAGGTAAATGGCGCGGTCAGTGCTCTTGTAACAGTCTTTCCAAACCACTAGCCACTAGACAGAAATTGGTACAGCTTGGGGAGTGGACCTGCGAGTGTATAGGTTATAAGCCATGTACTTTACCGACCAAGCAACTGGGCAATACGATCTGAGAGAGAGAGGGAAGTGAATTTGATTTTTACATGTTTACTTGATTTCTAAAGGGATTTTATGTGCAAGAACAAATTTTAACATTTTGTGCAGAAAAATGATGCAGAGGTGCGGATTCAAGAAAATATAAGCTTTTACAGGGAGGATAACTATTTACCAGTACTTCGCACAATGTTGTTCCCTTTGACACTGGCTGCTTTTCTCATATAACATAGTCGAAATAATAATGAGCGCTGAGATAAGATTGCGCCCTGTCAGTATAACAGTCATTAATTCTACAGAGCATATTTTCAGTCTAAGTGATTGTCGTTAGTCCGCAGATTTTACTTTCACAAAGGGAAATACATTTCCAGTCTGTATTTATTTATTCCTGGAAGGTTGTTATGCGCAAGAAGACATTGTAACTGTTTGTAAAGAACAATGATGGAAAAAGCAAAATGTGTGAACACTAGATTCTGATGGCCACATATTTAGAATTTTGCAGAAGTGAATTTTAAGAGGCTTGAAAGGCAGAGTTTTTGATTCAATTTAAAGAAAGATACAAGCTATAAGGAGGGAGATCAATGCTTTGCTGTACCAGTACTTCGCACAATATTGTTCCCTTTGGCACTTGCTGCTTTCTTTTTCTGACTGTGTTTGAAGGATTATCAGCACTGAGATGAGAAGATACTTTGCCGCATCAGTTCCATAAAACAAGTAATCTCTGTTTCTTACTGATTGTATCCTCAGTCCACAGGTTGTTCTTTCATATCGGGAAAAATACATTTAGTCCGTATTACTAGCCCATTAGTCCTTACCATCGTCTTTAATCTCATTTAACCCAATCCCAGTATGTACCCTCAATTTGTGAGATGAACTCAATACCATGAGCTGAGTCGACGAACGCTTGAGAATCAACTAGTTCCTTATTTTTCTACTTCATTCAGCTTTAGCCTTAGTCACTGAGATAAACCTTACCTCTGGAAGTTATTCGATATGATTAATCACCTTTTGGTCCCTTGTATGTGTGTTTCTGTAAGATGTATCGTCGGTCTGTCAAATGCAAATGGTCTATAAACTTGTTTTTAATTTCAATTTAAGGAAATGCCATGCATTACCCCTTTCAGTCTGTTTGATTTACCTGTAGTTGAAGAGATGTACCCTCAGTCCGAGAAATATTTATTGTTTTTCTTTGAGTTTACACCTTTAGTTTCGAGCTCCATACCGCTTGAAATTGCCTGCCAATAGGTCCTGAAAGTGTCATTCTACCTTTCTGTTACTGCACAAGTTCCGAAGCCTGTACCCCCAGTCGGCGATTTCATATTCACAGCGCCCCAAACCAACCATGAATTCGTAACAAGCGTATTGAGTCCTTGAGATTGTATCCTCGGTTCGTGGAATGTTTCGCCATTCTATTTCGTATCCTCTAAGACTTTGAAATCGTCCCTTTAGTCAGTTGAACGTAGCCCCCAGGCCCTGAACCACTGCCTCAATCATATGGTGCCTTATGCAGAGATTGTCTATGCACTCTTTTCCTGACATGTACTTTAAATCTGTAAGAGTAATTTCAGAGTATCCCAAATGCAACTTTTCTTCCAGTCTTAAAAGATTAGATCGTTGAACCCAAAGTAAGGAATGGAAAACCCTCAGTCTAAGTCACTCGTATATACCATAAGGCCCTAAAGCTGTGTTCTGTCTTAAAATTTACCCGTTTTCAATTAGACTGTATCCCTTGCCTTCTTGATATGCCCACAGTTCGAAGATGTATCCTCTGTCCATTGGTTACTACAACAGCTTGCTTTATGTTATTTTAAGAATTGAGATGGCAGCCTTGGTGAGTGAGATGTTTGATCAAGCTACAAGCCTGTGTCCTTCCAGAGATTTTACTCCCTTCCTGTTAGCCTGCAACGCCAGTCGGAAATGTGTTCTTTTGGTTCCTTTTACTTTGTCTCAGGCGGTGAAATACGTTCTAAGTTCGATGTTCCCCCAAACCATGAAACAATGTCCTTCTATTATTTCAACCCAATGCTCGATTAGCTTGTTTATTCTGTTTTTTTCATATTTGAACCTAATTTAATTGAATGTGCCTTCCGATGACGAAACTTATGAACCCTGTGTTTCACCGATAACTCTTCGGCCTCAACGTCTTCTTCATGATCTTAACCCTCAGTCTGAACGATCTGAAAATAATGTAATCACCCTCATTTCTGTAATCTCTCACTCTTTATCTCTTCTTCATTTCGATATCTATTTCTATCTCTGGTTTCGCTATTTCTGTCTCTCTACATTTCTCTCCATTTGTCTATCTCTATTGTTTCTCTCTTTTTCTCTCTTTGGCCCTTCTTCTCTGTCTACTGCCTTTCGAACTGTTTGTCTTACTCTCTGCTCCTCATTTTATCTTTCTCTCAACACTGACTTCCACTCTCAGTCTCTTGCTGTATCTCTGTCTCTCTCTCTCTCTCGCTTTCTGTCTTCCTCTCGCTCTATATTTCTCTCTCTATCCCTTCCTATTTCTTTTCCTCCCTCTTTCTATCTGTATCTCACTGCCTCCTTTAACACAGTCTCTCTGTCTCTGTTTCTTTCTGTCTCTTTCGCTATTCCACTATCTTCTGTCTCATTTTCTATTTATCTATTCTGTCAAGTTCTCTCTTTCTGTCTCCCTTGACTTCGTTTTCCTTCCTTCAAACTTTCCTCTCGTCTCACTATCCCATCAATTTCTTTCGCTTTTTGTACTTTTAATTCTATCTATCTATCTTTCTATCACTCTATCTACATATCTATCTACCTATCTATCTTTCTGTATATCTATCTATCTAGTGGCAAACTTGATATTGCAGCTGTGGTATCCTTGTTGTGTGTCTTACGTTTGAAAGACTGTATTCTCTTACCATGATGCCCATACTTTTCCTTTTAAAAAAGTAATTTGCTTCCTTTCTCATATTTTCCTCAGTCTGTATGATCATTTCTTACTTGATATGATGCTCCCCCAGTCCGTAATTTTGAGTGTAATTTTTTGTAGCGGATTCATACAGAGTTGAAAGTGTATTATTTCAGTCATATCAGTTATATGTGCACCATCCATGCTGTGTTGGAATTTCACTTACCAGTACCTTGCACATTATTCCAAAACAAAAAAATCTGTGAGCGATGAAAATTTAATAGGGCCCCCGCCACTCGGGGCCTTAGAAATTGGTGGCTGCCTTCGCCTCTGTGGCATATGGGTGGTAAAAGTCCCCAGAAACAGAGGAGACCTATAATTATAAAACTAAAATATAACTGGTCTAAAGATGGAAATTAGATATGCTGGGATTCGAACCATAGAACCTTCAGTTTAAAGCCTGGAACGTTACTTTGCCGCTGCCTTGGCTAATGATGGACGGTCTAAAGAGAGAGGGAGTGAGAGCGAGATTGAAGGAAATTAGCTGATTTTGAAGTTTTCACTTTATGCCTTGTGGATTGTTCTATACGAGTAGACATAGTTACATTTTATAAAAAACCAGGTAGGAGTTCTTTTCTGAATTTAAGGGGCAAAATGTGAGCGATGTATAATGAATGACGCTTGTCATGTAATCAAAACTTAAAAAATAGAGTCGAATAGCTGGGGAATCGAACCCGAGAACCCCTAGTTTCAGGCCTCGTTCGTCATCAACTGAGCAACTAAGGTAAAAAATCATGCTGATGAAGATTTTGTGATCGATCATATCTTTAAGGGAGCCATGTTAACGAAAATGAAAGTTATGAGCCCGATCTGACGATTTCAACATAATTTCAGTTATATGGCACGCACCAATCCTGAAAAAGAAAATTAGAATAGCCGGGCTATCGAACTATAGAACCTTGGGTTTTAATCGTGAAACATTACTTTGCCGCTACTTTTATTCCTGGAGGGTTGTTATGTGCGAGAAGAAATGGTAACATTTTTGTAAAGAAAAGTGATGTCCAGTTGTGTTGTGAATTGAAAGAAGGGAAAGAAAATGCGGAGTGACGAGAAAATAATATCAAATCTCGGATAAAAATTGCAACAGCTGGGAAATCGAACCTGTTAACCCCAAGTTTCAGGCCGATCATGGCATCAACTGAGCAACTTAGCTGAGAATTACGCTGATGAAATTTTGTTTTCTATTTGTTCAGATCTTAAAGAGCGTCATGTTAACGAAAATGGAAGTTATGAGCCCGATCTGACGACTTCAACATTCTTTGAGTTATATCACAGGCAATTATCTATGTTTTATTTGAGTTTATTTAACGGGTCCTTTCCTTTCTACCTTCCCGAATCCTGACACAGAAAATAAGATTGGCCGAGAAATCGAACTATAGACCTTTGGTCAGTGATGCTGAGAGACAGACAGACAGACAGAAAGAGAGAATGTGTTTTTTGATATTTCATGTTTAGGAATCCTTGACACAATCTGATCTTGTAAAGAAGTGATGAAGCAAAGGACTATGTTGCCGAAGTCTACTTTTGAAGTTAATCGATCAATAGACGGGATATCGATAAGGTAAGCGAGAAATATGTTTTATAAGTCTTGTTTGCATTACCTTTAAAAGATCTTGCTATGAAAGGAGAAAGTACTGGTATCATATCCCGAAGGTTGTCACAATATCATGAAAAAGCACTAGAATAATAAGTTTTTATTTACTTGTTGTTTACTGATCTTTTGGAAAGAATCAAAACTTCTTAAGATAATAAAAGGAAAAACTGTGGATAAGCAATTTGAAATACTTTGGCCAAGTTGGAAATCGAGTACAGAAATGGAGCTGATTTGTAGAACAAAGATGTTTTTTCCGATTTCTTTTAACAGTGTTGAAAAGTGAACTAAACTTGTATTGAGTAAAGCTGTTCAAGTTTACGGCAGTTGTGAAGCTTTCTAAGAATTGCTTGGATGATGATGATGATGATGATGATGATGACGATTAAGTTGGTAGTGCTGGATGTTGTAGCGGAGTTAGATTTCTGTGTTTGCATGTTGTTTTTAATGGTGTTTTACCTAGATGTCAGGTAAATGGCGCGGTCAGTGCTCTTGTAACAGTCTTTCCAAACCACTAGCCACTAGACAGAAATTGGTACAGCTTGGGGAGTGGACCTGCGAGTGTATAGGTTATAAGCCATGTACTTTACCGACCAAGCAACTGGGCAATACGATCTGAGAGAGAGAGGGAAGTGAATTTGATTTTTACATGTTTACTTGATTTCTAAAGGGATTTTATGTGCAAGAACAAATTTTAACATTTTGTGCAGAAAAATGATGCAGAGGTGCGGATTCAAGAAAATATAAGCTTTTACAGGGAGGATAACTATTTACCAGTACTTCGCACAATGTTGTTCCCTTTGACACTGGCTGCTTTTCTCATATAACATAGTCGAAATAATAATGAGCGCTGAGATAAGATTGCGCCCTGTCAGTATAACAGTCATTAATTCTACAGAGCATATTTTCAGTCTAAGTGATTGTCGTTAGTCCGCAGATTTTACTTTCACAAAGGGAAATACATTTCCAGTCTGTATTTATTTATTCCTGGAAGGTTGTTATGCGCAAGAAGACATTGTAACTGTTTGTAAAGAACAATGATGGAAAAAGCAAAATGTGTGAACACTAGATTCTGATGGCCACATATTTAGAATTTTGCAGAAGTGAATTTTAAGAGGCTTGAAAGGCAGAGTTTTTGATTCAATTTAAAGAAAGATACAAGTTATTAGGAGGGAGATCAATGCTTTGCTGTACCAGTACTTCGCACAATATTGTTCCCTTTGGCACTTGCTGCTTTCTTTTTCTGACTGTGTTTGAAGGATTATCAGCACTGAGATGAGAAGATACTTTGCCGCATCAGTTCCATAAAACAAGTAATCTCTGTTTCTTACTGATTGTATCCTCAGTCCACAGGTTGTTCTTTCATATCGGGAAAAATACATTTAGTCCGTATTACTAGCCCATTAGTCCTTACCATCGTCTTTAATCTCATTTAACCCAATCCCAGTATGTACCCTCAATTTGTGAGATGAACTCAATACCATGAGCTGAGTCGACGAACGCTTGAGAATCAACTAGTTCCTTATTTTTCTACTTCATTCAGCTTTAGCCTTAGTCACTGAGATAAACCTTACCTCTGGAAGTTATTCGATATGATTAATCACCTTTTGGTCCCTTGTATGTGTGTTTCTGTAAGATGTATCGTCGGTCTGTCAAATGCAAATGGTCTATAAACTTGTTTTTAATTTCAATTTAAGGAAATGCCATGCATTACCCCTTTCAGTCTGTTTGATTTACCTGTAGTTGAAGAGATGTACCCTCAGTCCGAGAAATATTTATTGTTTTTCTTTGAGTTTACACCTTTAGTTTCGAGCTCCATACCGCTTGAAATTGCCTGCCAATAGGTCCTGAAAGTGTCATTCTACCTTTCTGTTACTGCACAAGTTCCGAAGCCTGTACCCCCAGTCGGCGATTTCATATTCACAGCGCCCCAAACCAACCATGAATTCGTAACAAGCGTATTGAGTCCTTGAGATTGTATCCTCGGTTCGTGGAATGTTTCGCCATTCTATTTCGTATCCTCTAAGACTTTGAAATCGTCCCTTTAGTCAGTTGAACGTAGCCCCCAGGCCCTGAACCACTGCCTCAATCATATGGTGCCTTATGCAGAGATTGTCTATGCACTCTTTTCCTGACATGTACTTTAAATCTGTAAGAGTAATTTCAGAGTATCCCAAATGCAACTTTTCTTCCAGTCTTAAAAGATTAGATCGTTGAACCCAAAGTAAGGAATGGAAAACCCTCAGTCTAAGTCACTCGTATATACCATAAGGCCCTAAAGCTGTGTTCTGTCTTAAAATTTACCCGTTTTCAATTAGACTGTATCCCTTGCCTTCTTGATATGCCCACAGTTCGAAGATGTATCCTCTGTCCATTGGTTACTACAACAGCTTGCTTTATGTTATTTTAAGAATTGAGATGGCAGCCTTGGTGAGTGAGATGTTTGATCAAGCTACAAGCCTGTGTCCTTCCAGAGATTTTACTCCCTTCCTGTTAGCCTGCAACGCCAGTCGGAAATGTGTTCTTTTGGTTCCTTTTACTTTGTCTCAGGCGGTGAAATACGTTCTAAGTTCGATGTTCCCCCAAACCATGAAACAATGTCCTTCTATTATTTCAACCCAATGCTCGATTAGCTTGTTTATTCTGTTTTTTTCATATTTGAACCTAACTTAATTGAATGTGCCTTCCGATGACGAAACTTATGAACCCTGTGTTTCACCGATAACTCTTCGGCCTCAACGTCTTCTTCATGATCTTAACCCTCAGTCTGAACGATCTGAAAATAATGTAATCACCCTCATTTCTGTAATCTCTCACTCTCTATCTCTTCTTCATTTCGATATCTATTTCTATCTCTGGTTTCGCTATTTCTGTCTCTCTACATTTCTCTCCATTTGTCTATCTCTATTGTTTCTCTCTTTTTCTCTCTTTGGCCCTTCTTCTCTGTCTACTGCCTTTCGAACTGTTTGTCTTACTCTCTGCTCCTCATTTTATCTTTCTCTCAACACTGACTTCCACTCTCAGTCTCTTGCTGTATCTCTGTCTCTCTCTCTCTCTCTCGCTTTCTGTCTTCCTCTCGCTCTATATTTCTCTCTCTATCCCTTCCTATTTCTTTTCCTCCCTCTTTCTATCTGTATCTCACTGCCTCCTTTAACACAGTCTCTCTGTCTCTGTTTCTTTCTGTCTCTTTCGCTATTCCACTATCTTCTGTCTCATTTTCTATTTATCTATTCTGTCAAGTTCTCTCTTTCTGTCTCCCTTGACTTCGTTTTCCTTCCTTCAAACTTTCCTCTCGTCTCACTATCCCATCAATTTCTTTCGCTTTTTGTACTTTTAATTCTATCTATCTATCTTTCTATCACTCTATCTACATATCTATCTACCTATCTATCTTTCTGTATATCTATCTATCTAGTGGCAAACTTGATATTGCAGCTGTGGTATCCTTGTTGTGTGTCTTACGTTTGAAAGACTGTATTCTCTTACCATGATGCCCATACTTTTCCTTTTAAAAAAGTAATTTGCTTCCTTTCTCATATTTTCCTCAGTCTGTATGATCATTTCTTACTTGATATGATGCTCCCCCAGTCCGTAATTTTGAGTGTAATTTTTTGTAGCGGATTCATACAGAGTTGAAAGTGTATTATTTCAGTCATATCAGTTATATGTGCACCATCCATGCTGTGTTGGAATTTCACTTACCAGTACCTTGCACATTATTCCAAAACAAAAAAATCTGTGAGCGATGAAAATTTAAGAGGGCCCCCGCCACTCGGGGCCTTAGAAATTGGTGGCTGCCTTCGCCTCTGTGGCATATGGGTGGTAAAAGTCCCCAGAAACAGAGGAGACCTATAATTATAAAACTAAAATATAACTGGTCTAAAGATGGAAATTAGATATGCTGGGATTCGAACCATAGAACCTTCAGTTTAAAGCCTGGAACGTTACTTTGCCGCTGCCTTGGCTAATGATGGACGGTCTAAAGAGAGAGGGAGTGAGAGCGAGATTGAAGGAAATTAGCTGATTTTGAAGTTTTCACTTTATGCCTTGTGGATTGTTCTATACGAGTAGACATAGTTACATTTTATAAAAAACCAGGTAGGAGTTCTTTTCTGAATTTAAGGGGCAAAATGTGAGCGATGTATAATGAATGACGCTTGTCATGTAATCAAAACTTAAAAAATAGAGTCGAATAGCTGGGGAATCGAACCCGAGAACCCCTAGTTTCAGGCCTCGTTCGTCATCAACTGAGCAACTAAGGTAAAAAATCATGCTGATGAAGATTTTGTGATCGATCATATCTTTAAGGGAGCCATGTTAACGAAAATGAAAGTTATGAGCCCGATCTGACGATTTCAACATAATTTCAGTTATATGGCACGCACCAATCCTGAAAAAGAAAATTAGAATAGCCGGGCTATCGAACTATAGAACCTTGGGTTTTAATCGTGAAACATTACTTTGCCGCTACTTTTATTCCTGGAGGGTTGTTATGTGCGAGAAGAAATGGTAACATTTTTGTAAAGAAAAGTGATGTCCAGTTGTGTTGTGAATTGAAAGAAGGGAAAGAAAATGCGGAGTGACGAGAAAATAATATCAAATCTCGGATAAAAATTGCAACAGCTGGGAAATCGAACCTGTTAACCCCAAGTTTCAGGCCGATCATGGCATCAACTGAGCAACTTAGCTGAGAATTACGCTGATGAAATTTTGTTTTCTATTTGTTCAGATCTTAAAGAGCGTCATGTTAACGAAAATGGAAGTTATGAGCCCGATCTGACGACTTCAACATTCTTTGAGTTATATCACAGGCAATTATCTATGTTTTATTTGAGTTTATTTAACGGGTCCTTTCCTTTCTACCTTCCCGAATCCTGACACAGAAAATAAGATTGGCCGAGAAATCGAACTATAGACCTTTGGTCAGTGATGCTGAGAGACAGACAGACAGACAGAAAGAGAGAATGTGTTTTTTGATATTTCATGTTTAGGAATCCTTGACACAATCTGATCTTGTAAAGAAGTGATGAAGCAAAGGACTATGTTGCCGAAGTCTACTTTTGAAGTTAATCGATCAATAGACGGGATATCGATAAGGTAAGCTAGAAATATGTTTTATAAGTCTTGTTTGCATTACCTTTAAAAGATCTTGCTATAAAAGGAGAAAGTACTGGTATCATATCCCGAAGGTTGTCACAATATCATGAAAAAGCACTAGAATAATAAGTTTTTATTTACTTGTTGTTTACTGATCTTTTGGAAAGAATCAAAACTTCTTAAGATAATAAAAGGAAAAACTGTGGATAAGCAATTTGAAATACTTTGGCCAAGTTGGAAATCGAGTACAGAAATGGAGCTGATTTGTAGAACAAAGATGTTTTTTCCGATTTCTTTTAACAGTGTTGAAAAGTGAACTAAACTTGTATTGAGTAAAGCTGTTCAAGTTTACGGCAGTTGTGAAGCTTTCTAAGAATTGCTTGGATGATGATGATGATGATGATGATGACGATTAAGTTGGTAGTGCTGGATGTTGTAGCGGAGTTAGATTTCTGTGTTTGCATGTTGTTTTTAATGGTGTTTTACCTAGATGTCAGGTAAATGGCGCGGTCAGTGCTCTTGTAACAGTCTTTCCAAACCACTAGCCACTAGACAGAAATTGGTACAGCTTGGGGAGTGGACCTGCGAGTGTATAGGTTATAAGCCATGTACTTTACCGACCAAGCAACTGGGCAATACGATCTGAGAGAGAGAGGGAAGTGAATTTGATTTTTACATGTTTACTTGATTTCTAAAGGGATTTTATGTGCAAGAACAAATTTTAACATTTTGTGCAGAAAAATGATGCAGAGGTGCGGATTCAAGAAAATATAAGCTTTTACAGGGAGGATAACTATTTACCAGTACTTCGCACAATGTTGTTCCCTTTGACACTGGCTGCTTTTCTCATATAACATAGTCGAAATAATAATGAGCGCTGAGATAAGATTGCGCCCTGTCAGTATAACAGTCATTAATTCTACAGAGCATATTTTCAGTCTAAGTGATTGTCGTTAGTCCGCAGATTTTACTTTCACAAAGGGAAATACATTTCCAGTCTGTATTTATTTATTCCTGGAAGGTTGTTATGCGCAAGAAGACATTGTAACTGTTTGTAAAGAACAATGATGGAAAAAGCAAAATGTGTGAACACTAGATTCTGATGGCCACATATTTAGAATTTTGCAGAAGTGAATTTTAAGAGGCTTGAAAGGCAGAGTTTTTGATTCAATTTAAAGAAAGATACAAGTTATTAGGAGGGAGATCAATGCTTTGCTGTACCAGTACTTCGCACAATATTGTTCCCTTTGGCACTTGCTGCTTTCTTTTTCTGACTGTGTTTGAAGGATTATCAGCACTGAGATGAGAAGATACTTTGCCGCATCAGTTCCATAAAACAAGTAATCTCTGTTTCTTACTGATTGTATCCTCAGTCCACAGGTTGTTCTTTCATATCGGGAAAAATACATTTAGTCCGTATTACTAGCCCATTAGTCCTTACCATCGTCTTTAATCTCATTTAACCCAATCCCAGTATGTACCCTCAATTTGTGAGATGAACTCAATACCATGAGCTGAGTCGACGAACGCTTGAGAATCAACTAGTTCCTTATTTTTCTACCTCATTCAGCTTTAGCCTTAGTCACTGAGATAAACCTTACCTCTGGAAGTTATTCGATATGATTAATCACCTTTTGGTCCCTTGTATGTGTGTTTCTGTAAGATGTATCGTCGGTCTGTCAAATGCAAATGGTCTATAAACTTGTTTTTAATTTCAATTTAAGGAATGCCATGCATTACCCCTTTCAGTCTGTTTGATTTACCTGTAGTTGAAGAGATGTACCCTCAGTCCGAGAAATATTTATTGTTTTTCTTTGAGTTTACACCTTTAGTTTCGAGCTCCATACCGCTTGAAATTGCCTGCCAATAGGTCCTGAAAGTGTCATTCTACCTTTCTGTTACTGCACAAGTTCCGAAGCCTGTACCCCCAGTCGGCGATTTCATATTCACAGCGCCCCAAACCAACCATGAATTCGTAACAAGCGTATTGAGTCCTTGAGATTGTATCCTCGGTTCGTGGAATGTTTCGGCATTCTATTTCGTATCCTCTAAGACTTTGAAATCGTCCCTTTAGTCAGTTGAACGTAGCCCCCAGGCCCTGAACCACTGCCTCAATCATATGGTGCCTTATGCAGAGATTGTCTATGCACTCTTTTCCTGACATGTACTTTAAATCTGTAAGAGTAATTTCAGAGTATCCCAAATGCAACTTTTCTTCCAGTCTTAAAAGATTAGATCGTTGAACCCAAAGTAAGGAATGGAAAACCCTCAGTCTAAGTCATTTGTATATACCATAAGGCCCTAAAGCTGTGTTCTGTCTTAAAATTTACCCGTTTTCAATTAGACTGTATCCCTTGCCTTCTTGATATGCCCACAGTTCGAAGATGTATCCTCTGTCCATTGGTTACTACAACAGCTTGCTTTATGTTATTTTAAGAATTGAGATGGCAGCCTTGGTGAGTGAGATGTTTGATCAAGCTACAAGCCTGTGTCCTTCCAGAGATTTTACTCCCTTCCTGTTAGCCTGCAACGCCAGTCGGAAATGTGTTCTTTTGGTTCCTTTTACTTTGTCTCAGGCGGTGAAATACGTTCTAAGTTCGATGTTCCCCCAAACCATGAAACAATGTCCTTCTATTATTTCAACCCAATGCTCGATTAGCTTGTTTATTCTGTTTTTTTCATATTTGAACCTTACTTAATTGAATGTGCCTTCCGATGACGAAACTTATGAACCCTGTGTTTCACCGATAACTCTTCGGCCTCAACGTCTTCTTCATGATCTTAACCCTCAGTCTGAACGATCTGAAAATAATGTAATCACCCTCATTTCTGTAATCTCTCACTCTCTATCTCTTCTTCATTTCGATATCTATTTCTATCTCTGGTTTCGCTATTTCTGTCTCTCTACATTTCTCTCCATTTGTCTATCTCTATTGTTTCTCTCTTTTTCTCTCTTTGGCCCTTCTTCTCTGTCTACTGCCTTTCGAACTGTTTGTCTTACTCTCTGCTCCTCATTTTATCTTTCTCTCAACACTGACTTCCACTCTCAGTCTCTTGCTGTATCTCTGTCTCTCTCTCTCTCTCGCTTTCTGTCTTCCTCTCGCTCTATATTTCTCTCTCTATCCCTTCCTATTTCTTTTCCTCCCTCTTTCTATCTGTATCTCACTGCCTCCTTTAACACAGTCTCTCTGTCTCTGTTTCTTTCTGTCTCTTTCGCTATTCCACTATCTTCTGTCTCATTTTCTATTTATCTATTCTGTCAAGTTCTCTCTTTCTGTCTCCCTTGACTTCGTTTTCCTTCCTTCAAACTTTCCTCTCGTCTCACTATCCCATCAATTTCTTTCGCTTTTTGTACTTTTAATTCTATCTATCTATCTTTCTATCACTCTATCTACATATCTATCTACCTATCTATCTTTCTGTATATCTATCTATCTAGTGGCAAACTTGATATTGCAGCTGTGGTATCCTTGTTGTGTGTCTTACGTTTGAAAGACTGTATTCTCTTACCATGATGCCCATACTTTTCCTTTTAAAAAAGTAATTTGCTTCCTTTCTCATATTTTCCTCAGTCTGTATGATCATTTCTTACTTGATATGATGCTCCCCCAGTCCGTAATTTTGAGTGTAATTTTTTGTAGCGGATTCATACAGAGTTGAAAGTGTATTATTTCAGTCATATCAGTTATATGTGCACCATCCATGCTGTGTTGGAATTTCACTTACCAGTACCTTGCACATTATTCCAAAACAAAAAAATCTGTGAGCGATGAAAATTTAATAGGGCCCCCGCCACTCGGGGCCTTAGAAATTGGTGGCTGCCTTCGCCTCTGTGGCATATGGGTGGTAAAAGTCCCCAGAAACAGAGGAGACCTATAATTATAAAACTAAAATATAACTGGTCTAAAGATGGAAATTAGATATGCTGGGATTCGAACCATAGAACCTTCAGTTTAAAGCCTGGAACGTTACTTTGCCGCTGCCTTGGCTAATGATGGACGGTCTAAAGAGAGAGGGAGTGAGAGCGAGATTGAAGGAAATTAGCTGATTTTGAAGTTTTCACTTTATGCCTTGTGGATTGTTCTATACGAGTAGACATAGTTACATTTTATAAAAAACCAGGTAGGAGTTCTTTTCTGAATTTAAGGGGCAAAATGTGAGCGATGTATAATGAATGACGCTTGTCATGTAATCAAAACTTAAAAAATAGAGTCGAATAGCTGGGGAATCGAACCCGAGAACCCCTAGTTTCAGGCCTCGTTCGTCATCAACTGAGCAACTAAGGTAAAAAATCATGCTGATGAAGATTTTGTGATCGATCATATCTTTAAGGGAGCCATGTTAACGAAAATGAAAGTTATGAGCCCGATCTGACGATTTCAACATAATTCCAGTCATATGGCACGCACCAATCCTGAAAAAGAAAATTAGAATAGCCGGGCTATCGAACTATAGAACCTTGGGTTTTAATCGTGAAACATTACTTTGCCGCTACTTTTATTCCTGGAGGGTTGTTATGTGCGAGAAGAAATGGTAACATTTTTGTAAAGAAAAGTGATGTCCAGTTGTGTTGTGAATTGAAAGAAGGGAAAGAAAATGCGGAGTGACGAGAAAATAATATCAAATCTCGGATAAAAATTGCAACAGCTGGGAAATCGAACCTGTTAACCCCAAGTTTCAGGCCGATCATGGCATCAACTGAGCAACTTAGCTGAGAATTACGCTGATGAAGTTTTGTTTTCTATTTGTTCAGATCTTAAAGAGCGTCATGTTAACGAAAATGGAAGTTATGAGCCCGATCTGACGACTTCAACATACTTTGAGTTATATCACAGGCAATTACCTATGTTTTATTTGAGTTTATTTAACGGGTCCTTTCCTTTCTACCTTCCCGAATCCTGACACAGAAAATAAGATTGGCCGAGAAATCGAACTATAGACCTTTGGTCAGTGATGCTGAGAGACAGACAGACAGACAGAAAGAGAGAATGTGTTTTTTGATATTTCATGTTTAGGAATCCTTGACACAATCTGATCTTGTAAAGAAGTGATGAAGCAAAGGACTATGTTGCCGAAGTCTACTTTTGAAGTTAATCGATCAATAGACGGGATATCGATAAGGTAAGCGAGAAATATGTTTTATAAGTCTTGTTTGCATTACCTTTAAAAGATCTTGCTATAAAAGGAGAAAGTACTGGTATCATATCCCGAAGGTTGTCACAATATCATGAAAAAGCACTAGAATAATAAGTTTTTATTTACTTGTTGTTTACTGATCTTTTGGAAAGAATCAAAACTTCTTAAGATAATAAAAGGAAAAACTGTGGATAAGCAATTTGAAATACTTTGGCCAAGTTGGAAATCGAGTACAGAAATGGAACTGATTTGTAGAACAAAGATGTTTTTTCCGATTTCTTTTAACAGTGTTGAAAAGTGAACTAAACTTGTATTGAGTAAAGCTGTTCAAGTTTACGGCAGTTGTGAAGCTTTCTAAGAATTGCTTGGATGATGATGATGATGATGATGATGACGATTAAGTTGGTAGTGCTGGATGTTGTAGCGGAGTTAGATTTCTGTGTTTGCATGTTGTTTTTAATGGTGTTTTACCTAGATGTCAGGTAAATGGCGCGGTCAGTGCTCTTGTAACAGTCTTTCCAAACCACTAGCCACTAGACAGAAATTGGTACAGCTTGGGGAGTGGACCTGCGAGTGTATAGGTTATAAGCCATGTACTTTACCGACCAAGCAACTGGGCAATACGATCTGAGAGAGAGAGGGAAGTGAATTTGATTTTTACATGTTTACTTGATTTCTAAAGGGATTTTATGTGCAAGAACAAATTTTAACATTTTGTGCAGAAAAATGATGCAGAGGTGCGGATTCAAGAAAATATAAGCTTTTACAGGGAGGATAACTATTTACCAGTACTTCGCACAATGTTGTTCCCTTTGACACTGGCTGCTTTTCTCATATAACATAGTCGAAATAATAATGAGCGCTGAGATAAGATTGCGCCCTGTCAGTATAACAGTCATTAATTCTACAGAGCATATTTTCAGTCTAAGTGATTGTCGTTAGTCCGCAGATTTTACTTTCACAAAGGGAAATACATTTCCAGTCTGTATTTATTTATTCCTGGAAGGTTGTTATGCGCAAGAAGACATTGTAACTGTTTGTAAAGAACAATGATGGAAAAAGCAAAATGTGTGAACACTAGATTCTGATGGCCACATATTTAGAATTTTGCAGAAGTGAATTTTAAGAGGCTTGAAAGGCAGAGTTTTTGATTCAATTTAAAGAAAGATACAAGCTATTAGGAGGGAGATCAATGCTTTGCTGTACCAGTACTTCGCACAATATTGTTCCCTTTGGCACTTGCTGCTTTCTTTTTCTGACTGTGTTTGAAGGATTATCAGCACTGAGATGAGAAGATACTTTGCCGCATCAGTTCCATAAAACAAGTAATCTCTGTTTCTTACTGATTGTATCCTCAGTCCACAGGTTGTTCTTTCATATCGGGAAAAATACATTTAGTCCGTATTACTAGCCCATTAGTCCTTACCATCGTCTTTAATCTCATTTAACCCAATCCCAGTATGTACCCTCAATTTGTGAGATGAACTCAATACCATGAGCTGAGTCGACGAACGCTTGAGAATCAACTAGTTCCTTATTTTTCTACTTCATTCAG
This sequence comes from Tridacna crocea, assembly GCA_943736015.1. Lineage (NCBI taxonomy): Eukaryota > Metazoa > Mollusca > Bivalvia > Cardiida > Cardiidae > Tridacna > Tridacna crocea. Next base: position 31,424,635 of record OX031063.1, on the reverse strand, counting down.
CTTTAGCCTTAGTCACTGAGATAAACCTTACCTCTGGAAGTTATTCGATATGATTAATCACCTTTTGGTCCCTTGTATGTGTGTTTCTGTAAGATGTATCGTCGGTCTGTCAAATGCAAATGGTCTATAAACTTGTTTTTAATTTCAATTTAAGGAAATGCCATGCATTACCCCTTTCAGTCTGTTTGATTTACCTGTAGTTGAAGAGATGTACCCTCAGTCCGAGAAATATTTATTGTTTTTCTTTGAGTTTACACCTTTAGTTTCGAGCTCCATACCGCTTGAAATTGCCTGCCAATAGGTCCTGAAAGTGTCATTCTACCTTTCTGTTACTGCACAAGTTCCGAAGCCTGTACCCCCAGTCGGCGATTTCATATTCACAGCGCCCCAAACCAACCATGAATTCGTAACAAGCGTATTGAGTCCTTGAGATTGTATCCTCGGTTCGTGGAATGTTTCGCCATTCTATTTCGTATCCTCTAAGACTTTGAAATCGTCCCTTTAGTCAGTTGAACGTAGCCCCCAGGCCCTGAACCACTGCCTCAATCATATGGTGCCTTATGCAGAGATTGTCTATGCACTCTTTTCCTGACATGTACTTTAAATCTGTAAGAGTAATTTCAGAGTATCCCAAATGCAACTTTTCTTCCAGTCTTAAAAGATTAGATCGTTGAACCCAAAGTAAGGAATGGAAAACCCTCAGTCTAAGTCACTCGTATATACCATAAGGCCCTAAAGCTGTGTTCTGTCTTAAAATTTACCCGTTTTCAATTAGACTGTATCCCTTGCCTTCTTGATATGCCCACAGTTCGAAGATGTATCCTCTGTCCATTGGTTACTACAACAGCTTGCTTTATGTTATTTTAAGAATTGAGATGGCAGCCTTGGTGAGTGAGATGTTTGATCAAGCTACAAGCCTGTGTCCTTCCAGAGATTTTACTCCCTTCCTGTTAGCCTGCAACGCCAGTCGGAAATGTGTTCTTTTGGTTCCTTTTACTTTGTCTCAGGCGGTGAAATACGTTCTAAGTTCGATGTTCCCCCAAACCATGAAACAATGTCCTTCTATTATTTCAACCCAATGCTCGATTAGCTTGTTTATTCTGTTTTTTTCATATTTGAACCTAATTTAATTGAATGTGCCTTCCGATGACGAAACTTATGAACCCTGTGTTTCACCGATAACTCTTCGGCCTCAACGTCTTCTTCATGATCTTAACCCTCAGTCTGAACGATCTGAAAATAATGTAATCACCCTCATTTCTGTAATCTCTCACTCTTTATCTCTTCTTCATTTCGATATCTATTTCTATCTCTGGTTTCGCTATTTCTGTCTCTCTACATTTCTCTCCATTTGTCTATCTCTATTGTTTCTCTCTTTTTCTCTCTTTGGCCCTTCTTCTCTGTCTACTGCCTTTCGAACTGTTTGTCTTACTCTCTGCTCCTCATTTTATCTTTCTCTCAACACTGACTTCCACTCTCAGTCTCTTGCTGTATCTCTGTCTCTCTCTCTCTCTCGCTTTCTGTCTTCCTCTCGCTCTATATTTCTCTCTCTATCCCTTCCTATTTCTTTTCCTCCCTCTTTCTATCTGTATCTCACTGCCTCCTTTAACACAGTCTCTCTGTCTCTGTTTCTTTCTGTCTCTTTCGCTATTCCACTATCTTCTGTCTCATTTTCTATTTATCTATTCTGTCAAGTTCTCTCTTTCTGTCTCCCTTGACTTCGTTTTCCTTCCTTCAAACTTTCCTCTCGTCTCACTATCCCATCAATTTCTTTCGCTTTTTGTACTTTTAATTCTATCTATCTATCTTTCTATCACTCTATCTACATATCTATCTACCTATCTATCTTTCTGTATATCTATCTATCTAGTGGCAAACTTGATATTGCAGCTGTGGTATCCTTGTTGTGTGTCTTACGTTTGAAAGACTGTATTCTCTTACCATGATGCCCATACTTCTCCTTTTAAAAAAGTAATTTGCTTCCTTTCTCATATTTTCCTCAGTCTGTATGATCATTTCTTACTTGATATGATGCTCCCCGAGTCCGTAATTTTGAGTGTAATTTTTTGTAGCGGATTCATACAGAGTTGAAAGTGTATTATTTCAGTCATATCAATTATATGTGCACCATCCATGCCGTGTTGGAATTTCACTTACCAGTACCTTGCACATTATTCCAAAACAAAAAAATCTGTGAGCGATGAAAATTTAATAGGGCCCCCGCCACTCGGGGCCTTAGAAATTGGTGGCTCCCTTCGCCTCTGTGGCATATGGGTGGTAAAAGTCCCCAGAAACAGAGGAGACCTATAATTATAAAACTAAAATATAACTGGTCTAAAGATGGAAATTAGATATGCTGGGATTCGAACCATAGAACCTTCAGTTTAAAGCCTGGAACGTTACTTTGCCGCTGCCTTGGCTAATGATGGACGGTCTAAAGAGAGAGGGAGTGAGAGCGAGATTGAAGGAAATTAGCTGATTTTGAAGTTTTCACTTTATGCCTTGTGGATTGTTCTATACGAGTAGACATAGTTACATTTTATAAAAAACCAGGTAGGAGTTCTTTTCTGAATTTAAGGGGCAAAATGTGAGCGATGTATAATGAATGACGCTTGTCATGTAATCAAAACTTAAAAAATAGAGTCGAATAGCTGGGGAATCGAACCCGAGAACCCCTAGTTTCAGGCCTCGTTCGTCATCAACTGAGCAACTAAGGTAAAAAATCATGCTGATGAAGATTTTGTGATCGATCATATCTTTAAGGGAGCCATGTTAACGAAAATGAAAGTTATGAGCCCGATCTGACGATTTCAACATAATTTCAGTTATATGGCACGCACCAATCCTGAAAAAGAAAATTAGAATAGCCGGGCTATCGAACTATAGAACCTTGGGTTTTAATCGTGAAACATTACTTTGCCGCTACTTTTATTCCTGGAGGGTTGTTATGTGCGAGAAGAAATGGTAACATTTTTGTAAAGAAAAGTGATGTCCAGTTGTGTTGTGAATTGAAAGAAGGGAAAGAAAATGCGGAGTGACGAGAAAATAATATCAAATCTCGGATAAAAATTGCAACAGCTGGGAAATCGAACCTGTTAACCCCAAGTTTCAGGCCGATCATGGCATCAACTGAGCAACTTAGCTGAGAATTACGCTGATGAAATTTTGTTTTCTATTTGTTCAGATCTTAAAGAGCGTCATGTTAACGAAAATGGAAGTTATGAGCCCGATCTGACGACTTCAACATTCTTTGAGTTATATCACAGGCAATTATCTATGTTTTATTTGAGTTTATTTAACGGGTCCTTTCCTTTCTACCTTCCCGAATCCTGACACAGAAAATAAGATTGGCCGAGAAATCGAACTATAGACCTTTGGTCAGTGATGCTGAGAGACAGACAGACAGACAGAAAGAGAGAATGTGTTTTTTGATATTTCATGTTTAGGAATCCTTGACACAATCTGATCTTGTAAAGAAGTGATGAAGCAAAGGACTATGTTGCCGAAGTCTACTTTTGAAGTTAATCGATCAATAGACGGGATATCGATAAGGTAAGCGAGAAATATGTTTTATAAGTCTTGTTTGCATTACCTTTAAAAGATCTTGCTATGAAAGGAGAAAGTACTGGTATCATATCCCGAAGGTTGTCACAATATCATGAAAAAGCACTAGAATAATAAGTTTTTATTTACTTGTTGTTTACTGATCTTTTGGAAAGAATCAAAACTTCTTAAGATAATAAAAGGAAAAACTGTGGATAAGCAATTTGAAATACTTTGGCCAAGTTGGAAATCGAGTACAGAAATGGAGCTGATTTGTAGAACAAAGATGTTTTTTCCGATTTCTTTTAACAGTGTTGAAAAGTGAACTAAACTTGTATTGAGTAAAGCTGTTCAAGTTTACGGCAGTTGTGAAGCTTTCTAAGAATTGCTTGGATGATGATGATGATGATGATGATGATGACGATTAAGTTGGTAGTGCTGGATGTTGTAGCGGAGTTAGATTTCTGTGTTTGCATGTTGTTTTTAATGGTGTTTTACCTAGATGTCAGGTAAATGGCGCGGTCAGTGCTCTTGTAACAGTCTTTCCAAACCACTAGCCACTAGACAGAAATTGGTACAGCTTGGGGAGTGGACCTGCGAGTGTATAGGTTATAAGCCATGTACTTTACCGACCAAGCAACTGGGCAATACGATCTGAGAGAGAGAGGGAAGTGAATTTGATTTTTACATGTTTACTTGATTTCTAAAGGGATTTTATGTGCAAGAACAAATTTTAACATTTTGTGCAGAAAAATGATGCAGAGGTGCGGATTCAAGAAAATATAAGCTTTTACAGGGAGGATAACTATTTACCAGTACTTCGCACAATGTTGTTCCCTTTGACACTGGCTGCTTTTCTCATATAACATAGTCGAAATAATAATGAGCGCTGAGATAAGATTGCGCCCTGTCAGTATAACAGTCATTAATTCTACAGAGCATATTTTCAGTCTAAGTGATTGTCGTTAGTCCGCAGATTTTACTTTCACAAAGGGAAATACATTTCCAGTCTGTATTTATTTATTCCTGGAAGGTTGTTATGCGCAAGAAGACATTGTAACTGTTTGTAAAGAACAATGATGGAAAAAGCAAAATGTGTGAACACTAGATTCTGATGGCCACATATTTAGAATTTTGCAGAAGTGAATTTTAAGAGGCTTGAAAGGCAGAGTTTTTGATTCAATTTAAAGAAAGATACAAGTTATTAGGAGGGAGATCAATGCTTTGCTGTACCAGTACTTCGCACAATATTGTTCCCTTTGGCACTTGCTGCTTTCTTTTTCTGACTGTGTTTGAAGGATTATCAGCACTGAGATGAGAAGATACTTTGCCGCATCAGTTCCATAAAACAAGTAATCTCTGTTTCTTACTGATTGTATCCTCAGTCCACAGGTTGTTCTTTCATATCGGGAAAAATACATTTAGTCCGTATTACTAGCCCATTAGTCCTTACCATCGTCTTTAATCTCATTTAACCCAATCCCAGTATGTACCCTCAATTTGTGAGATGAACTCAATACCATGAGCTGAGTCGACGAACGCTTGAGAATCAACTAGTTCCTTATTTTTCTACTTCATTCAGCTTTAGCCTTAGTCACTGAGATAAACCTTACCTCTGGAAGTTATTCGATATGATTAATCACCTTTTGGTCCCTTGTATGTGTGTTTCTGTAAGATGTATCGTCGGTCTGTCAAATGCAAATGGTCTATAAACTTGTTTTTAATTTCAATTTAAGGAAATGCCATGCATTACCCCTTTCAGTCTGTTTGATTTACCTGTAGTTGAAGAGATGTACCCTCAGTCCGAGAAATATTTATTGTTTTTCTTTGAGTTTACACCTTTAGTTTCGAGCTCCATACCGCTTGAAATTGCCTGCCAATAGGTCCTGAAAGTGTCATTCTACCTTTCTGTTACTGCACAAGTTCCGAAGCCTGTACCCCCAGTCGGCGATTTCATATTCACAGCGCCCCAAACCAACCATGAATTCGTAACAAGCGTATTGAGTCCTTGAGATTGTATCCTCGGTTCGTGGAATGTTTCGCCATTCTATTTCGTATCCTCTAAGACTTTGAAATCGTCCCTTTAGTCAGTTGAACGTAGCCCCCAGGCCCTGAACCACTGCCTCAATCATATGGTGCCTTATGCAGAGATTGTCTATGCACTCTTTTCCTGACATGTACTTTAAATCTGTAAGAGTAATTTCAGAGTATCCCAAATGCAACTTTTCTTCCAGTCTTAAAAGATTAGATCGTTGAACCCAAAGTAAGGAATGGAAAACCCTCAGTCTAAGTCACTCGTATATACCATAAGGCCCTAAAGCTGTGTTCTGTCTTAAAATTTACCCGTTTTCAATTAGACTGTATCCCTTGCCTTCTTGATATGCCCACAGTTCGAAGATGTATCCTCTGTCCATTGGTTACTACAACAGCTTGCTTTATGTTATTTTAAGAATTGAGATGGCAGCCTTGGTGAGTGAGATGTTTGATCAAGCTACAAGCCTGTGTCCTTCCAGAGATTTTACTCCCTTCCTGTTAGCCTGCAACGCCAGTCGGAAATGTGTTCTTTTGGTTCCTTTTACTTTGTCTCAGGCGGTGAAATACGTTCTAAGTTCGATGTTCCCCCAAACCATGAAACAATGTCCTTCTATTATTTCAACCCAATGCTCGATTAGCTTGTTTATTCTGTTTTTTTCATATTTGAACCTAACTTAATTGAATGTGCCTTCCGATGACGAAACTTATGAACCCTGTGTTTCACCGATAACTCTTCGGCCTCAACGTCTTCTTCATGATCTTAACCCTCAGTCTGAACGATCTGAAAATAATGTAATCACCCTCATTTCTGTAATCTCTCACTCTCTATCTCTTCTTCATTTCGATATCTATTTCTATCTCTGGTTTCGCTATTTCTGTCTCTCTACATTTCTCTCCATTTGTCTATCTCTATTGTTTCTCTCTTTTTCTCTCTTTGGCCCTTCTTCTCTGTCTACTGCCTTTCGAACTGTTTGTCTTACTCTCTGCTCCTCATTTTATCTTTCTCTCAACACTGACTTCCACTCTCAGTCTCTTGCTGTATCTCTGTCTCTCTCTCTCTCTCGCTTTCTGTCTTCCTCTCGCTCTATATTTCTCTCTCTATCCCTTCCTATTTCTTTTCCTCCCTCTTTCTATCTGTATCTCACTGCCTCCTTTAACACAGTCTCTCTGTCTCTGTTTCTTTCTGTCTCTTTCGCTATTCCACTATCTTCTGTCTCATTTTCTATTTATCTATTCTGTCAAGTTCTCTCTTTCTGTCTCCCTTGACTTCGTTTTCCTTCCTTCAAACTTTCCTCTCGTCTCACTATCCCATCAATTTCTTTCGCTTTTTGTACTTTTAATTCTATCTATCTATCTTTCTATCACTCTATCTACATATCTATCTACCTATCTATCTTTCTGTATATCTATCTATCTAGTGGCAAACTTGATATTGCAGCTGTGGTATCCTTGTTGTGTGTCTTACGTTTGAAAGACTGTATTCTCTTACCATGATGCCCATACTTCTCCTTTTAAAAAAGTAATTTGCTTCCTTTCTCATATTTTCCTCAGTCTGTATGATCATTTCTTACTTGATATGATGCTCCCCGAGTCCGTAATTTTGAGTGTAATTTTTTGTAGCGGATTCATACAGAGTTGAAAGTGTATTATTTCAGTCATATCAGTTATATGTGCACCATCCATGCTGTGTTGGAATTTCACTTACCAGTACCTTGCACATTATTCCAAAACAAAAAAATCTGTGAGCGATGAAAATTTAATAGGGCCCCCGCCACTCGGGGCCTTAGAAATTGGTGGCTCCCTTCGCCTCTGTGGCATATGGGTGGTAAAAGTCCCCAGAAACAGAGGAGACCTATAATTATAAAACTAAAATATAACTGGTCTAAAGATGGAAATTAGATATGCTGGGATTCGAACCATAGAACCTTCAGTTTAAAGCCTGGAACGTTACTTTGCCGCTGCCTTGGCTAATGATGGACGGTCTAAAGAGAGAGGGAGTGAGAGCGAGATTGAAGGAAATTAGCTGATTTTGAAGTTTTCACTTTATGCCTTGTGGATTGTTCTATACGAGTAGACATAGTTACATTTTATAAAAAACCAGGTAGGAGTTCTTTTCTGAATTTAAGGGGCAAAATGTGAGCGATGTATAATGAATGACGCTTGTCATGTAATCAAAACTTAAAAAATAGAGTCGAATAGCTGGGGAATCGAACCCGAGAACCCCTAGTTTCAGGCCTCGTTCGTCATCAACTGAGCAACTAAGGTAAAAAATCATGCTGATGAAGATTTTGTGATCGATCATATCTTTAAGGGAGCCATGTTAACGAAAATGAAAGTTATGAGCCCGATCTGACGATTTCAACATAATTTCAGTTATATGGCACGCACCAATCCTGAAAAAGAAAATTAGAATAGCCGGGCTATCGAACTATAGAACCTTGGGTTTTAATCGTGAAACATTACTTTGCCGCTACTTTTATTCCTGGAGGGTTGTTATGTGCGAGAAGAAATGGTAACATTTTTGTAAAGAAAAGTGATGTCCAGTTGTGTTGTGAATTGAAAGAAGGGAAAGAAAATGCGGAGTGACGAGAAAATAATATCAAATCTCGGATAAAAATTGCAACAGCTGGGAAATCGAACCTGTTAACCCCAAGTTTCAGGCCGATCATGGCATCAACTGAGCAACTTAGCTGAGAATTACGCTGATGAAATTTTGTTTTCTATTTGTTCAGATCTTAAAGAGCGTCATGTTAACGAAAATGGAAGTTATGAGCCCGATCTGACGACTTCAACATTCTTTGAGTTATATCACAGGCAATTATCTATGTTTTATTTGAGTTTATTTAACGGGTCCTTTCCTTTCTACCTTCCCGAATCCTGACACAGAAAATAAGATTGGCCGAGAAATCGAACTATAGACCTTTGGTCAGTGATGCTGAGAGACAGACAGACAGACAGAAAGAGAGAATGTGTTTTTTGATATTTCATGTTTAGGAATCCTTGACACAATCTGATCTTGTAAAGAAGTGATGAAGCAAAGGACTATGTTGCCGAAGTCTACTTTTGAAGTTAATCGATCAATAGACGGGATATCGATAAGGTAAGCGAGAAATATGTTTTATAAGTCTTGTTTGCATTACCTTTAAAAGATCTTGCTATGAAAGGAGAAAGTACTGGTATCATATCCCGAAGGTTGTCACAATATCATGAAAAAGCACTAGAATAATAAGTTTTTATTTACTTGTTGTTTACTGATCTTTTGGAAAGAATCAAAACTTCTTAAGATAATAAAAGGAAAAACTGTGGATAAGCAATTTGAAATACTTTGGCCAAGTTGGAAATCGAGTACAGAAATGGAGCTGATTTGTAGAACAAAGATGTTTTTTCCGATTTCTTTTAACAGTGTTGAAAAGTGAACTAAACTTGTATTGAGTAAAGCTGTTCAAGTTTACGGCAGTTGTGAAGCTTTCTAAGAATTGCTTGGATGATGATGATGATGATGATGATGATGACGATTAAGTTGGTAGTGCTGGATGTTGTAGCGGAGTTAGATTTCTGTGTTTGCATGTTGTTTTTAATGGTGTTTTACCTAGATGTCAGGTAAATGGCGCGGTCAGTGCTCTTGTAACAGTCTTTCCAAACCACTAGCCACTAGACAGAAATTGGTACAGCTTGGGGAGTGGACCTGCGAGTGTATAGGTTATAAGCCATGTACTTTACCGACCAAGCAACTGGGCAATACGATCTGAGAGAGAGAGGGAAGTGAATTTGATTTTTACATGTTTACTTGATTTCTAAAGGGATTTTATGTGCAAGAACAAATTTTAACATTTTGTGCAGAAAAATGATGCAGAGGTGCGGATTCAAGAAAATATAAGCTTTTACAGGGAGGATAACTATTTACCAGTACTTCGCACAATGTTGTTCCCTTTGACACTGGCTGCTTTTCTCATATAACATAGTCGAAATAATAATGAGCGCTGAGATAAGATTGCGCCCTGTCAGTATAACAGTCATTAATTCTACAGAGCATATTTTCAGTCTAAGTGATTGTCGTTAGTCCGCAGATTTTACTTTCACAAAGGGAAATACATTTCCAGTCTGTATTTATTTATTCCTGGAAGGTTGTTATGCGCAAGAAGACATTGTAACTGTTTGTAAAGAACAATGATGGAAAAAGCAAAATGTGTGAACACTAGATTCTGATGGCCACATATTTAGAATTTTGCAGAAGTGAATTTTAAGAGGCTTGAAAGGCAGAGTTTTTGATTCAATTTAAAGAAAGATACAAGTTATTAGGAGGGAGATCAATGCTTTGCTGTACCAGTACTTCGCACAATATTGTTCCCTTTGGCACTTGCTGCTTTCTTTTTCTGACTGTGTTTGAAGGATTATCAGCACTGAGATGAGAAGATACTTTGCCGCATCAGTTCCATAAAACAAGTAATCTCTGTTTCTTACTGATTGTATCCTCAGTCCACAGGTTGTTCTTTCATATCGGGAAAAATACATTTAGTCCGTATTACTAGCCCATTAGTCCTTACCATCGTCTTTAATCTCATTTAACCCAATCCCAGTATGTACCCTCAATTTGTGAGATGAACTCAATACCATGAGCTGAGTCGACGAACGCTTGAGAATCAACTAGTTCCTTATTTTTCTACTTCATTCAGCTTTAGCCTTAGTCACTGAGATAAACCTTACCTCTGGAAGTTATTCGATATGATTAATCACCTTTTGGTCCCTTGTATGTGTGTTTCTGTAAGATGTATCGTCGGTCTGTCAAATGCAAATGGTCTATAAACTTGTTTTTAATTTCAATTTAAGGAAATGCCATGCATTACCCCTTTCAGTCTGTTTGATTTACCTGTAGTTGAAGAGATGTACCCTCAGTCCGAGAAATATTTATTGTTTTTCTTTGAGTTTACACCTTTAGTTTCGAGCTCCATACCGCTTGAAATTGCCTGCCAATAGGTCCTGAAAGTGTCATTCTACCTTTCTGTTACTGCACAAGTTCCGAAGCCTGTACCCCCAGTCGGCGATTTCATATTCACAGCGCCCCAAACCAACCATGAATTCGTAACAAGCGTATTGAGTCCTTGAGATTGTATCCTCGGTTCGTGGAATGTTTCGGCATTCTATTTCGTATCCTCTAAGACTTTGAAATCGTCCCTTTAGTCAGTTGAACGTAGCCCCCAGGCCCTGAACCACTGCCTCAATCATATGGTGCCTTATGCAGAGATTGTCTATGCACTCTTTTCCTGACATGTACTTTAAATCTGTAAGAGTAATTTCAGAGTATCCCAAATGCAACTTTTCTTCCAGTCTTAAAAGATTAGATCGTTGAACCCAAAGTAAGGAATGGAAAACCCTCAGTCTAAGTCACTCGTATATACCATAAGGCCCTAAAGCTGTGTTCTGTCTTAAAATTTACCCGTTTTCAATTAGACTGTATCCCTTGCCTTCTTGATATGCCCACAGTTCGAAGATGTATCCTCTGTCCATTGGTTACTACAACAGCTTGCTTTATGTTATTTTAAGAATTGAGATGGCAGCCTTGGTGAGTGAGATGTTTGATCAAGCTACAAGCCTGTGTCCTTCCAGAGATTTTACTCCCTTCCTGTTAGCCTGCAACGCCAGTCGGAAATGTGTTCTTTTGGTTCCTTTTACTTTGTCTCAGGCGGTGAAATACGTTCTAAGTTCGATGTTCCCCCAAACCATGAAACAATGTCCTTCTATTATTTCAACCCAATGCTCGATTAGCTTGTTTATTCTGTTTTTTTCATATTTGAACCTAACTTAATTGAATGTGCCTTCCGATGACGAAACTTATGAACCCTGTGTTTCACCGATAACTCTTCGGCCTCAACGTCTTCTTCATGATCTTAACCCTCAGTCTGAACGATCTGAAAATAATGTAATCACCCTCATTTCTGTAATCTCTCACTCTTTATCTCTTCTTCATTTCGATATCTATTTCTATCTCTGGTTTCGCTATTTCTGTCTCTCTACATTTCTCTCCATTTGTCTATCTCTATTGTTTCTCTCTTTTTCTCTCTTTGGCCCTTCTTCTCTGTCTACTGCCTTTCGAACTGTTTGTCTTACTCTCTGCTCCTCATTTTATCTTTCTCTCAACACTGACTTCCACTCTCAGTCTCTTGCTGTATCTCTGTCTCTCTCTCTCTCTCGCTTTCTGTCTTCCTCTCGCTCTATATTTCTCTCTCTATCCCTTCCTATTTCTTTTCCTCCCTCTTTCTATCTGTATCTCACTGCCTCCTTTAACACAGTCTCTCTGTCTCTGTTTCTTTCTGTCTCTTTCGCTATTCCACTATCTTCTGTCTCATTTTCTATTTATCTATTCTGTCAAGTTCTCTCTTTCTGTCTCCCTTGACTTCGTTTTCCTTCCTTCAAACTTTCCTCTCGTCTCACTATCCCATCAATTTCTTTCGCTTTTTGTACTTTTAATTCTATCTATCTATCTTTCTATCACTCTATCTACATATCTATCTACCTATCTATCTTTCTGTATATCTATCTATCTAGTGGCAAACTTGATATTGCAGCTGTGGTATCCTTGTTGTGTGTCTTACGTTTGAAAGACTGTATTCTCTTACCATGATGCCCATACTTTTCCTTTTAAAAAAGTAATTTGCTTCCTTTCTCATATTTTCCTCAGTCTGTATGATCATTTCTTACTTGATATGATGCTCCCCGAGTCCGTAATTTTGAGTGTAATTTTTTGTAGCGGATTCATACAGAGTTGAAAGTGTATTATTTCAGTCATATCAGTTATATGTGCACCATCCATGCTGTGTTGGAATTTCACTTACCAGTACCTTGCACATTATTCCAAAACAAAAAAATCTGTGAGCGATGAAAATTTAATAGGGCCCCCGCCACTCGGGGCCTTAGAAATTGGTGGCTGCCTTCGCCTCTGTGGCATATGGGTGGTAAAAGTCCCCAGAAACAGAGGAGACCTATAATTATAAAACTAAAATATAACTGGTCTAAAGATGGAAATTAGATATGCTGGGATTCGAACCATAGAACCTTCAGTTTAAAGCCTGGAACGTTACTTTGCCGCTGCCTTGGCTAATGATGGACGGTCTAAAGAGAGAGGGAGTGAGAGCGAGATTGAAGGAAATTAGCTGATTTTGAAGTTTTCACTTTATGCCTTGTGGATTGTTCTATACGAGTAGACATAGTTACATTTTATAAAAAACCAGGTAGGAGTTCTTTTCTGAATTTAAGGGGCAAAATGTGAGCGATGTATAATGAATGACGCTTGTCATGTAATCAAAACTTAAAAAATAGAGTCGAATAGCTGGGGAATCGAACCCGAGAACCCCTAGTTTCAGGCCTCGTTCGTCATCAACTGAGCAACTAAGGTAAAAAATCATGCTGATGAAGATTTTGTGATCGATCATATCTTTAAGGGAGCCATGTTAACGAAAATGAAAGTTATGAGCCCGATCTGACGATTTCAACATAATTCCAGTCATATGGCACGCACCAATCCTGAAAAAGAAAATTAGAATAGCCGGGCTATCGAACTATAGAACCTTGGGTTTTAATCGTGAAACATTACTTTGCCGCTACTTTTATTCCTGGAGGGTTGTTATGTGCGAGAAGAAATGGTAACATTTTTGTAAAGAAAAGTGATGTCCAGTTGTGTTGTGAATTGAAAGAAGGGAAAGAAAATGCGGAGTGACGAGAAAATAATATCAAATCTCGGATAAAAATTGCAACAGCTGGGAAATCGAACCTGTTAACCCCAAGTTTCAGGCCGATCATGGCATCAACTGAGCAACTTAGCTGAGAATTACGCTGATGAAGTTTTGTTTTCTATTTGTTCAGATCTTAAAGAGCGTCATGTTAACGAAAATGGAAGTTATGAGCCCGATCTGACGACTTCAACATACTTTGAGTTATATCACAGGCAATTACCTATGTTTTATTTGAGTTTATTTAACGGGTCCTTTCCTTTCTACCTTCCCGAATCCTGACACAGAAAATAAGATTGGCCGAGAAATCGAACTATAGACCTTTGGTCAGTGATGCTGAGAGACAGACAGACAGACAGAAAGAGAGAATGTGTTTTTTGATATTTCATGTTTAGGAATCCTTGACACAATCTGATCTTGTAAAGAAGTGATGAAGCAAAGGACTATGTTGCCGAAGTCTACTTTTGAAGTTAATCGATCAATAGACGGGATATCGATAAGGTAAGCGAGAAATATGTTTTATAAGTCTTGTTTGCATTACCTTTAAAAGATCTTGCTATAAAAGGAGAAAGTACTGGTATCATATCCCGAAGGTTGTCACAATATCATGAAAAAGCACTAGAATAATAAGTTTTTATTTACTTGTTGTTTACTGATCTTTTGGAAAGAATCAAAACTTCTTAAGATAATAAAAGGAAAAACTGTGGATAAGCAATTTGAAATACTTTGGCCAAGTTGGAAATCGAGTACAGAAATGGAACTGATTTGTAGAACAAAGATGTTTTTTCCGATTTCTTTTAACAGTGTTGAAAAGTGAACTAAACTTGTATTGAGTAAAGCTGTTCAAGTTTACGGCAGTTGTGAAGCTTTCTAAGAATTGCTTGGATGATGATGATGATGATGATGATGACGATTAAGTTGGTAGTGCTGGATGTTGTAGCGGAGTTAGATTTCTGTGTTTGCATGTTGTTTTTAATGGTGTTTTACCTAGATGTCAGGTAAATGGCGCGGTCAGTGCTCTTGTAACAGTCTTTCCAAACCACTAGCCACTAGACAGAAATTGGTACAGCTTGGGGAGTGGACCTGCGAGTGTATAGGTTATAAGCCATGTACTTTACCGACCAAGCAACTGGGCAATACGATCTGAGAGAGAGAGGGAAGTGAATTTGATTTTTACATGTTTACTTGATTTCTAAAGGGATTTTATGTGCAAGAACAAATTTTAACATTTTGTGCAGAAAAATGATGCAGAGGTGCGGATTCAAGAAAATATAAGCTTTTACAGGGAGGATAACTATTTACCAGTACTTCGCACAATGTTGTTCCCTTTGACACTGGCTGCTTTTCTCATATAACATAGTCGAAATAATAATGAGCGCTGAGATAAGATTGCGCCCTGTCAGTATAACAGTCATTAATTCTACAGAGCATATTTTCAGTCTAAGTGATTGTCGTTAGTCCGCAGATTTTACTTTCACAAAGGGAAATACATTTCCAGTCTGTATTTATTTATTCCTGGAAGGTTGTTATGCGCAAGAAGACATTGTAACTGTTTGTAAAGAACAATGATGGAAAAAGCAAAATGTGTGAACACTAGATTCTGATGGCCACATATTTAGAATTTTGCAGAAGTGAATTTTAAGAGGCTTGAAAGGCAGAGTTTTTGATTCAATTTAAAGAAAGATACAAGCTATTAGGAGGGAGATCAATGCTTTGCTGTACCAGTACTTCGCACAATATTGTTCCCTTTGGCACTTGCTGCTTTCTTTTTCTGACTGTGTTTGAAGGATTATCAGCACTGAGATGAGAAGATACTTTGCCGCATCAGTTCCATAAAACAAGTAATCTCTGTTTCTTACTGATTGTATCCTCAGTCCACAGGTTGTTCTTTCATATCGGGAAAAATACATTTAGTCCGTATTACTAGCCCATTAGTCCTTACCATCGTCTTTAATCTCATTTAACCCAATCCCAGTATGTACCCTCAATTTGTGAGATGAACTCAATACCATGAGCTGAGTCGACGAACGCTTGAGAATCAACTAGTTCCTTATTTTTCTACTTCATTCAGCTTTAGCCTTAGTCACTGAGATAAACCTTACCTCTGGAAGTTATTCGATATGATTAATCACCTTTTGGTCCCTTGTATGTGTGTTTCTGTAAGATGTATCGTCGGTCTGTCAAATGCAAATGGTCTATAAACTTGTTTTTAATTTCAATTTAAGGAAATGCCATGCATTACCCCTTTCAGTCTGTTTGATTTACCTGTAGTTGAAGAGATGTACCCTCAGTCCGAGAAATATTTATTGTTTTTCTTTGAGTTTACACCTTTAGTTTCGAGCTCCATACCGCTTGAAATTGCCTGCCAATAGGTCCTGAAAGTGTCATTCTACCTTTCTGTTACTGCACAAGTTCCGAAGCCTGTACCCCCAGTCGGCGATTTCATATTCACAGCGCCCCAAACCAACCATGAATTCGTAACAAGCGTATTGAGTCCTTGAGATTGTATCCTCGGTTCGTGGAATGTTTCGGCATTCTATTTCGTATCCTCTAAGACTTTGAAATCGTCCCTTTAGTCAGTTGAACGTAGCCCCCAGGCCCTGAACCACTGCCTCAATCATATGGTGCCTTATGCAGAGATTGTCTATGCACTCTTTTCCTGACATGTACTTTAAATCTGTAAGAGTAATTTCAGAGTATCCCAAATGCAACTTTTCTTCCAGTCTTAAAAGATTAGATCGTTGAACCCAAAGTAAGGAATGGAAAACCCTCAGTCTAAGTCACTCGTATATACCATAAGGCCCTAAAGCTGTGTTCTGTCTTAAAATTTACCCGTTTTCAATTAGACTGTATCCCTTGCCTTCTTGATATGCCCACAGTTCGAAGATGTATCCTCTGTCCATTGGTTACTACAACAGCTTGCTTTATGTTATTTTAAGAATTGAGATGGCAGCCTTGGTGAGTGAGATGTTTGATCAAGCTACAAGCCTGTGTCCTTCCAGAGATTTTACTCCCTTCCTGTTAGCCTGCAACGCCAGTCGGAAATGTGTTCTTTTGGTTCCTTTTACTTTGTCTCAGGCGGTGAAATACGTTCTAAGTTCGATGTTCCCCCAAACCATGAAACAATGTCCTTCTATTATTTCAACCCAATGCTCGATTAGCTTGTTTATTCTGTTTTTTTCATATTTGAACCTAATTTAATTGAATGTGCCTTCCGATGACGAAACTTATGAACCCTGTGTTTCACCGATAACTCTTCGGCCTCAACGTCTTCTTCATGATCTTAACCCTCAGTCTGAACGATCTGAAAATAATGTAATCACCCTCATTTCTGTAATCTCTCACTCTTTATCTCTTCTTCATTTCGATATCTATTTCTATCTCTGGTTTCGCTATTTCTGTCTCTCTACATTTCTCTCCATTTGTCTATCTCTATTGTTTCTCTCTTTTTCTCTCTTTGGCCCTTCTTCTCTGTCTACTGCCTTTCGAACTGTTTGTCTTACTCTCTGCTCCTCATTTTATCTTTCTCTCAACACTGACTTCCACTCTCAGTCTCTTGCTGTATCTCTGTCTCTCTCTCTCTCTCGCTTTCTGTCTTCCTCTCGCTCTATATTTCTCTCTCTATCCCTTCCTATTTCTTTTCCTCCCTCTTTCTATCTGTATCTCACTGCCTCCTTTAACACAGTCTCTCTGTCTCTGTTTCTTTCTGTCTCTTTCGCTATTCCACTATCTTTTGTCTCATTTTCTATTTATCTATTCTGTCAAGTTCTCTCTTTCTGTCTCCCTTGACTTCGTTTTCCTTCCTTCAAACTTTCCTCTCGTCTCACTATCCCATCAATTTCTTTCGCTTTTTGTACTTTTAATTCTATCTATCTATCTTTCTATCACTCTATCTACATATCTATCTACCTATCTATCTTTCTGTATATCTATCTATCTAGTGGCAAACTTGATATTGCAGCTGTGGTATCCTTGTTGTGTGTCTTACGTTTGAAAGACTGTATTCTCTTACCATGATGCCCATACTTTTCCTTTTAAAAAAGTAATTTGCTTCCTTTCTCATATTTTCCTCAGTCTGTATGATCATTTCTTACTTGATATGATGCTCCCCGAGTCCGTAATTTTGAGTGTAATTTTTTGTAGCGGATTCATACAGAGTTGAAAGTGTATTATTTCAGTCATATCAGTTATATGTGCACCATCCATGCTGTGTTGGAATTTCACTTACCAGTACCTTGCACATTATTCCAAAACAAAAAAATCTGTGAGCGATGAAAATTTAATAGGGCCCCCGCCACTCGGGGCCTTAGAAATTGGTGGCTGCCTTCGCCTCTGTGGCATATGGGTGGTAAAAGTCCCCAGAAACAGAGGAGACCTATAATTATAAAACTAAAATATAACTGGTCTAAAGATGGAAATTAGATATGCTGGGATTCGAACCATAGAACCTTCAGTTTAAAGCCTGGAACGTTACTTTGCCGCTGCCTTGGCTAATGATGGACGGTCTAAAGAGAGAGGGAGTGAGAGCGAGATTGAAGGAAATTAGCTGATTTTGAAGTTTTCACTTTATGCCTTGTGGATTGTTCTATACGAGTAGACATAGTTACATTTTATAAAAAACCAGGTAGGAGTTCTTTTCTGAATTTAAGGGGCAAAATGTGAGCGATGTATAATGAATGACGCTTGTCATGTAATCAAAACTTAAAAAATAGAGTCAAATAGCTGGGGAATCGAACCCGAGAACCCCTAGTTTCAGGCCTCGTTCGTCATCAACTGAGCAACTAAGGTAAAAAATCATGCTGATGAAGATTTTGTGATCGATCATATCTTTAAGGGAGCCATGTTAACGAAAATGAAAGTTATGAGCCCGATCTGACGATTTCAACATAATTTCAGTTATATGGCACGCACCAATCCTGAAAAAGAAAATTAGAATAGCCGGGCTATCGAACTATAGAACCTTGGGTTTTAATCGTGAAACATTACTTTGCCGCTACTTTTATTCCTGGAGGGTTGTTATGTGCGAGAAGAAATGGTAACATTTTTGTAAAGAAAAGTGATGTCCAGTTGTGTTGTGAATTGAAAGAAGGGAAAGAAAATGCGGAGTGACGAGAAAATAATATCAAATCTCGGATAAAAATTGCAACAGCTGGGAAATCGAACCTGTTAACCCCAAGTTTCAGGCCGATCATGGCATCAACTGAGCAACTTAGCTGAGAATTACGCTGATGAAATTTTGTTTTCTATTTGTTCAGATCTTAAAGAGCGTCATGTTAACGAAAATGGAAGTTATGAGCCCGATCTGACGACTTCAACATTCTTTGAGTTATATCACAGGCAATTATCTATGTTTTATTTGAGTTTATTTAACGGGTCCTTTCCTTTCTACCTTCCCGAATCCTGACACAGAAAATAAGATTGGCCGAGAAATCGAACTATAGACCTTTGGTCAGTGATGCTGAGAGACAGACAGACAGACAGAAAGAGAGAATGTGTTTTTTGATATTTCATGTTTAGGAATCCTTGACACAATCTGATCTTGTAAAGAAGTGATGAAGCAAAGGACTATGTTGCCGAAGTCTACTTTTGAAGTTAATCGATCAATAGACGGGATATCGATAAGGTAAGCGAGAAATATGTTTTATAAGTCTTGTTTGCATTACCTTTAAAAGATCTTGCTATGAAAGGAGAAAGTACTGGTATCATATCCCGAAGGTTGTCACAATATCATGAAAAAGCACTAGAATAATAAGTTTTTATTTACTTGTTGTTTACTGATCTTTTGGAAAGAATCAAAACTTCTTAAGATAATAAAAGGAAAAACTGTGGATAAGCAATTTGAAATACTTTGGCCAAGTTGGAAATCGAGTACAGAAATGGAGCTGATTTGTAGAACAAAGATGTTTTTTCCGATTTCTTTTAACAGTGTTGAAAAGTGAACTAAACTTGTATTGAGTAAAGCTGTTCAAGTTTACGGCAGTTGTGAAGCTTTCTAAGAATTGCTTGGATGATGATGATGATGATGATGATGATGACGATTAAGTTGGTAGTGCTGGATGTTGTAGCGGAGTTAGATTTCTGTGTTTGCATGTTGTTTTTAATGGTGTTTTACCTAGATGTCAGGTAAATGGCGCGGTCAGTGCTCTTGTAACAGTCTTTCCAAACCACTAGCCACTAGACAGAAATTGGTACAGCTTGGGGAGTGGACCTGCGAGTGTATAGGTTATAAGCCATGTACTTTACCGACCAAGCAACTGGGCAATACGATCTGAGAGAGAGAGGGAAGTGAATTTGATTTTTACATGTTTACTTGATTTCTAAAGGGATTTTATGTGCAAGAACAAATTTTAACATTTTGTGCAGAAAAATGATGCAGAGGTGCGGATTCAAGAAAATATAAGCTTTTACAGGGAGGATAACTATTTACCAGTACTTCGCACAATGTTGTTCCCTTTGACACTGGCTGCTTTTCTCATATAACATAGTCGAAATAATAATGAGCGCTGAGATAAGATTGCGCCCTGTCAGTATAACAGTCATTAATTCTACAGAGCATATTTTCAGTCTAAGTGATTGTCGTTAGTCCGCAGATTTTACTTTCACAAAGGGAAATACATTTCCAGTCTGTATTTATTTATTCCTGGAAGGTTGTTATGCGCAAGAAGACATTGTAACTGTTTGTAAAGAACAATGATGGAAAAAGCAAAATGTGTGAACACTAGATTCTGATGGCCACATATTTAGAATTTTGCAGAAGTGAATTTTAAGAGGCTTGAAAGGCAGAGTTTTTGATTCAATTTAAAGAAAGATACAAGTTATTAGGAGGGAGATCAATGCTTTGCTGTACCAGTACTTCGCACAATATTGTTCCCTTTGGCACTTGCTGCTTTCTTTTTCTGACTGTGTTTGAAGGATTATCAGCACTGAGATGAGAAGATACTTTGCCGCATCAGTTCCATAAAACAAGTAATCTCTGTTTCTTACTGATTGTATCCTCAGTCCACAGGTTGTTCTTTCATATCGGGAAAAATACATTTAGTCCGTATTACTAGCCCATTAGTCCTTACCATCGTCTTTAATCTCATTTAACCCAATCCCAGTATGTACCCTCAATTTGTGAGATGAACTCAATACCATGAGCTGAGTCGACGAACGCTTGAGAATCAACTAGTTCCTTATTTTTCTACTTCATTCAGCTTTAGCCTTAGTCACTGAGATAAACCTTACCTCTGGAAGTTATTCGATATGATTAATCACCTTTTGGTCCCTTGTATGTGTGTTTCTGTAAGATGTATCGTCGGTCTGTCAAATGCAAATGGTCTATAAACTTGTTTTTAATTTCAATTTAAGGAAATGCCATGCATTACCCCTTTCAGTCTGTTTGATTTACCTGTAGTTGAAGAGATGTACCCTCAGTCCGAGAAATATTTATTGTTTTTCTTTGAGTTTACACCTTTAGTTTCGAGCTCCATACCGCTTGAAATTGCCTGCCAATAGGTCCTGAAAGTGTCATTCTACCTTTCTGTTACTGCACAAGTTCCGAAGCCTGTACCCCCAGTCGGCGATTTCATATTCACAGCGCCCCAAACCAACCATGAATTCGTAACAAGCGTATTGAGTCCTTGAGATTGTATCCTCGGTTCGTGGAATGTTTCGCCATTCTATTTCGTATCCTCTAAGACTTTGAAATCGTCCCTTTAGTCAGTTGAACGTAGCCCCCAGGCCCTGAACCACTGCCTCAATCATATGGTGCCTTATGCAGAGATTGTCTATGCACTCTTTTCCTGACATGTACTTTAAATCTGTAAGAGTAATTTCAGAGTATCCCAAATGCAACTTTTCTTCCAGTCTTAAAAGATTAGATCGTTGAACCCAAAGTAAGGAATGGAAAACCCTCAGTCTAAGTCACTCGTATATACCATAAGGCCCTAAAGCTGTGTTCTGTCTTAAAATTTACCCGTTTTCAATTAGACTGTATCCCTTGCCTTCTTGATATGCCCACAGTTCGAAGATGTATCCTCTGTCCATTGGTTACTACAACAGCTTGCTTTATGTTATTTTAAGAATTGAGATGGCGGCCTTGGTGAGTGAGATGTTTGATCAAGCTACAAGCCTGTGTCCTTCCAGAGATTTTACTCCCTTCCTGTTAGCCTGCAACGCCAGTCGGAAATGTGTTCTTTTGGTTCCTTTTACTTTGTCTCAGGCGGTGAAATACGTTCTAAGTTCGATGTTCCCCCAAACCATGAAACAATGTCCTTCTATTATTTCAACCCAATGCTCGATTAGCTTGTTTATTCTGTTTTTTTCATATTTGAACCTAACTTAATTGAATGTGCCTTCCGATGACGAAACTTATGAACCCTGTGTTTCACCGATAACTCTTCGGCCTCAACGTCTTCTTCATGATCTTAACCCTCAGTCTGAACGATCTGAAAATAATGTAATCACCCTCATTTCTGTAATCTCTCACTCTCTATCTCTTCTTCATTTCGATATCTATTTCTATCTCTGGTTTCGCTATTTCTGTCTCTCTACATTTCTCTCCATTTGTCTATCTCTATTGTTTCTCTCTTTTTCTCTCTTTGGCCCTTCTTCTCTGTCTACTGCCTTTCGAACTGTTTGTCTTACTCTCTGCTCCTCATTTTATCTTTCTCTCAACACTGACTTCCACTCTCAGTCTCTTGCTGTATCTCTGTCTCTCTCTCTCTCTCTCGCTTTCTGTCTTCCTCTCGCTCTATATTTCTCTCTCTATCCCTTCCTATTTCTTTTCCTCCCTCTTTCTATCTGTATCTCACTGCCTCCTTTAACACAGTCTCTCTGTCTCTGTTTCTTTCTGTCTCTTTCGCTATTCCACTATCTTCTGTCTCATTTTCTATTTATCTATTCTGTCAAGTTCTCTCTTTCTGTCTCCCTTGACTTCGTTTTCCTTCCTTCAAACTTTCCTCTCGTCTCACTATCCCATCAATTTCTTTCGCTTTTTGTACTTTTAATTCTATCTATCTATCTTTCTATCACTCTATCTACATATCTATCTACCTATCTATCTTTCTGTATATCTATCTATCTAGTGGCAAACTTGATATTGCAGCTGTGGTATCCTTGTTGTGTGTCTTACGTTTGAAAGACTGTATTCTCTTACCATGATGCCCATACTTCTCCTTTTAAAAAAGTAATTTGCTTCCTTTCTCATATTTTCCTCAGTCTGTATGATCATTTCTTACTTGATATGATGCTCCCCGAGTCCGTAATTTTGAGTGTAATTTTTTGTAGCGGATTCATACAGAGTTGAAAGTGTATTATTTCAGTCATATCAGTTATATGTGCACCATCCATGCTGTGTTGGAATTTCACTTACCAGTACCTTGCACATTATTCCAAAACAAAAAAATCTGTGAGCGATGAAAATTTAATAGGGCCCCCGCCACTCGGGGCCTTAGAAATTGGTGGCTGCCTTCGCCTCTGTGGCATATGGGTGGTAAAAGTCCCCAGAAACAGAGGAGACCTATAATTATAAAACTAAAATATAACTGGTCTAAAGATGGAAATTAGATATGCTGGGATTCGAACCATAGAACCTTCAGTTTAAAGCCTGGAACGTTACTTTGCCGCTGCCTTGGCTAATGATGGACGGTCTAAAGAGAGAGGGAGTGAGAGCGAGATTGAAGGAAATTAGCTGATTTTGAAGTTTTCACTTTATGCCTTGTGGATTGTTCTATACGAGTAGACATAGTTACATTTTATAAAAAACCAGGTAGGAGTTCTTTTCTGAATTTAAGGGGCAAAATGTGAGCGATGTATAATGAATGACGCTTGTCATGTAATCAAAACTTAAAAAATAGAGTCGAATAGCTGGGGAATCGAACCCGAGAACCCCTAGTTTCAGGCCTCGTTCGTCATCAACTGAGCAACTAAGGTAAAAAATCATGCTGATGAAGATTTTGTGATCGATCATATCTTTAAGGGAGCCATGTTAACGAAAATGAAAGTTATGAGCCCGATCTGACGATTTCAACATAATTTCAGTTATATGGCACGCACCAATCCTGAAAAAGAAAATTAGAATAGCCGGGCTATCGAACTATAGAACCTTGGGTTTTAATCGTGAAACATTACTTTGCCGCTACTTTTATTCCTGGAGGGTTGTTATGTGCGAGAAGAAATGGTAACATTTTTGTAAAGAAAAGTGATGTCCAGTTGTGTTGTGAATTGAAAGAAGGGAAAGAAAATGCGGAGTGACGAGAAAATAATATCAAATCTCGGATAAAAATTGCAACAGCTGGGAAATCGAACCTGTTAACCCCAAGTTTCAGGCCGATCATGGCATCAACTGAGCAACTTAGCTGAGAATTACGCTGATGAAATTTTGTTTTCTATTTGTTCAGATCTTAAAGAGCGTCATGTTAACGAAAATGGAAGTTATGAGCCCGATCTGACGACTTCAACATTCTTTGAGTTATATCACAGGCAATTATCTATGTTTTATTTGAGTTTATTTAACGGGTCCTTTCCTTTCTACCTTCCCGAATCCTGACACAGAAAATAAGATTGGCCGAGAAATCGAACTATAGACCTTTGGTCAGTGATGCTGAGAGACAGACAGACAGACAGAAAGAGAGAATGTGTTTTTTGATATTTCATGTTTAGGAATCCTTGACACAATCTGATCTTGTAAAGAAGTGATGAAGCAAAGGACTATGTTGCCGAAGTCTACTTTTGAAGTTAATCGATCAATAGACGGGATATCGATAAGGTAAGCGAGAAATATGTTTTATAAGTCTTGTTTGCATTACCTTTAAAAGATCTTGCTATGAAAGGAGAAAGTACTGGTATCATATCCCGAAGGTTGTCACAATATCATGAAAAAGCACTAGAATAATAAGTTTTTATTTACTTGTTGTTTACTGATCTTTTGGAAAGAATCAAAACTTCTTAAGATAATAAAAGGAAAAACTGTGGATAAGCAATTTGAAATACTTTGGCCAAGTTGGAAATCGAGTACAGAAATGGAGCTGATTTGTAGAACAAAGATGTTTTTTCCGATTTCTTTTAACAGTGTTGAAAAGTGAACTAAACTTGTATTGAGTAAAGCTGTTCAAGTTTACGGCAGTTGTGAAGCTTTCTAAGAATTGCTTGGATGATGATGATGATGATGATGATGATGACGATTAAGTTGGTAGTGCTGGATGTTGTAGCGGAGTTAGATTTCTGTGTTTGCATGTTGTTTTTAATGGTGTTTTACCTAGATGTCAGGTAAATGGCGCGGTCAGTGCTCTTGTAACAGTCTTTCCAAACCACTAGCCACTAGACAGAAATTGGTACAGCTTGGGGAGTGGACCTGCGAGTGTATAGGTTATAAGCCATGTACTTTACCGACCAAGCAACTGGGCAATACGATCTGAGAGAGAGAGGGAAGTGAATTTGATTTTTACATGTTTACTTGATTTCTAAAGGGATTTTATGTGCAAGAACAAATTTTAACATTTTGTGCAGAAAAATGATGCAGAGGTGCGGATTCAAGAAAATATAAGCTTTTACAGGGAGGATAACTATTTACCAGTACTTCGCACAATGTTGTTCCCTTTGACACTGGCTGCTTTTCTCATATAACATAGTCGAAATAATAATGAGCGCTGAGATAAGATTGCGCCCTGTCAGTATAACAGTCATTAATTCTACAGAGCATATTTTCAGTCTAAGTGATTGTCGTTAGTCCGCAGATTTTACTTTCACAAAGGGAAATACATTTCCAGTCTGTATTTATTTATTCCTGGAAGGTTGTTATGCGCAAGAAGACATTGTAACTGTTTGTAAAGAACAATGATGGAAAAAGCAAAATGTGTGAACACTAGATTCTGATGGCCACATATTTAGAATTTTGCAGAAGTGAATTTTAAGAGGCTTGAAAGGCAGAGTTTTTGATTCAATTTAAAGAAAGATACAAGTTATTAGGAGGGAGATCAATGCTTTGCTGTACCAGTACTTCGCACAATATTGTTCCCTTTGGCACTTGCTGCTTTCTTTTTCTGACTGTGTTTGAAGGATTATCAGCACTGAGATGAGAAGATACTTTGCCGCATCAGTTCCATAAAACAAGTAATCTCTGTTTCTTACTGATTGTATCCTCAGTCCACAGGTTGTTCTTTCATATCGGGAAAAATACATTTAGTCCGTATTACTAGCCCATTAGTCCTTACCATCGTCTTTAATCTCATTTAACCCAATCCCAGTATGTACCCTCAATTTGTGAGATGAACTCAATACCATGAGCTGAGTCGACGAACGCTTGAGAATCAACTAGTTCCTTATTTTTCTACTTCATTCAGCTTTAGCCTTAGTCACTGAGATAAACCTTACCTCTGGAAGTTATTCGATATGATTAATCACCTTTTGGTCCCTTGTATGTGTGTTTCTGTAAGATGTATCGTCGGTCTGTCAAATGCAAATGGTCTATAAACTTGTTTTTAATTTCAATTTAAGGAAATGCCATGCATTACCCCTTTCAGTCTGTTTGATTTACCTGTAGTTGAAGAGATGTACCCTCAGTCCGAGAAATATTTATAGTTTTTCTTTGAGTTTACACCTTTAGTTTCGAGCTCCATACCGCTTGAAATTGCCTGCCAATAGGTCCTGAAAGTGTCATTCTACCTTTCTGTTACTGCACAAGTTCCGAAGCCTGTACCCCCAGTCGGCGATTTCATATTCACAGCGCCCCAAACCAACCATGAATTCGTAACAAGCGTATTGAGTCCTTGAGATTGTATCCTCGGTTCGTGGAATGTTTCGCCATTCTATTTCGTATCCTCTAAGACTTTGAAATCGTCCCTTTAGTCAGTTGAACGTAGCCCCCAGGCCCTGAACCACTGCCTCAATCATATGGTGCCTTATGCAGAGATTGTCTATGCACTCTTTTCCTGACATGTACTTTAAATCTGTAAGAGTAATTTCAGAGTATCCCAAATGCAACTTTTCTTCCAGTCTTAAAAGATTAGATCGTTGAACCCAAAGTAAGGAATGGAAAACCCTCAGTCTAAGTCACTCGTATATACCATAAGGCCCTAAAGCTGTGTTCTGTCTTAAAATTTACCCGTTTTCAATTAGACTGTATCCCTTGCCTTCTTGATATGCCCACAGTTCGAAGATGTATCCTCTGTCCATTGGTTACTACAACAGCTTGCTTTATGTTATTTTAAGAATTGAGATGGCAGCCTTGGTGAGTGAGATGTTTGATCAAGCTACAAGCCTGTGTCCTTCCAGAGATTTTACTCCCTTCCTGTTAGCCTGCAACGCCAGTCGGAAATGTGTTCTTTTGGTTCCTTTTACTTTGTCTCAGGCGGTGAAATACGTTCTAAGTTCGATGTTCCCCCAAACCATGAAACAGTGTCCTTCTATTATTTCAACCCAATGCTCGATTAGCTTGTTTATTCTGTTTTTTTCATATTTGAACCTAACTTAATTGAATGTGCCTTCCGATGACGAAACTTATGAACCCTGTGTTTCACCGATAACTCTTCGGCCTCAACGTCTTCTTCATGATCTTAACCCTCAGTCTGAACGATCTGAAAATAATGTAATCACCCTCATTTCTGTAATCTCTCACTCTCTATCTCTTCTTCATTTCGATATCTATTTCTATCTCTGGTTTCGCTATTTCTGTCTCTCTACATTTCTCTCCATTTGTCTATCTCTATTGTTTCTCTCTTTTTCTCTCTTTGGCCCTTCTTCTCTGTCTACTGCCTTTCGAACTGTTTGTCTTACTCTCTGCTCCTCATTTTATCTTTCTCTCAACACTGACTTCCACTCTCAGTCTCTTGCTGTATCTCTGTCTCTCTCTCTCTCTCGCTTTCTGTCTTCCTCTCGCTCTATATTTCTCTCTCTATCCCTTCCTATTTCTTTTCCTCCCTCTTTCTATCTGTATCTCACTGCCTCCTTTAACACAGTCTCTCTGTCTCTGTTTCTTTCTGTCTCTTTCGCTATTCCACTATCTTCTGTCTCATTTTCTATTTATCTATTCTGTCAAGTTCTCTCTTTCTGTCTCCCTTGACTTCGTTTTCCTTCCTTCAAACTTTCCTCTCGTCTCACTATCCCATCAATTTCTTTCGCTTTTTGTACTTTTAATTCTATCTATCTATCTTTCTATCACTCTATCTACATATCTATCTACCTATCTATCTTTCTGTATATCTATCTATCTAGTGGCAAACTTGATATTGCAGCTGTGGTATCCTTGTTGTGTGTCTTACGTTTGAAAGACTGTATTCTCTTACCATGATGCCCATACTTCTCCTTTTAAAAAAGTAATTTGCTTCCTTTCTCATATTTTCCTCAGTCTGTATGATCATTTCTTACTTGATATGATGCTCCCCGAGTCCGTAATTTTGAGTGTAATTTTTTGTAGCGGATTCATACAGAGTTGAAAGTGTATTATTTCAGTCATATCAGTTATATGTGCACCATCCATGCTGTGTTGGAATTTCACTTACCAGTACCTTGCACATTATTCCAAAACAAAAAAATCTGTGAGCGATGAAAATTTAATAGGGCCCCCGCCACTCGGGGCCTTAGAAATTGGTGGCTGCCTTCGCCTCTGTGGCATATGGGTGGTAAAAGTCCCCAGAAACAGAGGAGACCTATAATTATAAAACTAAAATATAACTGGTCTAAAGATGGAAATTAGATATGCTGGGATTCGAACCATAGAACCTTCAGTTTAAAGCCTGGAACGTTACTTTGCCGCTGCCTTGGCTAATGATGGACGGTCTAAAGAGAGAGGGAGTGAGAGCGAGATTGAAGGAAATTAGCTGATTTTGAAGTTTTCACTTTATGCCTTGTGGATTGTTCTATACGAGTAGACATAGTTACATTTTATAAAAAACCAGGTAGGAGTTCTTTTCTGAATTTAAGGGGCAAAATGTGAGCGATGTATAATGAATGACGCTTGTCATGTAATCAAAACTTAAAAAATAGAGTCGAATAGCTGGGGAATCGAACCCGAGAACCCCTAGTTTCAGGCCTCGTTCGTCATCAACTGAGCAACTAAGGTAAAAAATCATGCTGATGAAGATTTTGTGATCGATCATATCTTTAAGGGAGCCATGTTAACGAAAATGAAAGTTATGAGCCCGATCTGACGATTTCAACATAATTTCAGTTATATGGCACGCACCAATCCTGAAAAAGAAAATTAGAATAGCCGGGCTATCGAACTATAGAACCTTGGGTTTTAATCGTGAAACATTACTTTGCCGCTACTTTTATTCCTGGAGGGTTGTTATGTGCGAGAAGAAATGGTAACATTTTTGTAAAGAAAAGTGATGTCCAGTTGTGTTGTGAATTGAAAGAAGGGAAAGAAAATGCGGAGTGACGAGAAAATAATATCAAATCTCGGATAAAAATTGCAACAGCTGGGAAATCGAACCTGTTAACCCCAAGTTTCAGGCCGATCATGGCATCAACTGAGCAACTTAGCTGAGAATTACGCTGATGAAATTTTGTTTTCTATTTGTTCAGATCTTAAAGAGCGTCATGTTAACGAAAATGGAAGTTATGAGCCCGATCTGACGACTTCAACATTCTTTGAGTTATATCACAGGCAATTATCTATGTTTTATTTGAGTTTATTTAACGGGTCCTTTCCTTTCTACCTTCCCGAATCCTGACACAGAAAATAAGATTGGCCGAGAAATCGAACTATAGACCTTTGGTCAGTGATGCTGAGAGACAGACAGACAGACAGAAAGAGAGAATGTGTTTTTTGATATTTCATGTTTAGGAATCCTTGACACAATCTGATCTTGTAAAGAAGTGATGAAGCAAAGGACTATGTTGCCGAAGTCTACTTTTGAAGTTAATCGATCAATAGACGGGATATCGATAAGGTAAGCGAGAAATATGTTTTATAAGTCTTGTTTGCATTACCTTTAAAAGATCTTGCTATGAAAGGAGAAAGTACTGGTATCATATCCCGAAGGTTGTCACAATATCATGAAAAAGCACTAGAATAATAAGTTTTTATTTACTTGTTGTTTACTGATCTTTTGGAAAGAATCAAAACTTCTTAAGATAATAAAAGGAAAAACTGTGGATAAGCAATTTGAAATACTTTGGCCAAGTTGGAAATCGAGTACAGAAATGGAGCTGATTTGTAGAACAAAGATGTTTTTTCCGATTTCTTTTAACAGTGTTGAAAAGTGAACTAAACTTGTATTGAGTAAAGCTGTTCAAGTTTACGGCAGTTGTGAAGCTTTCTAAGAATTGCTTGGATGATGATGATGATGATGATGACGATTAAGTTGGTAGTGCTGGATGTTGTAGCGGAGTTAGATTTCTGTGTTTGCATGTTGTTTTTAATGGTGTTTTACCTAGATGTCAGGTAAATGGCGCGGTCAGTGCTCTTGTAACAGTCTTTCCAAACCACTAGCCACTAGACAGAAATTGGTACAGCTTGGGGAGTGGACCTGCGAGTGTATAGGTTATAAGCCATGTACTTTACCGACCAAGCAACTGGGCAATACGATCTGAGAGAGAGAGGGAAGTGAATTTGATTTTTACATGTTTACTTGATTTCTAAAGGGATTTTATGTGCAAGAACAAATTTTAACATTTTGTGCAGAAAAATGATGCAGAGGTGCGGATTCAAGAAAATATAAGCTTTTACAGGGAGGATAACTATTTACCAGTACTTCGCACAATGTTGTTCCCTTTGACACTGGCTGCTTTTCTCATATAACATAGTCGAAATAATAATGAGCGCTGAGATAAGATTGCGCCCTGTCAGTATAACAGTCATTAATTCTACAGAGCATATTTTCAGTCTAAGTGATTGTCGTTAGTCCGCAGATTTTACTTTCACAAAGGGAAATACATTTCCAGTCTGTATTTATTTATTCCTGGAAGGTTGTTATGCGCAAGAAGACATTGTAACTGTTTGTAAAGAACAATGATGGAAAAAGCAAAATGTGTGAACACTAGATTCTGATGGCCACATATTTAGAATTTTGCAGAAGTGAATTTTAAGAGGCTTGAAAGGCAGAGTTTTTGATTCAATTTAAAGAAAGATACAAGTTATTAGGAGGGAGATCAATGCTTTGCTGTACCAGTACTTCGCACAATATTGTTCCCTTTGGCACTTGCTGCTTTCTTTTTCTGACTGTGTTTGAAGGATTATCAGCACTGAGATGAGAAGATACTTTGCCGCATCAGTTCCATAAAACAAGTAATCTCTGTTTCTTACTGATTGTATCCTCAGTCCACAGGTTGTTCTTTCATATCGGGAAAAATACATTTAGTCCGTATTACTAGCCCATTAGTCCTTACCATCGTCTTTAATCTCATTTAACCCAATCCCAGTATGTACCCTCAATTTGTGAGATGAACTCAATACCATGAGCTGAGTCGACGAACGCTTGAGAATCAACTAGTTCCTTATTTTTCTACTTCATTCAGCTTTAGCCTTAGTCACTGAGATAAACCTTACCTCTGGAAGTTATTCGATATGATTAATCACCTTTTGGTCCCTTGTATGTGTGTTTCTGTAAGATGTATCGTCGGTCTGTCAAATGCAAATGGTCTATAAACTTGTTTTTAATTTCAATTTAAGGAAATGCCATGCATTACCCCTTTCAGTCTGTTTGATTTACCTGTAGTTGAAGAGATGTACCCTCAGTCCGAGAAATATTTATTGTTTTTCTTTGAGTTTACACCTTTAGTTTCGAGCTCCATACCGCTTGAAATTGCCTGCCAATAGGTCCTGAAAGTGTCATTCTACCTTTCTGTTACTGCACAAATTCCGAAGCCTGTACCCCCAGTCGGCGATTTCATATTCACAGCGCCCCAAACCAACCATGAATTCGTAACAAGCGTATTGAGTCCTTGAGATTGTATCCTCGGTTCGTGGAATGTTTCGCCATTCTATTTCGTATCCTCTAAGACTTTGAAATCGTCCCTTTAGTCAGTTGAACGTAGCCCCCAGGCCCTGAACCACTGCCTCAATCATATGGTGCCTTATGCAGAGATTGTCTATGCACTCTTTTCCTGACATGTACTTTAAATCTGTAAGAGTAATTTCAGAGTATCCCAAATGCAACTTTTCTTCCAGTCTTAAAAGATTAGATCGTTGAACCCAAAGTAAGGAATGGAAAACCCTCAGTCTAAGTCACTCGTATATACCATAAGGCCCTAAAGCTGTGTTCTGTCTTAAAATTTACCCGTTTTCAATTAGACTGTATCCCTTGCCTTCTTGATATGCCCACAGTTCGAAGATGTATCCTCTGTCCATTGGTTACTACAACAGCTTGCTTTATGTTATTTTAAGAATTGAGATGGCAGCCTTGGTGAGTGAGATGTTTGATCAAGCTACAAGCCTGTGTCCTTCCAGAGATTTTACTCCCTTCCTGTTAGCCTGCAACGCCAGTCGGAAATGTGTTCTTTTGGTTCCTTTTACTTTGTCTCAGGCGGTGAAATACGTTCTAAGTTCGATGTTCCCCCAAACCATGAAACAATGTCCTTCTATTATTTCAACCCAATGCTCGATTAGCTTGTTTATTCTGTTTTTTTCATATTTGAACCTAACTTAATTGAATGTGCCTTCCGATGACGAAACTTATGAACCCTGTGTTTCACCGATAACTCTTCGGCCTCAACGTCTTCTTCATGATCTTAACCCTCAGTCTGAACGATCTGAAAATGATGTAATCACCCTCATTTCTGTAATCTCTCACTCTCTATCTCTTCTTCATTTCGATATCTATTTCTATCTCTGGTTTCGCTATTTCTGTCTCTCTACATTTCTCTCCATTTGTCTATCTCTATTGTTTCTCTCTTTTTCTCTCTTTGGCCCTTCTTCTCTGTCTACTGCCTTTCGAACTGTTTGTCTTACTCTCTGCTCCTCATTTTATCTTTCTCTCAACACTGACTTCCACTCTCAGTCTCTTGCTGTATCTCTGTCTCTCTCTCTCTCTCGCTTTCTGTCTTCCTCTCGCTCTATATTTCTCTCTCTATCCCTTCCTATTTCTTTTCCTCCCTCTTTCTATCTGTATCTCACTGCCTCCTTTAACACAGTCTCTCTGTCTCTGTTTCTTTCTGTCTCTTTCGCTATTCCACTATCTTCTGTCTCATTTTCTATTTATCTATTCTGTCAAGTTCTCTCTTTCTGTCTCCCTTGACTTCGTTTTCCTTCCTTCAAACTTTCCTCTCGTCTCACTATCCCATCAATTTCTTTCGCTTTTTGTACTTTTAATTCTATCTATCTATCTTT
Organism: Tridacna crocea; assembly: GCA_943736015.1. Classification (NCBI taxonomy): domain Eukaryota; kingdom Metazoa; phylum Mollusca; class Bivalvia; order Cardiida; family Cardiidae; genus Tridacna; species Tridacna crocea. Next base: position 31,392,082 of record OX031063.1, on the reverse strand, counting down.
CTATCACTCTATCTACATATCTATCTACCTATCTATCTTTCTGTATATCTATCTATCTAGTGGCAAACTTGATATTGCAGCTGTGGTATCCTTGTTGTGTGTCTTACGTTTGAAAGACTGTATTCTCTTACCATGATGCCCATACTTCTCCTTTTAAAAAAGTAATTTGCTTCCTTTCTCATATTTTCCTCAGTCTGTATGATCATTTCTTACTTGATATGATGCTCCCCGAGTCCGTAATTTTGAGTGTAATTTTTTGTAGCGGATTCATACAGAGTTGAAAGTGTATTATTTCAGTCATATCAGTTATATGTGCACCATCCATGCTGTGTTGGAATTTCACTTACCAGTACCTTGCACATTATTCCAAAACAAAAAAATCTGTGAGCGATGAAAATTTAATAGGGCCCCCGCCACTCGGGGCCTTAGAAATTGGTGGCTCCCTTCGCCTCTGTGGCATATGGGTGGTAAAAGTCCCCAGAAACAGAGGAGACCTATAATTATAAAACTAAAATATAACTGGTCTAAAGATGGAAATTAGATATGCTGGGATTCGAACCATAGAACCTTCAGTTTAAAGCCTGGAACGTTACTTTGCCGCTGCCTTGGCTAATGATGGACGGTCTAAAGAGAGAGGGAGTGAGAGCGAGATTGAAGGAAATTAGCTGATTTTGAAGTTTTCACTTTATGCCTTGTGGATTGTTCTATACGAGTAGACATAGTTACATTTTATAAAAAACCAGGTAGGAGTTCTTTTCTGAATTTAAGGGGCAAAATGTGAGCGATGTATAATGAATGACGCTTGTCATGTAATCAAAACTTAAAAAATAGAGTCGAATAGCTGGGGAATCGAACCCGAGAACCCCTAGTTTCAGGCCTCGTTCGTCATCAACTGAGCAACTAAGGTAAAAAATCATGCTGATGAAGATTTTGTGATCGATCATATCTTTAAGGGAGCCATGTTAACGAAAATGAAAGTTATGAGCCCGATCTGACGATTTCAACATAATTTCAGTTATATGGCACGCACCAATCCTGAAAAAGAAAATTAGAATAGCCGGGCTATCGAACTATAGAACCTTGGGTTTTAATCGTGAAACATTACTTTGCCGCTACTTTTATTCCTGGAGGGTTGTTATGTGCGAGAAGAAATGGTAACATTTTTGTAAAGAAAAGTGATGTCCAGTTGTGTTGTGAATTGAAAGAAGGGAAAGAAAATGCGGAGTGACGAGAAAATAATATCAAATCTCGGATAAAAATTGCAACAGCTGGGAAATCGAACCTGTTAACCCCAAGTTTCAGGCCGATCATGGCATCAACTGAGCAACTTAGCTGAGAATTACGCTGATGAAATTTTGTTTTCTATTTGTTCAGATCTTAAAGAGCGTCATGTTAACGAAAATGGAAGTTATGAGCCCGATCTGACGACTTCAACATTCTTTGAGTTATATCACAGGCAATTATCTATGTTTTATTTGAGTTTATTTAACGGGTCCTTTCCTTTCTACCTTCCCGAATCCTGACACAGAAAATAAGATTGGCCGAGAAATCGAACTATAGACCTTTGGTCAGTGATGCTGAGAGACAGACAGACAGACAGAAAGAGAGAATGTGTTTTTTGATATTTCATGTTTAGGAATCCTTGACACAATCTGATCTTGTAAAGAAGTGATGAAGCAAAGGACTATGTTGCCGAAGTCTACTTTTGAAGTTAATCGATCAATAGACGGGATATCGATAAGGTAAGCGAGAAATATGTTTTATAAGTCTTGTTTGCATTACCTTTAAAAGATCTTGCTATGAAAGGAGAAAGTACTGGTATCATATCCCGAAGGTTGTCACAATATCATGAAAAAGCACTAGAATAATAAGTTTTTATTTACTTGTTGTTTACTGATCTTTTGGAAAGAATCAAAACTTCTTAAGATAATAAAAGGAAAAACTGTGGATAAGCAATTTGAAATACTTTGGCCAAGTTGGAAATCGAGTACAGAAATGGAGCTGATTTGTAGAACAAAGATGTTTTTTCCGATTTCTTTTAACAGTGTTGAAAAGTGAACTAAACTTGTATTGAGTAAAGCTGTTCAAGTTTACGGCAGTTGTGAAGCTTTCTAAGAATTGCTTGGATGATGATGATGATGATGATGATGATGACGATTAAGTTGGTAGTGCTGGATGTTGTAGCGGAGTTAGATTTCTGTGTTTGCATGTTGTTTTTAATGGTGTTTTACCTAGATGTCAGGTAAATGGCGCGGTCAGTGCTCTTGTAACAGTCTTTCCAAACCACTAGCCACTAGACAGAAATTGGTACAGCTTGGGGAGTGGACCTGCGAGTGTATAGGTTATAAGCCATGTACTTTACCGACCAAGCAACTGGGCAATACGATCTGAGAGAGAGAGGGAAGTGAATTTGATTTTTACATGTTTACTTGATTTCTAAAGGGATTTTATGTGCAAGAACAAATTTTAACATTTTGTGCAGAAAAATGATGCAGAGGTGCGGATTCAAGAAAATATAAGCTTTTACAGGGAGGATAACTATTTACCAGTACTTCGCACAATGTTGTTCCCTTTGACACTGGCTGCTTTTCTCATATAACATAGTCGAAATAATAATGAGCGCTGAGATAAGATTGCGCCCTGTCAGTATAACAGTCATTAATTCTACAGAGCATATTTTCAGTCTAAGTGATTGTCGTTAGTCCGCAGATTTTACTTTCACAAAGGGAAATACATTTCCAGTCTGTATTTATTTATTCCTGGAAGGTTGTTATGCGCAAGAAGACATTGTAACTGTTTGTAAAGAACAATGATGGAAAAAGCAAAATGTGTGAACACTAGATTCTGATGGCCACATATTTAGAATTTTGCAGAAGTGAATTTTAAGAGGCTTGAAAGGCAGAGTTTTTGATTCAATTTAAAGAAAGATACAAGTTATTAGGAGGGAGATCAATGCTTTGCTGTACCAGTACTTCGCACAATATTGTTCCCTTTGGCACTTGCTGCTTTCTTTTTCTGACTGTGTTTGAAGGATTATCAGCACTGAGATGAGAAGATACTTTGCCGCATCAGTTCCATAAAACAAGTAATCTCTGTTTCTTACTGATTGTATCCTCAGTCCACAGGTTGTTCTTTCATATCGGGAAAAATACATTTAGTCCGTATTACTAGCCCATTAGTCCTTACCATCGTCTTTAATCTCATTTAACCCAATCCCAGTATGTACCCTCAATTTGTGAGATGAACTCAATACCATGAGCTGAGTCGACGAACGCTTGAGAATCAACTAGTTCCTTATTTTTCTACTTCATTCAGCTTTAGCCTTAGTCACTGAGATAAACCTTACCTCTGGAAGTTATTCGATATGATTAATCACCTTTTGGTCCCTTGTATGTGTGTTTCTGTAAGATGTATCGTCGGTCTGTCAAATGCAAATGGTCTATAAACTTGTTTTTAATTTCAATTTAAGGAAATGCCATGCATTACCCCTTTCAGTCTGTTTGATTTACCTGTAGTTGAAGAGATGTACCCTCAGTCCGAGAAATATTTATAGTTTTTCTTTGAGTTTACACCTTTAGTTTCGAGCTCCATACCGCTTGAAATTGCCTGCCAATAGGTCCTGAAAGTGTCATTCTACCTTTCTGTTACTGCACAAGTTCCGAAGCCTGTACCCCCAGTCGGCGATTTCATATTCACAGCGCCCCAAACCAACCATGAATTCGTAACAAGCGTATTGAGTCCTTGAGATTGTATCCTCGGTTCGTGGAATGTTTCGCCATTCTATTTCGTATCCTCTAAGACTTTGAAATCGTCCCTTTAGTCAGTTGAACGTAGCCCCCAGGCCCTGAACCACTGCCTCAATCATATGGTGCCTTATGCAGAGATTGTCTATGCACTCTTTTCCTGACATGTACTTTAAATCTGTAAGAGTAATTTCAGAGTATCCCAAATGCAACTTTTCTTCCAGTCTTAAAAGATTAGATCGTTGAACCCAAAGTAAGGAATGGAAAACCCTCAGTCTAAGTCACTCGTATATACCATAAGGCCCTAAAGCTGTGTTCTGTCTTAAAATTTACCCGTTTTCAATTAGACTGTATCCCTTGCCTTCTTGATATGCCCACAGTTCGAAGATGTATCCTCTGTCCATTGGTTACTACAACAGCTTGCTTTATGTTATTTTAAGAATTGAGATGGCAGCCTTGGTGAGTGAGATGTTTGATCAAGCTACAAGCCTGTGTCCTTCCAGAGATTTTACTCCCTTCCTGTTAGCCTGCAACGCCAGTCGGAAATGTGTTCTTTTGGTTCCTTTTACTTTGTCTCAGGCGGTGAAATACGTTCTAAGTTCGATGTTCCCCCAAACCATGAAACAATGTCCTTCTATTATTTCAACCCAATGCTCGATTAGCTTGTTTATTCTGTTTTTTTCATATTTGAACCTAACTTAATTGAATGTGCCTTCCGATGACGAAACTTATGAACCCTGTGTTTCACCGATAACTCTTCGGCCTCAACGTCTTCTTCATGATCTTAACCCTCAGTCTGAACGATCTGAAAATAATGTAATCACCCTCATTTCTGTAATCTCTCACTCTCTATCTCTTCTTCATTTCGATATCTATTTCTATCTCTGGTTTCGCTATTTCTGTCTCTCTACATTTCTCTCCATTTGTCTATCTCTATTGTTTCTCTCTTTTTCTCTCTTTGGCCCTTCTTCTCTGTCTACTGCCTTTCGAACTGTTTGTCTTACTCTCTGCTCCTCATTTTATCTTTCTCTCAACACTGACTTCCACTCTCAGTCTCTTGCTGTATCTCTGTCTCTCTCTCTCTCTCGCTTTCTGTCTTCCTCTCGCTCTATATTTCTCTCTCTATCCCTTCCTATTTCTTTTCCTCCCTCTTTCTATCTGTATCTCACTGCCTCCTTTAACACAGTCTCTCTGTCTCTGTTTCTTTCTGTCTCTTTCGCTATTCCACTATCTTCTGTCTCATTTTCTATTTATCTATTCTGTCAAGTTCTCTCTTTCTGTCTCCCTTGACTTCGTTTTCCTTCCTTCAAACTTTCCTCTCGTCTCACTATCCCATCAATTTCTTTCGCTTTTTGTACTTTTAATTCTATCTATCTATCTTTCTATCACTCTATCTACATATCTATCTACCTATCTATCTTTCTGTATATCTATCTATCTAGTGGCAAACTTGATATTGCAGCTGTGGTATCCTTGTTGTGTGTCTTACGTTTGAAAGACTGTATTCTCTTACCATGATGCCCATACTTCTCCTTTTAAAAAAGTAATTTGCTTCCTTTCTCATATTTTCCTCAGTCTGTATGATCATTTCTTACTTGATATGATGCTCCCCGAGTCCGTAATTTTGAGTGTAATTTTTTGTAGCGGATTCATACAGAGTTGAAAGTGTATTATTTCAGTCATATCAGTTATATGTGCACCATCCATGCTGTGTTGGAATTTCACTTACCAGTACCTTGCACATTATTCCAAAACAAAAAAATCTGTGAGCGATGAAAATTTAATAGGGCCCCCGCCACTCGGGGCCTTAGAAATTGGTGGCTCCCTTCGCCTCTGTGGCATATGGGTGGTAAAAGTCCCCAGAAACAGAGGAGACCTATAATTATAAAACTAAAATATAACTGGTCTAAAGATGGAAATTAGATATGCTGGGATTCGAACCATAGAACCTTCAGTTTAAAGCCTGGAACGTTACTTTGCCGCTGCCTTGGCTAATGATGGACGGTCTAAAGAGAGAGGGAGTGAGAGCGAGATTGAAGGAAATTAGCTGATTTTGAAGTTTTCACTTTATGCCTTGTGGATTGTTCTATACGAGTAGACATAGTTACATTTTATAAAAAACCAGGTAGGAGTTCTTTTCTGAATTTAAGGGGCAAAATGTGAGCGATGTATAATGAATGACGCTTGTCATGTAATCAAAACTTAAAAAATAGAGTCGAATAGCTGGGGAATCGAACCCGAGAACCCCTAGTTTCAGGCCTCGTTCGTCATCAACTGAGCAACTAAGGTAAAAAATCATGCTGATGAAGATTTTGTGATCGATCATATCTTTAAGGGAGCCATGTTAACGAAAATGAAAGTTATGAGCCCGATCTGACGATTTCAACATAATTTCAGTTATATGGCACGCACCAATCCTGAAAAAGAAAATTAGAATAGCCGGGCTATCGAACTATAGAACCTTGGGTTTTAATCGTGAAACATTACTTTGCCGCTACTTTTATTCCTGGAGGGTTGTTATGTGCGAGAAGAAATGGTAACATTTTTGTAAAGAAAAGTGATGTCCAGTTGTGTTGTGAATTGAAAGAAGGGAAAGAAAATGCGGAGTGACGAGAAAATAATATCAAATCTCGGATAAAAATTGCAACAGCTGGGAAATCGAACCTGTTAACCCCAAGTTTCAGGCCGATCATGGCATCAACTGAGCAACTTAGCTGAGAATTACGCTGATGAAATTTTGTTTTCTATTTGTTCAGATCTTAAAGAGCGTCATGTTAACGAAAATGGAAGTTATGAGCCCGATCTGACGACTTCAACATTCTTTGAGTTATATCACAGGCAATTATCTATGTTTTATTTGAGTTTATTTAACGGGTCCTTTCCTTTCTACCTTCCCGAATCCTGACACAGAAAATAAGATTGGCCGAGAAATCGAACTATAGACCTTTGGTCAGTGATGCTGAGAGACAGACAGACAGACAGAAAGAGAGAATGTGTTTTTTGATATTTCATGTTTAGGAATCCTTGACACAATCTGATCTTGTAAAGAAGTGATGAAGCAAAGGACTATGTTGCCGAAGTCTACTTTTGAAGTTAATCGATCAATAGACGGGATATCGATAAGGTAAGCGAGAAATATGTTTTATAAGTCTTGTTTGCATTACCTTTAAAAGATCTTGCTATGAAAGGAGAAAGTACTGGTATCATATCCCGAAGGTTGTCACAATATCATGAAAAAGCACTAGAATAATAAGTTTTTATTTACTTGTTGTTTACTGATCTTTTGGAAAGAATCAAAACTTCTTAAGATAATAAAAGGAAAAACTGTGGATAAGCAATTTGAAATACTTTGGCCAAGTTGGAAATCGAGTACAGAAATGGAGCTGATTTGTAGAACAAAGATGTTTTTTCCGATTTCTTTTAACAGTGTTGAAAAGTGAACTAAACTTGTATTGAGTAAAGCTGTTCAAGTTTACGGCAGTTGTGAAGCTTTCTAAGAATTGCTTGGATGATGATGATGATGATGATGATGATGACGATTAAGTTGGTAGTGCTGGATGTTGTAGCGGAGTTAGATTTCTGTGTTTGCATGTTGTTTTTAATGGTGTTTTACCTAGATGTCAGGTAAATGGCGCGGTCAGTGCTCTTGTAACAGTCTTTCCAAACCACTAGCCACTAGACAGAAATTGGTACAGCTTGGGGAGTGGACCTGCGAGTGTATAGGTTATAAGCCATGTACTTTACCGACCAAGCAACTGGGCAATACGATCTGAGAGAGAGAGGGAAGTGAATTTGATTTTTACATGTTTACTTGATTTCTAAAGGGATTTTATGTGCAAGAACAAATTTTAACATTTTGTGCAGAAAAATGATGCAGAGGTGCGGATTCAAGAAAATATAAGCTTTTACAGGGAGGATAACTATTTACCAGTACTTCGCACAATGTTGTTCCCTTTGACACTGGCTGCTTTTCTCATATAACATAGTCGAAATAATAATGAGCGCTGAGATAAGATTGCGCCCTGTCAGTATAACAGTCATTAATTCTACAGAGCATATTTTCAGTCTAAGTGATTGTCGTTAGTCCGCAGATTTTACTTTCACAAAGGGAAATACATTTCCAGTCTGTATTTATTTATTCCTGGAAGGTTGTTATGCGCAAGAAGACATTGTAACTGTTTGTAAAGAACAATGATGGAAAAAGCAAAATGTGTGAACACTAGATTCTGATGGCCACATATTTAGAATTTTGCAGAAGTGAATTTTAAGAGGCTTGAAAGGCAGAGTTTTTGATTCAATTTAAAGAAAGATACAAGTTATTAGGAGGGAGATCAATGCTTTGCTGTACCAGTACTTCGCACAATATTGTTCCCTTTGGCACTTGCTGCTTTCTTTTTCTGACTGTGTTTGAAGGATTATCAGCACTGAGATGAGAAGATACTTTGCCGCATCAGTTCCATAAAACAAGTAATCTCTGTTTCTTACTGATTGTATCCTCAGTCCACAGGTTGTTCTTTCATATCGGGAAAAATACATTTAGTCCGTATTACTAGCCCATTAGTCCTTACCATCGTCTTTAATCTCATTTAACCCAATCCCAGTATGTACCCTCAATTTGTGAGATGAACTCAATACCATGAGCTGAGTCGACGAACGCTTGAGAATCAACTAGTTCCTTATTTTTCTACTTCATTCAGCTTTAGCCTTAGTCACTGAGATAAACCTTACCTCTGGAAGTTATTCGATATGATTAATCACCTTTTGGTCCCTTGTATGTGTGTTTCTGTAAGATGTATCGTCGGTCTGTCAAATGCAAATGGTCTATAAACTTGTTTTTAATTTCAATTTAAGGAAATGCCATGCATTACCCCTTTCAGTCTGTTTGATTTACCTGTAGTTGAAGAGATGTACCCTCAGTCCGAGAAATATTTATTGTTTTTCTTTGAGTTTACACCTTTAGTTTCGAGCTCCATACCGCTTGAAATTGCCTGCCAATAGGTCCTGAAAGTGTCATTCTACCTTTCTGTTACTGCACAAGTTCCGAAGCCTGTACCCCCAGTCGGCGATTTCATATTCACAGCGCCCCAAACCAACCATGAATTCGTAACAAGCGTATTGAGTCCTTGAGATTGTATCCTCGGTTCGTGGAATGTTTCGGCATTCTATTTCGTATCCTCTAAGACTTTGAAATCGTCCCTTTAGTCAGTTGAACGTAGCCCCCAGGCCCTGAACCACTGCCTCAATCATATGGTGCCTTATGCAGAGATTGTCTATGCACTCTTTTCCTGACATGTACTTTAAATCTGTAAGAGTAATTTCAGAGTATCCCAAATGCAACTTTTCTTCCAGTCTTAAAAGATTAGATCGTTGAACCCAAAGTAAGGAATGGAAAACCCTCAGTCTAAGTCACTCGTATATACCATAAGGCCCTAAAGCTGTGTTCTGTCTTAAAATTTACCCGTTTTCAATTAGACTGTATCCCTTGCCTTCTTGATATGCCCACAGTTCGAAGATGTATCCTCTGTCCATTGGTTACTACAACAGCTTGCTTTATGTTATTTTAAGAATTGAGATGGCAGCCTTGGTGAGTGAGATGTTTGATCAAGCTACAAGCCTGTGTCCTTCCAGAGATTTTACTCCCTTCCTGTTAGCCTGCAACGCCAGTCGGAAATGTGTTCTTTTGGTTCCTTTTACTTTGTCTCAGGCGGTGAAATACGTTCTAAGTTCGATGTTCCCCCAAACCATGAAACAATGTCCTTCTATTATTTCAACCCAATGCTCGATTAGCTTGTTTATTCTGTTTTTTTCATATTTGAACCTAATTTAATTGAATGTGCCTTCCGATGACGAAACTTATGAACCCTGTGTTTCACCGATAACTCTTCGGCCTCAACGTCTTCTTCATGATCTTAACCCTCAGTCTGAACGATCTGAAAATAATGTAATCACCCTCATTTCTGTAATCTCTCACTCTTTATCTCTTCTTCATTTCGATATCTATTTCTATCTCTGGTTTCGCTATTTCTGTCTCTCTACATTTCTCTCCATTTGTCTATCTCTATTGTTTCTCTCTTTTTCTCTCTTTGGCCCTTCTTCTCTGTCTACTGCCTTTCGAACTGTTTGTCTTACTCTCTGCTCCTCATTTTATCTTTCTCTCAACACTGACTTCCACTCTCAGTCTCTTGCTGTATCTCTGTCTCTCTCTCTCTCTCGCTTTCTGTCTTCCTCTCGCTCTATATTTCTCTCTCTATCCCTTCCTATTTCTTTTCCTCCCTCTTTCTATCTGTATCTCACTGCCTCCTTTAACACAGTCTCTCTGTCTCTGTTTCTTTCTGTCTCTTTCGCTATTCCACTATCTTCTGTCTCATTTTCTATTTATCTATTCTGTCAAGTTCTCTCTTTCTGTCTCCCTTGACTTCGTTTTCCTTCCTTCAAACTTTCCTCTCGTCTCACTATCCCATCAATTTCTTTCGCTTTTTGTACTTTTAATTCTATCTATCTATCTTTCTATCACTCTATCTACATATCTATCTACCTATCTATCTTTCTGTATATCTATCTATCTAGTGGCAAACTTGATATTGCAGCTGTGGTATCCTTGTTGTGTGTCTTACGTTTGAAAGACTGTATTCTCTTACCATGATGCCCATACTTTTCCTTTTAAAAAAGTAATTTGCTTCCTTTCTCATATTTTCCTCAGTCTGTATGATCATTTCTTACTTGATATGATGCTCCCCGAGTCCGTAATTTTGAGTGTAATTTTTTGTAGCGGATTCATACAGAGTTGAAAGTGTATTATTTCAGTCATATCAGTTATATGTGCACCATCCATGCTGTGTTGGAATTTCACTTACCAGTACCTTGCACATTATTCCAAAACAAAAAAATCTGTGAGCGATGAAAATTTAATAGGGCCCCCGCCACTCGGGGCCTTAGAAATTGGTGGCTGCCTTCGCCTCTGTGGCATATGGGTGGTAAAAGTCCCCAGAAACAGAGGAGACCTATAATTATAAAACTAAAATATAACTGGTCTAAAGATGGAAATTAGATATGCTGGGATTCGAACCATAGAACCTTCAGTTTAAAGCCTGGAACGTTACTTTGCCGCTGCCTTGGCTAATGATGGACGGTCTAAAGAGAGAGGGAGTGAGAGCGAGATTGAAGGAAATTAGCTGATTTTGAAGTTTTCACTTTATGCCTTGTGGATTGTTCTATACGAGTAGACATAGTTACATTTTATAAAAAACCAGGTAGGAGTTCTTTTCTGAATTTAAGGGGCAAAATGTGAGCGATGTATAATGAATGACGCTTGTCATGTAATCAAAACTTAAAAAATAGAGTCAAATAGCTGGGGAATCGAACCCGAGAACCCCTAGTTTCAGGCCTCGTTCGTCATCAACTGAGCAACTAAGGTAAAAAATCATGCTGATGAAGATTTTGTGATCGATCATATCTTTAAGGGAGCCATGTTAACGAAAATGAAAGTTATGAGCCCGATCTGACGATTTCAACATAATTTCAGTTATATGGCACGCACCAATCCTGAAAAAGAAAATTAGAATAGCCGGGCTATCGAACTATAGAACCTTGGGTTTTAATCGTGAAACATTACTTTGCCGCTACTTTTATTCCTGGAGGGTTGTTATGTGCGAGAAGAAATGGTAACATTTTTGTAAAGAAAAGTGATGTCCAGTTGTGTTGTGAATTGAAAGAAGGGAAAGAAAATGCGGAGTGACGAGAAAATAATATCAAATCTCGGATAAAAATTGCAACAGCTGGGAAATCGAACCTGTTAACCCCAAGTTTCAGGCCGATCATGGCATCAACTGAGCAACTTAGCTGAGAATTACGCTGATGAAATTTTGTTTTCTATTTGTTCAGATCTTAAAGAGCGTCATGTTAACGAAAATGGAAGTTATGAGCCCGATCTGACGACTTCAACATTCTTTGAGTTATATCACAGGCAATTATCTATGTTTTATTTGAGTTTATTTAACGGGTCCTTTCCTTTCTACCTTCCCGAATCCTGACACAGAAAATAAGATTGGCCGAGAAATCGAACTATAGACCTTTGGTCAGTGATGCTGAGAGACAGACAGACAGACAGAAAGAGAGAATGTGTTTTTTGATATTTCATGTTTAGGAATCCTTGACACAATCTGATCTTGTAAAGAAGTGATGAAGCAAAGGACTATGTTGCCGAAGTCTACTTTTGAAGTTAATCGATCAATAGACGGGATATCGATAAGGTAAGCGAGAAATATGTTTTATAAGTCTTGTTTGCATTACCTTTAAAAGATCTTGCTATGAAAGGAGAAAGTACTGGTATCATATCCCGAAGGTTGTCACAATATCATGAAAAAGCACTAGAATAATAAGTTTTTATTTACTTGTTGTTTACTGATCTTTTGGAAAGAATCAAAACTTCTTAAGATAATAAAAGGAAAAACTGTGGATAAGCAATTTGAAATACTTTGGCCAAGTTGGAAATCGAGTACAGAAATGGAGCTGATTTGTAGAACAAAGATGTTTTTTCCGATTTCTTTTAACAGTGTTGAAAAGTGAACTAAACTTGTATTGAGTAAAGCTGTTCAAGTTTACGGCAGTTGTGAAGCTTTCTAAGAATTGCTTGGATGATGATGATGATGATGATGATGATGACGATTAAGTTGGTAGTGCTGGATGTTGTAGCGGAGTTAGATTTCTGTGTTTGCATGTTGTTTTTAATGGTGTTTTACCTAGATGTCAGGTAAATGGCGCGGTCAGTGCTCTTGTAACAGTCTTTCCAAACCACTAGCCACTAGACAGAAATTGGTACAGCTTGGGGAGTGGACCTGCGAGTGTATAGGTTATAAGCCATGTACTTTACCGACCAAGCAACTGGGCAATACGATCTGAGAGAGAGAGGGAAGTGAATTTGATTTTTACATGTTTACTTGATTTCTAAAGGGATTTTATGTGCAAGAACAAATTTTAACATTTTGTGCAGAAAAATGATGCAGAGGTGCGGATTCAAGAAAATATAAGCTTTTACAGGGAGGATAACTATTTACCAGTACTTCGCACAATGTTGTTCCCTTTGACACTGGCTGCTTTTCTCATATAACATAGTCGAAATAATAATGAGCGCTGAGATAAGATTGCGCCCTGTCAGTATAACAGTCATTAATTCTACAGAGCATATTTTCAGTCTAAGTGATTGTCGTTAGTCCGCAGATTTTACTTTCACAAAGGGAAATACATTTCCAGTCTGTATTTATTTATTCCTGGAAGGTTGTTATGCGCAAGAAGACATTGTAACTGTTTGTAAAGAACAATGATGGAAAAAGCAAAATGTGTGAACACTAGATTCTGATGGCCACATATTTAGAATTTTGCAGAAGTGAATTTTAAGAGGCTTGAAAGGCAGAGTTTTTGATTCAATTTAAAGAAAGATACAAGTTATTAGGAGGGAGATCAATGCTTTGCTGTACCAGTACTTCGCACAATATTGTTCCCTTTGGCACTTGCTGCTTTCTTTTTCTGACTGTGTTTGAAGGATTATCAGCACTGAGATGAGAAGATACTTTGCCGCATCAGTTCCATAAAACAAGTAATCTCTGTTTCTTACTGATTGTATCCTCAGTCCACAGGTTGTTCTTTCATATCGGGAAAAATACATTTAGTCCGTATTACTAGCCCATTAGTCCTTACCATCGTCTTTAATCTCATTTAACCCAATCCCAGTATGTACCCTCAATTTGTGAGATGAACTCAATACCATGAGCTGAGTCGACGAACGCTTGAGAATCAACTAGTTCCTTATTTTTCTACTTCATTCAGCTTTAGCCTTAGTCACTGAGATAAACCTTACCTCTGGAAGTTATTCGATATGATTAATCACCTTTTGGTCCCTTGTATGTGTGTTTCTGTAAGATGTATCGTCGGTCTGTCAAATGCAAATGGTCTATAAACTTGTTTTTAATTTCAATTTAAGGAAATGCCATGCATTACCCCTTTCAGTCTGTTTGATTTACCTGTAGTTGAAGAGATGTACCCTCAGTCCGAGAAATATTTATTGTTTTTCTTTGAGTTTACACCTTTAGTTTCGAGCTCCATACCGCTTGAAATTGCCTGCCAATAGGTCCTGAAAGTGTCATTCTACCTTTCTGTTACTGCACAAGTTCCGAAGCCTGTACCCCCAGTCGGCGATTTCATATTCACAGCGCCCCAAACCAACCATGAATTCGTAACAAGCGTATTGAGTCCTTGAGATTGTATCCTCGGTTCGTGGAATGTTTCGCCATTCTATTTCGTATCCTCTAAGACTTTGAAATCGTCCCTTTAGTCAGTTGAACGTAGCCCCCAGGCCCTGAACCACTGCCTCAATCATATGGTGCCTTATGCAGAGATTGTCTATGCACTCTTTTCCTGACATGTACTTTAAATCTGTAAGAGTAATTTCAGAGTATCCCAAATGCAACTTTTCTTCCAGTCTTAAAAGATTAGATCGTTGAACCCAAAGTAAGGAATGGAAAACCCTCAGTCTAAGTCACTCGTATATACCATAAGGCCCTAAAGCTGTGTTCTGTCTTAAAATTTACCCGTTTTCAATTAGACTGTATCCCTTGCCTTCTTGATATGCCCACAGTTCGAAGATGTATCCTCTGTCCATTGGTTACTACAACAGCTTGCTTTATGTTATTTTAAGAATTGAGATGGCAGCCTTGGTGAGTGAGATGTTTGATCAAGCTACAAGCCTGTGTCCTTCCAGAGATTTTACTCCCTTCCTGTTAGCCTGCAACGCCAGTCGGAAATGTGTTCTTTTGGTTCCTTTTACTTTGTCTCAGGCGGTGAAATACGTTCTAAGTTCGATGTTCCCCCAAACCATGAAACAATGTCCTTCTATTATTTCAACCCAATGCTCGATTAGCTTGTTTATTCTGTTTTTTTCATATTTGAACCTAACTTAATTGAATGTGCCTTCCGATGACGAAACTTATGAACCCTGTGTTTCACCGATAACTCTTCGGCCTCAACGTCTTCTTCATGATCTTAACCCTCAGTCTGAACGATCTGAAAATAATGTAATCACCCTCATTTCTGTAATCTCTCACTCTCTATCTCTTCTTCATTTCGATATCTATTTCTATCTCTGGTTTCGCTATTTCTGTCTCTCTACATTTCTCTCCATTTGTCTATCTCTATTGTTTCTCTCTTTTTCTCTCTTTGGCCCTTCTTCTCTGTCTACTGCCTTTCGAACTGTTTGTCTTACTCTCTGCTCCTCATTTTATCTTTCTCTCAACACTGACTTCCACTCTCAGTCTCTTGCTGTATCTCTGTCTCTCTCTCTCTCTCGCTTTCTGTCTTCCTCTCGCTCTATATTTCTCTCTCTATCCCTTCCTATTTCTTTTCCTCCCTCTTTCTATCTGTATCTCACTGCCTCCTTTAACACAGTCTCTCTGTCTCTGTTTCTTTCTGTCTCTTTCGCTATTCCACTATCTTCTGTCTCATTTTCTATTTATCTATTCTGTCAAGTTCTCTCTTTC
This sequence comes from Tridacna crocea, assembly GCA_943736015.1. NCBI lineage: Eukaryota > Metazoa > Mollusca > Bivalvia > Cardiida > Cardiidae > Tridacna > Tridacna crocea. The sequence goes on along the minus strand of OX031063.1, from coordinate 31,376,811 downwards.
TGTCTCCCTTGACTTCGTTTTCCTTCCTTCAAACTTTCCTCTCGTCTCACTATCCCATCAATTTCTTTCGCTTTTTGTACTTTTAATTCTATCTATCTATCTTTCTATCACTCTATCTACATATCTATCTACCTATCTATCTTTCTGTATATCTATCTATCTAGTGGCAAACTTGATATTGCAGCTGTGGTATCCTTGTTGTGTGTCTTACGTTTGAAAGACTGTATTCTCTTACCATGATGCCCATACTTCTCCTTTTAAAAAAGTAATTTGCTTCCTTTCTCATATTTTCCTCAGTCTGTATGATCATTTCTTACTTGATATGATGCTCCCCGAGTCCGTAATTTTGAGTGTAATTTTTTGTAGCGGATTCATACAGAGTTGAAAGTGTATTATTTCAGTCATATCAGTTATATGTGCACCATCCATGCTGTGTTGGAATTTCACTTACCAGTACCTTGCACATTATTCCAAAACAAAAAAATCTGTGAGCGATGAAAATTTAATAGGGCCCCCGCCACTCGGGGCCTTAGAAATTGGTGGCTGCCTTCGCCTCTGTGGCATATGGGTGGTAAAAGTCCCCAGAAACAGAGGAGACCTATAATTATAAAACTAAAATATAACTGGTCTAAAGATGGAAATTAGATATGCTGGGATTCGAACCATAGAACCTTCAGTTTAAAGCCTGGAACGTTACTTTGCCGCTGCCTTGGCTAATGATGGACGGTCTAAAGAGAGAGGGAGTGAGAGCGAGATTGAAGGAAATTAGCTGATTTTGAAGTTTTCACTTTATGCCTTGTGGATTGTTCTATACGAGTAGACATAGTTACATTTTATAAAAAACCAGGTAGGAGTTCTTTTCTGAATTTAAGGGGCAAAATGTGAGCGATGTATAATGAATGACGCTTGTCATGTAATCAAAACTTAAAAAATAGAGTCGAATAGCTGGGGAATCGAACCCGAGAACCCCTAGTTTCAGGCCTCGTTCGTCATCAACTGAGCAACTAAGGTAAAAAATCATGCTGATGAAGATTTTGTGATCGATCATATCTTTAAGGGAGCCATGTTAACGAAAATGAAAGTTATGAGCCCGATCTGACGATTTCAACATAATTTCAGTTATATGGCACGCACCAATCCTGAAAAAGAAAATTAGAATAGCCGGGCTATCGAACTATAGAACCTTGGGTTTTAATCGTGAAACATTACTTTGCCGCTACTTTTATTCCTGGAGGGTTGTTATGTGCGAGAAGAAATGGTAACATTTTTGTAAAGAAAAGTGATGTCCAGTTGTGTTGTGAATTGAAAGAAGGGAAAGAAAATGCGGAGTGACGAGAAAATAATATCAAATCTCGGATAAAAATTGCAACAGCTGGGAAATCGAACCTGTTAACCCCAAGTTTCAGGCCGATCATGGCATCAACTGAGCAACTTAGCTGAGAATTACGCTGATGAAATTTTGTTTTCTATTTGTTCAGATCTTAAAGAGCGTCATGTTAACGAAAATGGAAGTTATGAGCCCGATCTGACGACTTCAACATTCTTTGAGTTATATCACAGGCAATTATCTATGTTTTATTTGAGTTTATTTAACGGGTCCTTTCCTTTCTACCTTCCCGAATCCTGACACAGAAAATAAGATTGGCCGAGAAATCGAACTATAGACCTTTGGTCAGTGATGCTGAGAGACAGACAGACAGACAGAAAGAGAGAATGTGTTTTTTGATATTTCATGTTTAGGAATCCTTGACACAATCTGATCTTGTAAAGAAGTGATGAAGCAAAGGACTATGTTGCCGAAGTCTACTTTTGAAGTTAATCGATCAATAGACGGGATATCGATAAGGTAAGCGAGAAATATGTTTTATAAGTCTTGTTTGCATTACCTTTAAAAGATCTTGCTATGAAAGGAGAAAGTACTGGTATCATATCCCGAAGGTTGTCACAATATCATGAAAAAGCACTAGAATAATAAGTTTTTATTTACTTGTTGTTTACTGATCTTTTGGAAAGAATCAAAACTTCTTAAGATAATAAAAGGAAAAACTGTGGATAAGCAATTTGAAATACTTTGGCCAAGTTGGAAATCGAGTACAGAAATGGAGCTGATTTGTAGAACAAAGATGTTTTTTCCGATTTCTTTTAACAGTGTTGAAAAGTGAACTAAACTTGTATTGAGTAAAGCTGTTCAAGTTTACGGCAGTTGTGAAGCTTTCTAAGAATTGCTTGGATGATGATGATGATGATGATGATGATGACGATTAAGTTGGTAGTGCTGGATGTTGTAGCGGAGTTAGATTTCTGTGTTTGCATGTTGTTTTTAATGGTGTTTTACCTAGATGTCAGGTAAATGGCGCGGTCAGTGCTCTTGTAACAGTCTTTCCAAACCACTAGCCACTAGACAGAAATTGGTACAGCTTGGGGAGTGGACCTGCGAGTGTATAGGTTATAAGCCATGTACTTTACCGACCAAGCAACTGGGCAATACGATCTGAGAGAGAGAGGGAAGTGAATTTGATTTTTACATGTTTACTTGATTTCTAAAGGGATTTTATGTGCAAGAACAAATTTTAACATTTTGTGCAGAAAAATGATGCAGAGGTGCGGATTCAAGAAAATATAAGCTTTTACAGGGAGGATAACTATTTACCAGTACTTCGCACAATGTTGTTCCCTTTGACACTGGCTGCTTTTCTCATATAACATAGTCGAAATAATAATGAGCGCTGAGATAAGATTGCGCCCTGTCAGTATAACAGTCATTAATTCTACAGAGCATATTTTCAGTCTAAGTGATTGTCGTTAGTCCGCAGATTTTACTTTCACAAAGGGAAATACATTTCCAGTCTGTATTTATTTATTCCTGGAAGGTTGTTATGCGCAAGAAGACATTGTAACTGTTTGTAAAGAACAATGATGGAAAAAGCAAAATGTGTGAACACTAGATTCTGATGGCCACATATTTAGAATTTTGCAGAAGTGAATTTTAAGAGGCTTGAAAGGCAGAGTTTTTGATTCAATTTAAAGAAAGATACAAGTTATTAGGAGGGAGATCAATGCTTTGCTGTACCAGTACTTCGCACAATATTGTTCCCTTTGGCACTTGCTGCTTTCTTTTTCTGACTGTGTTTGAAGGATTATCAGCACTGAGATGAGAAGATACTTTGCCGCATCAGTTCCATAAAACAAGTAATCTCTGTTTCTTACTGATTGTATCCTCAGTCCACAGGTTGTTCTTTCATATCGGGAAAAATACATTTAGTCCGTATTACTAGCCCATTAGTCCTTACCATCGTCTTTAATCTCATTTAACCCAATCCCAGTATGTACCCTCAATTTGTGAGATGAACTCAATACCATGAGCTGAGTCGACGAACGCTTGAGAATCAACTAGTTCCTTATTTTTCTACTTCATTCAGCTTTAGCCTTAGTCACTGAGATAAACCTTACCTCTGGAAGTTATTCGATATGATTAATCACCTTTTGGTCCCTTGTATGTGTGTTTCTGTAAGATGTATCGTCGGTCTGTCAAATGCAAATGGTCTATAAACTTGTTTTTAATTTCAATTTAAGGAAATGCCATGCATTACCCCTTTCAGTCTGTTTGATTTACCTGTAGTTGAAGAGATGTACCCTCAGTCCGAGAAATATTTATTGTTTTTCTTTGAGTTTACACCTTTAGTTTCGAGCTCCATACCGCTTGAAATTGCCTGCCAATAGGTCCTGAAAGTGTCATTCTACCTTTCTGTTACTGCACAAGTTCCGAAGCCTGTACCCCCAGTCGGCGATTTCATATTCACAGCGCCCCAAACCAACCATGAATTCGTAACAAGCGTATTGAGTCCTTGAGATTGTATCCTCGGTTCGTGGAATGTTTCGGCATTCTATTTCGTATCCTCTAAGACTTTGAAATCGTCCCTTTAGTCAGTTGAACGTAGCCCCCAGGCCCTGAACCACTGCCTCAATCATATGGTGCCTTATGCAGAGATTGTCTATGCACTCTTTTCCTGACATGTACTTTAAATCTGTAAGAGTAATTTCAGAGTATCCCAAATGCAACTTTTCTTCCAGTCTTAAAAGATTAGATCGTTGAACCCAAAGTAAGGAATGGAAAACCCTCAGTCTAAGTCACTCGTATATACCATAAGGCCCTAAAGCTGTGTTCTGTCTTAAAATTTACCCGTTTTCAATTAGACTGTATCCCTTGCCTTCTTGATATGCCCACAGTTCGAAGATGTATCCTCTGTCCATTGGTTACTACAACAGCTTGCTTTATGTTATTTTAAGAATTGAGATGGCAGCCTTGGTGAGTGAGATGTTTGATCAAGCTACAAGCCTGTGTCCTTCCAGAGATTTTACTCCCTTCCTGTTAGCCTGCAACGCCAGTCGGAAATGTGTTCTTTTGGTTCCTTTTACTTTGTCTCAGGCGGTGAAATACGTTCTAAGTTCGATGTTCCCCCAAACCATGAAACAATGTCCTTCTATTATTTCAACCCAATGCTCGATTAGCTTGTTTATTCTGTTTTTTTCATATTTGAACCTAACTTAATTGAATGTGCCTTCCGATGACGAAACTTATGAACCCTGTGTTTCACCGATAACTCTTCGGCCTCAACGTCTTCTTCATGATCTTAACCCTCAGTCTGAACGATCTGAAAATAATGTAATCACCCTCATTTCTGTAATCTCTCACTCTTTATCTCTTCTTCATTTCGATATCTATTTCTATCTCTGGTTTCGCTATTTCTGTCTCTCTACATTTCTCTCCATTTGTCTATCTCTATTGTTTCTCTCTTTTTCTCTCTTTGGCCCTTCTTCTCTGTCTACTGCCTTTCGAACTGTTTGTCTTACTCTCTGCTCCTCATTTTATCTTTCTCTCAACACTGACTTCCACTCTCAGTCTCTTGCTGTATCTCTGTCTCTCTCTCTCTCTCGCTTTCTGTCTTCCTCTCGCTCTATATTTCTCTCTCTATCCCTTCCTATTTCTTTTCCTCCCTCTTTCTATCTGTATCTCACTGCCTCCTTTAACACAGTCTCTCTGTCTCTGTTTCTTTCTGTCTCTTTCGCTATTCCACTATCTTCTGTCTCATTTTCTATTTATCTATTCTGTCAAGTTCTCTCTTTCTGTCTCCCTTGACTTCGTTTTCCTTCCTTCAAACTTTCCTCTCGTCTCACTATCCCATCAATTTCTTTCGCTTTTTGTACTTTTAATTCTATCTATCTATCTTTCTATCACTCTATCTACATATCTATCTACCTATCTATCTTTCTGTATATCTATCTATCTAGTGGCAAACTTGATATTGCAGCTGTGGTATCCTTGTTGTGTGTCTTACGTTTGAAAGACTGTATTCTCTTACCATGATGCCCATACTTCTCCTTTTAAAAAGTAATTTGCTTCCTTTCTCATATTTTCCTCAGTCTGTATGATCATTTCTTACTTGATATGATGCTCCCCGAGTCCGTAATTTTGAGTGTAATTTTTTGTAGCGGATTCATACAGAGTTGAAAGTGTATTATTTCAGTCATATCAGTTATATGTGCACCATCCATGCTGTGTTGGAATTTCACTTACCAGTACCTTGCACATTATTCCAAAACAAAAAAATCTGTGAGCGATGAAAATTTAATAGGGCCCCCGCCACTCGGGGCCTTAGAAATTGGTGGCTGCCTTCGCCTCTGTGGCATATGGGTGGTAAAAGTCCCCAGAAACAGAGGAGACCTATAATTATAAAACTAAAATATAACTGGTCTAAAGATGGAAATTAGATATGCTGGGATTCGAACCATAGAACCTTCAGTTTAAAGCCTGGAACGTTACTTTGCCGCTGCCTTGGCTAATGATGGACGGTCTAAAGAGAGAGGGAGTGAGAGCGAGATTGAAGGAAATTAGCTGATTTTGAAGTTTTCACTTTATGCCTTGTGGATTGTTCTATACGAGTAGACATAGTTACATTTTATAAAAAACCAGGTAGGAGTTCTTTTCTGAATTTAAGGGGCAAAATGTGAGCGATGTATAATGAATGACGCTTGTCATGTAATCAAAACTTAAAAAATAGAGTCGAATAGCTGGGGAATCGAACCCGAGAACCCCTAGTTTCAGGCCTCGTTCGTCATCAACTGAGCAACTAAGGTAAAAAATCATGCTGATGAAGATTTTGTGATCGATCATATCTTTAAGGGAGCCATGTTAACGAAAATGAAAGTTATGAGCCCGATCTGACGATTTCAACATAATTTCAGTTATATGGCACGCACCAATCCTGAAAAAGAAAATTAGAATAGCCGGGCTATCGAACTATAGAACCTTGGGTTTTAATCGTGAAACATTACTTTGCCGCTACTTTTATTCCTGGAGGGTTGTTATGTGCGAGAAGAAATGGTAACATTTTTGTAAAGAAAAGTGATGTCCAGTTGTGTTGTGAATTGAAAGAAGGGAAAGAAAATGCGGAGTGACGAGAAAATAATATCAAATCTCGGATAAAAATTGCAACAGCTGGGAAATCGAACCTGTTAACCCCAAGTTTCAGGCCGATCATGGCATCAACTGAGCAACTTAGCTGAGAATTACGCTGATGAAATTTTGTTTTCTATTTGTTCAGATCTTAAAGAGCGTCATGTTAACGAAAATGGAAGTTATGAGCCCGATCTGACGACTTCAACATTCTTTGAGTTATATCACAGGCAATTATCTATGTTTTATTTGAGTTTATTTAACGGGTCCTTTCCTTTCTACCTTCCCGAATCCTGACACAGAAAATAAGATTGGCCGAGAAATCGAACTATAGACCTTTGGTCAGTGATGCTGAGAGACAGACAGACAGACAGAAAGAGAGAATGTGTTTTTTGATATTTCATGTTTAGGAATCCTTGACACAATCTGATCTTGTAAAGAAGTGATGAAGCAAAGGACTATGTTGCCGAAGTCTACTTTTGAAGTTAATCGATCAATAGACGGGATATCGATAAGGTAAGCGAGAAATATGTTTTATAAGTCTTGTTTGCATTACCTTTAAAAGATCTTGCTATGAAAGGAGAAAGTACTGGTATCATATCCCGAAGGTTGTCACAATATCATGAAAAAGCACTAGAATAATAAGTTTTTATTTACTTGTTGTTTACTGATCTTTTGGAAAGAATCAAAACTTCTTAAGATAATAAAAGGAAAAACTGTGGATAAGCAATTTGAAATACTTTGGCCAAGTTGGAAATCGAGTACAGAAATGGAGCTGATTTGTAGAACAAAGATGTTTTTTCCGATTTCTTTTAACAGTGTTGAAAAGTGAACTAAACTTGTATTGAGTAAAGCTGTTCAAGTTTACGGCAGTTGTGAAGCTTTCTAAGAATTGCTTGGATGATGATGATGATGATGATGATGATGACGATTAAGTTGGTAGTGCTGGATGTTGTAGCGGAGTTAGATTTCTGTGTTTGCATGTTGTTTTTAATGGTGTTTTACCTAGATGTCAGGTAAATGGCGCGGTCAGTGCTCTTGTAACAGTCTTTCCAAACCACTAGCCACTAGACAGAAATTGGTACAGCTTGGGGAGTGGACCTGCGAGTGTATAGGTTATAAGCCATGTACTTTACCGACCAAGCAACTGGGCAATACGATCTGAGAGAGAGAGGGAAGTGAATTTGATTTTTACATGTTTACTTGATTTCTAAAGGGATTTTATGTGCAAGAACAAATTTTAACATTTTGTGCAGAAAAATGATGCAGAGGTGCGGATTCAAGAAAATATAAGCTTTTACAGGGAGGATAACTATTTACCAGTACTTCGCACAATGTTGTTCCCTTTGACACTGGCTGCTTTTCTCATATAACATAGTCGAAATAATAATGAGCGCTGAGATAAGATTGCGCCCTGTCAGTATAACAGTCATTAATTCTACAGAGCATATTTTCAGTCTAAGTGATTGTCGTTAGTCCGCAGATTTTACTTTCACAAAGGGAAATACATTTCCAGTCTGTATTTATTTATTCCTGGAAGGTTGTTATGCGCAAGAAGACATTGTAACTGTTTGTAAAGAACAATGATGGAAAAAGCAAAATGTGTGAACACTAGATTCTGATGGCCACATATTTAGAATTTTGCAGAAGTGAATTTTAAGAGGCTTGAAAGGCAGAGTTTTTGATTCAATTTAAAGAAAGATACAAGTTATTAGGAGGGAGATCAATGCTTTGCTGTACCAGTACTTCGCACAATATTGTTCCCTTTGGCACTTGCTGCTTTCTTTTTCTGACTGTGTTTGAAGGATTATCAGCACTGAGATGAGAAGATACTTTGCCGCATCAGTTCCATAAAACAAGTAATCTCTGTTTCTTACTGATTGTATCCTCAGTCCACAGGTTGTTCTTTCATATCGGGAAAAATACATTTAGTCCGTATTACTAGCCCATTAGTCCTTACCATCGTCTTTAATCTCATTTAACCCAATCCCAGTATGTACCCTCAATTTGTGAGATGAACTCAATACCATGAGCTGAGTCGACGAACGCTTGAGAATCAACTAGTTCCTTATTTTTCTACTTCATTCAGCTTTAGCCTTAGTCACTGAGATAAACCTTACCTCTGGAAGTTATTCGATATGATTAATCACCTTTTGGTCCCTTGTATGTGTGTTTCTGTAAGATGTATCGTCGGTCTGTCAAATGCAAATGGTCTATAAACTTGTTTTTAATTTCAATTTAAGGAAATGCCATGCATTACCCCTTTCAGTCTGTTTGATTTACCTGTAGTTGAAGAGATGTACCCTCAGTCCGAGAAATATTTATTGTTTTTCTTTGAGTTTACACCTTTAGTTTCGAGCTCCATACCGCTTGAAATTGCCTGCCAATAGGTCCTGAAAGTGTCATTCTACCTTTCTGTTACTGCACAAGTTCCGAAGCCTGTACCCCCAGTCGGCGATTTCATATTCACAGCGCCCCAAACCAACCATGAATTCGTAACAAGCGTATTGAGTCCTTGAGATTGTATCCTCGGTTCGTGGAATGTTTCGCCATTCTATTTCGTATCCTCTAAGACTTTGAAATCGTCCCTTTAGTCAGTTGAACGTAGCCCCCAGGCCCTGAACCACTGCCTCAATCATATGGTGCCTTATGCAGAGATTGTCTATGCACTCTTTTCCTGACATGTACTTTAAATCTGTAAGAGTAATTTCAGAGTATCCCAAATGCAACTTTTCTTCCAGTCTTAAAAGATTAGATCGTTGAACCCAAAGTAAGGAATGGAAAACCCTCAGTCTAAGTCACTCGTATATACCATAAGGCCCTAAAGCTGTGTTCTGTCTTAAAATTTACCCGTTTTCAATTAGACTGTATCCCTTGCCTTCTTGATATGCCCACAGTTCGAAGATGTATCCTCTGTCCATTGGTTACTACAACAGCTTGCTTTATGTTATTTTAAGAATTGAGATGGCAGCCTTGGTGAGTGAGATGTTTGATCAAGCTACAAGCCTGTGTCCTTCCAGAGATTTTACTCCCTTCCTGTTAGCCTGCAACGCCAGTCGGAAATGTGTTCTTTTGGTTCCTTTTACTTTGTCTCAGGCGGTGAAATACGTTCTAAGTTCGATGTTCCCCCAAACCATGAAACAATGTCCTTCTATTATTTCAACCCAATGCTCGATTAGCTTGTTTATTCTGTTTTTTTCATATTTGAACCTAACTTAATTGAATGTGCCTTCCGATGACGAAACTTATGAACCCTGTGTTTCACCGATAACTCTTCGGCCTCAACGTCTTCTTCATGATCTTAACCCTCAGTCTGAACGATCTGAAAATAATGTAATCACCCTCATTTCTGTAATCTCTCACTCTCTATCTCTTCTTCATTTCGATATCTATTTCTATCTCTGGTTTCGCTATTTCTGTCTCTCTACATTTCTCTCCATTTGTCTATCTCTATTGTTTCTCTCTTTTTCTCTCTTTGGCCCTTCTTCTCTGTCTACTGCCTTTCGAACTGTTTGTCTTACTCTCTGCTCCTCATTTTATCTTTCTCTCAACACTGACTTCCACTCTCAGTCTCTTGCTGTATCTCTGTCTCTCTCTCTCTCTCGCTTTCTGTCTTCCTCTCGCTCTATATTTCTCTCTCTATCCCTTCCTATTTCTTTTCCTCCCTCTTTCTATCTGTATCTCACTGCCTCCTTTAACACAGTCTCTCTGTCTCTGTTTCTTTCTGTCTCTTTCGCTATTCCACTATCTTCTGTCTCATTTTCTATTTATCTATTCTGTCAAGTTCTCTCTTTCTGTCTCCCTTGACTTCGTTTTCCTTCCTTCAAACTTTCCTCTCGTCTCACTATCCCATCAATTTCTTTCGCTTTTTGTACTTTTAATTCTATCTATCTATCTTTCTATCACTCTATCTACATATCTATCTACCTATCTATCTTTCTGTATATCTATCTATCTAGTGGCAAACTTGATATTGCAGCTGTGGTATCCTTGTTGTGTGTCTTACGTTTGAAAGACTGTATTCTCTTACCATGATGCCCATACTTCTCCTTTTAAAAAAGTAATTTGCTTCCTTTCTCATATTTTCCTCAGTCTGTATGATCATTTCTTACTTGATATGATGCTCCCCGAGTCCGTAATTTTGAGTGTAATTTTTTGTAGCGGATTCATACAGAGTTGAAAGTGTATTATTTCAGTCATATCAGTTATATGTGCACCATCCATGCTGTGTTGGAATTTCACTTACCAGTACCTTGCACATTATTCCAAAACAAAAAAATCTGTGAGCGATGAAAATTTAATAGGGCCCCCGCCACTCGGGGCCTTAGAAATTGGTGGCTCCCTTCGCCTCTGTGGCATATGGGTGGTAAAAGTCCCCAGAAACAGAGGAGACCTATAATTATAAAACTAAAATATAACTGGTCTAAAGATGGAAATTAGATATGCTGGGATTCGAACCATAGAACCTTCAGTTTAAAGCCTGGAACGTTACTTTGCCGCTGCCTTGGCTAATGATGGACGGTCTAAAGAGAGAGGGAGTGAGAGCGAGATTGAAGGAAATTAGCTGATTTTGAAGTTTTCACTTTATGCCTTGTGGATTGTTCTATACGAGTAGACATAGTTACATTTTATAAAAAACCAGGTAGGAGTTCTTTTCTGAATTTAAGGGGCAAAATGTGAGCGATGTATAATGAATGACGCTTGTCATGTAATCAAAACTTAAAAAATAGAGTCGAATAGCTGGGGAATCGAACCCGAGAACCCCTAGTTTCAGGCCTCGTTCGTCATCAACTGAGCAACTAAGGTAAAAAATCATGCTGATGAAGATTTTGTGATCGATCATATCTTTAAGGGAGCCATGTTAACGAAAATGAAAGTTATGAGCCCGATCTGACGATTTCAACATAATTTCAGTTATATGGCACGCACCAATCCTGAAAAAGAAAATTAGAATAGCCGGGCTATCGAACTATAGAACCTTGGGTTTTAATCGTGAAACATTACTTTGCCGCTACTTTTATTCCTGGAGGGTTGTTATGTGCGAGAAGAAATGGTAACATTTTTGTAAAGAAAAGTGATGTCCAGTTGTGTTGTGAATTGAAAGAAGGGAAAGAAAATGCGGAGTGACGAGAAAATAATATCAAATCTCGGATAAAAATTGCAACAGCTGGGAAATCGAACCTGTTAACCCCAAGTTTCAGGCCGATCATGGCATCAACTGAGCAACTTAGCTGAGAATTACGCTGATGAAATTTTGTTTTCTATTTGTTCAGATCTTAAAGAGCGTCATGTTAACGAAAATGGAAGTTATGAGCCCGATCTGACGACTTCAACATTCTTTGAGTTATATCACAGGCAATTATCTATGTTTTATTTGAGTTTATTTAACGGGTCCTTTCCTTTCTACCTTCCCGAATCCTGACACAGAAAATAAGATTGGCCGAGAAATCGAACTATAGACCTTTGGTCAGTGATGCTGAGAGACAGACAGACAGACAGAAAGAGAGAATGTGTTTTTTGATATTTCATGTTTAGGAATCCTTGACACAATCTGATCTTGTAAAGAAGTGATGAAGCAAAGGACTATGTTGCCGAAGTCTACTTTTGAAGTTAATCGATCAATAGACGGGATATCGATAAGGTAAGCGAGAAATATGTTTTATAAGTCTTGTTTGCATTACCTTTAAAAGATCTTGCTATGAAAGGAGAAAGTACTGGTATCATATCCCGAAGGTTGTCACAATATCATGAAAAAGCACTAGAATAATAAGTTTTTATTTACTTGTTGTTTACTGATCTTTTGGAAAGAATCAAAACTTCTTAAGATAATAAAAGGAAAAACTGTGGATAAGCAATTTGAAATACTTTGGCCAAGTTGGAAATCGAGTACAGAAATGGAGCTGATTTGTAGAACAAAGATGTTTTTTCCGATTTCTTTTAACAGTGTTGAAAAGTGAACTAAACTTGTATTGAGTAAAGCTGTTCAAGTTTACGGCAGTTGTGAAGCTTTCTAAGAATTGCTTGGATGATGATGATGATGATGATGATGATGACGATTAAGTTGGTAGTGCTGGATGTTGTAGCGGAGTTAGATTTCTGTGTTTGCATGTTGTTTTTAATGGTGTTTTACCTAGATGTCAGGTAAATGGCGCGGTCAGTGCTCTTGTAACAGTCTTTCCAAACCACTAGCCACTAGACAGAAATTGGTACAGCTTGGGGAGTGGACCTGCGAGTGTATAGGTTATAAGCCATGTACTTTACCGACCAAGCAACTGGGCAATACGATCTGAGAGAGAGAGGGAAGTGAATTTGATTTTTACATGTTTACTTGATTTCTAAAGGGAATTTATGTGCAAGAACAAATTTTAACATTTTGTGCAGAAAAATGATGCAGAGGTGCGGATTCAAGAAAATATAAGCTTTTACAGGGAGGATAACTATTTACCAGTACTTCGCACAATGTTGTTCCCTTTGACACTGGCTGCTTTTCTCATATAACATAGTCGAAATAATAATGAGCGCTGAGATAAGATTGCGCCCTGTCAGTATAACAGTCATTAATTCTGCAGAGCATATTTTCAGTCTAAGTGATTGTCGTTAGTCCGCAGATTTTACTTTCACAAAGGGAAATACATTTCCAGTCTGTATTTATTTATTCCTGGAAGGTTGTTATGCGCAAGAAGACATTGTAACTGTTTGTAAAGAACAATGATGGAAAAAGCAAAATGTGTGAACACTAGATTCTGATGGCCACATATTTAGAATTTTGCAGAAGTGAATTTTAAGAGGCTTGAAAGGCAGAGTTTTTGATTCAATTTAAAGAAAGATACAAGTTATTAGGAGGGAGATCAATGCTTTGCTGTACCAGTACTTCGCACAATATTGTTCCCTTTGGCACTTGCTGCTTTCTTTTTCTGACTGTGTTTGAAGGATTATCAGCACTGAGATGAGAAGATACTTTGCCGCATCAGTTCCATAAAACAAGTAATCTCTGTTTCTTACTGATTGTATCCTCAGTCCACAGGTTGTTCTTTCATATCGGGAAAAATACATTTAGTCCGTATTACTAGCCCATTAGTCCTTACCATCGTCTTTAATCTCATTTAACCCAATCCCAGTATGTACCCTCAATTTGTGAGATGAACTCAATACCATGAGCTGAGTCGACGAACGCTTGAGAATCAACTAGTTCCTTATTTTTCTACTTCATTCAGCTTTAGCCTTAGTCACTGAGATAAACCTTACCTCTGGAAGTTATTCGATATGATTAATCACCTTTTGGTCCCTTGTATGTGTGTTTCTGTAAGATGTATCGTCGGTCTGTCAAATGCAAATGGTCTATAAACTTGTTTTTAATTTCAATTTAAGGAAATGCCATGCATTACCCCTTTCAGTCTGTTTGATTTACCTGTAGTTGAAGAGATGTACCCTCAGTCCGAGAAATATTTATTGTTTTTCTTTGAGTTTACACCTTTAGTTTCGAGCTCCATACCGCTTGAAATTGCCTGCCAATAGGTCCTGAAAGTGTCATTCTACCTTTCTGTTACTGCACAAGTTCCGAAGCCTGTACCCCCAGTCGGCGATTTCATATTCACAGCGCCCCAAACCAACCATGAATTCGTAACAAGCGTATTGAGTCCTTGAGATTGTATCCTCGGTTCGTGGAATGTTTCGCCATTCTATTTCGTATCCTCTAAGACTTTGAAATCGTCCCTTTAGTCAGTTGAACGTAGCCCCCAGGCCCTGAACCACTGCCTCAATCATATGGTGCCTTATGCAGAGATTGTCTATGCACTCTTTTCCTGACATGTACTTTAAATCTGTAAGAGTAATTTCAGAGTATCCCAAATGCAACTTTTCTTCCAGTCTTAAAAGATTAGATCGTTGAACCCAAAGTAAGGAATGGAAAACCCTCAGTCTAAGTCACTCGTATATACCATAAGGCCCTAAAGCTGTGTTCTGTCTTAAAATTTACCCGTTTTCAATTAGACTGTATCCCTTGCCTTCTTGATATGCCCACAGTTCGAAGATGTATCCTCTGTCCATTGGTTACTACAACAGCTTGCTTTATGTTATTTTAAGAATTGAGATGGCAGCCTTGGTGAGTGAGATGTTTGATCAAGCTACAAGCCTGTGTCCTTCCAGAGATTTTACTCCCTTCCTGTTAGCCTGCAACGCCAGTCGGAAATGTGTTCTTTTGGTTCCTTTTACTTTGTCTCAGGCGGTGAAATACGTTCTAAGTTCGATGTTCCCCCAAACCATGAAACAATGTCCTTCTATTATTTCAACCCAATGCTCGATTAGCTTGTTTATTCTGTTTTTTTCATATTTGAACCTAACTTAATTGAATGTGCCTTCCGATGACGAAACTTATGAACCCTGTGTTTCACCGATAACTCTTCGGCCTCAACGTCTTCTTCATGATCTTAACCCTCAGTCTGAACGATCTGAAAATAATGTAATCACCCTCATTTCTGTAATCTCTCACTCTCTATCTCTTCTTCATTTCGATATCTATTTCTATCTCTGGTTTCGCTATTTCTGTCTCTCTACATTTCTCTCCATTTGTCTATCTCTATTGTTTCTCTCTTTTTCTCTCTTTGGCCCTTCTTCTCTGTCTACTGCCTTTCGAACTGTTTGTCTTACTCTCTGCTCCTCATTTTATCTTTCTCTCAACACTGACTTCCACTCTCAGTCTCTTGCTGTATCTCTGTCTCTCTCTCTCTCTCGCTTTCTGTCTTCCTCTCGCTCTATATTTCTCTCTCTATCCCTTCCTATTTCTTTTCCTCCCTCTTTCTATCTGTATCTCACTGCCTCCTTTAACACAGTCTCTCTGTCTCTGTTTCTTTCTGTCTCTTTCGCTATTCCACTATCTTCTGTCTCATTTTCTATTTATCTATTCTGTCAAGTTCTCTCTTTCTGTCTCCCTTGACTTCGTTTTCCTTCCTTCAAACTTTCCTCTCGTCTCACTATCCCATCAATTTCTTTCGCTTTTTGTACTTTTAATTCTATCTATCTATCTTTCTATCACTCTATCTACATATCTATCTACCTATCTATCTTTCTGTATATCTATCTATCTAGTGGCAAACTTGATATTGCAGCTGTGGTATCCTTGTTGTGTGTCTTACGTTTGAAAGACTGTATTCTCTTACCATGATGCCCATACTTCTCCTTTTAAAAAAGTAATTTGCTTCCTTTCTCATATTTTCCTCAGTCTGTATGATCATTTCTTACTTGATATGATGCTCCCCGAGTCCGTAATTTTGAGTGTAATTTTTTGTAGCGGATTCATACAGAGTTGAAAGTGTATTATTTCAGTCATATCAGTTATATGTGCACCATCCATGCTGTGTTGGAATTTCACTTACCAGTACCTTGCACATTATTCCAAAACAAAAAAATCTGTGAGCGATGAAAATTTAATAGGGCCCCCGCCACTCGGGGCCTTAGAAATTGGTGGCTGCCTTCGCCTCTGTGGCATATGGGTGGTAAAAGTCCCCAGAAACAGAGGAGACCTATAATTATAAAACTAAAATATAACTGGTCTAAAGATGGAAATTAGATATGCTGGGATTCGAACCATAGAACCTTCAGTTTAAAGCCTGGAACGTTACTTTGCCGCTGCCTTGGCTAATGATGGACGGTCTAAAGAGAGAGGGAGTGAGAGCGAGATTGAAGGAAATTAGCTGATTTTGAAGTTTTCACTTTATGCCTTGTGGATTGTTCTATACGAGTAGACATAGTTACATTTTATAAAAAACCAGGTAGGAGTTCTTTTCTGAATTTAAGGGGCAAAATGTGAGCGATGTATAATGAATGACGCTTGTCATGTAATCAAAACTTAAAAAATAGAGTCGAATAGCTGGGGAATCGAACCCGAGAACCCCTAGTTTCAGGCCTCGTTCGTCATCAACTGAGCAACTAAGGTAAAAAATCATGCTGATGAAGATTTTGTGATCGATCATATCTTTAAGGGAGCCATGTTAACGAAAATGAAAGTTATGAGCCCGATCTGACGATTTCAACATAATTTCAGTTATATGGCACGCACCAATCCTGAAAAAGAAAATTAGAATAGCCGGGCTATCGAACTATAGAACCTTGGGTTTTAATCGTGAAACATTACTTTGCCGCTACTTTTATTCCTGGAGGGTTGTTATGTGCGAGAAGAAATGGTAACATTTTTGTAAAGAAAAGTGATGTCCAGTTGTGTTGTGAATTGAAAGAAGGGAAAGAAAATGCGGAGTGACGAGAAAATAATATCAAATCTCGGATAAAAATTGCAACAGCTGGGAAATCGAACCTGTTAACCCCAAGTTTCAGGCCGATCATGGCATCAACTGAGCAACTTAGCTGAGAATTACGCTGATGAAGTTTTGTTTTCTATTTGTTCAGATCTTAAAGAGCGTCATGTTAACGAAAATGGAAGTTATGAGCCCGATCTGACGACTTCAACATACTTTGAGTTATATCACAGGCAATTACCTATGTTTTATTTGAGTTTATTTAACGGGTCCTTTCCTTTCTACCTTCCCGAATCCTGACACAGAAAATAAGATTGGCCGAGAAATCGAACTATAGACCTTTGGTCAGTGATGCTGAGAGACAGACAGACAGACAGAAAGAGAGAATGTGTTTTTTGATATTTCATGTTTAGGAATCCTTGACACAATCTGATCTTGTAAAGAAGTGATGAAGCAAAGGACTATGTTGCCGAAGTCTACTTTTGAAGTTAATCGATCAATAGACGGGATATCGATAAGGTAAGCGAGAAATATGTTTTATAAGTCTTGTTTGCATTACCTTTAAAAGATCTTGCTATAAAAGGAGAAAGTACTGGTATCATATCCCGAAGGTTGTCACAATATCATGAAAAAGCACTAGAATAATAAGTTTTTATTTACTTGTTGTTTACTGATCTTTTGGAAAGAATCAAAACTTCTTAAGATAATAAAAGGAAAAACTGTGGATAAGCAATTTGAAATACTTTGGCCAAGTTGGAAATCGAGTACAGAAATGGAGCTGATTTGTAGAACAAAGATGTTTTTTCCGATTTCTTTTAACAGTGTTGAAAAGTGAACTAAACTTGTATTGAGTAAAGCTGTTCAAGTTTACGGCAGTTGTGAAGCTTTCTAAGAATTGCTTGGATGATGATGATGATGATGATGATGACGATTAAGTTGGTAGTGCTGGATGTTGTAGCGGAGTTAGATTTCTGTGTTTGCATGTTGTTTTTAATGGTGTTTTACCTAGATGTCAGGTAAATGGCGCGGTCAGTGCTCTTGTAACAGTCTTTCCAAACCACTAGCCACTAGACAGAAATTGGTACAGCTTGGGGAGTGGACCTGCGAGTGTATAGGTTATAAGCCATGTACTTTACCGACCAAGCAACTGGGCAATACGATCTGAGAGAGAGAGGGAAGTGAATTTGATTTTTACATGTTTACTTGATTTCTAAAGGGATTTTATGTGCAAGAACAAATTTTAACATTTTGTGCAGAAAAATGATGCAGAGGTGCGGATTCAAGAAAATATAAGCTTTTACAGGGAGGATAACTATTTACCAGTACTTCGCACAATGTTGTTCCCTTTGACACTGGCTGCTTTTCTCATATAACATAGTCGAAATAATAATGAGCGCTGAGATAAGATTGCGCCCTGTCAGTATAACAGTCATTAATTCTACAGAGCATATTTTCAGTCTAAGTGATTGTCGTTAGTCCGCAGATTTTACTTTCACAAAGGGAAATACATTTCCAGTCTGTATTTATTTATTCCTGGAAGGTTGTTATGCGCAAGAAGACATTGTAACTGTTTGTAAAGAACAATGATGGAAAAAGCAAAATGTGTGAACACTAGATTCTGATGGCCACATATTTAGAATTTTGCAGAAGTGAATTTTAAGAGGCTTGAAAGGCAGAGTTTTTGATTCAATTTAAAGAAAGATACAAGCTATTAGGAGGGAGATCAATGCTTTGCTGTACCAGTACTTCGCACAATATTGTTCCCTTTGGCACTTGCTGCTTTCTTTTTCTGACTGTGTTTGAAGGATTATCAGCACTGAGATGAGAAGATACTTTGCCGCATCAGTTCCATAAAACAAGTAATCTCTGTTTCTTACTGATTGTATCCTCAGTCCACAGGTTGTTCTTTCATATCGGGAAAAATACATTTAGTCCGTATTACTAGCCCATTAGTCCTTACATCGTCTTTAATCTCATTTAACCCAATCCCAGTATGTACCCTCAATTTGTGAGATGAACTCAATACCATGAGCTGAGTCGACGAACGCTTGAGAATCAACTAGTTCCTTATTTTTCTACTTCATTCAGCTTTAGCCTTAGTCACTGAGATAAACCTTACCTCTGGAAGTTATTCGATATGATTAATCACCTTTTGGTCCCTTGTATGTGTGTGTTTCTGTAAGATGTATCGTCGGTCTGTCAAATGCAAATGGTCTATAAACTTGTTTTTAATTTCAATTTAAGGAAATGCCATGCATTACCCCTTTCAGTCTGTTTGATTTACCTGTAGTTGAAGAGATGTACCCTCAGTCCGAGAAATATTTATTGTTTTTCTTTGAGTTTACACCTTTAGTTTCGAGCTCCATACCGCTTGAAATTGCCTGCCAATAGGTCCTGAAAGTGTCATTCTACCTTTCTGTTACTGCACAAGTTCCGAAGCCTGTACCCCCAGTCGGCGATTTCATATTCACAGCGCCCCAAACCAACCATGAATTCGTAACAAGCGTATTGAGTCCTTGAGATTGTATCCTCGGTTCGTGGAATGTTTCGCCATTCTATTTCGTATCCTCTAAGACTTTGAAATCGTCCCTTTAGTCAGTTGAACGTAGCCCCCAGGCCCTGAACCACTGCCTCAATCATATGGTGCCTTATGCAGAGATTGTCTATGCACTCTTTTCCTGACATGTACTTTAAATCTGTAAGAGTAATTTCAGAGTATCCCAAATGCAACTTTTCTTCCAGTCTTAAAAGATTAGATCGTTGAACCCAAAGTAAGGAATGGAAAACCCTCAGTCTAAGTCACTCGTATATACCATAAGGCCCTAAAGCTGTGTTCTGTCTTAAAATTTACCCGTTTTCAATTAGACTGTATCCCTTGCCTTCTTGATATGCCCACAGTTCGAAGATGTATCCTCTGTCCATTGGTTACTACAACAGCTTGCTTTATGTTATTTTAAGAATTGAGATGGCAGCCTTGGTGAGTGAGATGTTTGATCAAGCTACAAGCCTGTGTCCTTCCAGAGATTTTACTCCCTTCCTGTTAGCCTGCAACGCCAGTCGGAAATGTGTTCTTTTGGTTCCTTTTACTTTGTCTCAGGCGGTGAAATACGTTCTAAGTTCGATGTTCCCCCAAACCATGAAACAATGTCCTTCTATTATTTCAACCCAATGCTCGATTAGCTTGTTTATTCTGTTTTTTTCATATTTGAACCTAACTTAATTGAATGTGCCTTCCGATGACGAAACTTATGAACCCTGTGTTTCACCGATAACTCTTCGGCCTCAACGTCTTCTTCATGATCTTAACCCTCAGTCTGAACGATCTGAAAATAATGTAATCACCCTCATTTCTGTAATCTCTCACTCTCTATCTCTTCTTCATTTCGATATCTATTTCTATCTCTGGTTTCGCTATTTCTGTCTCTCTACATTTCTCTCCATTTGTCTATCTCTATTGTTTCTCTCTTTTTCTCTCTTTGGCCCTTCTTCTCTGTCTACTGCCTTTCGAACTGTTTGTCTTACTCTCTGCTCCTCATTTTATCTTTCTCTCAACACTGACTTCCACTCTCAGTCTCTTGCTGTATCTCTGTCTCTCTCTCTCTCTCGCTTTCTGTCTTCCTCTCGCTCTATATTTCTCTCTCTATCCCTTCCTATTTCTTTTCCTCCCTCTTTCTATCTGTATCTCACTGCCTCCTTTAACACAGTCTCTCTGTCTCTGTTTCTTTCTGTCTCTTTCGCTATTCCACTATCTTCTGTCTCATTTTCTATTTATCTATTCTGTCAAGTTCTCTCTTTCTGTCTCCCTTGACTTCGTTTTCCTTCCTTCAAACTTTCCTCTCGTCTCACTATCCCATCAATTTCTTTCGCTTTTTGTACTTTTAATTCTATCTATCTATCTTTCTATCACTCTATCTACATATCTATCTACCTATCTATCTTTCTGTATATCTATCTATCTAGTGGCAAACTTGATATTGCAGCTGTGGTATCCTTGTTGTGTGTCTTACGTTTGAAAGACTGTATTCTCTTACCATGATGCCCATACTTTTCCTTTTAAAAAAGTAATTTGCTTCCTTTCTCATATTTTCCTCAGTCTGTATGATCATTTCTTACTTGATATGATGCTCCCCGAGTCCGTAATTTTGAGTGTAATTTTTTGTAGCGGATTCATACAGAGTTGAAAGTGTATTATTTCAGTCATATCAGTTATATGTGCACCATCCATGCTGTGTTGGAATTTCACTTACCAGTACCTTGCACATTATTCCAAAACAAAAAAATCTGTGAGCGATGAAAATTTAATAGGGCCCCCGCCACTCGGGGCCTTAGAAATTGGTGGCTGCCTTCGCCTCTGTGGCATATGGGTGGTAAAAGTCCCCAGAAACAGAGGAGACCTATAATTATAAAACTAAAATATAACTGGTCTAAAGATGGAAATTAGATATGCTGGGATTCGAACCATAGAACCTTCAGTTTAAAGCCTGGAACGTTACTTTGCCGCTGCCTTGGCTAATGATGGACGGTCTAAAGAGAGAGGGAGTGAGAGCGAGATTGAAGGAAATTAGCTGATTTTGAAGTTTTCACTTTATGCCTTGTGGATTGTTCTATACGAGTAGACATAGTTACATTTTATAAAAAACCAGGTAGGAGTTCTTTTCTGAATTTAAGGGGCAAAATGTGAGCGATGTATAATGAATGACGCTTGTCATGTAATCAAAACTTAAAAAATAGAGTCGAATAGCTGGGGAATCGAACCCGAGAACCCCTAGTTTCAGGCCTCGTTCGTCATCAACTGAGCAACTAAGGTAAAAAATCATGCTGATGAAGATGTTGTGATCGATCATATCTTTAAGGGAGCCATGTTAACGAAAATGAAAGTTATGAGCCCGATCTGACGATTTCAACATAATTTCAGTTATATGGCACGCACCAATCCTGAAAAAGAAAATTAGAATAGCCGGGCTATCGAACTATAGAACCTTGGGTTTTAATCGTGAAACATTACTTTGCCGCTACTTTTATTCCTGGAGGGTTGTTATGTGCGAGAAGAAATGGTAACATTTTTGTAAAGAAAAGTGATGTCCAGTTGTGTTGTGAATTGAAAGAAGGGAAAGAAAATGCGGAGTGACGAGAAAATAATATCAAATCTCGGATAAAAATTGCAACAGCTGGGAAATCGAACCTGTTAACCCCAAGTTTCAGGCCGATCATGGCATCAACTGAGCAACTTAGCTGAGAATTACGCTGATGAAATTTTGTTTTCTATTTGTTCAGATCTTAAAGAGCGTCATGTTAACGAAAATGGAAGTTATGAGCCCGATCTGACGACTTCAACATTCTTTGAGTTATATCACAGGCAATTACCTATGTTTTATTTGAGTTTATTTAACGGGTCCTTTCCTTTCTACCTTCCCGAATCCTGACACAGAAAATAAGATTGGCCGAGAAATCGAACTATAGACCTTTGGTCAGTGATGCTGAGAGACAGACAGACAGACAGAAAGAGAGAATGTGTTTTTTGATATTTCATGTTTAGGAATCCTTGACACAATCTGATCTTGTAAAGAAGTGATGAAGCAAAGGACTATGTTGCCGAAGTCTACTTTTGAAGTTAATCGATCAATAGACGGGATATCGATAAGGTAAGCGAGAAATATGTTTTATAAGTCTTGTTTGCATTACCTTTAAAAGATCTTGCTATAAAAGGAGAAAGTACTGGTATCATATCCCGAAGGTTGTCACAATATCATGAAAAAGCACTAGAATAATAAGTTTTTATTTACTTGTTGTTTACTGATCTTTTGGAAAGAATCAAAACTTCTTAAGATAATAAAAGGAAAAACTGTGGATAAGCAATTTGAAATACTTTGGCCAAGTTGGAAATCGAGTACAGAAATGGAGCTGATTTGTAGAACAAAGATGTTTTTTCCGATTTCTTTTAACAGTGTTGAAAAGTGAACTAAACTTGTATTGAGTAAAGCTGTTCAAGTTTACGGCAGTTGTGAAGCTTTCTAAGAATTGCTTGGATGATGATGATGATGATGATGATGACGATTAAGTTGGTAGTGCTGGATGTTGTAGCGGAGTTAGATTTCTGTGTTTGCATGTTGTTTTTAATGGTGTTTTACCTAGATGTCAGGTAAATGGCGCGGTCAGTGCTCTTGTAACAGTCTTTCCAAACCACTAGCCACTAGACAGAAATTGGTACAGCTTGGGGAGTGGACCTGCGAGTGTATAGGTTATAAGCCATGTACTTTACCGACCAAGCAACTGGGCAATACGATCTGAGAGAGAGAGGGAAGTGAATTTGATTTTTACATGTTTACTTGATTTCTAAAGGGATTTTATGTGCAAGAACAAATTTTAACATTTTGTGCAGAAAAATGATGCACAGGTGCGGATTCAAGAAAATATAAGCTTTTACAGGGAAGATAACTATTTACCAGTACTTCGCACAATGTTGTTCCCTTTGACACTGGCTGCTTTTCTCATATAACATAGTCGAAATAATAATGAGCGCTGAGATAAGATTGCGCCCTGTCAGTATAACAGTCATTAATTCTACAGAGCATATTTTCAGTCTAAGTGATTGTCGTTAGTCCGCAGATTTTACTTTCACAAAGGGAAATACATTTCCAGTCTGTATTTATTTATTCCTGGAAGGTTGTTATGCGCAAGAAGACATTGTAACTGTTTGTAAAGAACAATGATGGAAAAAGCAAAATGTGTGAACACTAGATTCTGATGGCCACATATTTAGAATTTTGCAGAAGTGAATTTTAAGAGGCTTGAAAGGCAGAGTTTTTGATTCAATTTAAAGAAAGATACAAGCTATTAGGAGGGAGATCAATGCTTTGCTGTACCAGTACTTCGCACAATATTGTTCCCTTTGGCACTTGCTGCTTTCTTTTTCTGACTGTGTTTGAAGGATTATCAGCACTGAGATGAGAAGATACTTTGCCGCATCAGTTCCATAAAACAAGTAATCTCTGTTTCTTACTGATTGTATCCTCAGTCCACAGGTTGTTCTTTCATATCGGGAAAAATACATTTAGTCCGTATTACTAGCCCATTAGTCCTTACCATCGTCTTTAATCTCATTTAACCCAATCCCAGTATGTACCCTCAATTTGTGAGATGAACTCAATACCATGAGCTGAGTCGACGAACGCTTGAGAATCAACTAGTTCCTTATTTTTCTACCTCATTCAGCTTTAGCCTTAGTCACTGAGATAAACCTTACCTCTGGAAGTTATTCGATATGATTAATCACCTTTTGGTCCCTTGTATGTGTGTTTCTGTAAGATGTATTGTCGGTCTGTCAAATGCAAATGGTCTATAAACTTGTTTTTAATTTCAATTTAAGGAAATGCCATGCATTACCCCTTTCAGTCTGTTTGATTTACCTGTAGTTGAAGAGATGTACCCTCAGTCCGAGAAATATTTATTGTTTTTCTTTGAGTTTACACCTTTAGTTTCGAGCTCCATACCGCTTGAAATTGCCTGCCAATAGGTCCTGAAAGTGTCATTCTACCTTTCTGTTACTGCACAAGTTCCGAAGCCTGTACCCCCAGTCGGCGATTTCATATTCACAGCGCCCCAAACCAACCATGAATTCGTAACAAGCGTATTGAGTCCTTGAGATTGTATCCTCGGTTCGTGGAATGTTTCGCCATTCTATTTCGTATCCTCTAAGACTTTGAAATCGTCCCTTTAGTCAGTTGAACGTAGCCCCCAGGCCCTGAACCACTGCCTCAATCATATGGTGCCTTATGCAGAGATTGTCTATGCACTCTTTTCCTGACATGTACTTTAAATCTGTAAGAGTAATTTCAGAGTATCCCAAATGCAACTTTTCTTCCAGTCTTAAAAGATTAGATCGTTGAACCCAAAGTAAGGAATGGAAAACCCTCAGTCTAAGTCATTTGTATATACCATAAGGCCCTAAAGCTGTGTTCTGTCTTAAAATTTACCCGTTTTCAATTAGACTGTATCCCTTGCCTTCTTGATATGCCCACAGTTCGAAGATGTATCCTCTGTCCATTGGTTACTACAACAGCTTGCTTTATGTTATTTTAAGAATTGAGATGGCAGCCTTGGTGAGTGAGATGTTTGATCAAGCTACAAGCCTGTGTCCTTCCAGAGATTTTACTCCCTTCCTGTTAGCCTGCAACGCCAGTCGGAAATGTGTTCTTTTGGTTCCTTTTACTTTGTCTCAGGCGGTGAAATACGTTCTAAGTTCGATGTTCCCCCAAACCATGAAACAATGTCCTTCTATTATTTCAACCCAATGCTCGATTAGCTTGTTTATTCTGTTTTTTTTCATATTTGAACCTAACTTTATTGAATGTGCCTTCCGATGACGAAACTTATGAACCCTGTGTTTCACCGATAACTCTTCGGCCTCAACGTCTTCTTCATGATCTTAACCCTCAGTCTGAACGATCTGAAAATAATGTAATCACCCTCATTTCTGTAATCTCTCACTCTCTATCTCTTCTTCATTTCGATATCTATTTCTATCTCTGGTTTCGCTATTTCTGTCTCTCTACATTTCTCTCCATTTGTCTATCTCTATTGTTTCTCTCTTTTTCTCTCTTTGGCCCTTCTTCTCTGTCTACTGCCTTTCGAACTGTTTGTCTTACTCTCTGCTCCTCATTTTATCTTTCTCTCAACACTGACTTCCACTCTCAGTCTCTTGCTGTATCTCTGTCTCTCTCTCTCTCTCGCTTTCTGTCTTCCTCTCGGTCTATATTTCTCTCTCTATCCCTTCCTATTTCTTTTCCTCCCTCTTTCTATCTGTATCTCACTGCCTCCTTTAACACAGTCTCTCTGTCTCTGTTTCTTTCTGTCTCTTTCGCTATTCCACTATCTTCTGTCTCATTTTCTATTTATCTATTCTGTCAAGTTCTCTCTTTCTGTCTCCCTTGACTTCGTTTTCCTTCCTTCAAACTTTCCTCTCGTCTCACTATCCCATCAATTTCTTTCGCTTTTTGTACTTTTAATTCTATCTATCTATCTTTCTATCACTCTATCTACATATCTATCTACCTATCTATCTTTCTGTATATCTATCTATCTAGTGGCAAACTTGATATTGCAGCTGTGGTATCCTTGTTGTGTGTCTTACGTTTGAAAGACTGTATTCTCTTACCATGATGCCCATACTTTTCCTTTTAAAAAAGTAATTTGCTTCCTTTCTCATATTTTCCTCAGTCTGTATGATCATTTCTTACTTGATATGATGCTCCCCGAGTCCGTAATTTTGAGTGTAATTTTTTGTAGCGGATTCATACAGAGTTGAAAGTGTATTATTTCAGTCATATCAGTTATATGTGCACCATCCATGCTGTGTTGGAATTTCACTTACCAGTACCTTGCACATTATTCCAAAACAAAAAAATCTGTGAGCGATGAAAATTTAATAGGGCCCCCGCCACTCGGGGCCTTAGAAATTGGTGGCTGCCTTCGCCTCTGTGGCATATGGGTGGTAAAAGTCCCCAGAAACAGAGGAGACCTATAATTATAAAACTAAAATATAACTGGTCTAAAGATGGAAATTAGATATGCTGGGATTCGAACCATAGAACCTTCAGTTTAAAGCCTGGAACGTTACTTTGCCGCTGCCTTGGCTAATGATGGACGGTCTAAAGAGAGAGGGAGTGAGAGCGAGATTGAAGGAAATTAGCTGATTTTGAAGTTTTCACTTTATGCCTTGTGGATTGTTCTATACGAGTAGACATAGTTACATTTTATAAAAAACCAGGTAGGAGTTCTTTTCTGAATTTAAGGGGCAAAATGTGAGCGATGTATAATGAATGACGCTTGTCATGTAATCAAAACTTAAAAAATAGAGTCGAATAGCTGGGGAATCGAACCCGAGAACCCCTAGTTTCAGGCCTCGTTCGTCATCAACTGAGCAACTAAGGTAAAAAATCATGCTGATGAAGATTTTGTGATCGATCATATCTTTAAGGGAGCCATGTTAACGAAAATGAAAGTTATGAGCCCGATCTGACGATTTCAACATAATTTCAGTTATATGGCACGCACCAATCCTGAAAAAGAAAATTCGAATAGCCGGGCTATCGAACTATAGAACCTTGGGTTTTAATCGTGAAACATTACTTTGCCGCTACTTTTATTCCTGGAGGGTTGTTATGTGCGAGAAGAAATGGTAACATTTTTGTAAAGAAAAGTGATGTCCAGTTGTGTTGTGAATTGAAAGAAGGGAAAGAAAATGCGGAGTGACGAGAAAATAATATCAAATCTCGGATAAAAATTGCAACAGCTGGGAAATCGAACCTGTTAACCCCAAGTTTCAGGCCGATCATGGCATCAACTGAGCAACTTAGCTGAGAATTACGCTGATGAAGTTTTGTTTTCTATTTGTTCAGATCTTAAAGAGCGTCATGTTAACGAAAATGGAAGTTATGAGCCCGATCTGACGACTTCAACATACTTTGAGTTATATCACAGGCAATTACCTATGTTTTATTTGAGTTTATTTAACGGGTCCTTTCCTTTCTACCTTCCCGAATCCTGACACAGAAAATAAGATTGGCCGAGAAATCGAACTATAGACCTTTGGTCAGTGATGCTGAGAGACAGACAGACAGACAGAAAGAGAGAATGTGTTTTTTGATATTTCATGTTTAGGAATCCTTGACACAATCTGATCTTGTAAAGAAGTGATGAAGCAAAGGACTATGTTGCCGAAGTCTACTTTTGAAGTTAATCGATCAATAGACGGGATATCGATAAGGTAAGCGAGAAATATGTTTTATAAGTCTTGTTTGCATTACCTTTAAAAGATCTTGCTATAAAAGGAGAAAGTACTGGTATCATATCCCGAAGGTTGTCACAATATCATGAAAAAGCACTAGAATAATAAGTTTTTATTTACTTGTTGTTTACTGATCTTTTGGAAAGAATCAAAACTTCTTAAGATAATAAAAGGAAAAACTGTGGATAAGCAATTTGAAATACTTTGGCCAAGTTGGAAATCGAGTACAGAAATGGAGCTGATTTGTAGAACAAATATGTTTTTTCCGATTTCTTTTAACAGTGTTGAAAAGTGAACTAAACTTGTATTGAGTAAAGCTGTTCAAGTTTACGGCAGTTGTGAAGCTTTCTAAGAATTGCTTGGATGATGATGATGATGATGATGATGATGACGATTAAGTTGGTAGTGCTGGATGTTGTAGCGGAGTTAGATTTCTGTGTTTGCATGTTGTTTTTAATGGTGTTTTACCTAGATGTCAGGTAAATGGCGCGGTCAGTGCTCTTGTAACAGTCTTTCCAAACCACTAGACAGAAATTGGTACAGCTTGGGGAGTGGACCTGCGAGTGTATAGGTTATAAGCCATGTACTTTACCGACCAAGCAACTGGGCAATACGATCTGAGAGAGAGAGGGAAGTGAATTTGATTTTTACATGTTTACTTGATTTCTAAAGGGATTTTATGTGCAAGAACAAATTTTAACATTTTGTGCAGAAAAATGATGCACAGGTGCGGATTCAAGAAAATATAAGCTTTTACAGGGAGGATAACTATTTACCAGTACTTCGCACAATGTTGTTCCCTTTGACACTGGCTGCTTTTCTCATATAACATAGTCGAAATAATAATGAGCGCTGATATAAGATTGCTCCCTGTCAGTATAACAGTCATTAATTCTACAGAGCATATTTT
The DNA here is from genome assembly GCA_943736015.1 of Tridacna crocea. NCBI lineage: Eukaryota > Metazoa > Mollusca > Bivalvia > Cardiida > Cardiidae > Tridacna > Tridacna crocea. Next base: position 31,348,414 of record OX031063.1, on the reverse strand, counting down.
CAGTCTAAGTGATTGTCGTTAGTCCGCAGATTTTACTTTCACAAAGGGAAATACATTTCCAGTCTGTATTTATTTATTCCTGGAAGGTTGTTATGCGCAAGAAGACATTGTAACTGTTTGTAAAGAACAATGATGGAAAAAGCAAAATGTGTGAACACTAGATTCTGATGGCCACATATTTAGAATTTTGCAGAAGTGAATTTTAAGAGGCTTGAAAGGCAGAGTTTTTGATTCAATTTAAAGAAAGATACAAGCTATTAGGAGGGAGATCAATGCTTTGCTGTACCAGTACTTCGCACAATATTGTTCCCTTTGGCACTTGCTGCTTTCTTTTTCTGACTGTGTTTGAAGGATTATCAGCACTGAGATGAGAAGATACTTTGCCGCATCAGTTCCATAAAACAAGTAATCTCTGTTTCTTACTGATTGTATCGTCAGTCCACAGGTTGTTCTTTCATATCGGGAAAAATACATTTAGTCCGTATTACTAGCCCATTAGTCCTTACCATCGTCTTTAATCTCATTTAACCCAATCCCAGTATGTACCCTCAATTTGTGAGATGAACTCAATACCATGAGCTGAGTCGACGAACGCTTGAGAATCAACTAGTTCCTTATTTTTCTACTTCATTCAGCTTTAGCCTTAGTCACTGAGATAAACCTTACCTCTGGAAGTTATTCGATATGATTAATCACCTTTTGGTCCCTTGTATGTGTGTGTTTCTGTAAGATGTATCGTCGGTCTGTCAAATGCAAATGGTCTATAAACTTGTTTTTAATTTCAATTTAAGGAAATGCCATGCATTACCCCTTTCAGTCTGTTTGATTTACCTGTAGTTGAAGAGATGTACCCTCAGTCCGAGAAATATTTATTGTTTTTCTTTGAGTTTACACCTTTAGTTTCGAGCTCCATACCGCTTGAAATTGCCTGCCAATAGGTCCTGAAAGTGTCATTCTACCTTTCTGTTACTGCACAAGTTCCGAAGCCTGTACCCCCAGTCGGCGATTTCATATTCACAGCGCCCCCAAACCAACCATGAATTCGTAACAAGCGTATTGAGTCCTTGAGATTGTATCCTCGGTTCGTGGAATGTTTCGCCATTCTATTTCGTATCCTCTAAGACTTTGAAATCGTCCCTTTAGTCAGTTGAACGTAGCCCCCAGGCCCTGAACCACTGCCTCAATCATATGGTGCCTTATGCAGAGATTGTCTATGCACTCTTTTCCTGACATGTACTTTAAATCTGTAAGAGTAATTTCAGAGTATCCCAAATGCAACTTTTCTTCCAGTCTTAAAAGATTAGATCGTTGAACCCAAAGTAAGGAATGGAAAACCCTCAGTCTAAGTCACTCGTATATACCATAAGGCCCTAAAGCTGTGTTCTGTCTTAAAATTTACCCGTTTTCAATTAGACTGTATCCCTTGCCTTCTTGATATGCCCACAGTTCGAAGATGTATCCTCTGTCCATTGGTTACTACAACAGCTTGCTTTATGTTATTTTAAGAATTGAGATGGCAGCCTTGGTGAGTGAGATGTTTGATCAAGCTACAAGCCTGTGTCCTTCCAGAGATTTTACTCCCTTCCTGTTAGCCTGCAACGCCAGTCGGAAATGTGTTCTTTTGGTTCCTTTTACTTTGTCTCAGGCGGTGAAATACGTTCTAAGTTCGATGTTCCCCCAAACCATGAAACAATGTCCTTCTATTATTTCAACCCAATGCTCGATTAGCTTGTTTATTCTGTTTTTTTCATATTTGAACCTAACTTAATTGAATGTGCCTTCCGATGACGAAACTTATGAACCCTGTGTTTCACCGATAACTCTTCGGCCTCAACGTCTTCTTCATGATCTTAACCCTCAGTCTGAACGATCTGAAAATAATGTAATCACCCTCATTTCTGTAATCTCTCACTCTCTATCTCTTCTTCATTTCGATATCTATTTCTATCTCTGGTTTCGCTATTTCTGTCTCTCTACATTTCTCTCCATTTGTCTATCTCTATTGTTTCTCTCTTTTTCTCTCTTTGGCCCTTCTTCTCTGTCTACTGCCTTTCGAACTGTTTGTCTTACTCTCTGCTCCTCATTTTATCTTTCTCTCAACACTGACTTCCACTCTCAGTCTCTTGCTGTATCTCTGTCTCTCTCTCTCTCTCTCGCTTTCTGTCTTCCTCTCGCTCTATATTTCTCTCTCTATCCCTTCCTATTTCTTTTCCTCCCTCTTTCTATCTGTATCTCACTGCCTCCTTTAACACAGTCTCTCTGTCTCTGTTTCTTTCTGTCTCTTTCGCTATTCCACTATCTTCTGTCTCATTTTCTATTTATCTATTCTGTCAAGTTCTCTCTTTCTGTCTCCCTTGACTTCGTTTTCCTTCCTTCAAACTTTCCTCTCGTCTCACTATCCCATCAATTTCTTTCGCTTTTTGTACTTTTAATTCTATCTATCTATCTTTCTATCACTCTATCTACATATCTATCTACCTATCTATCTTTCTGTATATCTATCTATCTAGTGGCAAACTTGATATTGCAGCTGTGGTATCCTTGTTGTGTGTCTTACGTTTGAAAGACTGTATTCTCTTACCATGATGCCCATACTTTTCCTTTTAAAAAAGTAATTTGCTTCCTTTCTCATATTTTCCTCAGTCTGTATGATCATTTCTTACTTGATATGATGCTCCCCCAGTCCGTAATTTTGAGTGTAATTTTTTTGTAGCGGATTCATACAGAGTTGAAAGTGTATTATTTCAGTCATATCAGTTATATGTGCACCATCCATGCTGTGTTGGAATTTCACTTACCAGTACCTTGCACATTATTCCAAAACAAAAAAATCTGTGAGCGATGAAAATTTAATAGGGCCCCCGCCACTCGGGGCCTTAGAAATTGGTGGCTGCCTTCGCCTCTGTGGCATATGGGTGGTAAAAGTCCCCAGAAACAGAGGAGACCTATAATTATAAAACTAAAATATAACTGGTCTAAAGATGGAAATTAGATATGCTGGGATTCGAACCATAGAACCTTCAGTTTAAAGCCTGGAACGTTACTTTGCCGCTGCCTTGGCTAATGATGGACGGTCTAAAGAGAGAGGGAGTGAGAGCGAGATTGAAGGAAATTAGCTGATTTTGAAGTTTTCACTTTATGCCTTGTGGATTGTTCTATACGAGTAGACATAGTTACATTTTATAAAAAACCAGGTAGGAGTTCTTTTCTGAATTTAAGGGGCAAAATGTGAGCGATGTATAATGAATGACGCTTGTCATGTAATCAAAACTTAAAAAATAGAGTCGAATAGCTGGGGAATCGAACCCGAGAACCCCTAGTTTCAGGCCTCGTTCGTCATCAACTGAGCAACTAAGGTAAAAAATCATGCTGATGAAGATTTTGTGATCGATCATATCTTTAAGGGAGCCATGTTAACGAAAATGAAAGTTATGAGCCCGATCTGACGATTTCAACATAATTTCAGTTATATGGCACGCACCAATCCTGAAAAAGAAAATTAGAATAGCCGGGCTATCGAACTATAGAACCTTGGGTTTTAATCGTGAAACATTACTTTGCCGCTACTTTTATTCCTGGAGGGTTGTTATGTGCGAGAAGAAATGGTAACATTTTTGTAAAGAAAAGTGATGTCCAGTTGTGTTGTGAATTGAAAGAAGGGAAAGAAAATGCGGAGTGACGAGAAAATAATATCAAATCTCGGATAAAAATTGCAACAGCTGGGAAATCGAACCTGTTAACCCCAAGTTTCAGGCCGATCATGGCATCAACTGAGCAACTTAGCTGAGAATTACGCTGATGAAGTTTTGTTTTCTATTTGTTCAGGGTCCTTTCCTTTCTACCTTCCCGAATCCTGACACAGAAAATAAGATTGGCCGAGAAATCGAACTATAGACCTTTGGTCAGTGATGCTGAGAGACAGACAGACAGACAGAAAGAGAGAATGTGTTTTTTGATATTTCATGTTTAGGAATCCTTGACACAATCTGATCTTGTAAAGAAGTGATGAAGCAAAGGACTATGTTGCCGAAGTCTACTTTTGAAGTTAATCGATCAATAGACGGGATATCGATAAGGTAAGCGAGAAATATGTTTTATAAGTCTTGTTTGCATTACCTTTAAAAGATCTTGCTATAAAAGGAGAAAGTACTGGTATCATATCCCGAAGGTTGTCACAATATCATGAAAAAGCACTAGAATAATAAGTTTTTATTTACTTGTTGTTTACTGATCTTTTGGAAAGAATCAAAACTTCTTAAGATAATAAAAGGAAAAACTGTGGATAAGCAATTTGAAATACTTTGGCCAAGTTGGAAATCGAGTACAGAAATGGAGCTGATTTGTAGAACAAATATGTTTTTTCCGATTTCTTTTAACAGTGTTGAAAAGTGAACTAAACTTGTATTGAGTAAAGCTGTTCAAGTTTACGGCAGTTGTGAAGCTTTCTAAGAATTGCTTGGATGATGATGATGATGATGATGACGATTAAGTTGGTAGTGCTGGATGTTGTAGCGGAGTTAGATTTCTGTGTTTGCATGTTGTTTTTAATGGTGTTTTACCTAGATGTCAGGTAAATGGCGCGGTCAGTGCTCTTGTAACAGTCTTTCCAAACCACTAGCCACTAGACAGAAATTGGTACAGCTTGGGGAGTGGACCTGCGAGTGTATAGGTTATAAGCCATGTACTTTACCGACCAAGCAACTGGGCAATACGATCTGAGAGAGAGAGGGAAGTGAATTTGATTTTTACATGTTTACTTGATTTCTAAAGGGATTTTATGTGCAAGAACAAATTTTAACATTTTGTGCAGAAAAATGATGCAGAGGTGCGGATTCAAGAAAATATAAGCTTTTACAGGGAGGATAACTATTTACCAGTACTTCGCACAATGTTGTTCCCTTTGACACTGGCTGCTTTTCTCATATAACATAGTCGAAATAATAATGAGCGCTGAGATAAGATTGCGCCCTGTCAGTATAACAGTCATTAATTCTACAGAGCATATTTTCAGTCTAAGTGATTGTCGTTAGTCCGCAGATTTTACTTTCACAAAGGGAAATACATTTCCAGTCTGTATTTATTTATTCCTGGAAGGTTGTTATGCGCAAGAAGACATTGTAACTGTTTGTAAAGAACAATGATGGAAAAAGCAAAATGTGTGAACACTAGATTCTGATGGCCACATATTTAGAATTTTGCAGAAGTGAATTTTAAGAGGCTTGAAAGGCAGAGTTTTTGATTCAATTTAAAGAAAGATACAAGCTATTAGGAGGGAGATCAATGCTTTGCTGTACCAGTACTTCGCACAATATTGTTCCCTTTGGCACTTGCTGCTTTCTTTTTCTGACTGTGTTTGAAGGATTATCAGCACTGAGATGAGAAGATACTTTGCCGCATCAGTTCCATAAAACAAGTAATCTCTGTTTCTTACTGATTGTATCGTCAGTCCACAGGTTGTTCTTTCATATCGGGAAAAATACATTTAGTCCGTATTACTAGCCCATTAGTCCTTACCATCGTCTTTAATCTCATTTAACCCAATCCCAGTATGTACCCTCAATTTGTGAGATGAACTCAATACCATGAGCTGAGTCGACGAACGCTTGAGAATCAACTAGTTCCTTATTTTTCTACTTCATTCAGCTTTAGCCTTAGTCACTGAGATAAACCTTACCTCTGGAAGTTATTCGATATTAATAATCACCTTTTGGTCCCTTGTATGTGTGTTTCTGTAAGATGTATCGTCGGTCTGTCAAATGCAAATGGTCTATAAACTTGTTTTTAATTTCAATTTAAGGAAATGCCATGCATTACCCCTTTCAGTCTGTTTGATTTACCTGTAGTTGAAGAGATGTACCCTCAGTCCGAGAAATATTTATTGTTTTTCTTTGAGTTTACACCTTTAGTTTCGAGCTCCATACCGCTTGAAATTGCCTGCCAATAGGTCCTGAAAGTGTCATTCTACCTTTCTGTTACTGCACAAGTTCCGAAGCCTGTACCCCCAGTCGGCGATTTCATATTCACAGCGCCCCAAACCAACCATGAATTCGTAACAAGCGTATTGAGTCCTTGAGATTGTATCCTCGGTTCGTGGAATGTTTCGCCATTCTATTTCGTATCCTCTAAGACTTTGAAATCGTCCCTTTAGTCAGTTGAACGTAGCCCCCAGGCCCTGAACCACTGCCTCAATCATATGGTGCCTTATGCAGAGATTGTCTATGCACTCTTTTCCTGACATGTACTTTAAATCTGTAAGAGTAATTTCAGAGTATCCCAAATGCAACTTTTCTTCCAGTCTTAAAAGATTAGATCGTTGAACCCAAAGTAAGGAATGGAAAACCCTCAGTCTAAGTCACTCGTATATACCATAAGGCCCTAAAGCTGTGTTCTGTCTTAAAATTTACCCGTTTTCAATTAGACTGTATCGCTTGCCTTCTTGATATGCCCACAGTTCGAAGATGTATCCTCTGTCCATTGGTTACTACAACAGCTTGCTTTATGTTATTTTAAGAATTGAGATGGCAGCCTTGGTGAGTGAGATGTTTGATCAAGCTACAAGCCTGTGTCCTTCCAGAGATTTTACTCCCTTCCTGTTAGCCTGCAACGCCAGTCGGAAATGTGTTCTTTTGGTTCCTTTTACTTTGTCTCAGGCGGTGAAATACGTTCTAAGTTCGATGTTCCCCCAAACCATGAAACAATGTCCTTCTATTATTTCAACCCAATGCTCGATTAGCTTGTTTATTCTGTTTTTTTCATATTTGAACCTAACTTAATTGAATGTGCCTTCCGATGACGAAACTTATGAACCCTGTGTTTCACCGATAACTCTTCGGCCTCAACGTCTTCTTCATGATCTTAACCCTCAGTCTGAACGATCTGAAAATAATGTAATCACCCTCATTTCTGTAATCTCTCACTCTCTATCTCTTCTTCATTTTGATATCTATTTCTATCTCTGGTTTCGCTATTTCTGTCTCTCTACATTTCTCTCCATTTGTCTATCTCTATTGTTTCTCTCTTTTTCTCTCTTTGGCCCTTCTTCTCTGTCTACTGCCGTTCGAACTGTTTGTCTTACTCTCTGCTCCTCATTTTATCTTTCTCTCAACACTGACTTCCACTCTCAGTCTCTTGCTGTATCTCTGTCTCTCTCTCTCTCTCGCTTTCTGTCTTCCTCTCGCTCTATATTTCTCTCTCTATCCCTTCCTATTTCTTTTCCTCCCTCTTTCTATCTGTATCTCACTGCCTCCTTTAACACAGTCTCTCTGTCTCTGTTTCTTTCTGTCTCTTTCGCTATTCCACTATCTTCTGTCTCATTTTCTATTTATCTATTCTGTCAAGTTCTCTCTTTCTGTCTCCCTTGACTTCGTTTTCCTTCCTTCAAACTTTCCTCTCGTCTCACTATCCCATCAATTTCTTTCGCTTTTTGTACTTTTAATTCTATCTATCTATCTTTTTAATTCTATCTATCTATCTTTCTATCACTCTATCTACATATCTATCTACCTATCTATCTTTCTGTATATCTATCTATCTAGTGGCAAACTTGATATTGCAGCTGTGGTATCCTTGTTGTGTGTCTTACGTTTGAAAGACTGTATTCTCTTACCATGATGCCCATACTTTTCCTTTTAAAAAAGTAATTTGCTTCCTTTCTCATATTTTCCTCAGTCTGTATGATCATTTCTTACTTGATATGATGCTCCCCGAGTCCGTAATTTTGAGTGTAATTTTTTGTAGCGGATTCATACAGAGTTGAAAGTGTATTATTTCAGTCATATCAGTTATATGTGCACCATCCATGCTGTGTTGGAATTTCACTTACCAGTACCTTGCACATTATTCCAAAACAAAAAAATCTGTGAGCGATGAAAATTTAATAGGGCCCCCGCCACTCGGGGCCTTAGAAATTGGTGGCTCCCTTCGCCTCTGTGGCATATGGGTGGTAAAAGTCCCCAGAAACAGAGGAGACCTATAATTATAAAACTAAAATATAACTGGTCTAAAGATGGAAATTAGATATGCTGGGATTCGAACCATAGAACCTTCAGTTTAAAGCCTGGAACGTTACTTTGCCGCTGCCTTGGCTAATGATGAACTGTCTAAAGAGAGAGGGAGTGAGAGCGGGATTGAAGGAAATTAGCTGATTTTGAAGTTTTCATTTATGCCTTGTGGATTGTTCTATACGAGTAGACATAGTTACATTTCATAAAAAACCAGGTAGGAGTTCTTTTCTGAATTTAAGGGGCAAAATGTGAGCGATGTATAATGAATGACGCTTGTCATGTAATCAAAACTTAAAAAATAGAGTCGAATAGCTGGGGAATCGAACCCGAGAACCCCTAGTTTCAGGCCTCGTTCGTCATCAACTGAGCAACTAAGGTAAAAAATCATGCTGATGAAGATTTTGTGATCGATCATATCTTTAAGGGAGCCATGTTAACGAAAATGAAAGTTATGAGCCCGATCTGACGATTTCAACATAATTTCAGTTATATGGCACGCACCAATCCTGAAAAAGAAAATTAGAATAGCCGGGCTATCGAACTATAGAACCTTGGGTTTTAATCGTGAAACATTACTTTGCCGCTACTTTTATTCCTGGAGGGTTGTTATGTGCGAGAAGAAATGGTAACATTTTTGTAAAGAAAAGTGATGTCCAGTTGTGTTGTGAATTGAAAGAAGGGAAAGAAAATGCGGAGTGACGAGAAAATAATATCAAATCTCGGATAAAAATTGCAACAGCTGGGAAATCGAACCTGTTAACCCCAAGTTTCAGGCCGATCATGGCATCAACTGAGCAACTTAGCTGAGAATTACGCTGATGAAGTTTTGTTTTCTATTTGTTCAGATCTTAAAGAGCGTCATGTTAACGAAAATGGAAGTTATGAGCCCGATCTGACGACTTCAACATACTTTGAGTTATATCACAGGCAATTACCTATGTTTTATTTGAGTTTGTTTAACGGGTCCTTTCCTTTCTACCTTCCCGAATCCTGACACAGAAAATAAGATTGGCCGAGAAATCGAACTATAGACCTTTGGTCAGTGATGCTGAGAGACAGACAGACAGACAGAAAGAGAGAATGTGTTTTTTGATATTTCATGTTTAGGAATCCTTGACACAATCTGATCTTGTAAAGAAGTGATGAAGCAAAGGACTATGTTGCCGAAGTCTACTTTTGAAGTTAATCGATCAATAGACGGGATATCGATAAGGTAAGCGAGAAATATGTTTTATAAGTCTTGTTTGCATTACCTTTAAAAGATCTTGCTATAAAAGGAGAAAGTACTGGTATCATATCCCGAAGGTTGTCACAATATCATGAAAAAGCACTAGAATAATAAGTTTTTATTTACTTGTTGTTTACTGATCTTTTGGAAAGAATCAAAACTTCTTAAGATAATAAAAGGAAAAACTGTGGATAAGCAATTTGAAATACTTTGGCCAAGTTGGAAATCGAGTACAGAAATGGAGCTGATTTGTAGAACAAAGATGTTTTTTTCCGATTTCTTTTAACAGTGTTGAAAAGTGAACTAAACTTGTATTGAGTAAAGCTGTTCAAGTTTACGGCAGTTGTGAAGCTTTCTAAGAATTGCTTGGATGATGATGATGATGATGATGATGATGACGATTAAGTTGTTAGTGCTGGATGTTGTAGCGGAGTTAGATTTCTGTGTTTGCATGTTGTTTTTAATGGTGTTTTACCTAGATGTCAGGTAAATGGCGCGGTCAGTGCTCTTGTAACAGTCTTTCCAAACCACTAGCCACTAGACAGAAATTGGTACAGCTTGGGGAGTGGACCTGCGAGTGTATAGGTTATAAGCCATGTACTTTACCGACCAAGCAACTGGGCAATACGATCTGAGAGAGAGAGGGAAGTGAATTTGATTTTTACATGTTTACTTGATTTCTAAAGGGATTTTATGTGCAAGAACAAATTTTAACATTTTGTGCAGAAAAATGATGCAGAGGTGCGGATTCAAGAAAATATAAGCTTTTACAGGGAGGATAACTATTTACCAGTACTTCGCACAATGTTGTTCCCTTTGACACTGGCTGCTTTTCTCATATAACATAGTCGAAATAATAATGAGCGCTGAGATAAGATTGCGCCCTGTCAGTATAACAGTCATTAATTCTACAGAGCATATTTTCAGTCTAAGTGATTGTCGTTAGTCCGCAGATTTTACTTTCACAAAGGGAAATACATTTCCAGTCTTTATTATTTATTCCTGGAAGGTTGTTATGCGCAAGAAGACATTGTAACTGTTTGTAAAGAACAATGATGGAAAAAGCAAAATGTGTGAACACTAGATTCTGATGGCCACATATTTAGAATTTTGCAGAAGTGAATTTTAAGAGGCTTGAAAGGCAGAGTTTTTGATTCAATTTAAAGAAAGATACAAGCTATTAGGAGGGAGATCAATGCTTTGCTGTACCAGTACTTCGCACAATATTGTTCCCTTTGGCACTTGCTGCTTTCTTTTTCTGACTGTGTTTGAAGGATTATCAGCACTGAGATGAGAAGATACTTTGCCGCATCAGTTCCATAAAACAAGTAATCTCTGTTTCTTACTGATTGTATCCTCAGTCCACAGGTTGTTCTTTCATATCGGGAAAAATACATTTAGTCCGTATTACTAGCCCATTAGTCCTTACCATCGTCTTTAATCCCATGTAACCCAATCCCAGTATGTACCCTCAATTTGTGAGATGAACTCAATACCATGAGCTGAGTCGACGAACGCTTGAGAATCAACTAGTTCCTTATTTTTCTACTTCATTCAGCTTTAGCCTTAGTCACTGAGATAAACCTTACCTCTGGAAGTTATTCGATATGATTAATCACCTTTTGGTCCCTTGTATGTGTGTTTCTGTAAGATGTATCGTCGGTCTGTCAAATGCAAATGGTCTATAAACTTGTTTTTAATTTCAATTTAAGGAAATGCCATGCATTACCCCTTTCAGTCTGTTTGATTTACCTGTAGTTGAAGAGATGTACCCTCAGTCCGAGAAATATTTATTGTTTTTCTTTGAGTTTACACCTTTAGTTTCGAGCTCCATACCGCTTGAAATTGCCTGCCAATAGGTCCTGAAAGTGTCATTCTGCCTTTCTGTTACTGCACAAGTTCCGAAGCCTGTACCCCCAGTCGGCGATTTCATATTCACAGCGCCCCAAACCAACCATGAATTCGTAACAAGCGTATTGAGTCCTTGAGATTGTATCCTCGGTTCGTGGAATGTTTCGCCATTCTATTTCGTATCCTCTAAGACTTTGAAATCGTCCCTTTAGTCAGTTGAACGTAGCCCCCAGGCCCTGAACCACTGCCTCAATCATATGGTGCCTTATGCAGAGATTGTCTATGCACTCTTTTCCTGACATGTACTTTAAATCTGTAAGAGTAATTTCAGAGTATCCCAAATGCAACTTTTCTTCCAGTCTTAAAAGATTAGATCGTTGAACCCAAAGTAAGGAATGGAAAACCCTCAGTCTAAGTCACTCGTATATACCATAAGGCCCTAAAGCTGTGTTCTGTCTTAAAATTTACCCGTTTTCAATTAGACTGTATCGCTTGCCTTCTTGATATGCCCACAGTTCGAAGATGTATCCTCTGTCCATTGGTTACTACAACAGCTTGCTTTATGTTATTTTAAGAATTGAGATGGCAGCCTTGGTGAGTGAGATGTTTGATCAAGCTACAAGCCTGTGTCCTTCCAGAGATTTTACTCCCTTCCTGTTAGCCTGCAACGCCAGTCGGAAATGTGTTCTTTTGGTTCCTTTTACTTTGTCTCAGGCGGTGAAATACGTTCTAAGTTCGATGTTCCCCCAAACCATGAAACAATGTCCTTCTATTATTTCAACCCAATGCTCGATTAGCTTGTTTATTCTGTTTTTTTTTTCATATTTGAACCTAACTTAATTGAATGTGCCTTCCGATGACGAAACTTATGAACCCTGTGTTTCACCGATAACTCTTCGGCCTCAACGTCTTCTTCATGATCTTAACCCTCAGTCTGAACGATCTGAAAATAATGTAATCACCCTCATTTCTGTAATCTCTCACTCTCTATCTCTTCTTCATTTCGATATCTATTTCTATCTCTGGTTCGCTATTTCTGTCTCTCTACATTTCTCTCCATTTGTCTATCTCTATTGTTTCTCTCTTTTTCTCTCTTTGGCCCTTCTTCTCTATCTACTGCCTTTCGAACTGTTTGTCTTACTCTCTGCTCCTCATTTTATCTTTCTCTCAACACTGACTTCCACTCTCAGTCTCTTGCTGTATCTCTGTCTCTCTCTCTCTCTCGCTTTCTGTCTTCCTCTCGCTCTATATTTCTCTCTCTATCCCTTCCTATTTCTTTTCCTCCCTCTTTCTATCTGTATCTCACTGCCTCCTTTAACACAGTCTCTCTGTCTCTGTTTCTTTCTGTCTCTTTCGCTATTCCACTATCTTCTGTCTCATTTTCTATTTATCTATTCTGTCAAGTTCTCTCTTTCTGTCTCCCTTGACTTCGTTTTCCTTCCTTCAAACTTTCCTCTCGTCTCACTATCCCATCAATTTCTTTCGCTTTTTGTACTTTTAATTCTATCTATCTATCTTTCTATCACTCTATCTACATATCTATCTACCTATCTATCTTTCTGTATATCTATCTATCTAGTGGCAAACTTGATATTGCAGCTGTGGTATCCTTGTTGTGTGTCTTACGTTTGAAAGACTGTATTCTCTTACCATGATGCCCATACTTTTCCTTTTAAAAAAGTAATTTGCTTCCTTTCTCATATTTTCCTCAGTCTGTATGATCATTTCTTACTTGATATGATGCTCCCCCAGTCCGTAATTTTGAGTGTAATTTTTTGTAGCGGATTCATACAGAGTTGAAAGTGTATTATTTCAGTCATATCAGTTATATGTGCACCATCCATGCTGTGTTGGAATTTCACTTACCAGTACCTTGCACATTATTCCAAAACAAAAAAATCTGTGAGCGATGAAAATTTAATAGGGCCCCCGCCACTCGGGGCCTTAGAAATTGGTGGCTGCCTTCGCCTCTGTGGCATATGGGTGGTAAAAGTCCCCAGAAACAGAGGAGACCTATAATTATAAAACTAAAATATAACTGGTCTAAAGATGGAAATTAGATATGCTGGGATTCGAACCATAGAACCTTCAGTTTAAAGCCTGGAACGTTACTTTGCCGCTGCCTTGGCTAATGATGGACGGTCTAAAGAGAGAGGGAGTGAGAGCGGGATTGAAGGAAATTAGCTGATTTTGAAGTTTTCACTTTATGCCTTGGGGATTGTTCTATACGAGTAGACATAGTTACATTTTATAAAAAACCAGGTAGGAGTTCTTTTCTGAATTTAAGGGGCAAAATGTGAGCGATGTATAATGAATGACGCTTGTCATGTAATCAAAACTTAAAAAAATAGAGTCGAATAGCTGGGGAATCGAACCCGAGAACCCCTAGTTTCAGGCCTCGTTCGTCATCAACTGAGCAACTAAGGTAAAAAATCATGCTGATGAAGATTTTGTGATCGATCATATTTTTAAGGGAGCCATGTTAACGAAAATGAAAGTTATGAGCCCGATCTGACGATTTCAACATAATTTCAGTTATATGGCACGCACCAATCCTGAAAAAGAAAATTAGAATAGCCGGGCTATCGAACTATAGAACCTTGGGTTTTAATCGTGAAACATTACTTTGCCGCTACTTTTATTCCTGGAGGGTTGTTATGTGCGAGAAGAAATGGTAACATTTTTGTAAAGAAAAGTGATGTCCAGTTGTGTTGTGAATTGAAAGAAGGGAAAGAAAATGCGGAGTGACGAGAAAATAATATCAAATCTCGGATAAAAATAGCAACAGCTGGGAAATCGAACCTGTTAACCCCAAGTTTCAGGCCGATCATGGCATCAACTGAGCAACTTAGCTGAGAATTACGCTGATGAAGTTTTGTTTTCTATTTGTTCAGATCTTAAAGAGCGTCATGTTAACGAAAATGGAAGTTATGAGCCCGATCTGACGACTTCAACATACTTTGAGTTATATCACAGGCAATTACCTATGTTTTATTTGAGTTTGTTTAACGGGTCCTTTCCTTTCTACCTTCCCGAATCCTGACACAGAAAATAAGATTGGCCGAGAAATCGAACTATAGACCTTTGGTCAGTGATGCTGAGAGACAGACAGACAGACAAAAAGAGAGAATGTGTTTTTTGATATTTCATGTTTAGGAATCCTTGACACAATCTGATCTTGTAAAGAAGTGATGAAGCAAAGGACTATGTTGCCGAAGTCTACTTTTGAAGTTAATCGATCAATAGACGGGATATCGATAAGGTAAGCGAGAAATATGTTTTATAAGTCTTGTTTGCATTACCTTTAAAAGATCTTGCTATAAAAGGAGAAAGTACTGGTATCATATCCCGAAGGTTGTCACAATATCATGAAAAAGCACTAGAATAATAAGTTTTTATTTACTTGTTGTTTACTGATCTTTTGGAAAGAATCAAAACTTCTTAAGATAATAAAAGGAAAAACTGTGGATAAGCAATTTGAAATACTTTGGCCAAGTTGGAAATCGAGTACAGAAATGGAGCTGATTTGTAGAACAAAGATGTTTTTTCCGATTTCTTTTAACAGTGTTGAAAAGTGAACTAAACTTGTATTGAGTAAAGCTGTTCAAGTTTACGGCAGTTGTGAAGCTTTCTAAGAATTGCTTGGATGATGATGATGATGATGACGATTAAGTTGTTAGTGCTGGATGTTGTAGCGGAGTTAGATTTCTGTGTTTGCATGTTGTTTTTAATGGTGTTTTACCTAGATGTCAGGTAAATGGCGCGGTCAGTGCTCTTGTAACAGTCTTTCCAAACCACTAGCCACTAGACAGAAATTGGTACAGCTTGGGGAGTGGACCTGCGAGTGTATAGGTTATAAGCCATGTACTTTACCGACCAAGCAACTGGGCAATACGATCTGAGAGAGAGAGGGAAGTGAATTTGATTTTTACATGTTTACTTGATTTCTAAAGGGATTTTATGTGCAAGAACAAATTTTAACATTTTGTGCAGAAAAATGATGCACAGGTGCGGATTCAAGAAAATATAAGCTTTTACAGGGAGGATAACTATTTACCAGTACTTCGCACAATGTTGTTCCCTTTGACACTGGCTGCTTTTCTCATATAACATAGTCGAAATAATAATGAGCGCTGAGATAAGATTGCGCCCTGTCAGTATAACAGTCATTAATTCTACAGAGCATATTTTCAGTCTAAGTGATTGTCGTTAGTCCGCAGATTTTACTTTCACAAAGGGAAATACATTTCCAGTCTTTATTATTTATTCCTGGAAGGTTGTTATGCGCAAGAAGACATTGTAACTGTTTGTAAAGAACAATGATGGAAAAAGCAAAATGTGTGAACACTAGATTCTGATGGCCACATATTTAGAATTTTGCAGAAGTGAATTTTAAGAGGCTTGAAAGGCAGAGTTTTTGATTCAATTTAAAGAAAGATACAAGCTATTAAGAGGGAGATCAATGCTTTGCTGTACCAGTACTTCGCACAATATTGTTCCCTTTGGCACTTGCTGCTTTCTTTTTCTGACTGTGTTTGAAGGATTATCAGCACTGAGATGAGAAGATACTTTGCCGCATCAGTTCCATAAAACAAGTAATCTCTGTTTCTTACTGATTGTATCCTCAGTCCACAGGTTGTTCTTTCATATCGGGAAAAATACATTTAGTCCGTATTACTAGCCCATTAGTCCTTACCATCGTCTTTAATCTCATGTAACCCAATCCCAGTATGTACCCTCAATTTGTGAGATGAACTCAATACCATGAGCTGAGTCGACGAACGCTTGAGAATCAACTAGTTCCTTATTTTTCTACTTCATTCAGCTTTAGCCTTAGTCACTGAGATAAACCTTACCTCTGGAAGTTATTCGATATGATTAATCACCTTTTGGTCCCTTGTATGTGTGTTTCTGTAAGATGTATCGTCGGTCTGTCAAATGCAAATGGTCTATAAACTTGTTTTTAATTTCAATTTAAGGAAATGCCATGCATTACCCCTTTCAGTCTGTTTGATTTACCTGTAGTTGAAGAGATGTACCCTCAGTCCGAGAAATATTTATTGTTTTTCTTTGAGTTTACACCTTTAGTTTCGAGCTCCATACCGCTTGAAATTGCCTGCCAATAGGTCCTGAAAGTGTCATTCTGCCTTTCTGTTACTGCACAAGTTCCGAAGCCTGTACCCCCAGTCGGCGATTTCATATTCACAGCGCCCCAAACCAACCATGAATTCGTAACAAGCGTATTGAGTCCTTGAGATTGTATCCTCGGTTCGTGGAATGTTTCGCCATTCTATTTCGTATCCTCTAAGACTTTGAAATCGTCCCTTTAGTCAGTTGAACGTAGCCCCCAGGCCCTGAACCACTGCCTCAATCATATGGTGCCTTATGCAGAGATTGTCTATGCACTCTTTTCCTGACATGTACTTTAAATCTGTAAGAGTAATTTCAGAGTATCCCAAATGCAACTTTTCTTCCAGTCTTAAAAGATTAGATCGTTGAACCCAAAGTAAGGAAAGGAAAACCCTCAGTCTAAGTCACTCGTATATACCATAAGGCCCTAAAGCTGTGTTCTGTCTTAAAATTTACCCGTTTTCAATTAGACTGTATCCCTTGCCTTCTTGATATGCCCACAGTTCGAAGATGTATCCTCTGTCCATTGGTTACTACAACAGCTTGCTTTATGTTATTTTAAGAATTGAGATGGCAGCCTTGGTGAGTGAGATGTTTGATCAAGCTACAAGCCTGTGTCCTTCCAGAGATTTTACTCCCTTCCTGTTAGCCTGCAACGCCAGTCGGAAATGTGTTCTTTTGGTTCCTTTTACTTTGTCTCAGGCGGTGAAATACGTTCTAAGTTCGATGTTCCCCCAAACCATGAAACAATGTCCTTCTATTATTTCAACCCAATGCTCGATTAGCTTGTTTATTCTGTTTTTTTTTTCATATTTGAACCTAACTTAATTGAATGTGCCTTCCGATGACGAAACTTATGAACCCTGTGTTTCACCGATAACTCTTCGGCCTCAACGTCTTCTTCATGATCTTAACCCTCAGTCTGAACGATCTGAAAATAATGTAATCACCCTCATTTCTGTAATCTCTCACTCTCTATCTCTTCTTCATTTCGATATCTATTTCTATCTCTGGTTCGCTATTTCTGTCTCTCTACATTTCTCTCCATTTGTCTATCTCTATTGTTTCTCTCTTTTTCTCTCTTTGGCCCTTCTTCTCTATCTACTGCCTTTCGAACTGTTTGTCTTACTCTCTGCTCCTCATTTTATCTTTCTCTCAACACTGACTTCCACTCTCAGTCTCTTGCTGTATCTCTGTCTCTCTCTCTCTCTCGCTTTCTGTCTTCCTCTCGCTCTATATTTCTCTCTCTATCCCTTCCTATTTCTTTTCCTCCCTCTTTCTATCTGTATCTCACTGCCTCCTTTAACACAGTCTCTCTGTCTCTGTTTCTTTCTGTCTCTTTCGCTATTCCACTATCTTCTGTCTCATTTTCTATTTATCTATTCTGTCAAGTTCTCTCTTTCTGTCTCCCTTGACTTCGTTTTCCTTCCTTCAAACTTTCCTCTCGTCTCACTATCCCATCAATTTCTTTCGCTTTTTGTACTTTTAATTCTATCTATCTATCTTTCTATCACTCTATCTACATATCTATCTACCTATCTATCTTTCTGTATATCTATCTATCTAGTGGCAAACTTGATATTGCAGCTGTGGTATCCTTGTTGTGTGTCTTACGTTTGAAAGACTGTATTCTCTTACCATGATGCCCATACTTTTCCTTTTAAAAAAGTAATTTGCTTCCTTTCTCATATTTTCCTCAGTCTGTATGATCATTTCTTACTTGATATGATGCTCCCCCAGTCCGTAATTTTGAGTGTAATTTTTTGTAGCGGATTCATACAGAGTTGAAAGTGTATTATTTCAGTCATATCAGTTATATGTGCACCATCCATGCTGTGTTGGAATTTCACTTACCAGTACCTTGCACATTATTCCAAAACAAAAAAATCTGTGAGCGATGAAAATTTAATAGGGCCCCCGCCACTCGGGGCCTTAGAAATTGGTGGCTGCCTTCGCCTCTGTGGCATATGGGTGGTAAAAGTCCCCAGAAACAGAGGAGACCTATAATTATAAAACTAAAATATAACTGGTCTAAAGATGGAAATTAGATATGCTGGGATTCGAACCATAGAACCTTCAGTTTAAAGCCTGGAACGTTACTTTGCCGCTGCCTTGGCTAATGATGGACGGTCTAAAGAGAGAGGGAGTGAGAGCGGGATTGAAGGAAATTAGCTGATTTTGAAGTTTTCACTTTATGCCTTGGGGATTGTTCTATACGAGTAGACATAGTTACATTTTATAAAAAACCAGGTAGGAGTTCTTTTCTGAATTTAAGGGGCAAAATGTGAGCGATGTATAATGAATGACGCTTGTCATGTAATCAAAACTTAAAAAAATAGAGTCGAATAGCTGGGGAATCGAACCCGAGAACCCCTAGTTTCAGGCCTCGTTCGTCATCAACTGAGCAACTAAGGTAAAAAATCATGCTGATGAAGATTTTGTGATCGATCATATCTTTAAGGGAGCCATGTTAACGAAAATGAAAGTTATGAGCCCGATCTGACGATTTCAACATAATTTCAGTTATATGGCACGCACCAATCCTGAAAAAGAAAATTAGAATAGCCGGGCTATCGAACTATAGAACCTTGGGTTTTAATCGTGAAACATTACTTTGCCGCTACTTTTATTCCTGGAGGATTGTTATGTGCGAGAAGAAATGGTAACATTTTTGTAAAGAAAAGTGATGTCCAGTTGTGTTGTGAATTGAAAGAAGGGAAAGAAAATGCGGAGTGACGAGAAAATAATATCAAATCTCGGATAAAAATTGCAACAGCTGGGAAATCGAACCTGTTAACCCCAAGTTTCAGGCCGATCATGGCATCAACTGAGCAACTTAGCTGAGAATTACGCTGATGAAGTTTTGTTTTCTATTTGTTCAGATCTTAAAGAGCGTCATGTTAACGAAAATGGAAGTTATGAGCCCGATCTGACGACTTCAACATACTTTGAGTTATATCACAGGCAATTACCTATGTTTTATTTGAGTTTATTTAACGGGTCCTTTCCTTTCTACCTTCCCGAATCCTGACACAGAAAATAAGATTGGCCGAGAAATCGAACTATAGACCTTTGGTCAGTGATGCTGAGAGACAGACAGACAGACAGAAAGAGAGAATGTGTTTTTTGATATTTCATGTTTAGGAATCCTTGACACAATCTGATCTTGTAAAGAAGTGATGAAGCAAAGGACTATGTTGCCGAAGTCTACTTTTGAAGTTAATCGATCAATAGACGGGATATCGATAAGGTAAGCGAGAAATATGTTTTATAAGTCTTGTTTGCATTACCTTTAAAAGATCTTGCTATAAAAGGAGAAAGTACTGGTATCATATCCCGAAGGTTGTCACAATATCATGAAAAAGCACTAGAATAATAAGTTTTTATTTACTTGTTGTTTACTGATCTTTTGGAAAGAATCAAAACTTCTTAAGATAATAAAAGGAAAAACTGTGGATAAGCAATTTGAAATACTTTGGCCAAGTTGGAAATCGAGTACAGAAATGGAGCTGATTTGTAGAACAAATATGTTTTTTCCGATTTCTTTTAACAGTGTTGAAAAGTGAACTAAACTTGTATTGAGTAAAGCTGTTCAAGTTTACGGCAGTTGTGAAGCTTTCTAAGAATTGCTTGGATGATGATGATGATGATGATGATGATGACGATTAAGTTGGTAGTGCTGGATGTTGTAGCGGAGTTAGATTTCTGTGTTTGCATGTTGTTTTTAATGGTGTTTTACCTAGATGTCAGGTAAATGGCGCGGTCAGTGCTCTTGTAACAGTCTTTCCAAACCACTAGACAGAAATTGGTACAGCTTGGGGAGTGGACCTGCGAGTGTATAGGTTATAAGCCATGTACTTTACCGACCAAGCAACTGGGCAATACGATCTGAGAGAGAGAGGGAAGTGAATTTGATTTTTACATGTTTACTTGATTTCTAAAGGGATTTTATGTGCAAGAACAAATTTTAACATTTTGTGCAGAAAAATGATGCACAGGTGCGGATTCAAGAAAATATAAGCTTTTACAGGGAGGATAACTATTTACCAGTACTTCGCACAATGTTGTTCCCTTTGACACTGGCTGCTTTTCTCATATAACATAGTCGAAATAATAATGAGCGCTGATATAAGATTGCTCCCTGTCAGTATAACAGTCATTAATTCTACAGAGCATATTTTCAGTCTAAGTGATTGTCGTTAGTCCGCAGATTTTACTTTCACAAAGGGAAATACATTTCCAGTCTGTATTTATTTATTCCTGGAAGGTTGTTATGCGCAAGAAGACATTGTAACTGTTTGTAAAGAACAATGATGGAAAAAGCAAAATGTGTGAACACTAGATTCTGATGGCCACATATTTAGAATTTTGCAGAAGTGAATTTTAAGAGGCTTGAAAGGCAGAGTTTTTGATTCAATTTAAAGAAAGATACAAGCTATTAGGAGGGAGATCAATGCTTTGCTGTACCAGTACTTCGCACAATATTGTTCCCTTTGGCACTTGCTGCTTTCTTTTTCTGACTGTGTTTGAAGGATTATCAGCACTGAGATGAGAAGATACTTTGCCGCATCAGTTCCATAAAACAAGTAATCTCTGTTTCTTACTGATTGTATCCTCAGTCCACAGGTTGTTCTTTCATATCGGGAAAAATACATTTAGTCCGTATTACTAGCCCATTAGTCCTTACCATCGTCTTTAATCTCATTTAACCCAATCCCAGTATGTACCCTCAATTTGTGAGATGAACTCAATACCATGAGCTGAGTCGACGAACGCTTGAGAATCAACTAGTTCCTTATTTTTCTACTTCATTCAGCTTTAGCCTTAGTCACTGAGATAAACCTTACCTCTGGAAGTTATTCGATATGATTAATCACCTTTTGGTCCCTTGTATGTGTGTGTTTCTGTAAGATGTATCGTCGGTCTGTCAAATGCAAATGGTCTATAAACTTGTTTTTAATTTCAATTTAAGGAAATGCCATGCATTACCCCTTTCAGTCTGTTTGATTTACCTGTAGTTGAAGAGATGTACCCTCAGTCCGAGAAATATTTATTGTTTTTCTTTGAGTTTACACCTTTAGTTTCGAGCTCCATACCGCTTGAAATTGCCTGCCAATAGGTCCTGAAAGTGTCATTCTACCTTTCTGTTACTGCACAAGTTCCGAAGCCTGTACCCCCAGTCGGCGATTTCATATTCACAGCGCCCCCAAACCAACCATGAATTCGTAACAAGCGTATTGAGTCCTTGAGATTGTATCCTCGGTTCGTGGAATGTTTCGCCATTCTATTTCGTATCCTCTAAGACTTTGAAATCGTCCCTTTAGTCAGTTGAACGTAGCCCCCAGGCCCTGAACCACTGCCTCAATCATATGGTGCCTTATGCAGAGATTGTCTATGCACTCTTTTCCTGACATGTACTTTAAATCTGTAAGAGTAATTTCAGAGTATCCCAAATGCAACTTTTCTTCCAGTCTTAAAAGATTAGATCGTTGAACCCAAAGTAAGGAATGGAAAACCCTCAGTCTAAGTCACTCGTATATACCATAAGGCCCTAAAGCTGTGTTCTGTCTTAAAATTTACCCGTTTTCAATTAGACTGTATCCCTTGCCTTCTTGATATGCCCACAGTTCGAAGATGTATCCTCTGTCCATTGGTTACTACAACAGCTTGCTTTATGTTATTTTAAGAATTGAGATGGCAGCCTTGGTGAGTGAGATGTTTGATCAAGCTACAAGCCTGTGTCCTTCCAGAGATTTTACTCCCTTCCTGTTAGCCTGCAACGCCAGTCGGAAATGTGTTCTTTTGGTTCCTTTTACTTTGTCTCAGGCGGTGAAATACGTTCTAAGTTCGATGTTCCCCCAAACCATGAAACAATGTCCTTCTATTATTTCAACCCAATGCTCGATTAGCTTGTTTATTCTGTTTTTTTCATATTTGAACCTAACTTAATTGAATGTGCCTTCCGATGACGAAACTTATGAACCCTGTGTTTCACCGATAACTCTTCGGCCTCAACGTCTTCTTCATGATCTTAACCCTCAGTCTGAACGATCTGAAAATAATGTAATCACCCTCATTTCTGTAATCTCTCACTCTCTATCTCTTCTTCATTTCGATATCTATTTCTATCTCTGGTTTCGCTATTTCTGTCTCTCTACATTTCTCTCCATTTGTCTATCTCTATTGTTTCTCTCTTTTTCTCTCTTTGGCCCTTCTTCTCTGTCTACTGCCTTTCGAACTGTTTGTCTTACTCTCTGCTCCTCATTTTATCTTTCTCTCAACACTGACTTCCACTCTCAGTCTCTTGCTGTATCTCTGTCTCTCTCTCTCTCTCTCGCTTTCTGTCTTCCTCTCGCTCTATATTTCTCTCTCTATCCCTTCCTATTTCTTTTCCTCCCTCTTTCTATCTGTATCTCACTGCCTCCTTTAACACAGTCTCTCTGTCTCTGTTTCTTTCTGTCTCTTTCGCTATTCCACTATCTTCTGTCTCATTTTCTATTTATCTATTCTGTCAAGTTCTCTCTTTCTGTCTCCCTTGACTTCGTTTTCCTTCCTTCAAACTTTCCTCTCGTCTCACTATCCCATCAATTTCTTTCGCTTTTTGTACTTTTAATTCTATCTATCTATCTTTCTATCACTCTATCTACATATCTATCTACCTATCTATCTTTCTGTATATCTATCTATCTAGTGGCAAACTTGATATTGCAGCTGTGGTATCCTTGTTGTGTGTCTTACGTTTGAAAGACTGTATTCTCTTACCATGATGCCCATACTTTTCCTTTTAAAAAAGTAATTTGCTTCCTTTCTCATATTTTCCTCAGTCTGTATGATCATTTCTTACTTGATATGATGCTCCCCCAGTCCGTAATTTTGAGTGTAATTTTTTTGTAGCGGATTCATACAGAGTTGAAAGTGTATTATTTCAGTCATATCAGTTATATGTGCACCATCCATGCTGTGTTGGAATTTCACTTACCAGTACCTTGCACATTATTCCAAAACAAAAAAATCTGTGAGCGATGAAAATTTAATAGGGCCCCCGCCACTCGGGGCCTTAGAAATTGGTGGCTGCCTTCGCCTCTGTGGCATATGGGTGGTAAAAGTCCCCAGAAACAGAGGAGACCTATAATTATAAAACTAAAATATAACTGGTCTAAAGATGGAAATTAGATATGCTGGGATTCGAACCATAGAACCTTCAGTTTAAAGCCTGGAACGTTACTTTGCCGCTGCCTTGGCTAATGATGGACGGTCTAAAGAGAGAGGGAGTGAGAGCGAGATTGAAGGAAATTAGCTGATTTTGAAGTTTTCACTTTATGCCTTGTGGATTGTTCTATACGAGTAGACATAGTTACATTTTATAAAAAACCAGGTAGGAGTTCTTTTCTGAATTTAAGGGGCAAAATGTGAGCGATGTATAATGAATGACGCTTGTCATGTAATCAAAACTTAAAAAATAGAGTCGAATAGCTGGGGAATCGAACCCGAGAACCCCTAGTTTCAGGCCTCGTTCGTCATCAACTGAGCAACTAAGGTAAAAAATCATGCTGATGAAGATTTTGTGATCGATCATATCTTTAAGGGAGCCATGTTAACGAAAATGAAAGTTATGAGCCCGATCTGACGATTTCAACATAATTTCAGTTATATGGCACGCACCAATCCTGAAAAAGAAAATTAGAATAGCCGGGCTATCGAACTATAGAACCTTGGGTTTTAATCGTGAAACATTACTTTGCCGCTACTTTTATTCCTGGAGGGTTATGTGCGAGAAGAAATGGTAACATTTTTGTAAAGAAAAGTGATGTCCAGTTGTGTTGTGAATTGAAAGAAGGGAAAGAAAATGCGGAGTGACGAGAAAATAATATCAAATCTCGGATAAAAATTGCAACAGCTGGGAAATCGAACCTGTTAACCCCAAGTTTCAGGCCGATCATGGCATCAACTGAGCAACTTAGCTGAGAATTACGCTGATGAAGTTTTGTTTTCTATTTGTTCAGGGTCCTTTCCTTTCTACCTTCCCGAATCCTGACACAGAAAATAAGATTGGCCGAGAAATCGAACTATAGACCTTTGGTCAGTGATGCTGAGAGACAGACAGACAGACAGAAAGAGAGAATGTGTTTTTTGATATTTCATGTTTAGGAATCCTTGACACAATCTGATCTTGTAAAGAAGTGATGAAGCAAAGGACTATGTTGCCGAAGTCTACTTTTGAAGTTAATCGATCAATAGACGGGATATCGATAAGGTAAGCGAGAAATATGTTTTATAAGTCTTGTTTGCATTACCTTTAAAAGATCTTGCTATAAAAGGAGAAAGTACTGGTATCATATCCCGAAGGTTGTCACAATATCATGAAAAAGCACTAGAATAATAAGTTTTTATTTACTTGTTGTTTACTGATCTTTTGGAAAGAATCAAAACTTCTTAAGATAATAAAAGGAAAAACTGTGGATAAGCAATTTGAAATACTTTGGCCAAGTTGGAAATCGAGTACAGAAATGGAGCTGATTTGTAGAACAAATATGTTTTTTCCGATTTCTTTTAACAGTGTTGAAAAGTGAACTAAACTTGTATTGAGTAAAGCTGTTCAAGTTTACGGCAGTTGTGAAGCTTTCTAAGAATTGCTTGGATGATGATGATGATGATGATGACGATTAAGTTGGTAGTGCTGGATGTTGTAGCGGAGTTAGATTTCTGTGTTTGCATGTTGTTTTTAATGGTGTTTTACCTAGATGTCAGGTAAATGGCGCGGTCAGTGCTCTTGTAACAGTCTTTCCAAACCACTAGCCACTAGACAGAAATTGGTACAGCTTGGGGAGTGGACCTGCGAGTGTATAGGTTATAAGCCATGTACTTTACCGACCAAGCAACTGGGCAATACGATCTGAGAGAGAGAGGGAAGTGAATTTGATTTTTACATGTTTACTTGATTTCTAAAGGGATTTTATGTGCAAGAACAAATTTTAACATTTTGTGCAGAAAAATGATGCAGAGGTGCGGATTCAAGAAAATATAAGCTTTTACAGGGAGGATAACTATTTACCAGTACTTCGCACAATGTTGTTCCCTTTGACACTGGCTGCTTTTCTCATATAACATAGTCGAAATAATAATGAGCGCTGAGATAAGATTGCGCCCTGTCAGTATAACAGTCATTAATTCTACAGAGCATATTTTCAGTCTAAGTGATTGTCGTTAGTCCGCAGATTTTACTTTCACAAAGGGAAATACATTTCCAGTCTGTATTTATTTATTCCTGGAAGGTTGTTATGCGCAAGAAGACATTGTAACTGTTTGTAAAGAACAATGATGGAAAAAGCAAAATGTGTGAACACTAGATTCTGATGGCCACATATTTAGAATTTTGCAGAAGTGAATTTTAAGAGGCTTGAAAGGCAGAGTTTTTGATTCAATTTAAAGAAAGATACAAGCTATTAGGAGGGAGATCAATGCTTTGCTGTACCAGTACTTCGCACAATATTGTTCCCTTTGGCACTTGCTGCTTTCTTTTTCTGACTGTGTTTGAAGGATTATCAGCACTGAGATGAGAAGATACTTTGCCGCATCAGTTCCATAAAACAAGTAATCTCTGTTTCTTACTGATTGTATCGTCAGTCCACAGGTTGTTCTTTCATATCGGGAAAAATACATTTAGTCCGTATTACTAGCCCATTAGTCCTTACCATCGTCTTTAATCTCATTTAACCCAATCCCAGTATGTACCCTCAATTTGTGAGATGAACTCAATACCATGAGCTGAGTCGACGAACGCTTGAGAATCAACTAGTTCCTTATTTTTCTACTTCATTCAGCTTTAGCCTTAGTCACTGAGATAAACCTTACCTCTGGAAGTTATTCGATATTAATAATCACCTTTTGGTCCCTTGTATGTGTGTTTCTGTAAGATGTATCGTCGGTCTGTCAAATGCAAATGGTCTATAAACTTGTTTTTAATTTCAATTTAAGGAAATGCCATGCATTACCCCTTTCAGTCTGTTTGATTTACCTGTAGTTGAAGAGATGTACCCTCAGTCCGAGAAATATTTATTGTTTTTCTTTGAGTTTACACCTTTAGTTTCGAGCTCCATACCGCTTGAAATTGCCTGCCAATAGGTCCTGAAAGTGTCATTCTACCTTTCTGTTACTGCACAAGTTCCGAAGCCTGTACCCCCAGTCGGCGATTTCATATTCACAGCGCCCCAAACCAACCATGAATTCGTAACAAGCGTATTGAGTCCTTGAGATTGTATCCTCGGTTCGTGGAATGTTTCGCCATTCTATTTCGTATCCTCTAAGACTTTGAAATCGTCCCTTTAGTCAGTTGAACGTAGCCCCCAGGCCCTGAACCACTGCCTCAATCATATGGTGCCTTATGCAGAGATTGTCTATGCACTCTTTTCCTGACATGTACTTTAAATCTGTAAGAGTAATTTCAGAGTATCCCAAATGCAACTTTTCTTCCAGTCTTAAAAGATTAGATCGTTGAACCCAAAGTAAGGAATGGAAAACCCTCAGTCTAAGTCACTCGTATATACCATAAGGCCCTAAAGCTGTGTTCTGTCTTAAAATTTACCCGTTTTCAATTAGACTGTATCGCTTGCCTTCTTGATATGCCCACAGTTCGAAGATGTATCCTCTGTCCATTGGTTACTACAACAGCTTGCTTTATGTTATTTTAAGAATTGAGATGGCAGCCTTGGTGAGTGAGATGTTTGATCAAGCTACAAGCCTGTGTCCTTCCAGAGATTTTACTCCCTTCCTGTTAGCCTGCAACGCCAGTCGGAAATGTGTTCTTTTGGTTCCTTTTACTTTGTCTCAGGCGGTGAAATACGTTCTAAGTTCGATGTTCCCCCAAACCATGAAACAATGTCCTTCTATTATTTCAACCCAATGCTCGATTAGCTTGTTTATTCTGTTTTTTTCATATTTGAACCTAACTTAATTGAATGTGCCTTCCGATGACGAAACTTATGAACCCTGTGTTTCACCGATAACTCTTCGGCCTCAACGTCTTCTTCATGATCTTAACCCTCAGTCTGAACGATCTGAAAATAATGTAATCACCCTCATTTCTGTAATCTCTCACTCTCTATCTCTTCTTCATTTTGATATCTATTTCTATCTCTGGTTTCGCTATTTCTGTCTCTCTACATTTCTCTCCATTTGTCTATCTCTATTGTTTCTCTCTTTTTCTCTCTTTGGCCCTTCTTCTCTGTCTACTGCCGTTCGAACTGTTTGTCTTACTCTCTGCTCCTCATTTTATCTTTCTCTCAACACTGACTTCCACTCTCAGTCTCTTGCTGTATCTCTGTCTCTCTCTCTCTCTCGCTTTCTGTCTTCCTCTCGCTCTATATTTCTCTCTCTATCCCTTCCTATTTCTTTTCCTCCCTCTTTCTATCTGTATCTCACTGCCTCCTTTAACACAGTCTCTCTGTCTCTGTTTCTTTCTGTCTCTTTCGCTATTCCACTATCTTCTGTCTCATTTTCTATTTATCTATTCTGTCAAGTTCTCTCTTTCTGTCTCCCTTGACTTCGTTTTCCTTCCTTCAAACTTTCCTCTCGTCTCACTATCCCATCAATTTCTTTCGCTTTTTGTACTTTTAATTCTATCTATCTATCTTTTTAATTCTATCTATCTATCTTTCTATCACTCTATCTACATATCTATCTACCTATCTATCTTTCTGTATATCTATCTATCTAGTGGCAAACTTGATATTGCAGCTGTGGTATCCTTGTTGTGTGTCTTACGTTTGAAAGACTGTATTCTCTTACCATGATGCCCATACTTTTCCTTTTAAAAAAGTAATTTGCTTCCTTTCTCATATTTTCCTCAGTCTGTATGATCATTTCTTACTTGATATGATGCTCCCCGAGTCCGTAATTTTGAGTGTAATTTTTTGTAGCGGATTCATACAGAGTTGAAAGTGTATTATTTCAGTCATATCAGTTATATGTGCACCATCCATGCTGTGTTGGAATTTCACTTACCAGTACCTTGCACATTATTCCAAAACAAAAAAATCTGTGAGCGATGAAAATTTAATAGGGCCCCCGCCACTCGGGGCCTTAGAAATTGGTGGCTCCCTTCGCCTCTGTGGCATATGGGTGGTAAAAGTCCCCAGAAACAGAGGAGACCTATAATTATAAAACTAAAATATAACTGGTCTAAAGATGGAAATTAGATATGCTGGGATTCGAACCATAGAACCTTCAGTTTAAAGCCTGGAACGTTACTTTGCCGCTGCCTTGGCTAATGATGGACGGTCTAAAGAGAGAGGGAGTGAGAGCGGGATTGAAGGAAATTAGCTGATTTTGAAGTTTTCATTTATGCCTTGTGGATTGTTCTATACGAGTAGACATAGTTACATTTCATAAAAAACCAGGTAGGAGTTCTTTTCTGAATTTAAGGGGCAAAATGTGAGCGATGTATAATGAATGACGCTTGTCATGTAATCAAAACTTAAAAAATAGAGTCGAATAGCTGGGGAATCGAACCCGAGAACCCCTAGTTTCAGGCCTCGTTCGTCATCAACTGAGCAACTAAGGTAAAAAATCATGCTGATGAAGATTTTGTGATCGATCATATCTTTAAGGGAGCCATGTTAACGAAAATGAAAGTTATGAGCCCGATCTGACGATTTCAACATAATTTCAGTTATATGGCACGCACCAATCCTGAAAAAGAAAATTAGAATAGCCGGGCTATCGAACTATAGAACCTTGGGTTTTAATCGTGAAACATTACTTTGCCGCTACTTTTATTCCTGGAGGGTTGTTATGTGCGAGAAGAAATGGTAACATTTTTGTAAAGAAAAGTGATGTCCAGTTGTGTTGTGAATTGAAAGAAGGGAAAGAAAATGCGGAGTGACGAGAAAATAATATCAAATCTCGGATAAAAATTGCAACAGCTGGGAAATCGAACCTGTTAACCCCAAGTTTCAGGCCGATCATGGCATCAACTGAGCAACTTAGCTGAGAATTACGCTGATGAAGTTTTGTTTTCTATTTGTTCAGGGTCCTTTCCTTTCTACCTTCCCGAATCCTGACACAGAAAATAAGATTGGCCGAGAAATCGAACTATAGACCTTTGGTCAGTGATGCTGAGAGACAGACAGACAGACAGAAAGAGAGAATGTGTTTTTTGATATTTCATGTTTAGGAATCCTTGACACAATCTGATCTTGTAAAGAAGTGATGAAGCAAAGGACTATGTTGCCGAAGTCTACTTTTGAAGTTAATCGATCAATAGACGGGATATCGATAAGGTAAGCGAGAAATATGTTTTATAAGTCTTGTTTGCATTACCTTTAAAAGATCTTGCTATAAAAGGAGAAAGTACTGGTATCATATCCCGAAGGTTGTCACAATATCATGAAAAAGCACTAGAATAATAAGTTTTTATTTACTTGTTGTTTACTGATCTTTTGGAAAGAATCAAAACTTCTTAAGATAATAAAAGGAAAAACTGTGGATAAGCAATTTGAAATACTTTGGCCAAGTTGGAAATCGAGTACAGAAATGGAGCTGATTTGTAGAACAAATATGTTTTTTCCGATTTCTTTTAACAGTGTTGAAAAGTGAACTAAACTTGTATTGAGTAAAGCTGTTCAAGTTTACGGCAGTTGTGAAGCTTTCTAAGAATTGCTTGGATGATGATGATGATGATGATGATGATGACGATTAAGTTGGTAGTGCTGGATGTTGTAGCGGAGTTAGATTTCTGTGTTTGCATGTTGTTTTTAATGGTGTTTTACCTAGATGTCAGGTAAATGGCGCGGTCAGTGCTCTTGTAACAGTCTTTCCAAACCACTAGACAGAAATTGGTACAGCTTGGGGAGTGGACCTGCGAGTGTATAGGTTATAAGCCATGTACTTTACCGACCAAGCAACTGGGCAATACGATCTGAGAGAGAGAGGGAAGTGAATTTGATTTTTACATGTTTACTTGATTTCTAAAGGGATTTTATGTGCAAGAACAAATTTTAACATTTTGTGCAGAAAAATGATGCACAGGTGCGGATTCAAGAAAATATAAGCTTTTACAGGGAGGATAACTATTTACCAGTACTTCGCACAATGTTGTTCCCTTTGACACTGGCTGCTTTTCTCATATAACATAGTCGAAATAATAATGAGCGCTGATATAAGATTGCTCCCTGTCAGTATAACAGTCATTAATTCTACAGAGCATATTTTCAGTCTAAGTGATTGTCGTTAGTCCGCAGATTTTACTTTCACAAAGGGAAATACATTTCCAGTCTGTATTTATTTATTCCTGGAAGGTTGTTATGCGCAAGAAGACATTGTAACTGTTTGTAAAGAACAATGATGGAAAAAGCAAAATGTGTGAACACTAGATTCTGATGGCCACATATTTAGAATTTTGCAGAAGTGAATTTTAAGAGGCTTGAAAGGCAGAGTTTTTGATTCAATTTAAAGAAAGATACAAGCTATTAGGAGGGAGATCAATGCTTTGCTGTACCAGTACTTCGCACAATATTGTTCCCTTTGGCACTTGCTGCTTTCTTTTTCTGACTGTGTTTGAAGGATTATCAGCACTGAGATGAGAAGATACTTTGCCGCATCAGTTCCATAAAACAAGTAATCTCTGTTTCTTACTGATTGTATCCTCAGTCCACAGGTTGTTCTTTCATATCGGGAAAAATACATTTAGTCCGTATTACTAGCCCATTAGTCCTTACCATCGTCTTTAATCTCATTTAACCCAATCCCAGTATGTACCCTCAATTTGTGAGATGAACTCAATACCATGAGCTGAGTCGACGAACGCTTGAGAATCAACTAGTTCCTTATTTTTCTACTTCATTCAGCTTTAGCCTTAGTCACTGAGATAAACCTTACCTCTGGAAGTTATTCGATATGATTAATCACCTTTTGGTCCCTTGTATGTGTGTGTTTCTGTAAGATGTATCGTCGGTCTGTCAAATGCAAATGGTCTATAAACTTGTTTTTAATTTCAATTTAAGGAAATGCCATGCATTACCCCTTTCAGTCTGTTTGATTTACCTGTAGTTGAAGAGATGTACCCTCAGTCCGAGAAATATTTATTGTTTTTCTTTGAGTTTACACCTTTAGTTTCGAGCTCCATACCGCTTGAAATTGCCTGCCAATAGGTCCTGAAAGTGTCATTCTACCTTTCTGTTACTGCACAAGTTCCGAAGCCTGTACCCCCAGTCGGCGATTTCATATTCACAGCGCCCCCAAACCAACCATGAATTCGTAACAAGCGTATTGAGTCCTTGAGATTGTATCCTCGGTTCGTGGAATGTTTCGCCATTCTATTTCGTATCCTCTAAGACTTTGAAATCGTCCCTTTAGTCAGTTGAACGTAGCCCCCAGGCCCTGAACCACTGCCTCAATCATATGGTGCCTTATGCAGAGATTGTCTATGCACTCTTTTCCTGACATGTACTTTAAATCTGTAAGAGTAATTTCAGAGTATCCCAAATGCAACTTTTCTTCCAGTCTTAAAAGATTAGATCGTTGAACCCAAAGTAAGGAATGGAAAACCCTCAGTCTAAGTCACTCGTATATACCATAAGGCCCTAAAGCTGTGTTCTGTCTTAAAATTTACCCGTTTTCAATTAGACTGTATCCCTTGCCTTCTTGATATGCCCACAGTTCGAAGATGTATCCTCTGTCCATTGGTTACTACAACAGCTTGCTTTATGTTATTTTAAGAATTGAGATGGCAGCCTTGGTGAGTGAGATGTTTGATCAAGCTACAAGCCTGTGTCCTTCCAGAGATTTTACTCCCTTCCTGTTAGCCTGCAACGCCAGTCGGAAATGTGTTCTTTTGGTTCCTTTTACTTTGTCTCAGGCGGTGAAATACGTTCTAAGTTCGATGTTCCCCCAAACCATGAAACAATGTCCTTCTATTATTTCAACCCAATGCTCGATTAGCTTGTTTATTCTGTTTTTTTCATATTTGAACCTAACTTAATTGAATGTGCCTTCCGATGACGAAACTTATGAACCCTGTGTTTCACCGATAACTCTTCGGCCTCAACGTCTTCTTCATGATCTTAACCCTCAGTCTGAACGATCTGAAAATAATGTAATCACCCTCATTTCTGTAATCTCTCACTCTCTATCTCTTCTTCATTTCGATATCTATTTCTATCTCTGGTTTCGCTATTTCTGTCTCTCTACATTTCTCTCCATTTGTCTATCTCTATTGTTTCTCTCTTTTTCTCTCTTTGGCCCTTCTTCTCTGTCTACTGCCTTTCGAACTGTTTGTCTTACTCTCTGCTCCTCATTTTATCTTTCTCTCAACACTGACTTCCACTCTCAGTCTCTTGCTGTATCTCTGTCTCTCTCTCTCTCTCTCGCTTTCTGTCTTCCTCTCGCTCTATATTTCTCTCTCTATCCCTTCCTATTTCTTTTCCTCCCTCTTTCTATCTGTATCTCACTGCCTCCTTTAACACAGTCTCTCTGTCTCTGTTTCTTTCTGTCTCTTTCGCTATTCCACTATCTTCTGTCTCATTTTCTATTTATCTATTCTGTCAAGTTCTCTCTTTCTGTCTCCCTTGACTTCGTTTTCCTTCCTTCAAACTTTCCTCTCGTCTCACTATCCCATCAATTTCTTTCGCTTTTTGTACTTTTAATTCTATCTATCTATCTTTCTATCACTCTATCTACATATCTATCTACCTATCTATCTTTCTGTATATCTATCTATCTAGTGGCAAACTTGATATTGCAGCTGTGGTATCCTTGTTGTGTGTCTTACGTTTGAAAGACTGTATTCTCTTACCATGATGCCCATACTTTTCCTTTTAAAAAAGTAATTTGCTTCCTTTCTCATATTTTCCTCAGTCTGTATGATCATTTCTTACTTGATATGATGCTCCCCCAGTCCGTAATTTTGAGTGTAATTTTTTTGTAGCGGATTCATACAGAGTTGAAAGTGTATTATTTCAGTCATATCAGTTATATGTGCACCATCCATGCTGTGTTGGAATTTCACTTACCAGTACCTTGCACATTATTCCAAAACAAAAAAATCTGTGAGCGATGAAAATTTAATAGGGCCCCCGCCACTCGGGGCCTTAGAAATTGGTGGCTGCCTTCGCCTCTGTGGCATATGGGTGGTAAAAGTCCCCAGAAACAGAGGAGACCTATAATTATAAAACTAAAATATAACTGGTCTAAAGATGGAAATTAGATATGCTGGGATTCGAACCATAGAACCTTCAGTTTAAAGCCTGGAACGTTACTTTGCCGCTGCCTTGGCTAATGATGGACGGTCTAAAGAGAGAGGGAGTGAGAGCGAGATTGAAGGAAATTAGCTGATTTTGAAGTTTTCACTTTATGCCTTGTGGATTGTTCTATACGAGTAGACATAGTTACATTTTATAAAAAACCAGGTAGGAGTTCTTTTCTGAATTTAAGGGGCAAAATGTGAGCGATGTATAATGAATGACGCTTGTCATGTAATCAAAACTTAAAAAATAGAGTCGAATAGCTGGGGAATCGAACCCGAGAACCCCTAGTTTCAGGCCTCGTTCGTCATCAACTGAGCAACTAAGGTAAAAAATCATGCTGATGAAGATTTTGTGATCGATCATATCTTTAAGGGAGCCATGTTAACGAAAATGAAAGTTATGAGCCCGATCTGACGATTTCAACATAATTTCAGTTATATGGCACGCACCAATCCTGAAAAAGAAAATTAGAATAGCCGGGCTATCGAACTATAGAACCTTGGGTTTTAATCGTGAAACATTACTTTGCCGCTACTTTTATTCCTGGAGGGTTGTTATGTGCGAGAAGAAATGGTAACATTTTTGTAAAGAAAAGTGATGTCCAGTTGTGTTGTGAATTGAAAGAAGGGAAAGAAAATGCGGAGTGACGAGAAAATAATATCAAATCTCGGATAAAAATTGCAACAGCTGGGAAATCGAACCTGTTAACCCCAAGTTTCAGGCCGATCATGGCATCAACTGAGCAACTTAGCTGAGAATTACGCTGATGAAGTTTTGTTTTCTATTTGTTCAGGGTCCTTTCCTTTCTACCTTCCCGAATCCTGACACAGAAAATAAGATTGGCCGAGAAATCGAACTATAGACCTTTGGTCAGTGATGCTGAGAGACAGACAGACAGACAGAAAGAGAGAATGTGTTTTTTGATATTTCATGTTTAGGAATCCTTGACACAATCTGATCTTGTAAAGAAGTGATGAAGCAAAGGACTATGTTGCCGAAGTCTACTTTTGAAGTTAATCGATCAATAGACGGGATATCGATAAGGTAAGCGAGAAATATGTTTTATAAGTCTTGTTTGCATTACCTTTAAAAGATCTTGCTATAAAAGGAGAAAGTACTGGTATCATATCCCGAAGGTTGTCACAATATCATGAAAAAGCACTAGAATAATAAGTTTTTATTTACTTGTTGTTTACTGATCTTTTGGAAAGAATCAAAACTTCTTAAGATAATAAAAGGAAAAACTGTGGATAAGCAATTTGAAATACTTTGGCCAAGTTGGAAATCGAGTACAGAAATGGAGCTGATTTGTAGAACAAATATGTTTTTTCCGATTTCTTTTAACAGTGTTGAAAAGTGAACTAAACTTGTATTGAGTAAAGCTGTTCAAGTTTACGGCAGTTGTGAAGCTTTCTAAGAATTGCTTGGATGATGATGATGATGATGATGACGATTAAGTTGGTAGTGCTGGATGTTGTAGCGGAGTTAGATTTCTGTGTTTGCATGTTGTTTTTAATGGTGTTTTACCTAGATGTCAGGTAAATGGCGCGGTCAGTGCTCTTGTAACAGTCTTTCCAAACCACTAGCCACTAGACAGAAATTGGTACAGCTTGGGGAGTGGACCTGCGAGTGTATAGGTTATAAGCCATGTACTTTACCGACCAAGCAACTGGGCAATACGATCTGAGAGAGAGAGGGAAGTGAATTTGATTTTTACATGTTTACTTGATTTCTAAAGGGATTTTATGTGCAAGAACAAATTTTAACATTTTGTGCAGAAAAATGATGCAGAGGTGCGGATTCAAGAAAATATAAGCTTTTACAGGGAGGATAACTATTTACCAGTACTTCGCACAATGTTGTTCCCTTTGACACTGGCTGCTTTTCTCATATAACATAGTCGAAATAATAATGAGCGCTGAGATAAGATTGCGCCCTGTCAGTATAACAGTCATTAATTCTACAGAGCATATTTTCAGTCTAAGTGATTGTCGTTAGTCCGCAGATTTTACTTTCACAAAGGGAAATACATTTCCAGTCTGTATTTATTTATTCCTGGAAGGTTGTTATGCGCAAGAAGACATTGTAACTGTTTGTAAAGAACAATGATGGAAAAAGCAAAATGTGTGAACACTAGATTCTGATGGCCACATATTTAGAATTTTGCAGAAGTGAATTTTAAGAGGCTTGAAAGGCAGAGTTTTTGATTCAATTTAAAGAAAGATACAAGCTATTAGGAGGGAGATCAATGCTTTGCTGTACCAGTACTTCGCACAATATTGTTCCCTTTGGCACTTGCTGCTTTCTTTTTCTGACTGTGTTTGAAGGATTATCAGCACTGAGATGAGAAGATACTTTGCCGCATCAGTTCCATAAAACAAGTAATCTCTGTTTCTTACTGATTGTATCGTCAGTCCACAGGTTGTTCTTTCATATCGGGAAAAATACATTTAGTCCGTATTACTAGCCCATTAGTCCTTACCATCGTCTTTAATCTCATTTAACCCAATCCCAGTATGTACCCTCAATTTGTGAGATGAACTCAATACCATGAGCTGAGTCGACGAACGCTTGAGAATCAACT
This sequence comes from Tridacna crocea, assembly GCA_943736015.1. Classification (NCBI taxonomy): domain Eukaryota; kingdom Metazoa; phylum Mollusca; class Bivalvia; order Cardiida; family Cardiidae; genus Tridacna; species Tridacna crocea. The sequence continues at coordinate 31,312,378 of OX031063.1, read as the reverse complement.
AGTTCCTTATTTTTCTACTTCATTCAGCTTTAGCCTTAGTCACTGAGATAAACCTTACCTCTGGAAGTTATTCGATATTAATAATCACCTTTTGGTCCCTTGTATGTGTGTTTCTGTAAGATGTATCGTCGGTCTGTCAAATGCAAATGGTCTATAAACTTGTTTTTAATTTCAATTTAAGGAAATGCCATGCATTACCCCTTTCAGTCTGTTTGATTTACCTGTAGTTGAAGAGATGTACCCTCAGTCCGAGAAATATTTATTGTTTTTCTTTGAGTTTACACCTTTAGTTTCGAGCTCCATACCGCTTGAAATTGCCTGCCAATAGGTCCTGAAAGTGTCATTCTACCTTTCTGTTACTGCACAAGTTCCGAAGCCTGTACCCCCAGTCGGCGATTTCATATTCACAGCGCCCCAAACCAACCATGAATTCGTAACAAGCGTATTGAGTCCTTGAGATTGTATCCTCGGTTCGTGGAATGTTTCGCCATTCTATTTCGTATCCTCTAAGACTTTGAAATCGTCCCTTTAGTCAGTTGAACGTAGCCCCCAGGCCCTGAACCACTGCCTCAATCATATGGTGCCTTATGCAGAGATTGTCTATGCACTCTTTTCCTGACATGTACTTTAAATCTGTAAGGGTAATTTCAGAGTATCCCAAATGCAACTTTTCTTCCAGTCTTAAAAGATTAGATCGTTGAACCCAAAGTAAGGAATGGAAAACCCTCAGTCTAAGTCACTCGTATATACCATAAGGCCCTAAAGCTGTGTTCTGTCTTAAAATTTACCCGTTTTCAATTAGACTGTATCGCTTGCCTTCTTGATATGCCCACAGTTCGAAGATGTATCCTCTGTCCATTGGTTACTACAACAGCTTGCTTTATGTTATTTTAAGAATTGAGATGGCAGCCTTGGTGAGTGAGATGTTTGATCAAGCTACAAGCCTGTGTCCTTCCAGAGATTTTACTCCCTTCCTGTTAGCCTGCAACGCCAGTCGGAAATGTGTTCTTTTGGTTCCTTTTACTTTGTCTCAGGCGGTGAAATACGTTCTAAGTTCGATGTTCCCCCAAACCATGAAACAATGTCCTTCTATTATTTCAACCCAATGCTCGATTAGCTTGTTTATTCTGTTTTTTTCATATTTGAACCTAACTTAATTGAATGTGCCTTCCGATGACGAAACTTATGAACCCTGTGTTTCACCGATAACTCTTCGGCCTCAACGTCTTCTTCATGATCTTAACCCTCAGTCTGAACGATCTGAAAATAATGTAATCACCCTCATTTCTGTAATCTCTCACTCTCTATCTCTTCTTCATTTTGATATCTATTTCTATCTCTGGTTTCGCTATTTCTGTCTCTCTACATTTCTCTCCATTTGTCTATCTCTATTGTTTCTCTCTTTTTCTCTCTTTGGCCCTTCTTCTCTGTCTACTGCCGTTCGAACTGTTTGTCTTACTCTCTGCTCCTCATTTTATCTTTCTCTCAACACTGACTTCCACTCTCAGTCTCTTGCTGTATCTCTGTCTCTCTCTCTCTCTCGCTTTCTGTCTTCCTCTCGCTCTATATTTCTCTCTCTATCCCTTCCTATTTCTTTTCCTCCCTCTTTCTATCTGTATCTCACTGCCTCCTTTAACACAGTCTCTCTGTCTCTGTTTCTTTCTGTCTCTTTCGCTATTCCACTATCTTCTGTCTCATTTTCTATTTATCTATTCTGTCAAGTTCTCTCTTTCTGTCTCCCTTGACTTCGTTTTCCTTCCTTCAAACTTTCCTCTCGTCTCACTATCCCATCAATTTCTTTCGCTTTTTGTACTTTTAATTCTATCTATCTATCTTTTTAATTCTATCTATCTATCTTTCTATCACTCTATCTACATATCTATCTACCTATCTATCTTTCTGTATATCTATCTATCTAGTGGCAAACTTGATATTGCAGCTGTGGTATCCTTGTTGTGTGTCTTACGTTTGAAAGACTGTATTCTCTTACCATGATGCCCATACTTTTCCTTTTAAAAAAGTAATTTGCTTCCTTTCTCATATTTTCCTCAGTCTGTATGATCATTTCTTACTTGATATGATGCTCCCCGAGTCCGTAATTTTGAGTGTAATTTTTTGTAGCGGATTCATACAGAGTTGAAAGTGTATTATTTCAGTCATATCAGTTATATGTGCACCATCCATGCTGTGTTGGAATTTCACTTACCAGTACCTTGCACATTATTCCAAAACAAAAAAATCTGTGAGCGATGAAAATTTAATAGGGCCCCCGCCACTCGGGGCCTTAGAAATTGGTGGCTGCCTTCGCCTCTGTGGCATATGGGTGGTAAAAGTCCCCAGAAACAGAGGAGACCTATAATTATAAAACTAAAATATAACTGGTCTAAAGATGGAAATTAGATATGCTGGGATTCGAACCATAGAACCTTCAGTTTAAAGCCTGGAACGTTACTTTGCCGCTGCCTTGGCTAATGATGGACGGTCTAAAGAGAGAGGGAGTGAGAGCGGGATTGAAGGAAATTAGCTGATTTTGAAGTTTTCATTTATGCCTTGTGGATTGTTCTATACGAGTAGACATAGTTACATTTCATAAAAAACCAGGTAGGAGTTCTTTTCTGAATTTAAGGGGCAAAATGTGAGCGATGTATAATGAATGACGCTTGTCATGTAATCAAAACTTAAAAAATAGAGTCGAATAGCTGGGGAATCGAACCCGAGAACCCCTAGTTTCAGGCCTCGTTCGTCATCAACTGAGCAACTAAGGTAAAAAATCATGCTGATGAAGATTTTGTGATCGATCATATCTTTAAGGGAGCCATGTTAACGAAAATGAAAGTTATGAGCCCGATCTGACGATTTCAACATAATTTCAGTTATATGGCACGCACCAATCCTGAAAAAGAAAATTAGAATAGCCGGGCTATCGAACTATAGAACCTTGGGTTTTAATCGTGAAACATTACTTTGCCGCTACTTTTATTCCTGGAGGGTTGTTATGTGCGAGAAGAAATGGTAACATTTTTGTAAAGAAAAGTGATGTCCAGTTGTGTTGTGAATTGAAAGAAGGGAAAGAAAATGCGGAGTGACGAGAAAATAATATCAAATCTCGGATAAAAATTGCAACAGCTGGGAAATCGAACCTGTTAACCCCAAGTTTCAGGCCGATCATGGCATCAACTGAGCAACTTAGCTGAGAATTACGCTGATGAAGTTTTGTTTTCTATTTGTTCAGATCTTAAAGAGCGTCATGTTAACGAAAATGGAAGTTATGAGCCCGATCTGACGACTTCAACATACTTTGAGTTATATCACAGGCAATTACCTATGTTTTATTTGAGTTTGTTTAACGGGTCCTTTCCTTTCTACCTTCCCGAATCCTGACACAGAAAATAAGATTGGCCGAGAAATCGAACTATAGACCTTTGGTCAGTGATGCTGAGAGACAGACAGACAGACAGAAAGAGAGAATGTGTTTTTTGATATTTCATGTTTAGGAATCCTTGACACAATCTGATCTTGTAAAGAAGTGATGAAGCAAAGGACTATGTTGCCGAAGTCTACTTTTGAAGTTAATCGATCAATAGACGGGATATCGATAAGGTAAGCGAGAAATATGTTTTATAAGTCTTGTTTGCATTACCTTTAAAAGATCTTGCTATAAAAGGAGAAAGTACTGGTATCATATCCCGAAGGTTGTCACAATATCATGAAAAAGCACTAGAATAATAAGTTTTTATTTACTTGTTGTTTACTGATCTTTTGGAAAGAATCAAAACTTCTTAAGATAATAAAAGGAAAAACTGTGGATAAGCAATTTGAAATACTTTGGCCAAGTTGGAAATCGAGTACAGAAATGGAGCTGATTTGTAGAACAAAGATGTTTTTTTCCGATTTCTTTTAACAGTGTTGAAAAGTGAACTAAACTTGTATTGAGTAAAGCTGTTCAAGTTTACGGCAGTTGTGAAGCTTTCTAAGAATTGCTTGGATGATGATGATGATGATGATGATGATGACGATTAAGTTGTTAGTGCTGGATGTTGTAGCGGAGTTAGATTTCTGTGTTTGCATGTTGTTTTTAATGGTGTTTTACCTAGATGTCAGGTAAATGGCGCGGTCAGTGCTCTTGTAACAGTCTTTCCAAACCACTAGCCACTAGACAGAAATTGGTACAGCTTGGGGAGTGGACCTGCGAGTGTATAGGTTATAAGCCATGTACTTTACCGACCAAGCAACTGGGCAATACGATCTGAGAGAGAGAGGGAAGTGAATTTGATTTTTACATGTTTACTTGATTTCTAAAGGGATTTTATGTGCAAGAACAAATTTTAACATTTTGTGCAGAAAAATGATGCAGAGGTGCGGATTCAAGAAAATATAAGCTTTTACAGGGAGGATAACTATTTACCAGTACTTCGCACAATGTTGTTCCCTTTGACACTGGCTGCTTTTCTCATATAACATAGTCGAAATAATAATGAGCGCTGAGATAAGATTGCGCCCTGTCAGTATAACAGTCATTAATTCTACAGAGCATATTTTCAGTCTAAGTGATTGTCGTTAGTCCGCAGATTTTACTTTCACAAAGGGAAATACATTTCCAGTCTTTATTATTTATTCCTGGAAGGTTGTTATGCGCAAGAAGACATTGTAACTGTTTGTAAAGAACAATGATGGAAAAAGCAAAATGTGTGAACACTAGATTCTGATGGCCACATATTTAGAATTTTGCAGAAGTGAATTTTAAGAGGCTTGAAAGGCAGAGTTTTTGATTCAATTTAAAGAAAGATACAAGCTATTAGGAGGGAGATCAATGCTTTGCTGTACCAGTACTTCGCACAATATTGTTCCCTTTGGCACTTGCTGCTTTCTTTTTCTGACTGTGTTTGAAGGATTATCAGCACTGAGATGAGAAGATACTTTGCCGCATCAGTTCCATAAAACAAGTAATCTCTGTTTCTTACTGATTGTATCCTCAGTCCACAGGTTGTTCTTTCATATCGGGAAAAATACATTTAGTCCGTATTACTAGCCCATTAGTCCTTACCATCGTCTTTAATCCCATGTAACCCAATCCCAGTATGTACCCTCAATTTGTGAGATGAACTCAATACCATGAGCTGAGTCGACGAACGCTTGAGAATCAACTAGTTCCTTATTTTTCTACTTCATTCAGCTTTAGCCTTAGTCACTGAGATAAACCTTACCTCTGGAAGTTATTCGATATGATTAATCACCTTTTGGTCCCTTGTATGTGTGTTTCTGTAAGATGTATCGTCGGTCTGTCAAATGCAAATGGTCTATAAACTTGTTTTTAATTTCAATTTAAGGAAATGCCATGCATTACCCCTTTCAGTCTGTTTGATTTACCTGTAGTTGAAGAGATGTACCCTCAGTCCGAGAAATATTTATTGTTTTTCTTTGAGTTTACACCTTTAGTTTCGAGCTCCATACCGCTTGAAATTGCCTGCCAATAGGTCCTGAAAGTGTCATTCTGCCTTTCTGTTACTGCACAAGTTCCGAAGCCTGTACCCCCAGTCGGCGATTTCATATTCACAGCGCCCCAAACCAACCATGAATTCGTAACAAGCGTATTGAGTCCTTGAGATTGTATCCTCGGTTCGTGGAATGTTTCGCCATTCTATTTCGTATCCTCTAAGACTTTGAAATCGTCCCTTTAGTCAGTTGAACGTAGCCCCCAGGCCCTGAACCACTGCCTCAATCATATGGTGCCTTATGCAGAGATTGTCTATGCACTCTTTTCCTGACATGTACTTTAAATCTGTAAGAGTAATTTCAGAGTATCCCAAATGCAACTTTTATTCCAGTCTTAAAAGATTAGATCGTTGAACCCAAAGTAAGGAATGGAAAACCCTCAGTCTAAGTCACTCGTATATACCATAAGGCCCTAAAGCTGTGTTCTGTCTTAAAATTTACCCGTTTTCAATTAGACTGTATCGCTTGCCTTCTTGATATGCCCACAGTTCGAAGATGTATCCTCTGTCCATTGGTTACTACAACAGCTTGCTTTATGTTATTTTAAGAATTGAGATGGCAGCCTTGGTGAGTGAGATGTTTGATCAAGCTACAAGCCTGTGTCCTTCCAGAGATTTTACTCCCTTCCTGTTAGCCTGCAACGCCAGTCGGAAATGTGTTCTTTTGGTTCCTTTTACTTTGTCTCAGGCGGTGAAATACGTTCTAAGTTCGATGTTCCCCCAAACCATGAAACAATGTCCTTCTATTATTTCAACCCAATGCTCGATTAGCTTGTTTATTCTGTTTTTTTTTTCATATTTGAACCTAACTTAATTGAATGTGCCTTCCGATGACGAAACTTATGAACCCTGTGTTTCACCGATAACTCTTCGGCCTCAACGTCTTCTTCATGATCTTAACCCTCAGTCTGAACGATCTGAAAATAATGTAATCACCCTCATTTCTGTAATCTCTCACTCTCTATCTCTTCTTCATTTCGATATCTATTTCTATCTCTGGTTCGCTATTTCTGTCTCTCTACATTTCTCTCCATTTGTCTATCTCTATTGTTTCTCTCTTTTTCTCTCTTTGGCCCTTCTTCTCTATCTACTGCCTTTCGAACTGTTTGTCTTACTCTCTGCTCCTCATTTTATCTTTCTCTCAACACTGACTTCCACTCTCAGTCTCTTGCTGTATCTCTGTCTCTCTCTCTCTCTCGCTTTCTGTCTTCCTCTCGCTCTATATTTCTCTCTCTATCCCTTCCTATTTCTTTTCCTCCCTCTTTCTATCTGTATCTCACTGCCTCCTTTAACACAGTCTCTCTGTCTCTGTTTCTTTCTGTCTCTTTCGCTATTCCACTATCTTCTGTCTCATTTTCTATTTATCTATTCTGTCAAGTTCTCTCTTTCTGTCTCCCTTGACTTCGTTTTCCTTCCTTCAAACTTTCCTCTCGTCTCACTATCCCATCAATTTCTTTCGCTTTTTGTACTTTTAATTCTATCTATCTATCTTTCTATCACTCTATCTACATATCTATCTACCTATCTATCTTTCTGTATATCTATCTATCTAGTGGCAAACTTGATATTGCAGCTGTGGTATCCTTGTTGTGTGTCTTACGTTTGAAAGACTGTATTCTCTTACCATGATGCCCATACTTTTCCTTTTAAAAAAGTAATTTGCTTCCTTTCTCATATTTTCCTCAGTCTGTATGATCATTTCTTACTTGATATGATGCTCCCCCAGTCCGTAATTTTGAGTGTAATTTTTTTGTAGCGGATTCATACAGAGTTGAAAGTGTATTATTTCAGTCATATCAGTTATATGTGCACCATCCATGCTGTGTTGGAATTTCACTTACCAGTACCTTGCACATTATTCCAAAACAAAAAAATCTGTGAGCGATGAAAATTTAATAGGGCCCCCGCCACTCGGGGCCTTAGAAATTGGTGGCTGCCTTCGCCTCTGTGGCATATGGGTGGTAAAAGTCCCCAGAAACAGAGGAGACCTATAATTATAAAACTAAAATATAACTGGTCTAAAGATGGAAATTAGATATGCTGGGATTCGAACCATAGAACCTTCAGTTTAAAGCCTGGAACGTTACTTTGCCGCTGCCTTGGCTAATGATGGACGGTCTAAAGAGAGAGGGAGTGAGAGCGAGATTGAAGGAAATTAGCTGATTTTGAAGTTTTCACTTTATGCCTTGTGGATTGTTCTATACGAGTAGACATAGTTACATTTTATAAAAAACCAGGTAGGAGTTCTTTTCTGAATTTAAGGGGCAAAATGTGAGCGATGTATAATGAATGACGCTTGTCATGTAATCAAAACTTAAAAAATAGAGTCGAATAGCTGGGGAATCGAACCCGAGAACCCCTAGTTTCAGGCCTCGTTCGTCATCAACTGAGCAACTAAGGTAAAAAATCATGCTGATGAAGATTTTGTGATCGATCATATCTTTAAGGGAGCCATGTTAACGAAAATGAAAGTTATGAGCCCGATCTGACGATTTCAACATAATTTCAGTTATATGGCACGCACCAATCCTGAAAAAGAAAATTAGAATAGCCGGGCTATCGAACTATAGAACCTTGGGTTTTAATCGTGAAACATTACTTTGCCGCTACTTTTATTCCTGGAGGGTTATGTGCGAGAAGAAATGGTAACATTTTTGTAAAGAAAAGTGATGTCCAGTTGTGTTGTGAATTGAAAGAAGGGAAAGAAAATGCGGAGTGACGAGAAAATAATATCAAATCTCGGATAAAAATTGCAACAGCTGGGAAATCGAACCTGTTAACCCCAAGTTTCAGGCCGATCATGGCATCAACTGAGCAACTTAGCTGAGAATTACGCTGATGAAGTTTTGTTTTCTATTTGTTCAGGGTCCTTTCCTTTCTACCTTCCCGAATCCTGACACAGAAAATAAGATTGGCCGAGAAATCGAACTATAGACCTTTGGTCAGTGATGCTGAGAGACAGACAGACAGACAGAAAGAGAGAATGTGTTTTTTGATATTTCATGTTTAGGAATCCTTGACACAATCTGATCTTGTAAAGAAGTGATGAAGCAAAGGACTATGTTGCCGAAGTCTACTTTTGAAGTTAATCGATCAATAGACGGGATATCGATAAGGTAAGCGAGAAATATGTTTTATAAGTCTTGTTTGCATTACCTTTAAAAGATCTTGCTATAAAAGGAGAAAGTACTGGTATCATATCCCGAAGGTTGTCACAATATCATGAAAAAGCACTAGAATAATAAGTTTTTATTTACTTGTTGTTTACTGATCTTTTGGAAAGAATCAAAACTTCTTAAGATAATAAAAGGAAAAACTGTGGATAAGCAATTTGAAATACTTTGGCCAAGTTGGAAATCGAGTACAGAAATGGAGCTGATTTGTAGAACAAATATGTTTTTTCCGATTTCTTTTAACAGTGTTGAAAAGTGAACTAAACTTGTATTGAGTAAAGCTGTTCAAGTTTACGGCAGTTGTGAAGCTTTCTAAGAATTGCTTGGATGATGATGATGATGATGATGACGATTAAGTTGGTAGTGCTGGATGTTGTAGCGGAGTTAGATTTCTGTGTTTGCATGTTGTTTTTAATGGTGTTTTACCTAGATGTCAGGTAAATGGCGCGGTCAGTGCTCTTGTAACAGTCTTTCCAAACCACTAGCCACTAGACAGAAATTGGTACAGCTTGGGGAGTGGACCTGCGAGTGTATAGGTTATAAGCCATGTACTTTACCGACCAAGCAACTGGGCAATACGATCTGAGAGAGAGAGGGAAGTGAATTTGATTTTTACATGTTTACTTGATTTCTAAAGGGATTTTATGTGCAAGAACAAATTTTAACATTTTGTGCAGAAAAATGATGCAGAGGTGCGGATTCAAGAAAATATAAGCTTTTACAGGGAGGATAACTATTTACCAGTACTTCGCACAATGTTGTTCCCTTTGACACTGGCTGCTTTTCTCATATAACATAGTCGAAATAATAATGAGCGCTGAGATAAGATTGCGCCCTGTCAGTATAACAGTCATTAATTCTACAGAGCATATTTTCAGTCTAAGTGATTGTCGTTAGTCCGCAGATTTTACTTTCACAAAGGGAAATACATTTCCAGTCTGTATTTATTTATTCCTGGAAGGTTGTTATGCGCAAGAAGACATTGTAACTGTTTGTAAAGAACAATGATGGAAAAAGCAAAATGTGTGAACACTAGATTCTGATGGCCACATATTTAGAATTTTGCAGAAGTGAATTTTAAGAGGCTTGAAAGGCAGAGTTTTTGATTCAATTTAAAGAAAGATACAAGCTATTAGGAGGGAGATCAATGCTTTGCTGTACCAGTACTTCGCACAATATTGTTCCCTTTGGCACTTGCTGCTTTCTTTTTCTGACTGTGTTTGAAGGATTATCAGCACTGAGATGAGAAGATACTTTGCCGCATCAGTTCCATAAAACAAGTAATCTCTGTTTCTTACTGATTGTATCGTCAGTCCACAGGTTGTTCTTTCATATCGGGAAAAATACATTTAGTCCGTATTACTAGCCCATTAGTCCTTACCATCGTCTTTAATCTCATTTAACCCAATCCCAGTATGTACCCTCAATTTGTGAGATGAACTCAATACCATGAGCTGAGTCGACGAACGCTTGAGAATCAACTAGTTCCTTATTTTTCTACTTCATTCAGCTTTAGCCTTAGTCACTGAGATAAACCTTACCTCTGGAAGTTATTCGATATTAATAATCACCTTTTGGTCCCTTGTATGTGTGTTTCTGTAAGATGTATCGTCGGTCTGTCAAATGCAAATGGTCTATAAACTTGTTTTTAATTTCAATTTAAGGAAATGCCATGCATTACCCCTTTCAGTCTGTTTGATTTACCTGTAGTTGAAGAGATGTACCCTCAGTCCGAGAAATATTTATTGTTTTTCTTTGAGTTTACACCTTTAGTTTCGAGCTCCATACCGCTTGAAATTGCCTGCCAATAGGTCCTGAAAGTGTCATTCTACCTTTCTGTTACTGCACAAGTTCCGAAGCCTGTACCCCCAGTCGGCGATTTCATATTCACAGCGCCCCAAACCAACCATGAATTCGTAACAAGCGTATTGAGTCCTTGAGATTGTATCCTCGGTTCGTGGAATGTTTCGCCATTCTATTTCGTATCCTCTAAGACTTTGAAATCGTCCCTTTAGTCAGTTGAACGTAGCCCCCAGGCCCTGAACCACTGCCTCAATCATATGGTGCCTTATGCAGAGATTGTCTATGCACTCTTTTCCTGACATGTACTTTAAATCTGTAAGAGTAATTTCAGAGTATCCCAAATGCAACTTTTCTTCCAGTCTTAAAAGATTAGATCGTTGAACCCAAAGTAAGGAATGGAAAACCCTCAGTCTAAGTCACTCGTATATACCATAAGGCCCTAAAGCTGTGTTCTGTCTTAAAATTTACCCGTTTTCAATTAGACTGTATCGCTTGCCTTCTTGATATGCCCACAGTTCGAAGATGTATCCTCTGTCCATTGGTTACTACAACAGCTTGCTTTATGTTATTTTAAGAATTGAGATGGCAGCCTTGGTGAGTGAGATGTTTGATCAAGCTACAAGCCTGTGTCCTTCCAGAGATTTTACTCCCTTCCTGTTAGCCTGCAACGCCAGTCGGAAATGTGTTCTTTTGGTTCCTTTTACTTTGTCTCAGGCGGTGAAATACGTTCTAAGTTCGATGTTCCCCCAAACCATGAAACAATGTCCTTCTATTATTTCAACCCAATGCTCGATTAGCTTGTTTATTCTGTTTTTTTCATATTTGAACCTAACTTAATTGAATGTGCCTTCCGATGACGAAACTTATGAACCCTGTGTTTCACCGATAACTCTTCGGCCTCAACGTCTTCTTCATGATCTTAACCCTCAGTCTGAACGATCTGAAAATAATGTAATCACCCTCATTTCTGTAATCTCTCACTCTCTATCTCTTCTTCATTTTGATATCTATTTCTATCTCTGGTTTCGCTATTTCTGTCTCTCTACATTTCTCTCCATTTGTCTATCTCTATTGTTTCTCTCTTTTTCTCTCTTTGGCCCTTCTTCTCTGTCTACTGCCGTTCGAACTGTTTGTCTTACTCTCTGCTCCTCATTTTATCTTTCTCTCAACACTGACTTCCACTCTCAGTCTCTTGCTGTATCTCTGTCTCTCTCTCTCTCTCGCTTTCTGTCTTCCTCTCGCTCTATATTTCTCTCTCTATCCCTTCCTATTTCTTTTCCTCCCTCTTTCTATCTGTATCTCACTGCCTCCTTTAACACAGTCTCTCTGTCTCTGTTTCTTTCTGTCTCTTTCGCTATTCCACTATCTTCTGTCTCATTTTCTATTTATCTATTCTGTCAAGTTCTCTCTTTCTGTCTCCCTTGACTTCGTTTTCCTTCCTTCAAACTTTCCTCTCGTCTCACTATCCCATCAATTTCTTTCGCTTTTTGTACTTTTAATTCTATCTATCTATCTTTTTAATTCTATCTATCTATCTTTCTATCACTCTATCTACATATCTATCTACCTATCTATCTTTCTGTATATCTATCTATCTAGTGGCAAACTTGATATTGCAGCTGTGGTATCCTTGTTGTGTGTCTTACGTTTGAAAGACTGTATTCTCTTACCATGATGCCCATACTTTTCCTTTTAAAAAAGTAATTTGCTTCCTTTCTCATATTTTCCTCAGTCTGTATGATCATTTCTTACTTGATATGATGCTCCCCGAGTCCGTAATTTTGAGTGTAATTTTTTGTAGCGGATTCATACAGAGTTGAAAGTGTATTATTTCAGTCATATCAGTTATATGTGCACCATCCATGCTGTGTTGGAATTTCACTTACCAGTACCTTGCACATTATTCCAAAACAAAAAAATCTGTGAGCGATGAAAATTTAATAGGGCCCCCGCCACTCGGGGCCTTAGAAATTGGTGGCTCCCTTCGCCTCTGTGGCATATGGGTGGTAAAAGTCCCCAGAAACAGAGGAGACCTATAATTATAAAACTAAAATATAACTGGTCTAAAGATGGAAATTAGATATGCTGGGATTCGAACCATAGAACCTTCAGTTTAAAGCCTGGAACGTTACTTTGCCGCTGCCTTGGCTAATGATGGACGGTCTAAAGAGAGAGGGAGTGAGAGCGGGATTGAAGGAAATTAGCTGATTTTGAAGTTTTCATTTATGCCTTGTGGATTGTTCTATACGAGTAGACATAGTTACATTTCATAAAAAACCAGGTAGGAGTTCTTTTCTGAATTTAAGGGGCAAAATGTGAGCGATGTATAATGAATGACGCTTGTCATGTAATCAAAACTTAAAAAATAGAGTCGAATAGCTGGGGAATCGAACCCGAGAACCCCTAGTTTCAGGCCTCGTTCGTCATCAACTGAGCAACTAAGGTAAAAAATCATGCTGATGAAGATTTTGTGATCGATCATATCTTTAAGGGAGCCATGTTAACGAAAATGAAAGTTATGAGCCCGATCTGACGATTTCAACATAATTTCAGTTATATGGCACGCACCAATCCTGAAAAAGAAAATTAGAATAGCCGGGCTATCGAACTATAGAACCTTGGGTTTTAATCGTGAAACATTACTTTGCCGCTACTTTTATTCCTGGAGGGTTGTTATGTGCGAGAAGAAATGGTAACATTTTTGTAAAGAAAAGTGATGTCCAGTTGTGTTGTGAATTGAAAGAAGGGAAAGAAAATGCGGAGTGACGAGAAAATAATATCAAATCTCGGATAAAAATTGCAACAGCTGGGAAATCGAACCTGTTAACCCCAAGTTTCAGGCCGATCATGGCATCAACTGAGCAACTTAGCTGAGAATTACGCTGATGAAGTTTTGTTTTCTATTTGTTCAGGGTCCTTTCCTTTCTACCTTCCCGAATCCTGACACAGAAAATAAGATTGGCCGAGAAATCGAACTATAGACCTTTGGTCAGTGATGCTGAGAGACAGACAGACAGACAGAAAGAGAGAATGTGTTTTTTGATATTTCATGTTTAGGAATCCTTGACACAATCTGATCTTGTAAAGAAGTGATGAAGCAAAGGACTATGTTGCCGAAGTCTACTTTTGAAGTTAATCGATCAATAGACGGGATATCGATAAGGTAAGCGAGAAATATGTTTTATAAGTCTTGTTTGCATTACCTTTAAAAGATCTTGCTATAAAAGGAGAAAGTACTGGTATCATATCCCGAAGGTTGTCACAATATCATGAAAAAGCACTAGAATAATAAGTTTTTATTTACTTGTTGTTTACTGATCTTTTGGAAAGAATCAAAACTTCTTAAGATAATAAAAGGAAAAACTGTGGATAAGCAATTTGAAATACTTTGGCCAAGTTGGAAATCGAGTACAGAAATGGAGCTGATTTGTAGAACAAATATGTTTTTTCCGATTTCTTTTAACAGTGTTGAAAAGTGAACTAAACTTGTATTGAGTAAAGCTGTTCAAGTTTACGGCAGTTGTGAAGCTTTCTAAGAATTGCTTGGATGATGATGATGATGATGATGATGATGACGATTAAGTTGGTAGTGCTGGATGTTGTAGCGGAGTTAGATTTCTGTGTTTGCATGTTGTTTTTAATGGTGTTTTACCTAGATGTCAGGTAAATGGCGCGGTCAGTGCTCTTGTAACAGTCTTTCCAAACCACTAGACAGAAATTGGTACAGCTTGGGGAGTGGACCTGCGAGTGTATAGGTTATAAGCCATGTACTTTACCGACCAAGCAACTGGGCAATACGATCTGAGAGAGAGAGGGAAGTGAATTTGATTTTTACATGTTTACTTGATTTCTAAAGGGATTTTATGTGCAAGAACAAATTTTAACATTTTGTGCAGAAAAATGATGCACAGGTGCGGATTCAAGAAAATATAAGCTTTTACAGGGAGGATAACTATTTACCAGTACTTCGCACAATGTTGTTCCCTTTGACACTGGCTGCTTTTCTCATATAACATAGTCGAAATAATAATGAGCGCTGATATAAGATTGCTCCCTGTCAGTATAACAGTCATTAATTCTACAGAGCATATTTTCAGTCTAAGTGATTGTCGTTAGTCCGCAGATTTTACTTTCACAAAGGGAAATACATTTCCAGTCTGTATTTATTTATTCCTGGAAGGTTGTTATGCGCAAGAAGACATTGTAACTGTTTGTAAAGAACAATGATGGAAAAAGCAAAATGTGTGAACACTAGATTCTGATGGCCACATATTTAGAATTTTGCAGAAGTGAATTTTAAGAGGCTTGAAAGGCAGAGTTTTTGATTCAATTTAAAGAAAGATACAAGCTATTAGGAGGGAGATCAATGCTTTGCTGTACCAGTACTTCGCACAATATTGTTCCCTTTGGCACTTGCTGCTTTCTTTTTCTGACTGTGTTTGAAGGATTATCAGCACTGAGATGAGAAGATACTTTGCCGCATCAGTTCCATAAAACAAGTAATCTCTGTTTCTTACTGATTGTATCCTCAGTCCACAGGTTGTTCTTTCATATCGGGAAAAATACATTTAGTCCGTATTACTAGCCCATTAGTCCTTACCATCGTCTTTAATCTCATTTAACCCAATCCCAGTATGTACCCTCAATTTGTGAGATGAACTCAATACCATGAGCTGAGTCGACGAACGCTTGAGAATCAACTAGTTCCTTATTTTTCTACTTCATTCAGCTTTAGCCTTAGTCACTGAGATAAACCTTACCTCTGGAAGTTATTCGATATGATTAATCACCTTTTGGTCCCTTGTATGTGTGTGTTTCTGTAAGATGTATCGTCGGTCTGTCAAATGCAAATGGTCTATAAACTTGTTTTTAATTTCAATTTAAGGAAATGCCATGCATTACCCCTTTCAGTCTGTTTGATTTACCTGTAGTTGAAGAGATGTACCCTCAGTCCGAGAAATATTTATTGTTTTTCTTTGAGTTTACACCTTTAGTTTCGAGCTCCATACCGCTTGAAATTGCCTGCCAATAGGTCCTGAAAGTGTCATTCTACCTTTCTGTTACTGCACAAGTTCCGAAGCCTGTACCCCCAGTCGGCGATTTCATATTCACAGCGCCCCCAAACCAACCATGAATTCGTAACAAGCGTATTGAGTCCTTGAGATTGTATCCTCGGTTCGTGGAATGTTTCGCCATTCTATTTCGTATCCTCTAAGACTTTGAAATCGTCCCTTTAGTCAGTTGAACGTAGCCCCCAGGCCCTGAACCACTGCCTCAATCATATGGTGCCTTATGCAGAGATTGTCTATGCACTCTTTTCCTGACATGTACTTTAAATCTGTAAGAGTAATTTCAGAGTATCCCAAATGCAACTTTTCTTCCAGTCTTAAAAGATTAGATCGTTGAACCCAAAGTAAGGAATGGAAAACCCTCAGTCTAAGTCACTCGTATATACCATAAGGCCCTAAAGCTGTGTTCTGTCTTAAAATTTACCCGTTTTCAATTAGACTGTATCCCTTGCCTTCTTGATATGCCCACAGTTCGAAGATGTATCCTCTGTCCATTGGTTACTACAACAGCTTGCTTTATGTTATTTTAAGAATTGAGATGGCAGCCTTGGTGAGTGAGATGTTTGATCAAGCTACAAGCCTGTGTCCTTCCAGAGATTTTACTCCCTTCCTGTTAGCCTGCAACGCCAGTCGGAAATGTGTTCTTTTGGTTCCTTTTACTTTGTCTCAGGCGGTGAAATACGTTCTAAGTTCGATGTTCCCCCAAACCATGAAACAATGTCCTTCTATTATTTCAACCCAATGCTCGATTAGCTTGTTTATTCTGTTTTTTTCATATTTGAACCTAACTTAATTGAATGTGCCTTCCGATGACGAAACTTATGAACCCTGTGTTTCACCGATAACTCTTCGGCCTCAACGTCTTCTTCATGATCTTAACCCTCAGTCTGAACGATCTGAAAATAATGTAATCACCCTCATTTCTGTAATCTCTCACTCTCTATCTCTTCTTCATTTCGATATCTATTTCTATCTCTGGTTTCGCTATTTCTGTCTCTCTACATTTCTCTCCATTTGTCTATCTCTATTGTTTCTCTCTTTTTCTCTCTTTGGCCCTTCTTCTCTGTCTACTGCCTTTCGAACTGTTTGTCTTACTCTCTGCTCCTCATTTTATCTTTCTCTCAACACTGACTTCCACTCTCAGTCTCTTGCTGTATCTCTGTCTCTCTCTCTCTCTCTCGCTTTCTGTCTTCCTCTCGCTCTATATTTCTCTCTCTATCCCTTCCTATTTCTTTTCCTCCCTCTTTCTATCTGTATCTCACTGCCTCCTTTAACACAGTCTCTCTGTCTCTGTTTCTTTCTGTCTCTTTCGCTATTCCACTATCTTCTGTCTCATTTTCTATTTATCTATTCTGTCAAGTTCTCTCTTTCTGTCTCCCTTGACTTCGTTTTCCTTCCTTCAAACTTTCCTCTCGTCTCACTATCCCATCAATTTCTTTCGCTTTTTGTACTTTTAATTCTATCTATCTATCTTTCTATCACTCTATCTACATATCTATCTACCTATCTATCTTTCTGTATATCTATCTATCTAGTGGCAAACTTGATATTGCAGCTGTGGTATCCTTGTTGTGTGTCTTACGTTTGAAAGACTGTATTCTCTTACCATGATGCCCATACTTTTCCTTTTAAAAAAGTAATTTGCTTCCTTTCTCATATTTTCCTCAGTCTGTATGATCATTTCTTACTTGATATGATGCTCCCCCAGTCCGTAATTTTGAGTGTAATTTTTTTGTAGCGGATTCATACAGAGTTGAAAGTGTATTATTTCAGTCATATCAGTTATATGTGCACCATCCATGCTGTGTTGGAATTTCACTTACCAGTACCTTGCACATTATTCCAAAACAAAAAAATCTGTGAGCGATGAAAATTTAATAGGGCCCCCGCCACTCGGGGCCTTAGAAATTGGTGGCTGCCTTCGCCTCTGTGGCATATGGGTGGTAAAAGTCCCCAGAAACAGAGGAGACCTATAATTATAAAACTAAAATATAACTGGTCTAAAGATGGAAATTAGATATGCTGGGATTCGAACCATAGAACCTTCAGTTTAAAGCCTGGAACGTTACTTTGCCGCTGCCTTGGCTAATGATGGACGGTCTAAAGAGAGAGGGAGTGAGAGCGAGATTGAAGGAAATTAGCTGATTTTGAAGTTTTCACTTTATGCCTTGTGGATTGTTCTATACGAGTAGACATAGTTACATTTTATAAAAAACCAGGTAGGAGTTCTTTTCTGAATTTAAGGGGCAAAATGTGAGCGATGTATAATGAATGACGCTTGTCATGTAATCAAAACTTAAAAAATAGAGTCGAATAGCTGGGGAATCGAACCCGAGAACCCCTAGTTTCAGGCCTCGTTCGTCATCAACTGAGCAACTAAGGTAAAAAATCATGCTGATGAAGATTTTGTGATCGATCATATCTTTAAGGGAGCCATGTTAACGAAAATGAAAGTTATGAGCCCGATCTGACGATTTCAACATAATTTCAGTTATATGGCACGCACCAATCCTGAAAAAGAAAATTAGAATAGCCGGGCTATCGAACTATAGAACCTTGGGTTTTAATCGTGAAACATTACTTTGCCGCTACTTTTATTCCTGGAGGGTTGTTATGTGCGAGAAGAAATGGTAACATTTTTGTAAAGAAAAGTGATGTCCAGTTGTGTTGTGAATTGAAAGAAGGGAAAGAAAATGCGGAGTGACGAGAAAATAATATCAAATCTCGGATAAAAATTGCAACAGCTGGGAAATCGAACCTGTTAACCCCAAGTTTCAGGCCGATCATGGCATCAACTGAGCAACTTAGCTGAGAATTACGCTGATGAAGTTTTGTTTTCTATTTGTTCAGGGTCCTTTCCTTTCTACCTTCCCGAATCCTGACACAGAAAATAAGATTGGCCGAGAAATCGAACTATAGACCTTTGGTCAGTGATGCTGAGAGACAGACAGACAGACAGAAAGAGAGAATGTGTTTTTTGATATTTCATGTTTAGGAATCCTTGACACAATCTGATCTTGTAAAGAAGTGATGAAGCAAAGGACTATGTTGCCGAAGTCTACTTTTGAAGTTAATCGATCAATAGACGGGATATCGATAAGGTAAGCGAGAAATATGTTTTATAAGTCTTGTTTGCATTACCTTTAAAAGATCTTGCTATAAAAGGAGAAAGTACTGGTATCATATCCCGAAGGTTGTCACAATATCATGAAAAAGCACTAGAATAATAAGTTTTTATTTACTTGTTGTTTACTGATCTTTTGGAAAGAATCAAAACTTCTTAAGATAATAAAAGGAAAAACTGTGGATAAGCAATTTGAAATACTTTGGCCAAGTTGGAAATCGAGTACAGAAATGGAGCTGATTTGTAGAACAAATATGTTTTTTCCGATTTCTTTTAACAGTGTTGAAAAGTGAACTAAACTTGTATTGAGTAAAGCTGTTCAAGTTTACGGCAGTTGTGAAGCTTTCTAAGAATTGCTTGGATGATGATGATGATGATGATGACGATTAAGTTGGTAGTGCTGGATGTTGTAGCGGAGTTAGATTTCTGTGTTTGCATGTTGTTTTTAATGGTGTTTTACCTAGATGTCAGGTAAATGGCGCGGTCAGTGCTCTTGTAACAGTCTTTCCAAACCACTAGCCACTAGACAGAAATTGGTACAGCTTGGGGAGTGGACCTGCGAGTGTATAGGTTATAAGCCATGTACTTTACCGACCAAGCAACTGGGCAATACGATCTGAGAGAGAGAGGGAAGTGAATTTGATTTTTACATGTTTACTTGATTTCTAAAGGGATTTTATGTGCAAGAACAAATTTTAACATTTTGTGCAGAAAAATGATGCAGAGGTGCGGATTCAAGAAAATATAAGCTTTTACAGGGAGGATAACTATTTACCAGTACTTCGCACAATGTTGTTCCCTTTGACACTGGCTGCTTTTCTCATATAACATAGTCGAAATAATAATGAGCGCTGAGATAAGATTGCGCCCTGTCAGTATAACAGTCATTAATTCTACAGAGCATATTTTCAGTCTAAGTGATTGTCGTTAGTCCGCAGATTTTACTTTCACAAAGGGAAATACATTTCCAGTCTGTATTTATTTATTCCTGGAAGGTTGTTATGCGCAAGAAGACATTGTAACTGTTTGTAAAGAACAATGATGGAAAAAGCAAAATGTGTGAACACTAGATTCTGATGGCCACATATTTAGAATTTTGCAGAAGTGAATTTTAAGAGGCTTGAAAGGCAGAGTTTTTGATTCAATTTAAAGAAAGATACAAGCTATTAGGAGGGAGATCAATGCTTTGCTGTACCAGTACTTCGCACAATATTGTTCCCTTTGGCACTTGCTGCTTTCTTTTTCTGACTGTGTTTGAAGGATTATCAGCACTGAGATGAGAAGATACTTTGCCGCATCAGTTCCATAAAACAAGTAATCTCTGTTTCTTACTGATTGTATCGTCAGTCCACAGGTTGTTCTTTCATATCGGGAAAAATACATTTAGTCCGTATTACTAGCCCATTAGTCCTTACCATCGTCTTTAATCTCATTTAACCCAATCCCAGTATGTACCCTCAATTTGTGAGATGAACTCAATACCATGAGCTGAGTCGACGAACGCTTGAGAATCAACTAGTTCCTTATTTTTCTACTTCATTCAGCTTTAGCCTTAGTCACTGAGATAAACCTTACCTCTGGAAGTTATTCGATATTAATAATCACCTTTTGGTCCCTTGTATGTGTGTTTCTGTAAGATGTATCGTCGGTCTGTCAAATGCAAATGGTCTATAAACTTGTTTTTAATTTCAATTTAAGGAAATGCCATGCATTACCCCTTTCAGTCTGTTTGATTTACCTGTAGTTGAAGAGATGTACCCTCAGTCCGAGAAATATTTATTGTTTTTCTTTGAGTTTACACCTTTAGTTTCGAGCTCCATACCGCTTGAAATTGCCTGCCAATAGGTCCTGAAAGTGTCATTCTACCTTTCTGTTACTGCACAAGTTCCGAAGCCTGTACCCCCAGTCGGCGATTTCATATTCACAGCGCCCCAAACCAACCATGAATTCGTAACAAGCGTATTGAGTCCTTGAGATTGTATCCTCGGTTCGTGGAATGTTTCGCCATTCTATTTCGTATCCTCTAAGACTTTGAAATCGTCCCTTTAGTCAGTTGAACGTAGCCCCCAGGCCCTGAACCACTGCCTCAATCATATGGTGCCTTATGCAGAGATTGTCTATGCACTCTTTTCCTGACATGTACTTTAAATCTGTAAGAGTAATTTCAGAGTATCCCAAATGCAACTTTTCTTCCAGTCTTAAAAGATTAGATCGTTGAACCCAAAGTAAGGAATGGAAAACCCTCAGTCTAAGTCACTCGTATATACCATAAGGCCCTAAAGCTGTGTTCTGTCTTAAAATTTACCCGTTTTCAATTAGACTGTATCGCTTGCCTTCTTGATATGCCCACAGTTCGAAGATGTATCCTCTGTCCATTGGTTACTACAACAGCTTGCTTTATGTTATTTTAAGAATTGAGATGGCAGCCTTGGTGAGTGAGATGTTTGATCAAGCTACAAGCCTGTGTCCTTCCAGAGATTTTACTCCCTTCCTGTTAGCCTGCAACGCCAGTCGGAAATGTGTTCTTTTGGTTCCTTTTACTTTGTCTCAGGCGGTGAAATACGTTCTAAGTTCGATGTTCCCCCAAACCATGAAACAATGTCCTTCTATTATTTCAACCCAATGCTCGATTAGCTTGTTTATTCTGTTTTTTTCATATTTGAACCTAACTTAATTGAATGTGCCTTCCGATGACGAAACTTATGAACCCTGTGTTTCACCGATAACTCTTCGGCCTCAACGTCTTCTTCATGATCTTAACCCTCAGTCTGAACGATCTGAAAATAATGTAATCACCCTCATTTCTGTAATCTCTCACTCTCTATCTCTTCTTCATTTTGATATCTATTTCTATCTCTGGTTTCGCTATTTCTGTCTCTCTACATTTCTCTCCATTTGTCTATCTCTATTGTTTCTCTCTTTTTCTCTCTTTGGCCCTTCTTCTCTGTCTACTGCCGTTCGAACTGTTTGTCTTACTCTCTGCTCCTCATTTTATCTTTCTCTCAACACTGACTTCCACTCTCAGTCTCTTGCTGTATCTCTGTCTCTCTCTCTCTCTCGCTTTCTGTCTTCCTCTCGCTCTATATTTCTCTCTCTATCCCTTCCTATTTCTTTTCCTCCCTCTTTCTATCTGTATCTCACTGCCTCCTTTAACACAGTCTCTCTGTCTCTGTTTCTTTCTGTCTCTTTCGCTATTCCACTATCTTCTGTCTCATTTTCTATTTATCTATTCTGTCAAGTTCTCTCTTTCTGTCTCCCTTGACTTCGTTTTCCTTCCTTCAAACTTTCCTCTCGTCTCACTATCCCATCAATTTCTTTCGCTTTTTGTACTTTTAATTCTATCTATCTCTCTTTTTAATTCTATCTATCTATCTTTCTATCACTCTATCTACATATCTATCTACCTATCTATCTTTCTGTATATCTATCTATCTAGTGGCAAACTTGATATTGCAGCTGTGGTATCCTTGTTGTGTGTCTTACGTTTGAAAGACTGTATTCTCTTACCATGATGCCCATACTTTTCCTTTTAAAAAAGTAATTTGCTTCCTTTCTCATATTTTCCTCAGTCTGTATGATCATTTCTTACTTGATATGATGCTCCCCGAGTCCGTAATTTTGAGTGTAATTTTTTGTAGCGGATTCATACAGAGTTGAAAGTGTATTATTTCAGTCATATCAGTTATATGTGCACCATCCATGCTGTGTTGGAATTTCACTTACCAGTACCTTGCACATTATTCCAAAACAAAAAAATCTGTGAGCGATGAAAATTTAATAGGGCCCCCGCCACTCGGGGCCTTAGAAATTGGTGGCTGCCTTCGCCTCTGTGGCATATGGGTGGTAAAAGTCCCCAGAAACAGAGGAGACCTATAATTATAAAACTAAAATATAACTGGTCTAAAGATGGAAATTAGATATGCTGGGATTCGAACCATAGAACCTTCAGTTTAAAGCCTGGAACGTTACTTTGCCGCTGCCTTGGCTAATGATGGACGGTCTAAAGAGAGAGGGAGTGAGAGCGGGATTGAAGGAAATTAGCTGATTTTGAAGTTTTCATTTATGCCTTGTGGATTGTTCTATACGAGTAGACATAGTTACATTTCATAAAAAACCAGGTAGGAGTTCTTTTCTGAATTTAAGGGGCAAAATGTGAGCGATGTATAATGAATGACGCTTGTCATGTAATCAAAACTTAAAAAATAGAGTCGAATAGCTGGGGAATCGAACCCGAGAACCCCTAGTTTCAGGCCTCGTTCGTCATCAACTGAGCAACTAAGGTAAAAAATCATGCTGATGAAGATTTTGTGATCGATCATATCTTTAAGGGAGCCATGTTAACGAAAATGAAAGTTATGAGCCCGATCTGACGATTTCAACATAATTTCAGTTATATGGCACGCACCAATCCTGAAAAAGAAAATTAGAATAGCCGGGCTATCGAACTATAGAACCTTGGGTTTTAATCGTGAAACATTACTTTGCCGCTACTTTTATTCCTGGAGGGTTGTTATGTGCGAGAAGAAATGGTAACATTTTTGTAAAGAAAAGTGATGTCCAGTTGTGTTGTGAATTGAAAGAAGGGAAAGAAAATGCGGAGTGACGAGAAAATAATATCAAATCTCGGATAAAAATTGCAACAGCTGGGAAATCGAACCTGTTAACCCCAAGTTTCAGGCCGATCATGGCATCAACTGAGCAACTTAGCTGAGAATTACGCTGATGAAGTTTTGTTTTCTATTTGTTCAGATCTTAAAGAGCGTCATGTTAACGAAAATGGAAGTTATGAGCCCGATCTGACGACTTCAACATACTTTGAGTTATATCACAGGCAATTACCTATGTTTTATTTGAGTTTGTTTAACGGGTCCTTTCCTTTCTACCTTCCCGAATCCTGACACAGAAAATAAGATTGGCCGAGAAATCGAACTATAGACCTTTGGTCAGTGATGCTGAGAGACAGACAGACAGACAGAAAGAGAGAATGTGTTTTTTGATATTTCATGTTTAGGAATCCTTGACACAATCTGATCTTGTAAAGAAGTGATGAAGCAAAGGACTATGTTGCCGAAGTCTACTTTTGAAGTTAATCGATCAATAGACGGGATATCGATAAGGTAAGCGAGAAATATGTTTTATAAGTCTTGTTTGCATTACCTTTAAAAGATCTTGCTATAAAAGGAGAAAGTACTGGTATCATATCCCGAAGGTTGTCACAATATCATGAAAAAGCACTAGAATAATAAGTTTTTATTTACTTGTTGTTTACTGATCTTTTGGAAAGAATCAAAACTTCTTAAGATAATAAAAGGAAAAACTGTGGATAAGCAATTTGAAATACTTTGGCCAAGTTGGAAATCGAGTACAGAAATGGAGCTGATTTGTAGAACAAAGATGTTTTTTTCCGATTTCTTTTAACAGTGTTGAAAAGTGAACTAAACTTGTATTGAGTAAAGCTGTTCAAGTTTACGGCAGTTGTGAAGCTTTCTAAGAATTGCTTGGATGATGATGATGATGATGATGATGATGACGATTAAGTTGTTAGTGCTGGATGTTGTAGCGGAGTTAGATTTCTGTGTTTGCATGTTGTTTTTAATGGTGTTTTACCTAGATGTCAGGTAAATGGCGCGGTCAGTGCTCTTGTAACAGTCTTTCCAAACCACTAGCCACTAGACAGAAATTGGTACAGCTTGGGGAGTGGACCTGCGAGTGTATAGGTTATAAGCCATGTACTTTACCGACCAAGCAACTGGGCAATACGATCTGAGAGAGAGAGGGAAGTGAATTTGATTTTTACATGTTTACTTGATTTCTAAAGGGATTTTATGTGCAAGAACAAATTTTAACATTTTGTGCAGAAAAATGATGCAGAGGTGCGGATTCAAGAAAATATAAGCTTTTACAGGGAGGATAACTATTTACCAGTACTTCGCACAATGTTGTTCCCTTTGACACTGGCTGCTTTTCTCATATAACATAGTCGAAATAATAATGAGCGCTGAGATAAGATTGCGCCCTGTCAGTATAACAGTCATTAATTCTACAGAGCATATTTTCAGTCTAAGTGATTGTCGTTAGTCCGCAGATTTTACTTTCACAAAGGGAAATACATTTCCAGTCTTTATTATTTATTCCTGGAAGGTTGTTATGCGCAAGAAGACATTGTAACTGTTTGTAAAGAACAATGATGGAAAAAGCAAAATGTGTGAACACTAGATTCTGATGGCCACATATTTAGAATTTTGCAGAAGTGAATTTTAAGAGGCTTGAAAGGCAGAGTTTTTGATTCAATTTAAAGAAAGATACAAGCTATTAGGAGGGAGATCAATGCTTTGCTGTACCAGTACTTCGCACAATATTGTTCCCTTTGGCACTTGCTGCTTTCTTTTTCTGACTGTGTTTGAAGGATTATCAGCACTGAGATGAGAAGATACTTTGCCGCATCAGTTCCATAAAACAAGTAATCTCTGTTTCTTACTGATTGTATCCTCAGTCCACAGGTTGTTCTTTCATATCGGGAAAAATACATTTAGTCCGTATTACTAGCCCATTAGTCCTTACCATCGTCTTTAATCCCATGTAACCCAATCCCAGTATGTACCCTCAATTTGTGAGATGAACTCAATACCATGAGCTGAGTCGACGAACGCTTGAGAATCAACTAGTTCCTTATTTTTCTACTTCATTCAGCTTTAGCCTTAGTCACTGAGATAAACCTTACCTCTGGAAGTTATTCGATATGATTAATCACCTTTTGGTCCCTTGTATGTGTGTTTCTGTAAGATGTATCGTCGGTCTGTCAAATGCAAATGGTCTATAAACTTGTTTTTAATTTCAATTTAAGGAAATGCCATGCATTACCCCTTTCAGTCTGTTTGATTTACCTGTAGTTGAAGAGATGTACCCTCAGTCCGAGAAATATTTATTGTTTTTCTTTGAGTTTACACCTTTAGTTTCGAGCTCCATACCGCTTGAAATTGCCTGCCAATAGGTCCTGAAAGTGTCATTCTGCCTTTCTGTTACTGCACAAGTTCCGAAGCCTGTACCCCCAGTCGGCGATTTCATATTCACAGCGCCCCAAACCAACCATGAATTCATAACAAGCGTATTGAGTCCTTGAGATTGTATCCTCGGTTCGTGGAATGTTTCGCCATTCTATTTCGTATCCTCTAAGACTTTGAAATCGTCCCTTTAGTCAGTTGAACGTAGCCCCCAGGCCCTGAACCACTGCCTCAATCATATGGTGCCTTATGCAGAGATTGTCTATGCACTCTTTTCCTGACATGTACTTTAAATCTGTAAGAGTAATTTCAGAGTATCCCAAATGCAACTTTTCTTCCAGTCTTAAAAGATTAGATCGTTGAACCCAAAGTAAGGAATGGAAAACCCTCAGTCTAAGTCACTCGTATATACCATAAGGCCCTAAAGCTGTGTTCTGTCTTAAAATTTACCCGTTTTCAATTAGACTGTATCGCTTGCCTTCTTGATATGCCCACAGTTCGAAGATGTATCCTCTGTCCATTGGTTACTACAACAGCTTGCTTTATGTTATTTTAAGAATTGAGATGGCAGCCTTGGTGAGTGAGATGTTTGATCAAGCTACAAGCCTGTGTCCTTCCAGAGATTTTACTCCCTTCCTGTTAGCCTGCAACGCCAGTCGGAAATGTGTTCTTTTGGTTCCTTTTACTTTGTCTCAGGCGGTGAAATACGTTCTAAGTTCGATGTTCCCCCAAACCATGAAACAATGTCCTTCTATTATTTCAACCCAATGCTCGATTAGCTTGTTTATTCTGTTTTTTTTTTCATATTTGAACCTAACTTAATTGAATGTGCCTTCCGATGACGAAACTTATGAACCCTGTGTTTCACCGATAACTCTTCGGCCTCAACGTCTTCTTCATGATCTTAACCCTCAGTCTGAACGATCTGAAAATAATGTAATCACCCTCATTTCTGTAATCTCTCACTCTCTATCTCTTCTTCATTTCGATATCTATTTCTATCTCTGGTTCGCTATTTCTGTCTCTCTACATTTCTCTCCATTTGTCTATCTCTATTGTTTCTCTCTTTTTCTCTCTTTGGCCCTTCTTCTCTATCTACTGCCTTTCGAACTGTTTGTCTTACTCTCTGCTCCTCATTTTATCTTTCTCTCAACACTGACTTCCACTCTCAGTCTCTTGCTGTATCTCTGTCTCTCTCTCTCTCTCGCTTTCTGTCTTCCTCTCGCTCTATATTTCTCTCTCTATCCCTTCCTATTTCTTTTCCTCCCTCTTTCTATCTGTATCTCACTGCCTCCTTTAACACAGTCTCTCTGTCTCTGTTTCTTTCTGTCTCTTTCGCTATTCCACTATCTTCTGTCTCATTTTCTATTTATCTATTCTGTCAAGTTCTCTCTTTCTGTCTCCCTTGACTTCGTTTTCCTTCCTTCAAACTTTCCTCTCGTCTCACTATCCCATCAATTTCTTTCGCTTTTTGTACTTTTAATTCTATCTATCTATCTTTCTATCACTCTATCTACATATCTATCTACCTATCTATCTTTCTGTATATCTATCTATCTAGTGGCAAACTTGATATTGCAGCTGTGGTATCCTTGTTGTGTGTCTTACGTTTGAAAGACTGTATTCTCTTACCATGATGCCCATACTTTTCCTTTTAAAAAAGTAATTTGCTTCCTTTCTCATATTTTCCTCAGTCTGTATGATCATTTCTTACTTGATATGATGCTCCCCCAGTCCGTAATTTTGAGTGTAATTTTTTGTAGCGGATTCATACAGAGTTGAAAGTGTATTATTTCAGTCATATCAGTTATATGTGCACCATCCATGCTGTGTTGGAATTTCACTTACCAGTACCTTGCACATTATTCCAAAACAAAAAAATCTGTGAGCGATGAAAATTTAATAGGGCCCCCGCCACTCGGGGCCTTAGAAATTGGTGGCTGCCTTCGCCTCTGTGGCATATGGGTGGTAAAAGTCCCCAGAAACAGAGGAGACCTATAATTATAAAACTAAAATATAACTGGTCTAAAGATGGAAATTAGATATGCTGGGATTCGAACCATAGAACCTTCAGTTTAAAGCCTGGAACGTTACTTTGCCGCTGCCTTGGCTAATGATGGACGGTCTAAAGAGAGAGGGAGTGAGAGCGGGATTGAAGGAAATTAGCTGATTTTGAAGTTTTCACTTTATGCCTTGGGGATTGTTCTATACGAGTAGACATAGTTACATTTTATAAAAAACCAGGTAGGAGTTCTTTTCTGAATTTAAGGGGCAAAATGTGAGCGATGTATAATGAATGACGCTTGTCATGTAATCAAAACTTAAAAAAATAGAGTCGAATAGCTGGGGAATCGAACCCGAGAACCCCTAGTTTCAGGCCTCGTTCGTCATCAACTGAGCAACTAAGGTAAAAAATCATGCTGATGAAGATTTTGTGATCGATCATATTTTTAAGGGAGCCATGTTAACGAAAATGAAAGTTATGAGCCCGATCTGACGATTTCAACATAATTTCAGTTATATGGCACGCACCAATCCTGAAAAAGAAAATTAGAATAGCCGGGCTATCGAACTATAGAACCTTGGGTTTTAATCGTGAAACATTACTTTGCCGCTACTTTTATTCCTGGAGGGTTGTTATGTGCGAGAAGAAATGGTAACATTTTTGTAAAGAAAAGTGATGTCCAGTTGTGTTGTGAATTGAAAGAAGGGAAAGAAAATGCGGAGTGACGAGAAAATAATATCAAATCTCGGATAAAAATAGCAACAGCTGGGAAATCGAACCTGTTAACCCCAAGTTTCAGGCCGATCATGGCATCAACTGAGCAACTTAGCTGAGAATTACGCTGATGAAGTTTTGTTTTCTATTTGTTCAGATCTTAAAGAGCGTCATGTTAACGAAAATGGAAGTTATGAGCCCGATCTGACGACTTCAACATACTTTGAGTTATATCACAGGCAATTACCTATGTTTTATTTGAGTTTGTTTAACGGGTCCTTTCCTTTCTACCTTCCCGAATCCTGACACAGAAAATAAGATTGGCCGAGAAATCGAACTATAGACCTTTGGTCAGTGATGCTGAGAGACAGACAGACAGACAAAAAGAGAGAATGTGTTTTTTGATATTTCATGTTTAGGAATCCTTGACACAATCTGATCTTGTAAAGAAGTGATGAAGCAAAGGACTATGTTGCCGAAGTCTACTTTTGAAGTTAATCGATCAATAGACGGGATATCGATAAGGTAAGCGAGAAATATGTTTTATAAGTCTTGTTTGCATTACCTTTAAAAGATCTTGCTATAAAAGGAGAAAGTACTGGTATCATATCCCGAAGGTTGTCACAATATCATGAAAAAGCACTAGAATAATAAGTTTTTATTTACTTGTTGTTTACTGATCTTTTGGAAAGAATCAAAACTTCTTAAGATAATAAAAGGAAAAACTGTGGATAAGCAATTTGAAATACTTTGGCCAAGTTGGAAATCGAGTACAGAAATGGAGCTGATTTGTAGAACAAAGATGTTTTTTCCGATTTCTTTTAACAGTGTTGAAAAGTGAACTAAACTTGTATTGAGTAAAGCTGTTCAAGTTTACGGCAGTTGTGAAGCTTTCTAAGAATTGCTTGGATGATGATGATGATGATGATGATGATGACGATTAAGTTGTTAGTGCTGGATGTTGTAGCGGAGTTAGATTTCTGTGTTTGCATGTTGTTTTTAATGGTGTTTTACCTAGATGTCAGGTAAATGGCGCGGTCAGTGCTCTTGTAACAGTCTTTCCAAACCACTAGCCACTAGACAGAAATTGGTACAGCTTGGGGAGTGGACCTGCGAGTGTATAGGTTATAAGCCATGTACTTTACCGACCAAGCAACTGGGCAATACGATCTGAGAGAGAGAGGGAAGTGAATTTGATTTTTACATGTTTACTTGATTTCTAAAGGGATTTTATGTGCAAGAACAAATTTTAACATTTTGTGCAGAAAAATGATGCACAGGTGCGGATTCAAGAAAATATAAGCTTTTACAGGGAGGATAACTATTTACCAGTACTTCGCACAATGTTGTTCCCTTTGACACTGGCTGCTTTTCTCATATAACATAGTCGAAATAATAATGAGCGCTGAGATAAGATTGCGCCCTGTCAGTATAACAGTCATTAATTCTACAGAGCATATTTTCAGTCTAAGTGATTGTCGTTAGTCCGCAGATTTTACTTTCACAAAGGGAAATACATTTCCAGTCTTTATTATTTATTCCTGGAAGGTTGTTATGCGCAAGAAGACATTGTAACTGTTTGTAAAGAACAATGATGGAAAAAGCAAAATGTGTGAACACTAGATTCTGATGGCCACATATTTAGAATTTTGCAGAAGTGAATTTTAAGAGGCTTGAAAGGCAGAGTTTTTGATTCAATTTAAAGAAAGATACAAGCTATTAAGAGGGAGATCAATGCTTTGCTGTACCAGTACTTCGCACAATATTGTTCCCTTTGGCACTTGCTGCTTTCTTTTTCTGACTGTGTTTGAAGGATTATCAGCACTGAGATGAGAAGATACTTTGCCGCATCAGTTCCATAAAACAAGTAATCTCTGTTTCTTACTGATTGTATCCTCAGTCCACAGGTTGTTCTTTCATATCGGGAAAAATACATTTAGTCCGTATTACTAGCCCATTAGTCCTTACCATCGTCTTTAATCTCATGTAACCCAATCCCAGTATGTACCCTCAATTTGTGAGATGAACTCAATACCATGAGCTGAGTCGACGAACGCTTGAGAATCAACTAGTTCCTTATTTTTCTACTTCATTCAGCTTTAGCCTTAGTCACTGAGATAAACCTTACCTCTGGAAGTTATTCGATATGATTAATCACCTTTTGGTCCCTTGTATGTGTGTTTCTGTAAGATGTATCGTCGGTCTGTCAAATGCAAATGGTCTATAAACTTGTTTTTAATTTCAATTTAAGGAAATGCCATGCATTACCCCTTTCAGTCTGTTTGATTTACCTGTAGTTGAAGAGATGTACCCTCAGTCCGAGAAATATTTATTGTTTTTCTTTGAGTTTACACCTTTAGTTTCGAGCTCCATACCGCTTGAAATTGCCTGCCAATAGGTCCTGAAAGTGTCATTCTGCCTTTCTGTTACTGCACAAGTTCCGAAGCCTGTACCCCCAGTCGGCGATTTCATATTCACAGCGCCCCAAACCAACCATGAATTCGTAACAAGCGTATTGAGTCCTTGAGATTGTATCCTCGGTTCGTGGAATGTTTCGCCATTCTATTTCGTATCCTCTAAGACTTTGAAATCGTCCCTTTAGTCAGTTGAACGTAGCCCCCAGGCCCTGAACCACTGCCTCAATCATATGGTGCCTTATGCAGAGATTGTCTATGCACTCTTTTCCTGACATGTACTTTAAATCTGTAAGAGTAATTTCAGAGTATCCCAAATGCAACTTTTCTTCCAGTCTTAAAAGATTAGATCGTTGAACCCAAAGTAAGGAAAGGAAAACCCTCAGTCTAAGTCACTCGTATATACCATAAGGCCCTAAAGCTGTGTTCTGTCTTAAAATTTACCCGTTTTCAATTAGACTGTATCCCTTGCCTTCTTGATATGCCCACAGTTCGAAGATGTATCCTCTGTCCATTGGTTACTACAACAGCTTGCTTTATGTTATTTTAAGAATTGAGATGGCAGCCTTGGTGAGTGAGATGTTTGATCAAGCTACAAGCCTGTGTCCTTCCAGAGATTTTACTCCCTTCCTGTTAGCCTGCAACGCCAGTCGGAAATGTGTTCTTTTGGTTCCTTTTACTTTGTCTCAGGCGGTGAAATACGTTCTAAGTTCGATGTTCCCCCAAACCATGAAACAATGTCCTTCTATTATTTCAACCCAATGCTCGATTAGCTTGTTTATTCTGTTTTTTTTTTCATATTTGAACCTAACTTAATTGAATGTGCCTTCCGATGACGAAACTTATGAACCCTGTGTTTCACCGATAACTCTTCGGCCTCAACGTCTTCTTCATGATCTTAACCCTCAGTCTGAACGATCTGAAAATAATGTAATCACCCTCATTTCTGTAATCTCTCACTCTCTATCTCTTCTTCATTTCGATATCTATTTCTATCTCTGGTTCGCTATTTCTGTCTCTCTACATTTCTCTCCATTTGTCTATCTCTATTGTTTCTCTCTTTTTCTCTCTTTGGCCCTTCTTCTCTATCTACTGCCTTTCGAACTGTTTGTCTTACTCTCTGCTCCTCATTTTATCTTTCTCTCAACACTGACTTCCACTCTCAGTCTCTTGCTGTATCTCTGTCTCTCTCTCTCTCTCGCTTTCTGTCTTCCTCTCGCTCTATATTTCTCTCTCTATCCCTTCCTATTTCTTTTCCTCCCTCTTTCTATCTGTATCTCACTGCCTCCTTTAACACAGTCTCTCTGTCTCTGTTTCTTTCTGTCTCTTTCGCTATTCCACTATCTTCTGTCTCATTTTCTATTTATCTATTCTGTCAAGTTCTCTCTTTCTGTCTCCCTTGACTTCGTTTTCCTTCCTTCAAACTTTCCTCTCGTCTCACTATCCCATCAATTTCTTTCGCTTTTTGTACTTTTAATTCTATCTATCTATCTTTCTATCACTCTATCTACATATCTATCTACCTATCTATCTTTCTGTATATCTATCTATCTAGTGGCAAACTTGATATTGCAGCTGTGGTATCCTTGTTGTGTGTCTTACGTTTGAAAGACTGTATTCTCTTACCATGATGCCCATACTTTTCCTTTTAAAAAAGTAATTTGCTTCCTTTCTCATATTTTCCTCAGTCTGTATGATCATTTCTTACTTGATATGATGCTCCCCCAGTCCGTAATTTTGAGTGTAATTTTTTGTAGCGGATTCATACAGAGTTGAAAGTGTATTATTTCAGTCATATCAGTTATATGTGCACCATCCATGCTGTGTTGGAATTTCACTTACCAGTACCTTGCACATTATTCCAAAACAAAAAAATCTGTGAGCGATGAAAATTTAATAGGGCCCCCGCCACTCGGGGCCTTAGAAATTGGTGGCTGCCTTCGCCTCTGTGGCATATGGGTGGTAAAAGTCCCCAGAAACAGAGGAGACCTATAATTATAAAACTAAAATATAACTGGTCTAAAGATTGAAATTAGATATGCTGGGATTCGAACCATAGAACCTTCAGTTTAAAGCCTGGAACGTTACTTTGCCGCTGCCTTGGCTAATGATGGACGGTCTAAAGAGAGAGGGAGTGAGAGCGGGATTGAAGGAAATTAGCTGATTTTGAAGTTTTCACTTTATGCCTTGGGGATTGTTCTATACGAGTAGACATAGTTACATTTTATAAAAAACCAGGTAGGAGTTCTTTTCTGAATTTAAGGGGCAAAATGTGAGCGATGTATAATGAATGACGCTTGTCATGTAATCAAAACTTAAAAAAATAGAGTCGAATAGCTGGGGAATCGAACCCGAGAACCCCTAGTTTCAGGCCTCGTTCGTCATCAACTGAGCAACTAAGGTAAAAAATCATGCTGATGAAGATTTTGTGATCGATCATATTTTTAAGGGAGCCATGTTAACGAAAATGAAAGTTATGAGCCCGATCTGACGATTTCAACATAATTTCAGTTATATGGCACGCACCAATCCTGAAAAAGAAAATTAGAATAGCCGGGCTATCGAACTATAGAACCTTGGGTTTTAATCGTGAAACATTACTTTGCCGCTACTTTTATTCCTGGAGGGTTGTTATGTGCGAGAAGAAATGGTAACATTTTTGTAAAGAAAAGTGATGTCCAGTTGTGTTGTGAATTGAAAGAAGGGAAAGAAAATGCGGAGTGACGAGAAAATAATATCAAATCTCGGATAAAAATAGCAACAGCTGGGAAATCGAACCTGTTAACCCCAAGTTTCAGGCCGATCATGGCATCAACTGAGCAACTTAGCTGAGAATTACGCTGATGAAGTTTTGTTTTCTATTTGTTCAGATCTTAAAGAGCGTCATGTTAACGAAAATGGAAGTTATGAGCCCGATCTGACGACTTCAACATACTTTGAGTTATATCACAGGCAATTACCTATGTTTTATTTGAGTTTGTTTAACGGGTCCTTTCCTTTCTACCTTCCCGAATCCTGACACAGAAAATAAGATTGGCCGAGAAATCGAACTATAGACCTTTGGTCAGTGATGCTGAGAGACAGACAGACAGACAAAAAGAGAGAATGTGTTTTTTGATATTTCATGTTTAGGAATCCTTGACACAATCTGATCTTGTAAAGAAGTGATGAAGCAAAGGACTATGTTGCCGAAGTCTACTTTTGAAGTTAATCGATCAATAGACGGGATATCGATAAGGTAAGCGAGAAATATGTTTTATAAGTCTTGTTTGCATTACCTTTAAAAGATCTTGCTATAAAAGGAGAAAGTACTGGTATCATATCCCGAAGGTTGTCACAATATCATGAAAAAGCACTAGAATAATAAGTTTTTATTTACTTGTTGTTTACTGATCTTTTGGAAAGAATCAAAACTTCTTAAGATAATAAAAGGAAAAACTGTGGATAAGCAATTTGAAATACTTTGGCCAAGTTGGAAATCGAGTACAGAAATGGAGCTGATTTGTAGAACAAAGATGTTTTTTCCGATTTCTTTTAACAGTGTTGAAAAGTGAACTAAACTTGTATTGAGTAAAGCTGTTCAAGTTTACGGCAGTTGTGAAGCTTTCTAAGAATTGCTTGGATGATGATGATGATGATGACGATTAAGTTGTTAGTGCTGGATGTTGTAGCGGAGTTAGATTTCTGTGTTTGCATGTTGTTTTTAATGGTGTTTTACCTAGATGTCAGGTAAATGGCGCGGTCAGTGCTCTTGTAACAGTCTTTCCAAACCACTAGCCACTAGACAGAAATTGGTACAGCTTGGGGAGTGGACCTGCGAGTGTATAGGTTATAAGCCATGTACTTTACCGACCAAGCAACTGGGCAATACGATCTGAGAGAGAGAGGGAAGTGAATTTGATTTTTACATGTTTACTTGATTTCTAAAGGGATTTTATGTGCAAGAACAAATTTTAACATTTTGTGCAGAAAAATGATGCAGAGGTGCGGATTCAAGAAAATATAAGCTTTTACAGGGAGGATAACTATTTACCAGTACTTCGCACAATGTTGTTCCCTTTGACACTGGCTGCTTTTCTCATATAACATAGTCGAAATAATAATGAGCGCTGAGATAAGATTGCGCCCTGTCAGTATAACAGTCATTAATTCTACAGAGCATATTTTCAGTCTAAGTGATTGTCGTTAGTCCGCAGATTTTACTTTCACAAAGGGAAATACATTTCCAGTCTTTATTATTTATTCCTGGAAGGTTGTTATGCGCAAGAAGACATTGTAACTGTTTGTAAAGAACAATGATGGAAAAAGCAAAATGTGTGAACACTAGATTCTGATGGCCACATATTTAGAATTTTGCAGAAGTGAATTTTAAGAGGCTTGAAAGGCAGAGTTTTTGATTCAATTTAAAGAAAGATACAAGCTTTTAAGAGGGAGATCAATGCTTTGCTGTACCAGTACTTCGCACAATATTGTTCCCTTTGGCACTTGCTGCTTTCTTTTTCTGACTGTGTTTGAAGGATTATCAGCACTGAGATGAGAAGATACTTTGCCGCATCAGTTCCATAAAACAAGTAATCTCTGTTTCTTACTGATTGTATCCTCAGTCCACAGGTTGTTCTTTCATATCGGGAAAAATACATTTAGTCCGTATTACTAGCCCATTAGTCCTTACCATCGTCTTTAATCTCATGTAACCCAATCCCAGTATGTACCCTCAATTTGTGAGATGAACTCAATACCATGAGCTGAGTCGACGAACGCTTGAGAATCAACTAGTTCCTTATTTTTCTACTTCATTCAGCTTTAGCCTTAGTCACTGAGATAAACCTTACCTCTGGAAGTTATTCGATATGATTAATCACCTTTTGGTCCCTTGTATGTGTGTTTCTGTAAGATGTATCGTCGGTCTGTCAAATGCAAATGGTCTATAAACTTGTTTTTAATTTCAATTTAAGGAAATGCCATGCATTACCCCTTTCAGTCTGTTTGATTTACCTGTAGTTGAAGAGATGTACCCTCAGTCCGAGAAATATTTATTGTTTTTCTTTGAGTTTACACCTTTAGTTTCGAGCTCCATACCGCTTGAAATTGCCTGCCAATAGGTCCTGAAAGTGTCATTCTGCCTTTCTGTTACTGCACAAGTTCCGAAGCCTGTACCCCCAGTCGGCGATTTCTTATTCACAGCGCCCCAAACCAACCATGAATTCGTAACAAGCGTATTGAGTCCTTGAGATTGTATCCTCGGTTCGTGGAATGTTTCGCCATTCTATTTCGTATCCTCTAAGACTTTGAAATCGTCCCTTTAGTCAGTTGAACGTAGCCCCCAGGCCCTGAACCACTGCCTCAATCATATGGTGCCTTATGCAGAGATTGTCTATGCACTCTTTTCCTGACATGTACTTTAAATCTGTAAGAGTAATTTCAGAGTATCCCAAATGCAACTTTTCTTCCAGTCTTAAAAGATTAGATCGTTGAACCCAAAGTAAGGAATGGAAAACCCTCAGTCTAAGTCACTCGTATATACCATAAGGCCCTAAAGCTGTGTTCTGTCTTAAAATTTACCCGTTTTCAATTAGACTGTATCCCTTGCCTTCTTGATATGCCCACAGTTCGAAGATGTATCCTCTGTCCATTGGTTACTACAACAGCTTGCTTTATGTTATTTTAAGAATTGAGATGGCAGCCTTGGTGAGTGAGATGTTTGATCAAGCTACAAGCCTGTGTCCTTCCAGAGAT
Organism: Tridacna crocea; assembly: GCA_943736015.1. Classification (NCBI taxonomy): domain Eukaryota; kingdom Metazoa; phylum Mollusca; class Bivalvia; order Cardiida; family Cardiidae; genus Tridacna; species Tridacna crocea. Next base: position 31,275,847 of record OX031063.1, on the reverse strand, counting down.
TTTACTCCCTTCCTGTTAGCCTGCAACGCCAGTCGGAAATGTGTTCTTTTGGTTCCTTTTACTTTGTCTCAGGCGGTGAAATACGTTCTAAGTTCGATGTTCCCCCAAACCATGAAACAATGTCCTTCTATTGTTTCAACCCAATGCTCGATTAGCTTGTTTATTCTGTTTTTTTTTTCATATTTGAACCTAACTTAATTGAATGTGCCTTCCGATGACGAAACTTATGAACCCTGTGTTTCACCGATAACTCTTCGGCCTCAACGTCTTCTTCATGATCTTAACCCTCAGTCTGAACGATCTGAAAATAATGTAATCACCCTCATTTCTGTAATCTCTCACTCTCTATCTCTTCTTCATTTCGATATCTATTTCTATCTCTGGTTCGCTATTTCTGTCTCTCTACATTTCTCTCCATTTGTCTATCTCTATTGTTTCTCTCTTTTTCTCTCTTTGGCCCTTCTTCTCTATCTACTGCCTTTCGAACTGTTTGTCTTACTCTCTGCTCCTCATTTTATCTTTCTCTCAACACTGACTTCCACTCTCAGTCTCTTGCTGTATCTCTGTCTCTCTCTCTCTCTCGCTTTCTGTCTTCCTCTCGCTCTATATTTCTCTCTCTATCCCTTCCTATTTCTTTTCCTCCCTCTTTCTATCTGTATCTCACTGCCTCCTTTAACACAGTCTCTCTGTCTCTGTTTCTTTCTGTCTCTTTCGCTATTCCACTATCTTCTGTCTCATTTTCTATTTATCTATTCTGTCAAGTTCTCTCTTTCTGTCTCCCTTGACTTCGTTTTCCTTCCTTCAAACTTTCCTCTCGTCTCACTATCCCATCAATTTCTTTCGCTTTTTGTACTTTTAATTCTATCTATCTATCTTTCTATCACTCTATCTACATATCTATCTACCTATCTATCTTTCTGTATATCTATCTATCTAGTGGCAAACTTGATATTGCAGCTGTGGTATCCTTGTTGTGTGTCTTACGTTTGAAAGACTGTATTCTCTTACCATGATGCCCATACTTTTCCTTTTAAAAAAGTAATTTGCTTCCTTTCTCATATTTTCCTCAGTCTGTATGATCATTTCTTACTTGATATGATGCTCCCCCAGTCCGTAATTTTGAGTGTAATTTTTTGTAGCGGATTCATACAGAGTTGAAAGTGTATTATTTCAGTCATATCAGTTATATGTGCACCATCCATGCTGTGTTGGAATTTCACTTACCAGTACCTTGCACATTATTCCAAAACAAAAAAATCTGTGAGCGATGAAAATTTAATAGGGCCCCCGCCACTCGGGGCCTTAGAAATTGGTGGCTGCCTTCGCCTCTGTGGCATATGGGTGGTAAAAGTCCCCAGAAACAGAGGAGACCTATAATTATAAAACTAAAATATAACTGGTCTAAAGATGGAAATTAGATATGCTGGGATTCGAACCATAGAACCTTCAGTTTAAAGCCTGGAACGTTACTTTGCCGCTGCCTTGGCTAATGATGGACGGTCTAAAGAGAGAGGGAGTGAGAGCGGGATTGAAGGAAATTAGCTGATTTTGAAGTTTTCACTTTATGCCTTGGGGATTGTTCTATACGAGTAGACATAGTTACATTTTATAAAAAACCAGGTAGGAGTTCTTTTCTGAATTTAAGGGGCAAAATGTGAGCGATGTATAATGAATGACGCTTGTCATGTAATCAAAACTTAAAAAAATAGAGTCGAATAGCTGGGGAATCGAACCCGAGAACCCCTAGTTTCAGGCCTCGTTCGTCATCAACTGAGCAACTAAGGTAAAAAATCATGCTGATGAAGATTTTGTGATCGATCATATTTTTAAGGGAGCCATGTTAACGAAAATGAAAGTTATGAGCCCGATCTGACGATTTCAACATAATTTCAGTTATATGGCACGCACCAATCCTGAAAAAGAAAATTAGAATAGCCGGGCTATCGAACTATAGAACCTTGGGTTTTAATCGTGAAACATTACTTTGCCGCTACTTTTATTCCTGGAGGGTTGTTATGTGCGAGAAGAAATGGTAACATTTTTGTAAAGAAAAGTGATGTCCAGTTGTGTTGTGAATTGAAAGAAGGGAAAGAAAATGCGGAGTGACGAGAAAATAATATCAAATCTCGGATAAAAATAGCAACAGCTGGGAAATCGAACCTGTTAACCCCAAGTTTCAGGCCGATCATGGCATCAACTGAGCAACTTAGCTGAGAATTACGCTGATGAAGTTTTGTTTTCTATTTGTTCAGATCTTAAAGAGCGTCATGTTAACGAAAATGGAAGTTATGAGCCCGATCTGACGACTTCAACATACTTTGAGTTATATCACAGGCAATTACCTATGTTTTATTTGAGTTTGTTTAACGGGTCCTTTCCTTTCTACCTTCCCGAATCCTGACACAGAAAATAAGATTGGCCGAGAAATCGAACTATAGACCTTTGGTCAGTGATGCTGAGAGACAGACAGACAGACAAAAAGAGAGAATGTGTTTTTTGATATTTCATGTTTAGGAATCCTTGACACAATCTGATCTTGTAAAGAAGTGATGAAGCAAAGGACTATGTTGCCGAAGTCTACTTTTGAAGTTAATCGATCAATAGACGGGATATCGATAAGGTAAGCGAGAAATATGTTTTATAAGTCTTGTTTGCATTACCTTTAAAAGATCTTGCTATAAAAGGAGAAAGTACTGGTATCATATCCCGAAGGTTGTCACAATATCATGAAAAAGCACTAGAATAATAAGTTTTTATTTACTTGTTGTTTACTGATCTTTTGGAAAGAATCAAAACTTCTTAAGATAATAAAAGGAAAAACTGTGGATAAGCAATTTGAAATACTTTGGCCAAGTTGGAAATCGAGTACAGAAATGGAGCTGATTTGTAGAACAAAGATGTTTTTTCCGATTTCTTTTAACAGTGTTGAAAAGTGAACTAAACTTGTATTGAGTAAAGCTGTTCAAGTTTACGGCAGTTGTGAAGCTTTCTAAGAATTGCTTGGATGATGATGATGATGATGACGATTAAGTTGTTAGTGCTGGATGTTGTAGCGGAGTTAGATTTCTGTGTTTGCATGTTGTTTTTAATGGTGTTTTACCTAGATGTCAGGTAAATGGCGCGGTCAGTGCTCTTGTAACAGTCTTTCCAAACCACTAGCCACTAGACAGAAATTGGTACAGCTTGGGGAGTGGACCTGCGAGTGTATAGGTTATAAGCCATGTACTTTACCGACCAAGCAACTGGGCAATACGATCTGAGAGAGAGAGGGAAGTGAATTTGATTTTTACATGTTTACTTGATTTCTAAAGGGATTTTATGTGCAAGAACAAATTTTAACATTTTGTGCAGAAAAATGATGCAGAGGTGCGGATTCAAGAAAATATAAGCTTTTACAGGGAGGATAACTATTTACCAGTACTTCGCACAATGTTGTTCCCTTTGACACTGGCTGCTTTTCTCATATAACATAGTCGAAATAATAATGAGCGCTGAGATAAGATTGCGCCCTGTCAGTATAACAGTCATTAATTCTACAGAGCATATTTTCAGTCTAAGTGATTGTCGTTAGTCCGCAGATTTTACTTTCACAAAGGGAAATACATTTCCAGTCTTTATTATTTATTCCTGGAAGGTTGTTATGCGCAAGAAGACATTGTAACTGTTTGTAAAGAACAATGATGGAAAAAGCAAAATGTGTGAACACTAGATTCTGATGGCCACATATTTAGAATTTTGCAGAAGTGAATTTTAAGAGGCTTGAAAGGCAGAGTTTTTGATTCAATTTAAAGAAAGATACAAGCTTTTAAGAGGGAGATCAATGCTTTGCTGTACCAGTACTTCGCACAATATTGTTCCCTTTGGCACTTGCTGCTTTCTTTTTCTGACTGTGTTTGAAGGATTATCAGCACTGAGATGAGAAGATACTTTGCCGCATCAGTTCCATAAAACAAGTAATCTCTGTTTCTTACTGATTGTATCCTCAGTCCACAGGTTGTTCTTTCATATCGGGAAAAATACATTTAGTCCGTATTACTAGCCCATTAGTCCTTACCATCGTCTTTAATCTCATGTAACCCAATCCCAGTATGTACCCTCAATTTGTGAGATGAACTCAATACCATGAGCTGAGTCGACGAACGCTTGAGAATCAACTAGTTCCTTATTTTTCTACTTCATTCAGCTTTAGCCTTAGTCACTGAGATAAACCTTACCTCTGGAAGTTATTCGATATGATTAATCACCTTTTGGTCCCTTGTATGTGTGTTTCTGTAAGATGTATCGTCGGTCTGTCAAATGCAAATGGTCTATAAACTTGTTTTTAATTTCAATTTAAGGAAATGCCATGCATTACCCCTTTCAGTCTGTTTGATTTACCTGTAGTTGAAGAGATGTACCCTCAGTCCGAGAAATATTTATTGTTTTTCTTTGAGTTTACACCTTTAGTTTCGAGCTCCATACCGCTTGAAATTGCCTGCCAATAGGTCCTGAAAGTGTCATTCTGCCTTTCTGTTACTGCACAAGTTCCGAAGCCTGTACCCCCAGTCGGCGATTTCATATTCACAGCGCCCCAAACCAACCATGAATTCGTAACAAGCGTATTGAGTCCTTGAGATTGTATCCTCGGTTCGTGGAATGTTTCGCCATTCTATTTCGTATCCTCTAAGACTTTGAAATCGTCCCTTTAGTCAGTTGAACGTAGCCCCCAGGCCCTGAACCACTGCCTCAATCATATGGTGCCTTATGCAGAGATTGTCTATGCACTCTTTTCCTGACATGTACTTTAAATCTGTAAGAGTAATTTCAGAGTATCCCAAATGCAACTTTTCTTCCAGTCTTAAAAGATTAGATCGTTGAACCCAAAGTAAGGAATGGAAAACCCTCAGTCTAAGTCACTCGTATATACCATAAGGCCCTAAAGCTGTGTTCTGTCTTAAAATTTACCCGTTTTCAATTAGACTGTATCCCTTGCCTTCTTGATATGCCCACAGTTCGAAGATGTATCCTCTGTCCATTGGTTACTACAACAGCTTGCTTTATGTTATTTTAAGAATTGAGATGGCAGCCTTGGTGAGTGAGATGTTTGATCAAGCTACAAGCCTGTGTCCTTCCAGAGATTTTACTCCCTTCCTGTTAGCCTGCAACGCCAGTCGGAAATGTGTTCTTTTGGTTCCTTTTACTTTGTCTCAGGCGGTGAAATACGTTCTAAGTTCGATGTTCCCCCAAACCATGAAACAATGTCCTTCTATTATTTCAACCCAATGCTCGATTAGCTTGTTTATTCTGTTTTTTTTTTCATATTTGAACCTAACTTAATTGAATGTGCCTTCCGATGACGAAACTTATGAACCCTGTGTTTCACCGATAACTCTTCGGCCTCAACGTCTTCTTCATGATCTTAACCCTCAGTCTGAACGATCTGAAAATAATGTAATCACCCTCATTTCTGTAATCTCTCACTCTCTATCTCTTCTTCATTTCGATATCTATTTCTATCTCTGGTTCGCTATTTCTGTCTCTCTACATTTCTCTCCATTTGTCTATCTCTATTGTTTCTCTCTTTTTCTCTCTTTGGCCCTTCTTCTCTATCTACTGCCTTTCGAACTGTTTGTCTTACTCTCTGCTCCTCATTTTATCTTTCTCTCAACACTGACTTCCACTCTCAGTCTCTTGCTGTATCTCTGTCTCTCTCTCTCTCTCGCTTTCTGTCTTCCTCTCGCTCTATATTTCTCTCTCTATCCCTTCCTATTTCTTTTCCTCCCTCTTTCTATCTGTATCTCACTGCCTCCTTTAACACAGTCTCTCTGTCTCTGTTTCTTTCTGTCTCTTTCGCTATTCCACTATCTTCTGTCTCATTTTCTATTTATCTATTCTGTCAAGTTCTCTCTTTCTGTCTCCCTTGACTTCGTTTTCCTTCCTTCAAACTTTCCTCTCGTCTCACTATCCCATCAATTTCTTTCGCTTTTTGTACTTTTAATTCTATCTATCTATCTTTCTATCACTCTATCTACATATCTATCTACCTATCTATCTTTCTGTATATCTATCTATCTAGTGGCAAACTTGATATTGCAGCTGTGGTATCCTTGTTGTGTGTCTTACGTTTGAAAGACTGTATTCTCTTACCATGATGCCCATACTTTTCCTTTTAAAAAAGTAATTTGCTTCCTTTCTCATATTTTCCTCAGTCTGTATGATCATTTCTTACTTGATATGATGCTCCCCCAGTCCGTAATTTTGAGTGTAATTTTTTGTAGCGGATTCATACAGAGTTGAAAGTGTATTATTTCAGTCATATCAGTTATATGTGCACCATCCATGCTGTGTTGGAATTTCACTTACCAGTACCTTGCACATTATTCCAAAACAAAAAAATCTGTGAGCGATGAAAATTTAATAGGGCCCCCGCCACTCGGGGCCTTAGAAATTGGTGGCTGCCTTCGCCTCTGTGGCATATGGGTGGTAAAAGTCCCCAGAAACAGAGGAGACCTATAATTATAAAACTAAAATATAACTGGTCTAAAGATGGAAATTAGATATGCTGGGATTCGAACCATAGAACCTTCAGTTTAAAGCCTGGAACGTTACTTTGCCGCTGCCTTGGCTAATGATGGACGGTCTAAAGAGAGAGGGAGTGAGAGCGGGATTGAAGGAAATTAGCTGATTTTGAAGTTTTCACTTTATGCCTTGGGGATTGTTCTATACGAGTAGACATAGTTACATTTTATAAAAAACCAGGTAGGAGTTCTTTTCTGAATTTAAGGGGCAAAATGTGAGCGATGTATAATGAATGACGCTTGTCATGTAATCAAAACTTAAAAAAATAGAGTCGAATAGCTGGGGAATCGAACCCGAGAACCCCTAGTTTCAGGCCTCGTTCGTCATCAACTGAGCAACTAAGGTAAAAAATCATGCTGATGAAGATTTTGTGATCGATCATATTTTTAAGGGAGCCATGTTAACGAAAATGAAAGTTATGAGCCCGATCTGACGATTTCAACATAATTTCAGTTATATGGCACGCACCAATCCTGAAAAAGAAAATTAGAATAGCCGGGCTATCGAACTATAGAACCTTGGGTTTTAATCGTGAAACATTACTTTGCCGCTACTTTTATTCCTGGAGGGTTGTTATGTGCGAGAAGAAATGGTAACATTTTTGTAAAGAAAAGTGATGTCCAGTTGTGTTGTGAATTGAAAGAAGGGAAAGAAAATGCGGAGTGACGAGAAAATAATATCAAATCTCGGATAAAAATAGCAACAGCTGGGAAATCGAACCTGTTAACCCCAAGTTTCAGGCCGATCATGGCATCAACTGAGCAACTTAGCTGAGAATTACGCTGATGAAGTTTTGTTTTCTATTTGTTCAGATCTTAAAGAGCGTCATGTTAACGAAAATGGAAGTTATGAGCCCGATCTGACGACTTCAACATACTTTGAGTTATATCACAGGCAATTACCTATGTTTTATTTGAGTTTGTTTAACGGGTCCTTTCCTTTCTACCTTCCCGAATCCTGACACAGAAAATAAGATTGGCCGAGAAATCGAACTATAGACCTTTGGTCAGTGATGCTGAGAGACAGACAGACAGACAAAAAGAGAGAATGTGTTTTTTGATATTTCATGTTTAGGAATCCTTGACACAATCTGATCTTGTAAAGAAGTGATGAAGCAAAGGACTATGTTGCCGAAGTCTACTTTTGAAGTTAATCGATCAATAGACGGGATATCGATAAGGTAAGCGAGAAATATGTTTTATAAGTCTTGTTTGCATTACCTTTAAAAGATCTTGCTATAAAAGGAGAAAGTACTGGTATCATATCCCGAAGGTTGTCACAATATCATGAAAAAGCACTAGAATAATAAGTTTTTATTTACTTGTTGTTTACTGATCTTTTGGAAAGAATCAAAACTTCTTAAGATAATAAAAGGAAAAACTGTGGATAAGCAATTTGAAATACTTTGGCCAAGTTGGAAATCGAGTACAGAAATGGAGCTGATTTGTAGAACAAAGATGTTTTTTCCGATTTCTTTTAACAGTGTTGAAAAGTGAACTAAACTTGTATTGAGTAAAGCTGTTCAAGTTTACGGCAGTTGTGAAGCTTTCTAAGAATTGCTTGGATGATGATGATGATGATGATGATGACGATTAAGTTGTTAGTGCTGGATGTTGTAGCGGAGTTAGATTTCTGTGTTTGCATGTTGTTTTTAATGGTGTTTTACCTAGATGTCAGGTAAATGGCGCGGTCAGTGCTCTTGTAACAGTCTTTCCAAACCACTAGCCACTAGACAGAAATTGGTACAGCTTGGGGAGTGGACCTGCGAGTGTATAGGTTATAAGCCATGTACTTTACCGACCAAGCAACTGGGCAATACGATCTGAGAGAGAGAGGGAAGTGAATTTGATTTTTACATGTTTACTTGATTTCTAAAGGGATTTTATGTGCAAGAACAAATTTTAACATTTTGTGCAGAAAAATGATGCACAGGTGCGGATTCAAGAAAATATAAGCTTTTACAGGGAGGATAACTATTTACCAGTACTTCGCACAATGTTGTTCCCTTTGACACTGGCTGCTTTTCTCATATAACATAGTCGAAATAATAATGAGCGCTGAGATAAGATTGCGCCCTGTCAGTATAACAGTCATTAATTCTACAGAGCATATTTTCAGTCTAAGTGATTGTCGTTAGTCCGCAGATTTTACTTTCACAAAGGGAAATACATTTCCAGTCTTTATTATTTATTCCTGGAAGGTTGTTATGCGCAAGAAGACATTGTAACTGTTTGTAAAGAACAATGATGGAAAAAGCAAAATGTGTGAACACTAGATTCTGATGGCCACATATTTAGAATTTTGCAGAAGTGAATTTTAAGAGGCTTGAAAGGCAGAGTTTTTGATTCAATTTAAAGAAAGATACAAGCTATTAGGAGGGAGATCAATGCTTTGCTGTACCAGTACTTCGCACAATATTGTTCCCTTTGGCACTTGCTGCTTTCTTTTTCTGACTGTGTTTGAAGGATTATCAGCACTGAGATGAGAAGATACTTTGCCGCATCAGTTCCATAAAACAAGTAATCTCTGTTTCTTACTGATTGTATCCTCAGTCCACAGGTTGTTCTTTCATATCGGGAAAAATACATTTAGTCCGTATTACTAGCCCATTAGTCCTTACCATCGTCTTTAATCTCATGTAACCCAATCCCAGTATGTACCCTCAATTTGTGAGATGAACTCAATACCATGAGCTGAGTCGACGAACGCTTGAGAATCAACTAGTTCCTTATTTTTCTACTTCATTCAGCTTTAGCCTTAGTCACTGAGATAAACCTTACCTCTGGAAGTTATTCGATATGATTAATCACCTTTTGGTCCCTTGTATGTGTGTTTCTGTAAGATGTATCGTCGGTCTGTCAAATGCAAATGGTCTATAAACTTGTTTTTAATTTCAATTTAAGGAAATGCCATGCATTACCCCTTTCAGTCTGTTTGATTTACCTGTAGTTGAAGAGATGTACCCTCAGTCCGAGAAATATTTATTGTTTTTCTTTGAGTTTACACCTTTAGTTTCGAGCTCCATACCGCTTGAAATTGCCTGCCAATAGGTCCTGAAAGTGTCATTCTGCCTTTCTGTTACTGCACAAGTTCCGAAGCCTGTACCCCCAGTCGGCGATTTCATATTCACAGCGCCCCAAACCAACCATGAATTCGTAACAAGCGTATTGAGTCCTTGAGATTGTATCCTCGGTTCGTGTAATGTTTCGCCATTCTATTTCGTATCCTCTAAGACTTTGAAATCGTCCCTTTAGTCAGTTGAACGTAGCCCCCAGGCCCTGAACCACTGCCTCAATCATATGGTGCCTTATGCAGAGATTGTCTATGCACTCTTTTCCTGACATGTACTTTAAATCTGTAAGAGTAATTTCAGAGTATCCCAAATGCAACTTTTCTTCCAGTCTTAAAAGATTAGATCGTTGAACCCAAAGTAAGGAATGGAAAACCCTCAGTCTAAGTCACTCGTATATACCATAAGGCCCTAAAGCTGTGTTCTGTCTTAAAATTTACCCGTTTTCAATTAGACTGTATCCCTTGCCTTCTTGATATGCCCACAGTTCGAAGATGTATCCTCTGTCCATTGGTTACTACAACAGCTTGCTTTATATTATTTTAAGAATTGAGATGGCAGCCTTGGTGAGTGAGATGTTTGATCAAGCTACAAGCCTGTGTCCTTCCAGAGATTTTACTCCCTTCCTGTTAGCCTGCAACGCCAGTCGGAAATGTGTTCTTTTGGTTCCTTTTACTTTGTCTCAGGCGGTGAAATACGTTCTAAGTTCGATGTTCCCCCAAACCATGAAACAATGTCCTTCTATTATTTCAACCCAATGCTCGATTAGCTTGTTTATTCTGTTTTTTTTTTCATATTTGAACCTAACTTAATTGAATGTGCCTTCCGATGACGAAACTTATGAACCCTGTGTTTCACCGATAACTCTTCGGCCTCAACGTCTTCTTCATGATCTTAACCCTCAGTCTGAACGATCTGAAAATAATGTAATCACCCTCATTTCTGTAATCTCTCACTCTCTATCTCTTCTTCATTTCGATATCTATTTCTATCTCTGGTTCGCTATTTCTGTCTCTCTACATTTCTCTCCATTTGTCTATCTCTATTGTTTCTCTCTTTTTCTCTCTTTGGCCCTTCTTCTCTATCTACTGCCTTTCGAACTGTTTGTCTTACTCTCTGCTCCTCATTTTATCTTTCTCTCAACACTGACTTCCACTCTCAGTCTCTTGCTGTATCTCTGTCTCTCTCTCTCTCTCGCTTTCTGTCTTCCTCTCGCTCTATATTTCTCTCTCTATCCCTTCCTATTTCTTTTCCTCCCTCTTTCTATCTGTATCTCACTGCCTCCTTTAACACAGTCTCTCTGTCTCTGTTTCTTTCTGTCTCTTTCGCTATTCCACTATCTTCTGTCTCATTTTCTATTTATCTATTCTGTCAAGTTCTCTCTTTCTGTCTCCCTTGACTTCGTTTTCCTTCCTTCAAACTTTCCTCTCGTCTCACTATCCCATCAATTTCTTTCGCTTTTTGTACTTTTAATTCTATCTATCTATCTTTCTATCACTCTATCTACATATCTATCTACCTATCTATCTTTCTGTATATCTATCTATCTAGTGGCAAACTTGATATTGCAGCTGTGGTATCCTTGTTGTGTGTCTTACGTTTGAAAGACTGTATTCTCTTACCATGATGCCCATACTTTTCCTTTTAAAAAAGTAATTTGCTTCCTTTCTCATATTTTCCTCAGTCTGTATGATCATTTCTTACTTGATATGATGCTCCCCCAGTCCGTAATTTTGAGTGTAATTTTTTGTAGCGGATTCATACAGAGTTGAAAGTGTATTATTTCAGTCATATCAGTTATATGTGCACCATCCATGCTGTGTTGGAATTTCACTTACCAGTACCTTGCACATTATTCCAAAACAAAAAAATCTGTGAGCGATGAAAATTTAATAGGGCCCCCGCCACTCGGGGCCTTAGAAATTGGTGGCTGCCTTCGCCTCTGTGGCATATGGGTGGTAAAAGTCCCCAGAAACAGAGGAGACCTATAATTATAAAACTAAAATATAACTGGTCTAAAGATGGAAATTAGATATGCTGGGATTCGAACCATAGAACCTTCAGTTTAAAGCCTGGAACGTTACTTTGCCGCTGCCTTGGCTAATGATGGACGGTCTAAAGAGAGAGGGAGTGAGAGCGGGATTGAAGGAAATTAGCTGATTTTGAAGTTTTCACTTTATGCCTTGGGGATTGTTCTATACGAGTAGACATAGTTACATTTTATAAAAAACCAGGTAGGAGTTCTTTTCTGAATTTAAGGGGCAAAATGTGAGCGATGTATAATGAATGACGCTTGTCATGTAATCAAAACTTAAAAAAATAGAGTCGAATAGCTGGGGAATCGAACCCGAGAACCCCTAGTTTCAGGCCTCGTTCGTCATCAACTGAGCAACTAAGGTAAAAAATCATGCTGATGAAGATTTTGTGATCGATCATATCTTTAAGGGAGCCATGTTAACGAAAATGAAAGTTATGAGCCCGATCTGACGATTTCAACATAATTTCAGTTATATGGCACGCACCAATCCTGAAAAAGAAAATTAGAATAGCCGGGCTATCGAACTATAGAACCTTGGGTTTTAATCGTGAAACATTACTTTGCCGCTACTTTTATTCCTGGAGGATTGTTATGTGCGAGAAGAAATGGTAACATTTTTGTAAAGAAAAGTGATGTCCAGTTGTGTTGTGAATTGAAAGAAGGGAAAGAAAATGCGGAGTGACGAGAAAATAATATCAAATCTCGGATAAAAATTGCAACAGCTGGGAAATCGAACCTGTTAACCCCAAGTTTCAGGCCGATCATGGCATCAACTGAGCAACTTAGCTGAGAATTACGCTGATGAAGTTTTGTTTTCTATTTGTTCAGATCTTAAAGAGCGTCATGTTAACGAAAATGGAAGTTATGAGCCCGATCTGACGACTTCAACATACTTTGAGTTATATCACAGGCAATTACCTATGTTTTATTTGAGTTTGTTTAACGGGTCCTTTCCTTTCTACCTTCCCGAATCCTGACACAGAAAATAAGATTGGCCGAGAAATCGAACTATAGACCTTTGGTCAGTGATGCTGAGAGACAGACAGACAGACAGAAAGAGAGAATGTGTTTTTTGATATTTCATGTTTAGGAATCCTTGACACAATCTGATCTTGTAAAGAAGTGATGAAGCAAAGGACTATGTTGCCGAAGTCTACTTTTGAAGTTAATCGATCAATAGACGGGATATCGATAAGGTAAGCGAGAAATATGTTTTATAAGTCTTGTTTGCATTACCTTTAAAAGATCTTGCTATAAAAGGAGAAAGTACTGGTATCATATCCCGAAGGTTGTCACAATATCATGAAAAAGCACTATAATAATAAGTTTTTATTTACTTGTTGTTTACTGATCTTTTGGAAAGAATCAAAACTTCTTAAGATAATAAAAGGAAAAACTGTGGATAAGCAATTTGAAATACTTTGGCCAAGTTGGAAATCGAGTACAGAAATGGAGCTGATTTGTAGAACAAAGATGTTTTTTCCGATTTCTTTTAACAGTGTTGAAAAGTGAACTAAACTTGTATTGAGTAAAGCTGTTCAAGTTTACGGCAGTTGTGAAGCTTTCTAAGAATTGCTTGGATGATGATGATGATGATGACGATTAAGTTGTTAGTGCTGGATGTTGTAGCGGAGTTAGATTTCTGTGTTTGCATGTTGTTTTTAATGGTGTTTTACCTAGATGTCAGGTAAATGGCGCGGTCAGTGCTCTTGTAACAGTCTTTCCAAACCACTAGCCACTAGACAGAAATTGGTACAGCTTGGGGAGTGGACCTGCGAGTGTATAGGTTATAAGCCATGTACTTTACCGACCAAGCAACTGGGCAATACGATCTGAGAGAGAGAGGGAAGTGAATTTGATTTTTACATGTTTACTTGATTTCTAAAGGGATTTTATGTGCAAGAACAAATTTTAACATTTTGTGCAGAAAAATGATGCACAGGTGCGGATTCAAGAAAATATAAGCTTTTACAGGGAGGATAACTATTTACCAGTACTTCGCACAATGTTGTTCCCTTTGACACTGGCTGCTTTTCTCATATAACATAGTCGAAATAATAATGAGCGCTGAGATAAGATTGCGCCCTGTCAGTATAACAGTCATTAATTCTACAGAGCATATTTTCAGTCTAAGTGATTGTCGTTAGTCCGCAGATTTTACTTTCACAAAGGGAAATACATTTCCAGTCTTTATTATTTATTCCTGGAAGGTTGTTATGCGCAAGAAGACATTGTAACTGTTTGTAAAGAACAATGATGGAAAAAGCAAAATGTGTGAACACTAGATTCTGATGGCCACATATTTAGAATTTTGCAGAAGTGAATTTTAAGAGGCTTGAAAGGCAGAGTTTTTGATTCAATTTAAAGAAAGATACAAGCTATTAGGAGGGAGATCAATGCTTTGCTGTACCAGTACTTCGCACAATATTGTTCCCTTTGGCACTTGCTGCTTTCTTTTTCTGACTGTGTTTGAAGGATTATCAGCACTGAGATGAGAAGATACTTTGCCGCATCAGTTCCATAAAACAAGTAATCTCTGTTTCTTACTGATTGTATCCTCAGTCCACAGGTTGTTCTTTCATATCGGGAAAAATACATTTAGTCCGTATTACTAGCCCATTAGTCCTTACCATCGTCTTTAATCTCATGTAACCCAATCCCAGTATGTACCCTCAATTTGTGAGATGAACTCAATACCATGAGCTGAGTCGACGAACGCTTGAGAATCAACTAGTTCCTTATTTTTCTACTTCATTCAGCTTTAGCCTTAGTCACTGAGATAAACCTTACCTCTGAAAGTTATTCGATATGATTAATCACCTTTTGGTCCCTTGTATGTGTGTTTCTGTAAGATGTATCGTCGGTCTGTCAAATGCAAATGGTCTATAAACTTGTTTTTAATTTCAATTTAAGGAAATGCCATGCATTACCCCTTTCAGTCTGTTTGATTTACCTGTAGTTGAAGAGATGTACCCTCAGTCCGAGAAATATTTATTGTTTTTCTTTGAGTTTACACCTTTAGTTTCGAGCTCCATACCGCTTGAAATTGCCTGCCAATAGGTCCTGAAAGTGTCATTCTGCCTTTCTGTTACTGCACAAGTTCCGAAGCCTGTACCCCCAGTCGGCGATTTCATATTCACAGCGCCCCAAACCAACCATGAATTCGTAACAAGCGTATTGAGTCCTTGAGATTGTATCCTCGGTTCGTGTAATGTTTCGCCATTCTATTTCGTATCCTCTAAGACTTTGAAATCGTCCCTTTAGTCAGTTGAACGTAGCCCCCAGGCCCTGAACCACTGCCTCAATCATATGGTGCCTTATGCAGAGATTGTCTATGCACTCTTTTCCTGACATGTACTTTAAATCTGTAAGAGTAATTTCAGAGTATCCCAAATGCAACTTTTCTTCCAGTCTTAAAAGATTAGATCGTTGAACCCAAAGTAAGGAATGGAAAACCCTCAGTCTAAGTCACTCGTATATACCATAAGGCCCTAAAGCTGTGTTCTGTCTTAAAATTTACCCGTTTTCAATTAGACTGTATCCCTTGCCTTCTTGATATGCCCACAGTTCGAAGATGTATCCTCTGTCCATTGGTTACTACAACAGCTTGCTTTATATTATTTTAAGAATTGAGATGGCAGCCTTGGTGAGTGAGATGTTTGATCAAGCTACAAGCCTGTGTCCTTCCAGAGATTTTACTCCCTTCCTGTTAGCCTGCAACGCCAGTCGGAAATGTGTTCTTTTGGTTCCTTTTACTTTGTCTCAGGCGGTGAAATACGTTCTAAGTTCGATGTTCCCCCAAACCATGAAACAATGTCCTTCTATTATTTCAACCCAATGCTCGATTAGCTTGTTTATTCTGTTTTTTTTTTCATATTTGAACCTAACTTAATTGAATGTGCCTTCCGATGACGAAACTTATGAACCCTGTGTTTCACCGATAACTCTTCGGCCTCAACGTCTTCTTCATGATCTTAACCCTCAGTCTGAACGATCTGAAAATAATGTAATCACCCTCATTTCTGTAATCTCTCACTCTCTATCTCTTCTTCATTTCGATATCTATTTCTATCTCTGGTTCGCTATTTCTGTCTCTCTACATTTCTCTCCATTTGTCTATCTCTATTGTTTCTCTCTTTTTCTCTCTTTGGCCCTTCTTCTCTATCTACTGCCTTTCGAACTGTTTGTCTTACTCTCTGCTCCTCATTTTATCTTTCTCTCAACACTGACTTCCACTCTCAGTCTCTTGCTGTATCTCTGTCTCTCTCTCTCTCTCGCTTTCTGTCTTCCTCTCGCTCTATATTTCTCTCTCTATCCCTTCCTATTTCTTTTCCTCCCTCTTTCTATCTGTATCTCACTGCCTCCTTTAACACAGTCTCTCTGTCTCTGTTTCTTTCTGTCTCTTTCGCTATTCCACTATCTTCTGTCTCATTTTCTATTTATCTATTCTGTCAAGTTCTCTCTTTCTGTCTCCCTTGACTTCGTTTTCCTTCCTTCAAACTTTCCTCTCGTCTCACTATCCCATCAATTTCTTTCGCTTTTTGTACTTTTAATTCTATCTATCTATCTTTCTATCACTCTATCTACATATCTATCTACCTATCTATCTTTCTGTATATCTATCTATCTAGTGGCAAACTTGATATTGCAGCTGTGGTATCCTTGTTGTGTGTCTTACGTTTGAAAGACTGTATTCTCTTACCATGATGCCCATACTTTTCCTTTTAAAAAAGTAATTTGCTTCCTTTCTCATATTTTCCTCAGTCTGTATGATCATTTCTTACTTGATATGATGCTCCCCCAGTCCGTAATTTTGAGTGTAATTTTTTGTAGCGGATTCATACAGAGTTGAAAGTGTATTATTTCAGTCATATCAGTTATATGTGCACCATCCATGCTGTGTTGGAATTTCACTTACCAGTACCTTGCACATTATTCCAAAACAAAAAAATCTGTGAGCGATGAAAATTTAATAGGGCCCCCGCCACTCGGGGCCTTAGAAATTGGTGGCTGCCTTCGCCTCTGTGGCATATGGGTGGTAAAAGTCCCCAGAAACAGAGGAGACCTATAATTATAAAACTAAAATATAACTGGTCTAAAGATGGAAATTAGATATGCTGGGATTCGAACCATAGAACCTTCAGTTTAAAGCCTGGAACGTTACTTTGCCGCTGCCTTGGCTAATGATGGACGGTCTAAAGAGAGAGGGAGTGAGAGCGGGATTGAAGGAAATTAGCTGATTTTGAAGTTTTCACTTTATGCCTTGGGGATTGTTCTATACGAGTAGACATAGTTACATTTTATAAAAAACCAGGTAGGAGTTCTTTTCTGAATTTAAGGGGCAAAATGTGAGCGATGTATAATGAATGACGCTTGTCATGTAATCAAAACTTAAAAAAATAGAGTCGAATAGCTGGGGAATCGAACCCGAGAACCCCTAGTTTCAGGCCTCGTTCGTCATCAACTGAGCAACTAAGGTAAAAAATCATGCTGATGAAGATTTTGTGATCGATCATATCTTTAAGGGAGCCATGTTAACGAAAATGAAAGTTATGAGCCCGATCTGACGATTTCAACATAATTTCAGTTATATGGCACGCACCAATCCTGAAAAAGAAAATTAGAATAGCCGGGCTATCGAACTATAGAACCTTGGGTTTTAATCGTGAAACATTACTTTGCCGCTACTTTTATTCCTGGAGGATTGTTATGTGCGAGAAGAAATGGTAACATTTTTGTAAAGAAAAGTGATGTCCAGTTGTGTTGTGAATTGAAAGAAGGGAAAGAAAATGCGGAGTGACGAGAAAATAATATCAAATCTCGGATAAAAATTGCAACAGCTGGGAAATCGAACCTGTTAACCCCAAGTTTCAGGCCGATCATGGCATCAACTGAGCAACTTAGCTGAGAATTACGCTGATGAAGTTTTGTTTTCTATTTGTTCAGATCTTAAAGAGCGTCATGTTAACGAAAATGGAAGTTATGAGCCCGATCTGACGACTTCAACATACTTTGAGTTATATCACAGGCAATTACCTATGTTTTATTTGAGTTTGTTTAACGGGTCCTTTCCTTTCTACCTTCCCGAATCCTGACACAGAAAATAAGATTGGCCGAGAAATCGAACTATAGACCTTTGGTCAGTGATGCTGAGAGACAGACAGACAGACAGAAAGAGAGAATGTGTTTTTTGATATTTCATGTTTAGGAATCCTTGACACAATCTGATCTTGTAAAGAAGTGATGAAGCAAAGGACTATGTTGCCGAAGTCTACTTTTGAAGTTAATCGATCAATAGACGGGATATCGATAAGGTAAGCGAGAAATATGTTTTATAAGTCTTGTTTGCATTACCTTTAAAAGATCTTGCTATAAAAGGAGAAAGTACTGGTATCATATCCCGAAGGTTGTCACAATATCATGAAAAAGCACTATAATAATAAGTTTTTATTTACTTGTTGTTTACTGATCTTTTGGAAAGAATCAAAACTTCTTAAGATAATAAAAGGAAAAACTGTGGATAAGCAATTTGAAATACTTTGGCCAAGTTGGAAATCGAGTACAGAAATGGAGCTGATTTGTAGAACAAAGATGTTTTTTCCGATTTCTTTTAACAGTGTTGAAAAGTGAACTAAACTTGTATTGAGTAAAGCTGTTCAAGTTTACGGCAGTTGTGAAGCTTTCTAAGAATTGCTTGGATGATGATGATGATGATGACGATTAAGTTGTTAGTGCTGGATGTTGTAGCGGAGTTAGATTTCTGTGTTTGCATGTTGTTTTTAATGGTGTTTTACCTAGATGTCAGGTAAATGGCGCGGTCAGTGCTCTTGTAACAGTCTTTCCAAACCACTAGCCACTAGACAGAAATTGGTACAGCTTGGGGAGTGGACCTGCGAGTGTATAGGTTATAAGCCATGTACTTTACCGACCAAGCAACTGGGCAATACGATCTGAGAGAGAGAGGGAAGTGAATTTGATTTTTACATGTTTACTTGATTTCTAAAGGGATTTTATGTGCAAGAACAAATTTTAACATTTTGTGCAGAAAAATGATGCACAGGTGCGGATTCAAGAAAATATAAGCTTTTACAGGGAGGATAACTATTTACCAGTACTTCGCACAATGTTGTTCCCTTTGACACTGGCTGCTTTTCTCATATAACATAGTCGAAATAATAATGAGCGCTGAGATAAGATTGCGCCCTGTCAGTATAACAGTCATTAATTCTACAGAGCATATTTTCAGTCTAAGTGATTGTCGTTAGTCCGCAGATTTTACTTTCACAAAGGGAAATACATTTCCAGTCTTTATTATTTATTCCTGGAAGGTTGTTATGCGCAAGAAGACATTGTAACTGTTTGTAAAGAACAATGATGGAAAAAGCAAAATGTGTGAACACTAGATTCTGATGGCCACATATTTAGAATTTTGCAGAAGTGAATTTTAAGAGGCTTGAAAGGCAGAGTTTTTGATTCAATTTAAAGAAAGATACAAGCTATTAGGAGGGAGATCAATGCTTTGCTGTACCAGTACTTCGCACAATATTGTTCCCTTTGGCACTTGCTGCTTTCTTTTTCTGACTGTGTTTGAAGGATTATCAGCACTGAGATGAGAAGATACTTTGCCGCATCAGTTCCATAAAACAAGTAATCTCTGTTTCTTACTGATTGTATCCTCAGTCCACAGGTTGTTCTTTCATATCGGGAAAAATACATTTAGTCCGTATTACTAGCCCATTAGTCCTTACCATCGTCTTTAATCTCATGTAACCCAATCCCAGTATGTACCCTCAATTTGTGAGATGAACTCAATACCATGAGCTGAGTCGACGAACGCTTGAGAATCAACTAGTTCCTTATTTTTCTACTTCATTCAGCTTTAGCCTTAGTCACTGAGATAAACCTTACCTCTGAAAGTTATTCGATATGATTAATCACCTTTTGGTCCCTTGTATGTGTGTTTCTGTAAGATGTATCGTCGGTCTGTCAAATGCAAATGGTCTATAAACTTGTTTTTAATTTCAATTTAAGGAAATGCCATGCATTACCCCTTTCAGTCTGTTTGATTTACCTGTAGTTGAAGAGATGTACCCTCAGTCCGAGAAATATTTATTGTTTTTCTTTGAGTTTACACCTTTAGTTTCGAGCTCCATACCGCTTGAAATTGCCTGCCAATAGGTCCTGAAAGTGTCATTCTGCCTTTCTGTTACTGCACAAGTTCCGAAGCCTGTACCCCCAGTCGGCGATTTCATATTCACAGCGCCCCAAACCAACCATGAATTCGTAACAAGCGTATTGAGTCCTTGAGATTGTATCCTCGGTTCGTGTAATGTTTCGCCATTCTATTTCGTATCCTCTAAGACTTTGAAATCGTCCCTTTAGTCAGTTGAACGTAGCCCCCAGGCCCTGAACCACTGCCTCAATCATATGGTGCCTTATGCAGAGATTGTCTATGCACTCTTTTCCTGACATGTACTTTAAATCTGTAAGAGTAATTTCAGAGTATCCCAAATGCAACTTTTCTTCCAGTCTTAAAAGATTAGATCGTTGAACCCAAAGTAAGGAATGGAAAACCCTCAGTCTAAGTCACTCGTATATACCATAAGGCCCTAAAGCTGTGTTCTGTCTTAAAATTTACCCGTTTTCAATTAGACTGTATCCCTTGCCTTCTTGATATGCCCACAGTTCGAAGATGTATCCTCTGTCCATTGGTTACTACAACAGCTTGCTTTATATTATTTTAAGAATTGAGATGGCAGCCTTGGTGAGTGAGATGTTTGATCAAGCTACAAGCCTGTGTCCTTCCAGAGATTTTACTCCCTTCCTGTTAGCCTGCAACGCCAGTCGGAAATGTGTTCTTTTGGTTCCTTTTACTTTGTCTCAGGCGGTGAAATACGTTCTAAGTTCGATGTTCCCCCAAACCATGAAACAATGTCCTTCTATTATTTCAACCCAATGCTCGATTAGCTTGTTTATTCTGTTTTTTTTTTCATATTTGAACCTAACTTAATTGAATGTGCCTTCCGATGACGAAACTTATGAACCCTGTGTTTCACCGATAACTCTTCGGCCTCAACGTCTTCTTCATGATCTTAACCCTCAGTCTGAACGATCTGAAAATAATGTAATCACCCTCATTTCTGTAATCTCTCACTCTCTATCTCTTCTTCATTTCGATATCTATTTCTATCTCTGGTTCGCTATTTCTGTCTCTCTACATTTCTCTCCATTTGTCTATCTCTATTGTTTCTCTCTTTTTCTCTCTTTGGCCCTTCTTCTCTATCTACTGCCTTTCGAACTGTTTGTCTTACTCTCTGCTCCTCATTTTATCTTTCTCTCAACACTGACTTCCACTCTCAGTCTCTTGCTGTATCTCTGTCTCTCTCTCTCTCTCGCTTTCTGTCTTCCTCTCGCTCTATATTTCTCTCTCTATCCCTTCCTATTTCTTTTCCTCCCTCTTTCTATCTGTATCTCACTGCCTCCTTTAACACAGTCTCTCTGTCTCTGTTTCTTTCTGTCTCTTTCGCTATTCCACTATCTTCTGTCTCATTTTCTATTTATCTATTCTGTCAAGTTCTCTCTTTCTGTCTCCCTTGACTTCGTTTTCCTTCCTTCAAACTTTCCTCTCGTCTCACTATCCCATCAATTTCTTTCGCTTTTTGTACTTTTAATTCTATCTATCTATCTTTCTATCACTCTATCTACATATCTATCTACCTATCTATCTTTCTGTATATCTATCTATCTAGTGGCAAACTTGATATTGCAGCTGTGGTATCCTTGTTGTGTGTCTTACGTTTGAAAGACTGTATTCTCTTACCATGATGCCCATACTTTTCCTTTTAAAAAAGTAATTTGCTTCCTTTCTCATATTTTCCTCAGTCTGTATGATCATTTCTTACTTGATATGATGCTCCCCCAGTCCGTAATTTTGAGTGTAATTTTTTGTAGCGGATTCATACAGAGTTGAAAGTGTATTATTTCAGTCATATCAGTTATATGTGCACCATCCATGCTGTGTTGGAATTTCACTTACCAGTACCTTGCACATTATTCCAAAACAAAAAAATCTGTGAGCGATGAAAATTTAATAGGGCCCCCGCCACTCGGGGCCTTAGAAATTGGTGGCTGCCTTCGCCTCTGTGGCATATGGGTGGTAAAAGTCCCCAGAAACAGAGGAGACCTATAATTATAAAACTAAAATATAACTGGTCTAAAGATGGAAATTAGATATGCTGGGATTCGAACCATAGAACCTTCAGTTTAAAGCCTGGAACGTTACTTTGCCGCTGCCTTGGCTAATGATGGACGGTCTAAAGAGAGAGGGAGTGAGAGCGGGATTGAAGGAAATTAGCTGATTTTGAAGTTTTCACTTTATGCCTTGGGGATTGTTCTATACGAGTAGACATAGTTACATTTTATAAAAAACCAGGTAGGAGTTCTTTTCTGAATTTAAGGGGCAAAATGTGAGCGATGTATAATGAATGACGCTTGTCATGTAATCAAAACTTAAAAAAATAGAGTCGAATAGCTGGGGAATCGAACCCGAGAACCCCTAGTTTCAGGCCTCGTTCGTCATCAACTGAGCAACTAAGGTAAAAAATCATGCTGATGAAGATTTTGTGATCGATCATATCTTTAAGGGAGCCATGTTAACGAAAATGAAAGTTATGAGCCCGATCTGACGATTTCAACATAATTTCAGTTATATGGCACGCACCAATCCTGAAAAAGAAAATTAGAATAGCCGGGCTATCGAACTATAGAACCTTGGGTTTTAATCGTGAAACATTACTTTGCCGCTACTTTTATTCCTGGAGGATTGTTATGTGCGAGAAGAAATGGTAACATTTTTGTAAAGAAAAGTGATGTCCAGTTGTGTTGTGAATTGAAAGAAGGGAAAGAAAATGCGGAGTGACGAGAAAATAATATCAAATCTCGGATAAAAATTGCAACAGCTGGGAAATCGAACCTGTTAACCCCAAGTTTCAGGCCGATCATGGCATCAACTGAGCAACTTAGCTGAGAATTACGCTGATGAAGTTTTGTTTTCTATTTGTTCAGATCTTAAAGAGCGTCATGTTAACGAAAATGGAAGTTATGAGCCCGATCTGACGACTTCAACATACTTTGAGTTATATCACAGGCAATTACCTATGTTTTATTTGAGTTTGTTTAACGGGTCCTTTCCTTTCTACCTTCCCGAATCCTGACACAGAAAATAAGATTGGCCGAGAAATCGAACTATAGACCTTTGGTCAGTGATGCTGAGAGACAGACAGACAGACAGAAAGAGAGAATGTGTTTTTTGATATTTCATGTTTAGGAATCCTTGACACAATCTGATCTTGTAAAGAAGTGATGAAGCAAAGGACTATGTTGCCGAAGTCTACTTTTGAAGTTAATCGATCAATAGACGGGATATCGATAAGGTAAGCGAGAAATATGTTTTATAAGTCTTGTTTGCATTACCTTTAAAAGATCTTGCTATAAAAGGAGAAAGTACTGGTATCATATCCCGAAGGTTGTCACAATATCATGAAAAAGCACTATAATAATAAGTTTTTATTTACTTGTTGTTTACTGATCTTTTGGAAAGAATCAAAACTTCTTAAGATAATAAAAGGAAAAACTGTGGATAAGCAATTTGAAATACTTTGGCCAAGTTGGAAATCGAGTACAGAAATGGAGCTGATTTGTAGAACAAAGATGTTTTTTTCCGATTTCTTTTAACAGTGTTGAAAAGTGAACTAAACTTGTATTGAGTAAAGCTGTTCAAGTTTACGGCAGTTGTGAAGCTTTCTAAGAATTGCTTGGATGATGATGATGATGATGACGATTAAGTTGTTAGTGCTGGATGTTGTAGCGGAGTTAGATTTCTGTGTTTGCATGTTGTTTTTAATGGTGTTTTACCTAGATGTCAGGTAAATGGCGCGGTCAGTGCTCTTGTAACAGTCTTTCCAAACCACTAGCCACTAGACAGAAATTGGTACAGCTTGGGGAGTGGACCTGCGAGTGTATAGGTTATAAGCCATGTACTTTACCGACCAAGCAACTGGGCAATACGATCTGAGAGAGAGAGGGAAGTGAATTTGATTTTTACATGTTTACTTGATTTCTAAAGGGATTTTATGTGCAAGAACAAATTTTAACATTTTGTGCAGAAAAATGATGCACAGGTGCGGATTCAAGAAAATATAAGCTTTTACAGGGAGGATAACTATTTACCAGTACTTCGCACAATGTTGTTCCCTTTGACACTGGCTGCTTTTCTCATATAACATAGTCGAAATAATAATGAGCGCTGAGATAAGATTGCGCCCTGTCAGTATAACAGTCATTAATTCTACAGAGCATATTTTCAGTCTAAGTGATTGTCGTTAGTCCGCAGATTTTACTTTCACAAAGGGAAATACATTTCCAGTCTTTATTATTTATTCCTGGAAGGTTGTTATGCGCAAGAAGACATTGTAACTGTTTGTAAAGAACAATGATGGAAAAAGCAAAATGTGTGAACACTAGATTCTGATGGCCACATATTTAGAATTTTGCAGAAGTGAATTTTAAGAGGCTTGAAAGGCAGAGTTTTTGATTCAATTTAAAGAAAGATACAAGCTATTAGGAGGGAGATCAATGCTTTGCTGTACCAGTACTTCGCACAATATTGTTCCCTTTGGCACTTGCTGCTTTCTTTTTCTGACTGTGTTTGAAGGATTATCAGCACTGAGATGAGAAGATACTTTGCCGCATCAGTTCCATAAAACAAGTAATCTCTGTTTCTTACTGATTGTATCCTCAGTCCACAGGTTGTTCTTTCATATCGGGAAAAATACATTTAGTCCGTATTACTAGCCCATTAGTCCTTACCATCGTCTTTAATCTCATGTAACCCAATCCCAGTATGTACCCTCAATTTGTGAGATGAACTCAATACCATGAGCTGAGTCGACGAACGCTTGAGAATCAACTAGTTCCTTATTTTTCTACTTCATTCAGCTTTAGCCTTAGTCACTGAGATAAACCTTACCTCTGGAAGTTATTCGATATGATTAATCACCTTTTGGTCCCTTGTATGTGTGTTTCTGTAAGATGTATCGTCGGTCTGTCAAATGCAAATGGTCTATAAACTTGTTTTTAATTTCAATTTAAGGAAATGCCATGCATTACCCCTTTCAGTCTGTTTGATTTACCTGTAGTTGAAGAGATGTACCCTCAGTCCGAGAAATATTTATTGTTTTTCTTTGAGTTTACACCTTTAGTTTCGAGCTCCATACCGCTTGAAATTGCCTGCCAATAGGTCCTGAAAGTGTCATTCTGCCTTTCTGTTACTGCACAAGTTCCGAAGCCTGTACCCCCAGTCGGCGATTTCATATTCACAGCGCCCCAAACCAACCATGAATTCGTAACAAGCGTATTGAGTCCTTGAGATTGTATCCTCGGTTCGTGTAATGTTTCGCCATTCTATTTCGTATCCTCTAAGACTTTGAAATCGTCCCTTTAGTCAGTTGAACGTAGCCCCCAGGCCCTGAACCACTGCCTCAATCATATGGTGCCTTATGCAGAGATTGTCTATGCACTCTTTTCCTGACATGTACTTTAAATCTGTAAGAGTAATTTCAGAGTATCCCAAATGCAACTTTTCTTCCAGTCTTAAAAGATTAGATCGTTGAACCCAAAGTAAGGAATGGAAAACCCTCAGTCTAAGTCACTCGTATATACCATAAGGCCCTAAAGCTGTGTTCTGTCTTAAAATTTACCCGTTTTCAATTAGACTGTATCCCTTGCCTTCTTGATATGCCCACAGTTCGAAGATGTATCCTCTGTCCATTGGTTACTACAACAGCTTGCTTTATATTATTTTAAGAATTGAGATGGCAGCCTTGGTGAGTGAGATGTTTGATCAAGCTACAAGCCTGTGTCCTTCCAGAGATTTTACTCCCTTCCTGTTAGCCTGCAACGCCAGTCGGAAATGTGTTCTTTTGGTTCCTTTTACTTTGTCTCAGGCGGTGAAATACGTTCTAAGTTCGATGTTCCCCCAAACCATGAAACAATGTCCTTCTATTATTTCAACCCAATGCTCGATTAGCTTGTTTATTCTGTTTTTTTTTTCATATTTGAACCTAACTTAATTGAATGTGCCTTCCGATGACGAAACTTATGAACCCTGTGTTTCACCGATAACTCTTCGGCCTCAACGTCTTCTTCATGATCTTAACCCTCAGTCTGAACGATCTGAAAATAATGTAATCACCCTCATTTCTGTAATCTCTCACTCTCTATCTCTTCTTCATTTCGATATCTATTTCTATCTCTGGTTCGCTATTTCTGTCTCTCTACATTTCTCTCCATTTGTCTATCTCTATTGTTTCTCTCTTTTTCTCTCTTTGGCCCTTCTTCTCTATCTACTGCCTTTCGAACTGTTTGTCTTACTCTCTGCTCCTCATTTTATCTTTCTCTCAACACTGACTTCCACTCTCAGTCTCTTGCTGTATCTCTGTCTCTCTCTCTCTCTCGCTTTCTGTCTTCCTCTCGCTCTATATTTCTCTCTCTATCCCTTCCTATTTCTTTTCCTCCCTCTTTCTATCTGTATCTCACTGCCTCCTTTAACACAGTCTCTCTGTCTCTGTTTCTTTCTGTCTCTTTCGCTATTCCACTATCTTCTGTCTCATTTTCTATTTATCTATTCTGTCAAGTTCTCTCTTTCTGTCTCCCTTGACTTCGTTTTCCTTCCTTCAAACTTTCCTCTCGTCTCACTATCCCATCAATTTCTTTCGCTTTTTGTACTTTTAATTCTATCTATCTATCTTTCTATCACTCTATCTACATATCTATCTACCTATCTATCTTTCTGTATATCTATCTATCTAGTGGCAAACTTGATATTGCAGCTGTGGTATCCTTGTTGTGTGTCTTACGTTTGAAAGACTGTATTCTCTTACCATGATGCCCATACTTTTCCTTTTAAAAAAGTAATTTGCTTCCTTTCTCATATTTTCCTCAGTCTGTATGATCATTTCTTACTTGATATGATGCTCCCCCAGTCCGTAATTTTGAGTGTAATTTTTTGTAGCGGATTCATACAGAGTTGAAAGTGTATTATTTCAGTCATATCAGTTATATGTGCACCATCCATGCTGTGTTGGAATTTCACTTACCAGTACCTTGCACATTATTCCAAAACAAAAAAATCTGTGAGCGATGAAAATTTAATAGGGCCCCCGCCACTCGGGGCCTTAGAAATTGGTGGCTGCCTTCGCCTCTGTGGCATATGGGTGGTAAAAGTCCCCAGAAACAGAGGAGACCTATAATTATAAAACTAAAATATAACTGGTCTAAAGATGGAAATTAGATATGCTGGGATTCGAACCATAGAACCTTCAGTTTAAAGCCTGGAACGTTACTTTGCCGCTGCCTTGGCTAATGATGGACGGTCTAAAGAGAGAGGGAGTGAGAGCGGGATTGAAGGAAATTAGCTGATTTTGAAGTTTTCACTTTATGCCTTGGGGATTGTTCTATACGAGTAGACATAGTTACATTTTATAAAAAACCAGGTAGGAGTTCTTTTCTGAATTTAAGGGGCAAAATGTGAGCGATGTATAATGAATGACGCTTGTCATGTAATCAAAACTTAAAAAAATAGAGTCGAATAGCTGGGGAATCGAACCCGAGAACCCCTAGTTTCAGGCCTCGTTCGTCATCAACTGAGCAACTAAGGTAAAAAATCATGCTGATGAAGATTTTGTGATCGATCATATCTTTAAGGGAGCCATGTTAACGAAAATGAAAGTTATGAGCCCGATCTGACGATTTCAACATAATTTCAGTTATATGGCACGCACCAATCCTGAAAAAGAAAATTAGAATAGCCGGGCTATCGAACTATAGAACCTTGGGTTTTAATCGTGAAACATTACTTTGCCGCTACTTTTATTCCTGGAGGATTGTTATGTGCGAGAAGAAATGGTAACATTTTTGTAAAGAAAAGTGATGTCCAGTTGTGTTGTGAATTGAAAGAAGGGAAAGAAAATGCGGAGTGACGAGAAAATAATATCAAATCTCGGATAAAAATTGCAACAGCTGGGAAATCGAACCTGTTAACCCCAAGTTTCAGGCCGATCATGGCATCAACTGAGCAACTTAGCTGAGAATTACGCTGATGAAGTTTTGTTTTCTATTTGTTCAGATCTTAAAGAGCGTCATGTTAACGAAAATGGAAGTTATGAGCCCGATCTGACGACTTCAACATACTTTGAGTTATATCACAGGCAATTACCTATGTTTTATTTGAGTTTGTTTAACGGGTCCTTTCCTTTCTACCTTCCCGAATCCTGACACAGAAAATAAGATTGGCCGAGAAATCGAACTATAGACCTTTGGTCAGTGATGCTGAGAGACAGACAGACAGACAGAAAGAGAGAATGTGTTTTTTGATATTTCATGTTTAGGAATCCTTGACACAATCTGATCTTGTAAAGAAGTGATGAAGCAAAGGACTATGTTGCCGAAGTCTACTTTTGAAGTTAATCGATCAATAGACGGGATATCGATAAGGTAAGCGAGAAATATGTTTTATAAGTCTTGTTTGCATTACCTTTAAAAGATCTTGCTATAAAAGGAGAAAGTACTGGTATCATATCCCGAAGGTTGTCACAATATCATGAAAAAGCACTATAATAATAAGTTTTTATTTACTTGTTGTTTACTGATCTTTTGGAAAGAATCAAAACTTCTTAAGATAATAAAAGGAAAAACTGTGGATAAGCAATTTGAAATACTTTGGCCAAGTTGGAAATCGAGTACAGAAATGGAGCTGATTTGTAGAACAAAGATGTTTTTTCCGATTTCTTTTAACAGTGTTGAAAAGTGAACTAAACTTGTATTGAGTAAAGCTGTTCAAGTTTACGGCAGTTGTGAAGCTTTCTAAGAATTGCTTGGATGATGATGATGATGATGACGATTAAGTTGTTAGTGCTGGATGTTGTAGCGGAGTTAGATTTCTGTGTTTGCATGTTGTTTTTAATGGTGTTTTACCTAGATGTCAGGTAAATGGCGCGGTCAGTGCTCTTGTAACAGTCTTTCCAAACCACTAGCCACTAGACAGAAATTGGTACAGCTTGGGGAGTGGACCTGCGAGTGTATAGGTTATAAGCCATGTACTTTACCGACCAAGCAACTGGGCAATACGATCTGAGAGAGAGAGGGAAGTGAATTTGATTTTTACATGTTTACTTGATTTCTAAAGGGATTTTATGTGCAAGAACAAATTTTAACATTTTGTGCAGAAAAATGATGCACAGGTGCGGATTCAAGAAAATATAAGCTTTTACAGGGAGGATAACTATTTACCAGTACTTCGCACAATGTTGTTCCCTTTGACACTGGCTGCTTTTCTCATATAACATAGTCGAAATAATAATGAGCGCTGAGATAAGATTGCGCCCTGTCAGTATAACAGTCATTAATTCTACAGAGCATATTTTCAGTCTAAGTGATTGTCGTTAGTCCGCAGATTTTACTTTCACAAAGGGAAATACATTTCCAGTCTTTATTATTTATTCCTGGAAGGTTGTTATGCGCAAGAAGACATTGTAACTGTTTGTAAAGAACAATGATGGAAAAAGCAAAATGTGTGAACACTAGATTCTGATGGCCACATATTTAGAATTTTGCAGAAGTGAATTTTAAGAGGCTTGAAAGGCAGAGTTTTTGATTCAATTTAAAGAAAGATACAAGCTATTAGGAGGGAGATCAATGCTTTGCTGTACCAGTACTTCGCACAATATTGTTCCCTTTGGCACTTGCTGCTTTCTTTTTCTGACTGTGTTTGAAGGATTATCAGCACTGAGATGAGAAGATACTTTGCCGCATCAGTTCCATAAAACAAGTAATCTCTGTTTCTTACTGATTGTATCCTCAGTCCACAGGTTGTTCTTTCATATCGGGAAAAATACATTTAGTCCGTATTACTAGCCCATTAGTCCTTACCATCGTCTTTAATCTCATGTAACCCAATCCCAGTATGTACCCTCAATTTGTGAGATGAACTCAATACCATGAGCTGAGTCGACGAACGCTTGAGAATCAACTAGTTCCTTATTTTTCTACTTCATTCAGCTTTAGCCTTAGTCACTGAGATAAACCTTACCTCTGGAAGTTATTCGATATGATTAATCACCTTTTGGTCCCTTGTATGTGTGTTTCTGTAAGATGTATCGTCGGTCTGTCAAATGCAAATGGTCTATAAACTTGTTTTTAATTTCAATTTAAGGAAATGCCATGCATTACCCCTTTCAGTCTGTTTGATTTACCTGTAGTTGAAGAGATGTACCCTCAGTCCGAGAAATATTTATTGTTTTTCTTTGAGTTTACACCTTTAGTTTCGAGCTCCATACCGCTTGAAATTGCCTGCCAATAGGTCCTGAAAGTGTCATTCTGCCTTTCTGTTACTGCACAAGTTCCGAAGCCTGTACCCCCAGTCGGCGATTTCATATTCACAGCGCCCCAAACCAACCATGAATTCGTAACAAGCGTATTGAGTCCTTGAGATTGTATCCTCGGTTCGTGGAATGTTTCGCCATTCTATTTCGTATCCTCTAAGACTTTGAAATCGTCCCTTTAGTCAGTTGAACGTAGCCCCCAGGCCCTGAACCACTGCCTCAATCATATGGTGCCTTATGCAGAGATTGTCTATGCACTCTTTTCCTGACATGTACTTTAAATCTGTAAGAGTAATTTCAGAGTATCCCAAATGCAACTTTTCTTCCAGTCTTAAAAGATTAGATCGTTGAACCCAAAGTAAGGAATGGAAAACCCTCAGTCTAAGTCACTCGTATATACCATAAGGCCCTAAAGCTGTGTTCTGTCTTAAAATTTACCCGTTTTCAATTAGACTGTATCCCTTGCCTTCTTGATATGCCCACAGTTCGAAGATGTATCCTCTGTCCATTGGTTACTACAACAGCTTGCTTTATGTTATTTTAAGAATTGAGATGGCAGCCTTGGTGAGTGAGATGTTTGATCAAGCTACCAGCCTGTGTCCTTCCAGAGATTTTACTCCCTTCCTGTTAGCCTGCAACGCCAGTCGGAAATGTGTTCTTTTGGTTCCTTTTACTTTGTCTCAGGCGGTGAAATACGTTCTAAGTTCGATGTTCCCCCAAACCATGAAACAATGTCCTTCTATTATTTCAACCCAATGCTCGATTAGCTTGTTTATTCTGTTTTTTTTTTCATATTTGAACCTAACTTAATTGAATGTGCCTTCCGATGACGAAACTTATGAACCCTGTGTTTCACCGATAACTCTTCGGCCTCAACGTCTTCTTCATGATCTTAACCCTCAGTCTGAACGATCTGAAAATAATGTAATCACCCTCATTTCTGTAATCTCTCACTCTCTATCTCTTCTTCATTTCGATATCTATTTCTATCTCTGGTTCGCTATTTCTGTCTCTCTACATTTCTCTCCATTTGTCTATCTCTATTGTTTCTCTCTTTTTCTCTCTTTGGCCCTTCTTCTCTATCTACTGCCTTTCGAACTGTTTGTCTTACTCTCTGCTCCTCATTTTATCTTTCTCTCAACACTGACTTCCACTCTCAGTCTCTTGCTGTATCTCTGTCTCTCTCTCTCTCTCGCTTTCTGTCTTCCTCTCGCTCTATATTTCTCTCTCTATCCCTTCCTATTTCTTTTCCTCCCTCTTTCTATCTGTATCTCACTGCCTCCTTTAACACAGTCTCTCTGTCTCTGTTTCTTTCTGTCTCTTTCGCTATTCCACTATCTTCTGTCTCATTTTCTATTTATCTATTCTGTCAAGTTCTCTCTTTCTGTCTCCCTTGACTTCGTTTTCCTTCCTTCAAACTTTCCTCTCGTCTCACTATCCCATCAATTTCTTTCGCTTTTTGTACTTTTAATTCTATCTATCTATCTTTCTATCACTCTATCTACATATCTATCTACCTATCTATCTTTCTGTATATCTATCTATCTAGTGGCAAACTTGATATTGCAGCTGTGGTATCCTTGTTGTGTGTCTTACGTTTGAAAGACTGTATTCTCTTACCATGATGCCCATACTTTTCCTTTTAAAAAAGTAATTTGCTTCCTTTCTCATATTTTCCTCAGTCTGTATGATCATTTCTTACTTGATATGATGCTCCCCCAGTCCGTAATTTTGAGTGTAATTTTTTGTAGCGGATTCATACAGAGTTGAAAGTGTATTATTTCAGTCATATCAGTTATATGTGCACCATCCATGCTGTGTTGGAATTTCACTTACCAGTACCTTGCACATTATTCCAAAACAAAAAAATCTGTGAGCGATGAAAATTTAATAGGGCCCCCGCCACTCGGGGCCTTAGAAATTGGTGGCTGCCTTCGCCTCTGTGGCATATGGGTGGTAAAAGTCCCCAGAAACAGAGGAGACCTATAATTATAAAACTAAAATATAACTGGTCTAAAGATGGAAATTAGATATGCTGGGATTCGAACCATAGAACCTTCAGTTTAAAGCCTGGAACGTTACTTTGCCGCTGCCTTGGCTAATGATGGACGGTCTAAAGAGAGAGGGAGTGAGAGCGGGATTGAAGGAAATTAGCTGATTTTGAAGTTTTCACTTTATGCCTTGGGGATTGTTCTATACGAGTAGACATAGTTACATTTTATAAAAAACCAGGTAGGAGTTCTTTTCTGAATTTAAGGGGCAAAATGTGAGCGATGTATAATGAATGACGCTTGTCATGTAATCAAAACTTAAAAAAATAGAGTCGAATAGCTGGGGAATCGAACCCGAGAACCCCTAGTTTCAGGCCTCGTTCGTCATCAACTGAGCAACTAAGGTAAAAAATCATGCTGATGAAGATTTTGTGATCGATCATATTTTTAAGGGAGCCATGTTAACGAAAATGAAAGTTATGAGCCCGATCTGACGATTTCAACATAATTTCAGTTATATGGCACGCACCAATCCTGAAAAAGAAAATTAGAATAGCCGGGCTATCGAACTATAGAACCTTGGGTTTTAATCGTGAAACATTACTTTGCCGCTACTTTTATTCCTGGAGGGTTATTATGTGCGAGAAGAAATGGTAACATTTTTGTAAAGAAAAGTGATGTCCAGTTGTGTTGTGAATTGAAAGAAGGGAAAGAAAATGCGGAGTGACGAGAAAATAATATCAAATCTCGGATAAAAATAGCAACAGCTGGGAAATCGAACCTGTTAACCCCAAGTTTCAGGCCGATCATGGCATCAACTGAGCAACTTAGCTGAGAATTACGCTGATGAAGTTTTGTTTTCTATTTGTTCAGATCTTAAAGAGCGTCATGTTAACGAAAATGGAAGTTATGAGCCCGATCTGACGACTTCAACATACTTTGAGTTATATCACAGGCAATTACCTATGTTTTATTTGAGTTTGTTTAACGGGTCCTTTCCTTTCTACCTTCCCGAATCCTGACACAGAAAATAAGATTGGCCGAGAAATCGAACTATAGACCTTTGGTCAGTGATGCTGAGAGACAGACAGACAGACAAAAAGAGAGAATGTGTTTTTTGATATTTCATGTTTAGGAATCCTTGACACAATCTGATCTTGTAAAGAAGTGATGAAGCAAAGGACTATGTTGCCGAAGTCTACTTTTGAAGTTAATCGATCAATAGACGGGATATCGATAAGGTAAGCGAGAAATATGTTTTATAAGTCTTGTTTGCATTACCTTTAAAAGATCTTGCTATAAAAGGAGAAAGTACTGGTATCATATCCCGAAGGTTGTCACAATATCATGAAAAAGCACTAGAATAATAAGTTTTTATTTACTTGTTGTTTACTGATCTTTTGGAAAGAATCAAAACTTCTTAAGATAATAAAAGGAAAAACTGTGGATAAGCAATTTGAAATACTTTGGCCAAGTTGGAAATCGAGTACAGAAATGGAGCTGATTTGTAGAACAAAGATGTTTTTTCCGATTTCTTTTAACAGTGTTGAAAAGTGAACTAAACTTGTATTGAGTAAAGCTGTTCAAGTTTACGGCAGTTGTGAAGCTTTCTAAGAATTGCTTGGATGATGATGATGATGATGATGATGACGATTAAGTTGTTAGTGCTGGATGTTGTAGCGGAGTTAGATTTCTGTGTTTGCATGTTGTTTTTAATGGTGTTTTACCTAGATGTCAGGTAAATGGCGCGGTCAGTGCTCTTGTAACAGTCTTTCCAAACCACTAGCCACTAGACAGAAATTGGTACAGCTTGGGGAGTGGACCTGCGAGTGTATAGGTTATAAGCCATGTACTTTACCGACCAAGCAACTGGGCAATACGATCTGAGAGAGAGAGGGAAGTGAATTTGATTTTTACATGTTTACTTGATTTCTAAAGGGATTTTATGTGCAAGAACAAATTTTAACATTTTGTGCAGAAAAATGATGCACAGGTGCGGATTCAAGAAAATATAAGCTTTTACAGGGAGGATAACTATTTACCAGTACTTCGCACAATGTTGTTCCCTTTGACACTGGCTGCTTTTCTCATATAACATAGTCGAAATAATAATGAGCGCTGAGATAAGATTGCGCCCTGTCAGTATAACAGTCATTAATTCTACAGAGCATATTTTCAGTCTAAGTGATTGTCGTTAGTCCGCAGATTTTACTTTCACAAAGGGAAATACATTTCCAGTCTTTATTATTTATTCCTGGAAGGTTGTTATGCGCAAGAAGACATTGTAACTGTTTGTAAAGAACAATGATGGAAAAAGCAAAATGTGTGAACACTAGATTCTGATGGCCACATATTTAGAATTTTGCAGAAGTGAATTTTAAGAGGCTTGAAAGGCAGAGTTTTTGATTCAATTTAAAGAAAGATACAAGCTATTAGGAGGGAGATCAATGCTTTGCTGTACCAGTACTTCGCACAATATTGTTCCCTTTGGCACTTGCTGCTTTCTTTTTCTGACTGTGTTTGAAGGATTATCAGCACTGAGATGAGAAGATACTTTGCCGCATCAGTTCCATAAAACAAGTAATCTCTGTTTCTTACTGATTGTATCCGCAGTCCACAGGTTGTTCTTTCATATCGGGAAAAATACATTTAGTCCGTATTACTAGCCCATTAGTCCTTACCATCGTCTTTAATCTCATGTAACCCAATCCCAGTATGTACCCTCAATTTGTGAGATGAACTCAATACCATGAGCTGAGTCGACGAACGCTTGAGAATCAACTAGTTCCTTATTTTTCTACTTCATTCAGCTTTAGCCTTAGTCACTGAGATAAACCTTACCTCTGGAAGTTATTCGATATGATTAATCACCTTTTGGTCCCTTGTATGTGTGTTTCTGTAAGATGTATCGTCGGTCTGTCAAATGCAAATGGTCTATAAACTTGTTTTTAATTTCAATTTAAGGAAATGCCATGCATTACCCCTTTCAGTCTGTTTGATTTACCTGTAGTTGAAGAGATGTACCCTCAGTCCGAGAAATATTTATTGTTTTTCTTTGAGTTTACACCTTTAGTTTCGAGCTCCATACCGCTTGAAATTGCCTGCCAATAGGTCCTGAAAGTGTCATTCTGCCTTTCTGTTACTGCACAAGTTCCGAAGCCTGTACCCCCAGTCGGCGATTTCATATTCACAGCGCCCCAAACCAACCATGAATTCGTAACAAGCGTATTGAGTCCTTGAGATTGTATCCTCGGTTCGTGGAATGTTTCGCCATTCTATTTCGTATCCTCTAAGACTTTGAAATCGTCCCTTTAGTCAGTTGAACGTAGCCCCCAGGCCCTGAACCACTGCCTCAATCATATGGTGCCTTATGCAGAGATTGTCTATGCACTCTTTTCCTGACATGTACTTTAAATCTGTAAGAGTAATTTCAGAGTATCCCAAATGCAACTTTTCTTCCAGTCTTAAAAGATTAGATCGTTGAACCCAAAGTAAGGAATGGAAAACCCTCAGTCTAAGTCACTCGTATATACCATAAGGCCCTAAAGCTGTGTTCTGTCTTAAAATTTACCCGTTTTCAATTAGACTGTATCCCTTGCCTTCTTGATATGCCCACAGTTCGAAGATGTATCCTCTGTCCATTGGTTACTACAACAGCTTGCTTTATATTATTTTAAGAATTGAGATGGCAGCCTTGGTGAGTGAGATGTTTGATCAAGCTACAAGCCTGTGTCCTTCCAGAGATTTTACTCCCTTCCTGTTAGCCTGCAACGCCAGTCGGAAATGTGTTCTTTTGGTTCCTTTTACTTTGTCTCAGGCGGTGAAATACGTTC
This sequence comes from Tridacna crocea, assembly GCA_943736015.1. NCBI lineage: Eukaryota > Metazoa > Mollusca > Bivalvia > Cardiida > Cardiidae > Tridacna > Tridacna crocea. The sequence goes on along the minus strand of OX031063.1, from coordinate 31,239,920 downwards.
TAAGTTCGATGTTCCCCCAAACCATGAAACAATGTCCTTCTATTATTTCAACCCAATGCTCGATTAGCTTGTTTATTCTGTTTTTTTTTTTCATATTTGAACCTAACTTAATTGAATGTGCCTTCCGATGACGAAACTTATGAACCCTGTGTTTCACCGATAACTCTTCGGCCTCAACGTCTTCTTCATGATCTTAACCCTCAGTCTGAACGATCTGAAAATAATGTAATCACCCTCATTTCTGTAATCTCTCACTCTCTATCTCTTCTTCATTTCGATATCTATTTCTATCTCTGGTTCGCTATTTCTGTCTCTCTACATTTCTCTCCATTTGTCTATCTCTATTGTTTCTCTCTTTTTCTCTCTTTGGCCCTTCTTCTCTATCTACTGCCTTTCGAACTGTTTGTCTTACTCTCTGCTCCTCATTTTATCTTTCTCTCAACACTGACTTCCACTCTCAGTCTCTTGCTGTATCTCTGTCTCTCTCTCTCTCTCGCTTTCTGTCTTCCTCTCGCTCTATATTTCTCTCTCTATCCCTTCCTATTTCTTTTCCTCCCTCTTTCTATCTGTATCTCACTGCCTCCTTTAACACAGTCTCTCTGTCTCTGTTTCTTTCTGTCTCTTTCGCTATTCCACTATCTTCTGTCTCATTTTCTATTTATCTATTCTGTCAAGTTCTCTCTTTCTGTCTCCCTTGACTTCGTTTTCCTTCCTTCAAACTTTCCTCTCGTCTCACTATCCCATCAATTTCTTTCGCTTTTTGTACTTTTAATTCTATCTATCTATCTTTCTATCACTCTATCTACATATCTATCTACCTATCTATCTTTCTGTATATCTATCTATCTAGTGGCAAACTTGATATTGCAGCTGTGGTATCCTTGTTGTGTGTCTTACGTTTGAAAGACTGTATTCTCTTACCATGATGCCCATACTTTTCCTTTTAAAAAAGTAATTTGCTTCCTTTCTCATATTTTCCTCAGTCTGTATGATCATTTCTTACTTGATATGATGCTCCCCCAGTCCGTAATTTTGAGTGTAATTTTTTGTAGCGGATTCATACAGAGTTGAAAGTGTATTATTTCAGTCATATCAGTTATATGTGCACCATCCATGCTGTGTTGGAATTTCACTTACCAGTACCTTGCACATTATTCCAAAACAAAAAAATCTGTGAGCGATGAAAATTTAATAGGGCCCCCGCCACTCGGGGCCTTAGAAATTGGTGGCTGCCTTCGCCTCTGTGGCATATGGGTGGTAAAAGTCCCCAGAAACAGAGGAGACCTATAATTATAAAACTAAAATATAACTGGTCTAAAGATGGAAATTAGATATGCTGGGATTCGAACCATAGAACCTTCAGTTTAAAGCCTGGAACGTTACTTTGCCGCTGCCTTGGCTAATGATGGACGGTCTAAAGAGAGAGGGAGTGAGAGCGGGATTGAAGGAAATTAGCTGATTTTGAAGTTTTCACTTTATGCCTTGGGGATTGTTCTATACGAGTAGACATAGTTACATTTTATAAAAAACCAGGTAGGAGTTCTTTTCTGAATTTAAGGGGCAAAATGTGAGCGATGTATAATGAATGACGCTTGTCATGTAATCAAAACTTAAAAAAATAGAGTCGAATAGCTGGGGAATCGAACCCGAGAACCCCTAGTTTCAGGCCTCGTTCGTCATCAACTGAGCAACTAAGGTAAAAAATCATGCTGATGAAGATTTTGTGATCGATCATATTTTTAAGGGAGCCATGTTAACGAAAATGAAAGTTATGAGCCCGATCTGACGATTTCAACATAATTTCAGTTATATGGCACGCACCAATCCTGAAAAAGAAAATTAGAATAGCCGGGCTATCGAACTATAGAACCTTGGGTTTTAATCGTGAAACATTACTTTGCCGCTACTTTTATTCCTGGAGGGTTATTATGTGCGAGAAGAAATGGTAACATTTTTGTAAAGAAAAGTGATGTCCAGTTGTGTTGTGAATTGAAAGAAGGGAAAGAAAATGCGGAGTGACGAGAAAATAATATCAAATCTCGGATAAAAATAGCAACAGCTGGGAAATCGAACCTGTTAACCCCAAGTTTCAGGCCGATCATGGCATCAACTGAGCAACTTAGCTGAGAATTACGCTGATGAAGTTTTGTTTTCTATTTGTTCAGATCTTAAAGAGCGTCATGTTAACGAAAATGGAAGTTATGAGCCCGATCTGACGACTTCAACATACTTTGAGTTATATCACAGGCAATTACCTATGTTTTATTTGAGTTTGTTTAACGGGTCCTTTCCTTTCTACCTTCCCGAATCCTGACACAGAAAATAAGATTGGCCGAGAAATCGAACTATAGACCTTTGGTCAGTGATGCTGAGAGACAGACAGACAGACAAAAAGAGAGAATGTGTTTTTTGATATTTCATGTTTAGGAATCCTTGACACAATCTGATCTTGTAAAGAAGTGATGAAGCAAAGGACTATGTTGCCGAAGTCTACTTTTGAAGTTAATCGATCAATAGACGGGATATCGATAAGGTAAGCGAGAAATATGTTTTATAAGTCTTGTTTGCATTACCTTTAAAAGATCTTGCTATAAAAGGAGAAAGTACTGGTATCATATCCCGAAGGTTGTCACAATATCATGAAAAAGCACTAGAATAATAAGTTTTTATTTACTTGTTGTTTACTGATCTTTTGGAAAGAATCAAAACTTCTTAAGATAATAAAAGGAAAAACTGTGGATAAGCAATTTGAAATACTTTGGCCAAGTTGGAAATCGAGTACAGAAATGGAGCTGATTTGTAGAACAAAGATGTTTTTTCCGATTTCTTTTAACAGTGTTGAAAAGTGAACTAAACTTGTATTGAGTAAAGCTGTTCAAGTTTACGGCAGTTGTGAAGCTTTCTAAGAATTGCTTGGATGATGATGATGATGATGATGATGACGATTAAGTTGTTAGTGCTGGATGTTGTAGCGGAGTTAGATTTCTGTGTTTGCATGTTGTTTTTAATGGTGTTTTACCTAGATGTCAGGTAAATGGCGCGGTCAGTGCTCTTGTAACAGTCTTTCCAAACCACTAGCCACTAGACAGAAATTGGTACAGCTTGGGGAGTGGACCTGCGAGTGTATAGGTTATAAGCCATGTACTTTACCGACCAAGCAACTGGGCAATACGATCTGAGAGAGAGAGGGAAGTGAATTTGATTTTTACATGTTTACTTGATTTCTAAAGGGATTTTATGTGCAAGAACAAATTTTAACATTTTGTGCAGAAAAATGATGCAGAGGTGCGGATTCAAGAAAATATAAGCTTTTACAGGGAGGATAACTATTTACCAGTACTTCGCACAATGTTGTTCCCTTTGACACTGGCTGCTTTTCTCATATAACATAGTCGAAATAATAATGAGCGCTGAGATAAGATTGCGCCCTGTCAGTATAACAGTCATTAATTCTACAGAGCATATTTTCAGTCTAAGTGATTGTCGTTAGTCCGCAGATTTTACTTTCACAAAGGGAAATACATTTCCAGTCTTTATTATTTATTCCTGGAAGGTTGTTATGCGCAAGAAGACATTGTAACTGTTTGTAAAGAACAATGATGGAAAAAGCAAAATGTGTGAACACTAGATTCTGATGGCCACATATTTAGAATTTTGCAGAAGTGAATTTTAAGAGGCTTGAAAGGCAGAGTTTTTGATTCAATTTAAAGAAAGATACAAGCTATTAGGAGGGAGATCAATGCTTTGCTGTACCAGTACTTCGCACAATATTGTTCCCTTTGGCACTTGCTGCTTTCTTTTTCTGACTGTGTTTGAAGGATTATCAGCACTGAGATGAGAAGATACTTTGCCGCATCAGTTCCATAAAACAAGTAATCTCTGTTTCTTACTGATTGTATCCTCAGTCCACAGGTTGTTCTTTCATATCGGGAAAAATACATTTAGTCCGTATTACTAGCCCATTAGTCCTTACCATCGTCTTTAATCTCATGTAACCCAATCCCAGTATGTACCCTCAATTTGTGAGATGAACTCAATACCATGAGCTGAGTCGACGAACGCTTGAGAATCAACTAGTTCCTTATTTTTCTACTTCATTCAGCTTTAGCCTTAGTCACTGAGATAAACCTTACCTCTGGAAGTTATTCGATATGATTAATCACCTTTTGGTCCCTTGTATGTGTGTTTCTGTAAGATGTATCGTCGGTCTGTCAAATGCAAATGGTCTATAAACTTGTTTTTAATTTCAATTTAAGGAAATGCCATGCATTACCCCTTTCAGTCTGTTTGATTTACCTGTAGTTGAAGAGATGTACCCTCAGTCCGAGAAATATTTATTGTTTTTCTTTGAGTTTACACCTTTAGTTTCGAGCTCCATACCGCTTGAAATTGCCTGCCAATAGGTCCTGAAAGTGTCATTCTGCCTTTCTGTTACTGCACAAGTTCCGAAGCCTGTACCCCCAGTCGGCGATTTCATATTCACAGCGCCCCAAACCAACCATGAATTCGTAACAAGCGTATTGAGTCCTTGAGATTGTATCCTCGGTTCGTGGAATGTTTCGCCATTCTATTTCGTATCCTCTAAGACTTTGAAATCGTCCCTTTAGTCAGTTGAACGTAGCCCCCAGGCCCTGAACCACTGCCTCAATCATATGGTGCCTTATGCAGAGATTGTCTATGCACTCTTTTCCTGACATGTACTTTAAATCTGTAAGAGTAATTTCAGAGTATCCCAAATGCAACTTTTCTTCCAGTCTTAAAAGATTAGATCGTTGAACCCAAAGTAAGGAATGGAAAACCCTCAGTCTAAGTCACTCGTATATACCATAAGGCCCTAAAGCTGTGTTCTGTCTTAAAATTTACCCGTTTTCAATTAGACTGTATCCCTTGCCTTCTTGATATGCCCACAGTTCGAAGATGTATCCTCTGTCCATTGGTTACTACAACAGCTTGCTTTATGTTATTTTAAGAATTGAGATGGCAGCCTTGGTGAGTGAGATGTTTGATCAAGCTACCAGCCTGTGTCCTTCCAGAGATTTTACTCCCTTCCTGTTAGCCTGCAACGCCAGTCGGAAATGTGTTCTTTTGGTTCCTTTTACTTTGTCTCAGGCGGTGAAATACGTTCTAAGTTCGATGTTCCCCCAAACCATGAAACAATGTCCTTCTATTATTTCAACCCAATGCTCGATTAGCTTGTTTATTCTGTTTTTTTTTCATATTTGAACCTAACTTAATTGAATGTGCCTTCCGATGACGAAACTTATGAACCCTGTGTTTCACCGATAACTCTTCGGCCTCAACGTCTTCTTCATGATCTTAACCCTCAGTCTGAACGATCTGAAAATAATGTAATCACCCTCATTTCTGTAATCTCTCACTCTCTATCTCTTCTTCATTTCGATATCTATTTCTATCTCTGGTTCGCTATTTCTGTCTCTCTACATTTCTCTCCATTTGTCTATCTCTATTGTTTCTCTCTTTTTCTCTCTTTGGCCCTTCTTCTCTATCTACTGCCTTTCGAACTGTTTGTCTTACTCTCTGCTCCTCATTTTATCTTTCTCTCAACACTGACTTCCACTCTCAGTCTCTTGCTGTATCTCTGTCTCTCTCTCTCTCTCGCTTTCTGTCTTCCTCTCGCTCTATATTTCTCTCTCTATCCCTTCCTATTTCTTTTCCTCCCTCTTTCTATCTGTATCTCACTGCCTCCTTTAACACAGTCTCTCTGTCTCTGTTTCTTTCTGTCTCTTTCGCTATTCCACTATCTTCTGTCTCATTTTCTATTTATCTATTCTGTCAAGTTCTCTCTTTCTGTCTCCCTTGACTTCGTTTTCCTTCCTTCAAACTTTCCTCTCGTCTCACTATCCCATCAATTTCTTTCGCTTTTTGTACTTTTAATTCTATCTATCTATCTTTCTATCACTCTATCTACATATCTATCTACCTATCTATCTTTCTGTATATCTATCTATCTAGTGGCAAACTTGATATTGCAGCTGTGGTATCCTTGTTGTGTGTCTTACGTTTGAAAGACTGTATTCTCTTACCATGATGCCCATACTTTTCCTTTTAAAAAAGTAATTTGCTTCCTTTCTCATATTTTCCTCAGTCTGTATGATCATTTCTTACTTGATATGATGCTCCCCCAGTCCGTAATTTTGAGTGTAATTTTTTGTAGCGGATTCATACAGAGTTGAAAGTGTATTATTTCAGTCATATCAGTTATATGTGCACCATCCATGCTGTGTTGGAATTTCACTTACCAGTACCTTGCACATTATTCCAAAACAAAAAAATCTGTGAGCGATGAAAATTTAATAGGGCCCCCGCCACTCGGGGCCTTAGAAATTGGTGGCTGCCTTCGCCTCTGTGGCATATGGGTGGTAAAAGTCCCCAGAAACAGAGGAGACCTATAATTATAAAACTAAAATATAACTGGTCTAAAGATGGAAATTAGATATGCTGGGATTCGAACCATAGAACCTTCAGTTTAAAGCCTGGAACGTTACTTTGCCGCTGCCTTGGCTAATGATGGACGGTCTAAAGAGAGAGGGAGTGAGAGCGGGATTGAAGGAAATTAGCTGATTTTGAAGTTTTCACTTTATGCCTTGGGGATTGTTCTATACGAGTAGACATAGTTACATTTTATAAAAAACCAGGTAGGAGTTCTTTTCTGAATTTAAGGGGCAAAATGTGAGCGATGTATAATGAATGACGCTTGTCATGTAATCAAAACTTAAAAAAATAGAGTCGAATAGCTGGGGAATCGAACCCGAGAACCCCTAGTTTCAGGCCTCGTTCGTCATCAACTGAGCAACTAAGGTAAAAAATCATGCTGATGAAGATTTTGTGATCGATCATATTTTTAAGGGAGCCATGTTAACGAAAATGAAAGTTATGAGCCCGATCTGACGATTTCAACATAATTTCAGTTATATGGCACGCACCAATCCTGAAAAAGAAAATTAGAATAGCCGGGCTATCGAACTATAGAACCTTGGGTTTTAATCGTGAAACATTACTTTGCCGCTACTTTTATTCCTGGAGGGTTATTATGTGCGAGAAGAAATGGTAACATTTTTGTAAAGAAAAGTGATGTCCAGTTGTGTTGTGAATTGAAAGAAGGGAAAGAAAATGCGGAGTGACGAGAAAATAATATCAAATCTCGGATAAAAATAGCAACAGCTGGGAAATCGAACCTGTTAACCCCAAGTTTCAGGCCGATCATGGCATCAACTGAGCAACTTAGCTGAGAATTACGCTGATGAAGTTTTGTTTTCTATTTGTTCAGATCTTAAAGAGCGTCATGTTAACGAAAATGGAAGTTATGAGCCCGATCTGACGACTTCAACATACTTTGAGTTATATCACAGGCAATTACCTATGTTTTATTTGAGTTTGTTTAACGGGTCCTTTCCTTTCTACCTTCCCGAATCCTGACACAGAAAATAAGATTGGCCGAGAAATCGAACTATAGACCTTTGGTCAGTGATGCTGAGAGACAGACAGACAGACAAAAAGAGAGAATGTGTTTTTTGATATTTCATGTTTAGGAATCCTTGACACAATCTGATCTTGTAAAGAAGTGATGAAGCAAAGGACTATGTTGCCGAAGTCTACTTTTGAAGTTAATCGATCAATAGACGGGATATCGATAAGGTAAGCGAGAAATATGTTTTATAAGTCTTGTTTGCATTACCTTTAAAAGATCTTGCTATAAAAGGAGAAAGTACTGGTATCATATCCCGAAGGTTGTCACAATATCATGAAAAAGCACTAGAATAATAAGTTTTTATTTACTTGTTGTTTACTGATCTTTTGGAAAGAATCAAAACTTCTTAAGATAATAAAAGGAAAAACTGTGGATAAGCAATTTGAAATACTTTGGCCAAGTTGGAAATCGAGTACAGAAATGGAGCTGATTTGTAGAACAAAGATGTTTTTTCCGATTTCTTTTAACAGTGTTGAAAAGTGAACTAAACTTGTATTGAGTAAAGCTGTTCAAGTTTACGGCAGTTGTGAAGCTTTCTAAGAATTGCTTGGATGATGATGATGATGATGATGATGACGATTAAGTTGTTAGTGCTGGATGTTGTAGCGGAGTTAGATTTCTGTGTTTGCATGTTGTTTTTAATGGTGTTTTACCTAGATGTCAGGTAAATGGCGCGGTCAGTGCTCTTGTAACAGTCTTTCCAAACCACTAGCCACTAGACAGAAATTGGTACAGCTTGGGGAGTGGACCTGCGAGTGTATAGGTTATAAGCCATGTACTTTACCGACCAAGCAACTGGGCAATACGATCTGAGAGAGAGAGGGAAGTGAATTTGATTTTTACATGTTTACTTGATTTCTAAAGGGATTTTATGTGCAAGAACAAATTTTAACATTTTGTGCAGAAAAATGATGCAGAGGTGCGGATTCAAGAAAATATAAGCTTTTACAGGGAGGATAACTATTTACCAGTACTTCGCACAATGTTGTTCCCTTTGACACTGGCTGCTTTTCTCATATAACATAGTCGAAATAATAATGAGCGCTGAGATAAGATTGCGCCCTGTCAGTATAACAGTCATTAATTCTACAGAGCATATTTTCAGTCTAAGTGATTGTCGTTAGTCCGCAGATTTTACTTTCACAAAGGGAAATACATTTCCAGTCTTTATTATTTATTCCTGGAAGGTTGTTATGCGCAAGAAGACATTGTAACTGTTTGTAAAGAACAATGATGGAAAAAGCAAAATGTGTGAACACTAGATTCTGATGGCCACATATTTAGAATTTTGCAGAAGTGAATTTTAAGAGGCTTGAAAGGCAGAGTTTTTGATTCAATTTAAAGAAAGATACAAGCTATTAGGAGGGAGATCAATGCTTTGCTGTACCAGTACTTCGCACAATATTGTTCCCTTTGGCACTTGCTGCTTTCTTTTTCTGACTGTGTTTGAAGGATTATCAGCACTGAGATGAGAAGATACTTTGCCGCATCAGTTCCATAAAACAAGTAATCTCTGTTTCTTACTGATTGTATCCTCAGTCCACAGGTTGTTCTTTCATATCGGGAAAAATACATTTAGTCCGTATTACTAGCCCATTAGTCCTTACCATCGTCTTTAATCTCATGTAACCCAATCCCAGTATGTACCCTCAATTTGTGAGATGAACTCAATACCATGAGCTGAGTCGACGAACGCTTGAGAATCAACTAGTTCCTTATTTTTCTACTTCATTCAGCTTTAGCCTTAGTCACTGAGATAAACCTTACCTCTGGAAGTTATTCGATATGATTAATCACCTTTTGGTCCCTTGTATGTGTGTTTCTGTAAGATGTATCGTCGGTCTGTCAAATGCAAATGGTCTATAAACTTGTTTTTAATTTCAATTTAAGGAAATGCCATGCATTACCCCTTTCAGTCTGTTTGATTTACCTGTAGTTGAAGAGATGTACCCTCAGTCCGAGAAATATTTATTGTTTTTCTTTGAGTTTACACCTTTAGTTTCGAGCTCCATACCGCTTGAAATTGCCTGCCAATAGGTCCTGAAAGTGTCATTCTGCCTTTCTGTTACTGCACAAGTTCCGAAGCCTGTACCCCCAGTCGGCGATTTCATATTCACAGCGCCCCAAACCAACCATGAATTCGTAACAAGCGTATTGAGTCCTTGAGATTGTATCCTCGGTTCGTGGAATGTTTCGCCATTCTATTTCGTATCCTCTAAGACTTTGAAATCGTCCCTTTAGTCAGTTGAACGTAGCCCCCAGGCCCTGAACCACTGCCTCAATCATATGGTGCCTTATGCAGAGATTGTCTATGCACTCTTTTCCTGACATGTACTTTAAATCTGTAAGAGTAATTTCAGAGTATCCCAAATGCAACTTTTCTTCCAGTCTTAAAAGATTAGATCGTTGAACCCAAAGTAAGGAATGGAAAACCCTCAGTCTAAGTCACTCGTATATACCATAAGGCCCTAAAGCTGTGTTCTGTCTTAAAATTTACCCGTTTTCAATTAGACTGTATCCCTTGCCTTCTTGATATGCCCACAGTTCGAAGATGTATCCTCTGTCCATTGGTTACTACAACAGCTTGCTTTATGTTATTTTAAGAATTGAGATGGCAGCCTTGGTGAGTGAGATGTTTGATCAAGCTACCAGCCTGTGTCCTTCCAGAGATTTTACTCCCTTCCTGTTAGCCTGCAACGCCAGTCGGAAATGTGTTCTTTTGGTTCCTTTTACTTTGTCTCAGGCGGTGAAATACGTTCTAAGTTCGATGTTCCCCCAAACCATGAAACAATGTCCTTCTATTATTTCAACCCAATGCTCGATTAGCTTGTTTATTCTGTTTTTTTTTCATATTTGAACCTAACTTAATTGAATGTGCCTTCCGATGACGAAACTTGTGAACCCTGTGTTTCACCGATAACTCTTCGGCCTCAACGTCTTCTTCATGATCTTAACCCTCAGTCTGAACGATCTGAAAATAATGTAATCACCCTCATTTCTGTAATCTCTCACTCTCTATCTCTTCTTCATTTCGATATCTATTTCTATCTCTGGTTCGCTATTTCTGTCTCTCTACATTTCTCTCCATTTGTCTATCTCTATTGTTTCTCTCTTTTTCTCTCTTTGGCCCTTCTTCTCTATCTACTGCCTTTCGAACTGTTTGTCTTACTCTCTGCTCCTCATTTTATCTTTCTCTCAACACTGACTTCCACTCTCAGTCTCTTGCTGTATCTCTGTCTCTCTCTCTCTCTCGCTTTCTGTCTTCCTCTCGCTCTATATTTCTCTCTCTATCCCTTCCTATTTCTTTTCCTCCCTCTTTCTATCTGTATCTCACTGCCTCCTTTAACACAGTCTCTCTGTCTCTGTTTCTTTCTGTCTCTTTCGCTATTCCACTATCTTCTGTCTCATTTTCTATTTATCTATTCTGTCAAGTTCTCTCTTTCTGTCTCCCTTGACTTCGTTTTCCTTCCTTCAAACTTTCCTCTCGTCTCACTATCCCATCAATTTCTTTCGCTTTTTGTACTTTTAATTCTATCTATCTATCTTTCTATCACTCTATCTACATATCTATCTACCTATCTATCTTTCTGTATATCTATCTATCTAGTGGCAAACTTGATATTGCAGCTGTGGTATCCTTGTTGTGTGTCTTACGTTTGAAAGACTGTATTCTCTTACCATGATGCCCATACTTTTCCTTTTAAAAAAGTAATTTGCTTCCTTTCTCATATTTTCCTCAGTCTGTATGATCATTTCTTACTTGATATGATGCTCCCCCAGTCCGTAATTTTGAGTGTAATTTTTTGTAGCGGATTCATACAGAGTTGAAAGTGTATTATTTCAGTCATATCAGTTATATGTGCACCATCCATGCTGTGTTGGAATTTCACTTACCAGTACCTTGCACATTATTCCAAAACAAAAAAATCTGTGAGCGATGAAAATTTAATAGGGCCCCCGCCACTCGGGGCCTTAGAAATTGGTGGCTGCCTTCGCCTCTGTGGCATATGGGTGGTAAAAGTCCCCAGAAACAGAGGAGACCTATAATTATAAAACTAAAATATAACTGGTCTAAAGATGGAAATTAGATATGCTGGGATTCGAACCATAGAACCTTCAGTTTAAAGCCTGGAACGTTACTTTGCCGCTGCCTTGGCTAATGATGGACGGTCTAAAGAGAGAGGGAGTGAGAGCGGGATTGAAGGAAATTAGCTGATTTTGAAGTTTTCACTTTATGCCTTGGGGATTGTTCTATACGAGTAGACATAGTTACATTTTATAAAAAACCAGGTAGGAGTTCTTTTCTGAATTTAAGGGGCAAAATGTGAGCGATGTATAATGAATGACGCTTGTCATGTAATCAAAACTTAAAAAAATAGAGTCGAATAGCCGGGGAATCGAACCCGAGAACCCCTAGTTTCAGGCCTCGTTCGTCATCAACTGAGCAACTAAGGTAAAAAATCATGCTGATGAAGATTTTGTGATCGATCATATTTTTAAGGGAGCCATGTTAACGAAAATGAAAGTTATGAGCCCGATCTGATGATTTCAACATAATTTCAGTTATATGGCACGCACCAATCCTGAAAAAGAAAATTAGAATAGCCGGGCTATCGAACTATAGAACCTTGGGTTTTAATCGTGAAACATTACTTTGCCGCTACTTTTATTCCTGGAGGGTTATTATGTGCGAGAAGAAATGGTAACATTTTTGTAAAGAAAAGTGATGTCCAGTTGTGTTGTGAATTGAAAGAAGGGAAAGAAAATGCGGAGTGACGAGAAAATAATATCAAATCTCGGATAAAAATAGCAACAGCTGGGAAATCGAACCTGTTAACCCCAAGTTTCAGGCCGATCATGGCATCAACTGAGCAACTTAGCTGAGAATTACGCTGATGAAGTTTTGTTTTCTATTTGTTCAGATCTTAAAGAGCGTCATGTTAACGAAAATGGAAGTTATGAGCCCGATCTGACGACTTCAACATACTTTGAGTTATATCACAGGCAATTACCTATGTTTTATTTGAGTTTGTTTAACGGGTCCTTTCCTTTCTACCTTCCCGAATCCTGACACAGAAAATAAGATTGGCCGAGAAATCGAACTATAGACCTTTGGTCAGTGATGCTGAGAGACAGACAGACAGACAAAAAGAGAGAATGTGTTTTTTGATATTTCATGTTTAGGAATCCTTGACACAATCTGATCTTGTAAAGAAGTGATGAAGCAAAGGACTATGTTGCCGAAGTCTACTTTTGAAGTTAATCGATCAATAGACGGGATATCGATAAGGTAAGCGAGAAATATGTTTTATAAGTCTTGTTTGCATTACCTTTAAAAGATCTTGCTATAAAAGGAGAAAGTACTGGTATCATATCCCGAAGGTTGTCACAATATCATGAAAAAGCACTAGAATAATAAGTTTTTATTTACTTGTTGTTTACTGATCTTTTGGAAAGAATCAAAACTTCTTAAGATAATAAAAGGAAAAACTGTGGATAAGCAATTTGAAATACTTTGGCCAAGTTGGAAATCGAGTACAGAAATGGAGCTGATTTGTAGAACAAAGATGTTTTTTCCGATTTCTTTTAACAGTGTTGAAAAGTGAACTAAACTTGTATTGAGTAAAGCTGTTCAAGTTTACGGCAGTTGTGAAGCTTTCTAAGAATTGCTTGGATGATGATGATGATGATGATGATGACGATTAAGTTGTTAGTGCTGGATGTTGTAGCGGAGTTAGATTTCTGTGTTTGCATGTTGTTTTTAATGGTGTTTTACCTAGATGTCAGGTAAATGGCGCGGTCAGTGCTCTTGTAACAGTCTTTCCAAACCACTAGCCACTAGACAGAAATTGGTACAGCTTGGGGAGTGGACCTGCGAGTGTATAGGTTATAAGCCATGTACTTTACCGACCAAGCAACTGGGCAATACGATCTGAGAGAGAGAGGGAAGTGAATTTGATTTTTACATGTTTACTTGATTTCTAAAGGGATTTTATGTGCAAGAACAAATTTTAACATTTTGTGCAGAAAAATGATGCACAGGTGCGGATTCAAGAAAATATAAGCTTTTACAGGGAGGATAACTATTTACCAGTACTTCGCACAATGTTGTTCCCTTTGACACTGGCTGCTTTTCTCATATAACATAGTCGAAATAATAATGAGCGCTGAGATAAGATTGCGCCCTGTCAGTATAACAGTCATTAATTCTACAGAGCATATTTTCAGTCTAAGTGATTGTCGTTAGTCCGCAGATTTTACTTTCACAAAGGGAAATACATTTCCAGTCTTTATTATTTATTCCTGGAAGGTTGTTATGCGCAAGAAGACATTGTAACTGTTTGTAAAGAACAATGATGGAAAAAGCAAAATGTGTGAACACTAGATTCTGATGGCCACATATTTAGAATTTTGCAGAAGTGAATTTTAAGAGGCTTGAAAGGCAGAGTTTTTGATTCAATTTAAAGAAAGATACAAGCTATTAGGAGGGAGATCAATGCTTTGCTGTACCAGTACTTCGCACAATATTGTTCCCTTTGGCACTTGCTGCTTTCTTTTTCTGACTGTGTTTGAAGGATTATCAGCACTGAGATGAGAAGATACTTTGCCGCATCAGTTCCATAAAACAAGTAATCTCTGTTTCTTACTGATTGTATCCTCAGTCCACAGGTTGTTCTTTCATATCGGGAAAAATACATTTAGTCCGTATTACTAGCCCATTAGTCCTTACCATCGTCTTTAATCTCATGTAACCCAATCCCAGTATGTACCCTCAATTTGTGAGATGAACTCAATACCATGAGCTGAGTCGACGAACGCTTGAGAATCAACTAGTTCCTTATTTTTCTACTTCATTCAGCTTTAGCCTTAGTCACTGAGATAAACCTTACCTCTGGAAGTTATTCGATATGATTAATCACCTTTTGGTCCCTTGTATGTGTGTTTCTGTAAGATGTATCGTCGGTCTGTCAAATGCAAATGGTCTATAAACTTGTTTTTAATTTCAATTTAAGGAAATGCCATGCATTACCCCTTTCAGTCTGTTTGATTTACCTGTAGTTGAAGAGATGTACCCTCAGTCCGAGAAATATTTATTGTTTTTCTTTGAGTTTACACCTTTAGTTTCGAGCTCCATACCGCTTGAAATTGCCTGCCAATAGGTCCTGAAAGTGTCATTCTGCCTTTCTGTTACTGCACAAGTTCCGAAGCCTGTACCCCCAGTCGGCGATTTCATATTCACAGCGCCCCAAACCAACCATGAATTCGTAACAAGCGTATTGAGTCCTTGAGATTGTATCCTCGGTTCGTGTAATGTTTCGCCATTCTATTTCGTATCCTCTAAGACTTTGAAATCGTCCCTTTAGTCAGTTGAACGTAGCCCCCAGGCCCTGAACCACTGCCTCAATCATATGGTGCCTTATGCAGAGATTGTCTATGCACTCTTTTCCTGACATGTACTTTAAATCTGTAAGAGTAATTTCAGAGTATCCCAAATGCAACTTTTCTTCCAGTCTTAAAAGATTAGATCGTTGAACCCAAAGTAAGGAATGGAAAACCCTCAGTCTAAGTCACTCGTATATACCATAAGGCCCTAAAGCTGTGTTCTGTCTTAAAATTTACCCGTTTTCAATTAGACTGTATCCCTTGCCTTCTTGATATGCCCACAGTTCGAAGATGTATCCTCTGTCCATTGGTTACTACAACAGCTTGCTTTATATTATTTTAAGAATTGAGATGGCAGCCTTGGTGAGTGAGATGTTTGATCAAGCTACAAGCCTGTGTCCTTCCAGAGATTTTACTCCCTTCCTGTTAGCCTGCAACGCCAGTCGGAAATGTGTTCTTTTGGTTCCTTTTACTTTGTCTCAGGCGGTGAAATACGTTCTAAGTTCGATGTTCCCCCAAACCATGAAACAATGTCCTTCTATTATTTCAACCCAATGCTCGATTAGCTTGTTTATTCTGTTTTTTTTTTCATATTTGAACCTAACTTAATTGAATGTGCCTTCCGATGACGAAACTTATGAACCCTGTGTTTCACCGATAACTCTTCGGCCTCAACGTCTTCTTCATGATCTTAACCCTCAGTCTGAACGATCTGAAAATAATGTAATCACCCTCATTTCTGTAATCTCTCACTCTCTATCTCTTCTTCATTTCGATATCTATTTCTATCTCTGGTTCGCTATTTCTGTCTCTCTACATTTCTCTCCATTTGTCTATCTCTATTGTTTCTCTCTTTTTCTCTCTTTGGCCCTTCTTCTCTATCTACTGCCTTTCGAACTGTTTGTCTTACTCTCTGCTCCTCATTTTATCTTTCTCTCAACACTGACTTCCACTCTCAGTCTCTTGCTGTATCTCTGTCTCTCTCTCTCTCTCGCTTTCTGTCTTCCTCTCGCTCTATATTTCTCTCTCTATCCCTTCCTATTTCTTTTCCTCCCTCTTTCTATCTGTATCTCACTGCCTCCTTTAACACAGTCTCTCTGTCTCTGTTTCTTTCTGTCTCTTTCGCTATTCCACTATCTTCTGTCTCATTTTCTATTTATCTATTCTGTCAAGTTCTCTCTTTCTGTCTCCCTTGACTTCGTTTTCCTTCCTTCAAACTTTCCTCTCGTCTCACTATCCCATCAATTTCTTTCGCTTTTTGTACTTTTAATTCTATCTATCTATCTTTCTATCACTCTATCTACATATCTATCTACCTATCTATCTTTCTGTATATCTATCTATCTAGTGGCAAACTTGATATTGCAGCTGTGGTATCCTTGTTGTGTGTCTTACGTTTGAAAGACTGTATTCTCTTACCATGATGCCCATACTTTTCCTTTTAAAAAAGTAATTTGCTTCCTTTCTCATATTTTCCTCAGTCTGTATGATCATTTCTTACTTGATATGATGCTCCCCCAGTCCGTAATTTTGAGTGTAATTTTTTGTAGCGGATTCATACAGAGTTGAAAGTGTATTATTTCAGTCATATCAGTTATATGTGCACCATCCATGCTGTGTTGGAATTTCACTTACCAGTACCTTGCACATTATTCCAAAACAAAAAAATCTGTGAGCGATGAAAATTTAATAGGGCCCCCGCCACTCGGGGCCTTAGAAATTGGTGGCTGCCTTCGCCTCTGTGGCATATGGGTGGTAAAAGTCCCCAGAAACAGAGGAGACCTATAATTATAAAACTAAAATATAACTGGTCTAAAGATGGAAATTAGATATGCTGGGATTCGAACCATAGAACCTTCAGTTTAAAGCCTGGAACGTTACTTTGCCGCTGCCTTGGCTAATGATGGACGGTCTAAAGAGAGAGGGAGTGAGAGCGGGATTGAAGGAAATTAGCTGATTTTGAAGTTTTCACTTTATGCCTTGGGGATTGTTCTATACGAGTAGACATAGTTACATTTTATAAAAAACCAGGTAGGAGTTCTTTTCTGAATTTAAGGGGCAAAATGTGAGCGATGTATAATGAATGACGCTTGTCATGTAATCAAAACTTAAAAAAATAGAGTCGAATAGCTGGGGAATCGAACCCGAGAACCCCTAGTTTCAGGCCTCGTTCGTCATCAACTGAGCAACTAAGGTAAAAAATCATGCTGATGAAGATTTTGTGATCGATCATATCTTTAAGGGAGCCATGTTAACGAAAATGAAAGTTATGAGCCCGATCTGACGATTTCAACATAATTTCAGTTATATGGCACGCACCAATCCTGAAAAAGAAAATTAGAATAGCCGGGCTATCGAACTATAGAACCTTGGGTTTTAATCGTGAAACATTACTTTGCCGCTACTTTTATTCCTGGAGGGTTATTATGTGCGAGAAGAAATGGTAACATTTTTGTAAAGAAAAGTGATGTCCAGTTGTGTTGTGAATTGAAAGAAGGGAAAGAAAATGCGGAGTGACGAGAAAATAATATCAAATCTCGGATAAAAATAGCAACAGCTGGGAAATCGAACCTGTTAACCCCAAGTTTCAGGCCGATCATGGCATCAACTGAGCAACTTAGCTGAGAATTACGCTGATGAAGTTTTGTTTTCTATTTGTTCAGATCTTAAAGAGCGTCATGTTAACGAAAATGGAAGTTATGAGCCCGATCTGACGACTTCAACATACTTTGAGTTATATCACAGGCAATTACCTATGTTTTATTTGAGTTTGTTTAACGGGTCCTTTCCTTTCTACCTTCCCGAATCCTGACACAGAAAATAAGATTGGCCGAGAAATCGAACTATAGACCTTTGGTCAGTGATGCTGAGAGACAGACAGACAGACAAAAAGAGAGAATGTGTTTTTTGATATTTCATGTTTAGGAATCCTTGACACAATCTGATCTTGTAAAGAAGTGATGAAGCAAAGGACTATGTTGCCGAAGTCTACTTTTGAAGTTAATCGATCAATAGACGGGATATCGATAAGGTAAGCGAGAAATATGTTTTATAAGTCTTGTTTGCATTACCTTTAAAAGATCTTGCTATAAAAGGAGAAAGTACTGGTATCATATCCCGAAGGTTGTCACAATATCATGAAAAAGCACTAGAATAATAAGTTTTTATTTACTTGTTGTTTACTGATCTTTTGGAAAGAATCAAAACTTCTTAAGATAATAAAAGGAAAAACTGTGGATAAGCAATTTGAAATACTTTGGCCAAGTTGGAAATCGAGTACAGAAATGGAGCTGATTTGTAGAACAAAGATGTTTTTTCCGATTTCTTTTAACAGTGTTGAAAAGTGAACTAAACTTGTATTGAGTAAAGCTGTTCAAGTTTACGGCAGTTGTGAAGCTTTCTAAGAATTGCTTGGATGATGATGATGATGATGATGATGACGATTAAGTTGTTAGTGCTGGATGTTGTAGCGGAGTTAGATTTCTGTGTTTGCATGTTGTTTTTAATGGTGTTTTACCTAGATGTCAGGTAAATGGCGCGGTCAGTGCTCTTGTAACAGTCTTTCCAAACCACTAGCCACTAGACAGAAATTGGTACAGCTTGGGGAGTGGACCTGCGAGTGTATAGGTTATAAGCCATGTACTTTACCGACCAAGCAACTGGGCAATACGATCTGAGAGAGAGAGGGAAGTGAATTTGATTTTTACATGTTTACTTGATTTCTAAAGGGATTTTATGTGCAAGAACAAATTTTAACATTTTGTGCAGAAAAATGATGCACAGGTGCGGATTCAAGAAAATATAAGCTTTTACAGGGAGGATAACTATTTACCAGTACTTCGCACAATGTTGTTCCCTTTGACACTGGCTGCTTTTCTCATATAACATAGTCGAAATAATAATGAGCGCTGAGATAAGATTGCGCCCTGTCAGTATAACAGTCATTAATTCTACAGAGCATATTTTCAGTCTAAGTGATTGTCGTTAGTCCGCAGATTTTACTTTCACAAAGGGAAATACATTTCCAGTCTTTATTATTTATTCCTGGAAGGTTGTTATGCGCAAGAAGACATTGTAACTGTTTGTAAAGAACAATGATGGAAAAAGCAAAATGTGTGAACACTAGATTCTGATGGCCACATATTTAGAATTTTGCAGAAGTGAATTTTAAGAGGCTTGAAAGGCAGAGTTTTTGATTCAATTTAAAGAAAGATACAAGCTATTAGGAGGGAGATCAATGCTTTGCTGTACCAGTACTTCGCACAATATTGTTCCCTTTGGCACTTGCTGCTTTCTTTTTCTGACTGTGTTTGAAGGATTATCAGCACTGAGATGAGAAGATACTTTGCCGCATCAGTTCCATAAAACAAGTAATCTCTGTTTCTTACTGATTGTATCCTCAGTCCACAGGTTGTTCTTTCATATCGGGAAAAATACATTTAGTCCGTATTACTAGCCCATTAGTCCTTACCATCGTCTTTAATCTCATGTAACCCAATCCCAGTATGTACCCTCAATTTGTGAGATGAACTCAATACCATGAGCTGAGTCGACGAACGCTTGAGAATCAACTAGTTCCTTATTTTTCTACTTCATTCAGCTTTAGCCTTAGTCACTGAGATAAACCTTACCTCTGGAAGTTATTCGATATGATTAATCACCTTTTGGTCCCTTGTATGTGTGTTTCTGTAAGATGTATCGTCGGTCTGTCAAATGCAAATGGTCTATAAACTTGTTTTTAATTTCAATTTAAGGAAATGCCATGCATTACCCCTTTCAGTCTGTTTGATTTACCTGTAGTTGAAGAGATGTACCCTCAGTCCGAGAAATATTTATTGTTTTTCTTTGAGTTTACACCTTTAGTTTCGAGCTCCATACCGCTTGAAATTGCCTGCCAATAGGTCCTGAAAGTGTCATTCTGCCTTTCTGTTACTGCACAAGTTCCGAAGCCTGTACCCCCAGTCGGCGATTTCATATTCACAGCGCCCCAAACCAACCATGAATTCGTAACAAGCGTATTGAGTCCTTGAGATTGTATCCTCGGTTCGTGTAATGTTTCGCCATTCTATTTCGTATCCTCTAAGACTTTGAAATCGTCCCTTTAGTCAGTTGAACGTAGCCCCCAGGCCCTGAACCACTGCCTCAATCATATGGTGCCTTATGCAGAGATTGTCTATGCACTCTTTTCCTGACATGTACTTTAAATCTGTAAGAGTAATTTCAGAGTATCCCAAATGCAACTTTTCTTCCAGTCTTAAAAGATTAGATCGTTGAACCCAAAGTAAGGAATGGAAAACCCTCAGTCTAAGTCACTCGTATATACCATAAGGCCCTAAAGCTGTGTTCTGTCTTAAAATTTACCCGTTTTCAATTAGACTGTATCCCTTGCCTTCTTGATATGCCCACAGTTCGAAGATGTATCCTCTGTCCATTGGTTACTACAACAGCTTGCTTTATATTATTTTAAGAATTGAGATGGCAGCCTTGGTGAGTGAGATGTTTGATCAAGCTACAAGCCTGTGTCCTTCCAGAGATTTTACTCCCTTCCTGTTAGCCTGCAACGCCAGTCGGAAATGTGTTCTTTTGGTTCCTTTTACTTTGTCTCAGGCGGTGAAATACGTTCTAAGTTCGATGTTCCCCCAAACCATGAAACAATGTCCTTCTATTATTTCAACCCAATGCTCGATTAGCTTGTTTATTCTGTTTTTTTTTTCATATTTGAACCTAACTTAATTGAATGTGCCTTCCGATGACGAAACTTATGAACCCTGTGTTTCACCGATAACTCTTCGGCCTCAACGTCTTCTTCATGATCTTAACCCTCAGTCTGAACGATCTGAAAATAATGTAATCACCCTCATTTCTGTAATCTCTCACTCTCTATCTCTTCTTCATTTCGATATCTATTTCTATCTCTGGTTCGCTATTTCTGTCTCTCTACATTTCTCTCCATTTGTCTATCTCTATTGTTTCTCTCTTTTTCTCTCTTTGGCCCTTCTTCTCTATCTACTGCCTTTCGAACTGTTTGTCTTACTCTCTGCTCCTCATTTTATCTTTCTCTCAACACTGACTTCCACTCTCAGTCTCTTGCTGTATCTCTGTCTCTCTCTCTCTCTCGCTTTCTGTCTTCCTCTCGCTCTATATTTCTCTCTCTATCCCTTCCTATTTCTTTTCCTCCCTCTTTCTATCTGTATCTCACTGCCTCCTTTAACACAGTCTCTCTGTCTCTGTTTCTTTCTGTCTCTTTCGCTATTCCACTATCTTCTGTCTCATTTTCTATTTATCTATTCTGTCAAGTTCTCTCTTTCTGTCTCCCTTGACTTCGTTTTCCTTCCTTCAAACTTTCCTCTCGTCTCACTATCCCATCAATTTCTTTCGCTTTTTGTACTTTTAATTCTATCTATCTATCTTTCTATCACTCTATCTACATATCTATCTACCTATCTATCTTTCTGTATATCTATCTATCTAGTGGCAAACTTGATATTGCAGCTGTGGTATCCTTGTTGTGTGTCTTACGTTTGAAAGACTGTATTCTCTTACCATGATGCCCATACTTTTCCTTTTAAAAAAGTAATTTGCTTCCTTTCTCATATTTTCCTCAGTCTGTATGATCATTTCTTACTTGATATGATGCTCCCCCAGTCCGTAATTTTGAGTGTAATTTTTTGTAGCGGATTCATACAGAGTTGAAAGTGTATTATTTCAGTCATATCAGTTATATGTGCACCATCCATGCTGTGTTGGAATTTCACTTACCAGTACCTTGCACATTATTCCAAAACAAAAAAATCTGTGAGCGATGAAAATTTAATAGGGCCCCCGCCACTCGGGGCCTTAGAAATTGGTGGCTGCCTTCGCCTCTGTGGCATATGGGTGGTAAAAGTCCCCAGAAACAGAGGAGACCTATAATTATAAAACTAAAATATAACTGGTCTAAAGATGGAAATTAGATATGCTGGGATTCGAACCATAGAACCTTCAGTTTAAAGCCTGGAACGTTACTTTGCCGCTGCCTTGGCTAATGATGGACGGTCTAAAGAGAGAGGGAGTGAGAGCGGGATTGAAGGAAATTAGCTGATTTTGAAGTTTTCACTTTATGCCTTGGGGATTGTTCTATACGAGTAGACATAGTTACATTTTATAAAAAACCAGGTAGGAGTTCTTTTCTGAATTTAAGGGGCAAAATGTGAGCGATGTATAATGAATGACGCTTGTCATGTAATCAAAACTTAAAAAAATAGAGTCGAATAGCTGGGGAATCGAACCCGAGAACCCCTAGTTTCAGGCCTCGTTCGTCATCAACTGAGCAACTAAGGTAAAAAATCATGCTGATGAAGATTTTGTGATCGATCATATCTTTAAGGGAGCCATGTTAACGAAAATGAAAGTTATGAGCCCGATCTGACGATTTCAACATAATTTCAGTTATATGGCACGCACCAATCCTGAAAAAGAAAATTAGAATAGCCGGGCTATCGAACTATAGAACCTTGGGTTTTAATCGTGAAACATTACTTTGCCGCTACTTTTATTCCTGGAGGATTGTTATGTGCGAGAAGAAATGGTAACATTTTTGTAAAGAAAAGTGATGTCCAGTTGTGTTGTGAATTGAAAGAAGGGAAAGAAAATGCGGAGTGACGAGAAAATAATATCAAATCTCGGATAAAAATTGCAACAGCTGGGAAATCGAACCTGTTAACCCCAAGTTTCAGGCCGATCATGGCATCAACTGAGCAACTTAGCTGAGAATTACGCTGATGAAGTTTTGTTTTCTATTTGTTCAGATCTTAAAGAGCGTCATGTTAACGAAAATGGAAGTTATGAGCCCGATCTGACGACTTCAACATACTTTGAGTTATATCACAGGCAATTACCTATGTTTTATTTGAGTTTGTTTAACGGGTCCTTTCCTTTCTACCTTCCCGAATCCTGACACAGAAAATAAGATTGGCCGAGAAATCGAACTATAGACCTTTGGTCAGTGATGCTGAGAGACAGACAGACAGACAGAAAGAGAGAATGTGTTTTTTGATATTTCATGTTTAGGAATCCTTGACACAATCTGATCTTGTAAAGAAGTGATGAAGCAAAGGACTATGTTGCCGAAGTCTACTTTTGAAGTTAATCGATCAATAGACGGGATATCGATAAGGTAAGCGAGAAATATGTTTTATAAGTCTTGTTTGCATTACCTTTAAAAGATCTTGCTATAAAAGGAGAAAGTACTGGTATCATATCCCGAAGGTTGTCACAATATCATGAAAAAGCACTATAATAATAAGTTTTTATTTACTTGTTGTTTACTGATCTTTTGGAAAGAATCAAAACTTCTTAAGATAATAAAAGGAAAAACTGTGGATAAGCAATTTGAAATACTTTGGCCAAGTTGGAAATCGAGTACAGAAATGGAGCTGATTTGTAGAACAAAGATGTTTTTTTCCGATTTCTTTTAACAGTGTTGAAAAGTGAACTAAACTTGTATTGAGTAAAGCTGTTCAAGTTTACGGCAGTTGTGAAGCTTTCTAAGAATTGCTTGGATGATGATGATGATGATGACGATTAAGTTGTTAGTGCTGGATGTTGTAGCGGAGTTAGATTTCTGTGTTTGCATGTTGTTTTTAATGGTGTTTTACCTAGATGTCAGGTAAATGGCGCGGTCAGTGCTCTTGTAACAGTCTTTCCAAACCACTAGCCACTAGACAGAAATTGGTACAGCTTGGGGAGTGGACCTGCGAGTGTATAGGTTATAAGCCATGTACTTTACCGACCAAGCAACTGGGCAATACGATCTGAGAGAGAGAGGGAAGTGAATTTGATTTTTACATGTTTACTTGATTTCTAAAGGGATTTTATGTGCAAGAACAAATTTTAACATTTTGTGCAGAAAAATGATGCACAGGTGCGGATTCAAGAAAATATAAGCTTTTACAGGGAGGATAACTATTTACCAGTACTTCGCACAATGTTGTTCCCTTTGACACTGGCTGCTTTTCTCATATAACATAGTCGAAATAATAATGAGCGCTGAGATAAGATTGCGCCCTGTCAGTATAACAGTCATTAATTCTACAGAGCATATTTTCAGTCTAAGTGATTGTCGTTAGTCCGCAGATTTTACTTTCACAAAGGGAAATACATTTCCAGTCTTTATTATTTATTCCTGGAAGGTTGTTATGCGCAAGAAGACATTGTAACTGTTTGTAAAGAACAATGATGGAAAAAGCAAAATGTGTGAACACTAGATTCTGATGGCCACATATTTAGAATTTTGCAGAAGTGAATTTTAAGAGGCTTGAAAGGCAGAGTTTTTGATTCAATTTAAAGAAAGATACAAGCTATTAGGAGGGAGATCAATGCTTTGCTGTACCAGTACTTCGCACAATATTGTTCCCTTTGGCACTTGCTGCTTTCTTTTTCTGACTGTGTTTGAAGGATTATCAGCACTGAGATGAGAAGATACTTTGCCGCATCAGTTCCATAAAACAAGTAATCTCTGTTTCTTACTGATTGTATCCTCAGTCCACAGGTTGTTCTTTCATATCGGGAAAAATACATTTA
Organism: Tridacna crocea; assembly: GCA_943736015.1. Taxonomy (NCBI): domain Eukaryota; kingdom Metazoa; phylum Mollusca; class Bivalvia; order Cardiida; family Cardiidae; genus Tridacna; species Tridacna crocea. Next base: position 31,215,487 of record OX031063.1, on the reverse strand, counting down.
GTCCGTATTACTAGCCCATTAGTCCTTACCATCGTCTTTAATCTCATGTAACCCAATCCCAGTATGTACCCTCAATTTGTGAGATGAACTCAATACCATGAGCTGAGTCGACGAACGCTTGAGAATCAACTAGTTCCTTATTTTTCTACTTCATTCAGCTTTAGCCTTAGTCACTGAGATAAACCTTACCTCTGGAAGTTATTCGATATGATTAATCACCTTTTGGTCCCTTGTATGTGTGTTTCTGTAAGATGTATCGTCGGTCTGTCAAATGCAAATGGTCTATAAACTTGTTTTTAATTTCAATTTAAGGAAATGCCATGCATTACCCCTTTCAGTCTGTTTGATTTACCTGTAGTTGAAGAGATGTACCCTCAGTCCGAGAAATATTTATTGTTTTTCTTTGAGTTTACACCTTTAGTTTCGAGCTCCATACCGCTTGAAATTGCCTGCCAATAGGTCCTGAAAGTGTCATTCTGCCTTTCTGTTACTGCACAAGTTCCGAAGCCTGTACCCCCAGTCGGCGATTTCATATTCACAGCGCCCCAAACCAACCATGAATTCGTAACAAGCGTATTGAGTCCTTGAGATTGTATCCTCGGTTCGTGTAATGTTTCGCCATTCTATTTCGTATCCTCTAAGACTTTGAAATCGTCCCTTTAGTCAGTTGAACGTAGCCCCCAGGCCCTGAACCACTGCCTCAATCATATGGTGCCTTATGCAGAGATTGTCTATGCACTCTTTTCCTGACATGTACTTTAAATCTGTAAGAGTAATTTCAGAGTATCCCAAATGCAACTTTTCTTCCAGTCTTAAAAGATTAGATCGTTGAACCCAAAGTAAGGAATGGAAAACCCTCAGTCTAAGTCACTCGTATATACCATAAGGCCCTAAAGCTGTGTTCTGTCTTAAAATTTACCCGTTTTCAATTAGACTGTATCCCTTGCCTTCTTGATATGCCCACAGTTCGAAGATGTATCCTCTGTCCATTGGTTACTACAACAGCTTGCTTTATATTATTTTAAGAATTGAGATGGCAGCCTTGGTGAGTGAGATGTTTGATCAAGCTACAAGCCTGTGTCCTTCCAGAGATTTTACTCCCTTCCTGTTAGCCTGCAACGCCAGTCGGAAATGTGTTCTTTTGGTTCCTTTTACTTTGTCTCAGGCGGTGAAATACGTTCTAAGTTCGATGTTCCCCCAAACCATGAAACAATGTCCTTCTATTATTTCAACCCAATGCTCGATTAGCTTGTTTATTCTGTTTTTTTTTTCATATTTGAACCTAACTTAATTGAATGTGCCTTCCGATGACGAAACTTATGAACCCTGTGTTTCACCGATAACTCTTCGGCCTCAACGTCTTCTTCATGATCTTAACCCTCAGTCTGAACGATCTGAAAATAATGTAATCACCCTCATTTCTGTAATCTCTCACTCTCTATCTCTTCTTCATTTCGATATCTATTTCTATCTCTGGTTCGCTATTTCTGTCTCTCTACATTTCTCTCCATTTGTCTATCTCTATTGTTTCTCTCTTTTTCTCTCTTTGGCCCTTCTTCTCTATCTACTGCCTTTCGAACTGTTTGTCTTACTCTCTGCTCCTCATTTTATCTTTCTCTCAACACTGACTTCCACTCTCAGTCTCTTGCTGTATCTCTGTCTCTCTCTCTCTCTCGCTTTCTGTCTTCCTCTCGCTCTATATTTCTCTCTCTATCCCTTCCTATTTCTTTTCCTCCCTCTTTCTATCTGTATCTCACTGCCTCCTTTAACACAGTCTCTCTGTCTCTGTTTCTTTCTGTCTCTTTCGCTATTCCACTATCTTCTGTCTCATTTTCTATTTATCTATTCTGTCAAGTTCTCTCTTTCTGTCTCCCTTGACTTCGTTTTCCTTCCTTCAAACTTTCCTCTCGTCTCACTATCCCATCAATTTCTTTCGCTTTTTGTACTTTTAATTCTATCTATCTATCTTTCTATCACTCTATCTACATATCTATCTACCTATCTATCTTTCTGTATATCTATCTATCTAGTGGCAAACTTGATATTGCAGCTGTGGTATCCTTGTTGTGTGTCTTACGTTTGAAAGACTGTATTCTCTTACCATGATGCCCATACTTTTCCTTTTAAAAAAGTAATTTGCTTCCTTTCTCATATTTTCCTCAGTCTGTATGATCATTTCTTACTTGATATGATGCTCCCCCAGTCCGTAATTTTGAGTGTAATTTTTTGTAGCGGATTCATACAGAGTTGAAAGTGTATTATTTCAGTCATATCAGTTATATGTGCACCATCCATGCTGTGTTGGAATTTCACTTACCAGTACCTTGCACATTATTCCAAAACAAAAAAATCTGTGAGCGATGAAAATTTAATAGGGCCCCCGCCACTCGGGGCCTTAGAAATTGGTGGCTGCCTTCGCCTCTGTGGCATATGGGTGGTAAAAGTCCCCAGAAACAGAGGAGACCTATAATTATAAAACTAAAATATAACTGGTCTAAAGATGGAAATTAGATATGCTGGGATTCGAACCATAGAACCTTCAGTTTAAAGCCTGGAACGTTACTTTGCCGCTGCCTTGGCTAATGATGGACGGTCTAAAGAGAGAGGGAGTGAGAGCGGGATTGAAGGAAATTAGCTGATTTTGAAGTTTTCACTTTATGCCTTGGGGATTGTTCTATACGAGTAGACATAGTTACATTTTATAAAAAACCAGGTAGGAGTTCTTTTCTGAATTTAAGGGGCAAAATGTGAGCGATGTATAATGAATGACGCTTGTCATGTAATCAAAACTTAAAAAAATAGAGTCGAATAGCTGGGGAATCGAACCCGAGAACCCCTAGTTTCAGGCCTCGTTCGTCATCAACTGAGCAACTAAGGTAAAAAATCATGCTGATGAAGATTTTGTGATCGATCATATCTTTAAGGGAGCCATGTTAACGAAAATGAAAGTTATGAGCCCGATCTGACGATTTCAACATAATTTCAGTTATATGGCACGCACCAATCCTGAAAAAGAAAATTAGAATAGCCGGGCTATCGAACTATAGAACCTTGGGTTTTAATCGTGAAACATTACTTTGCCGCTACTTTTATTCCTGGAGGATTGTTATGTGCGAGAAGAAATGGTAACATTTTTGTAAAGAAAAGTGATGTCCAGTTGTGTTGTGAATTGAAAGAAGGGAAAGAAAATGCGGAGTGACGAGAAAATAATATCAAATCTCGGATAAAAATTGCAACAGCTGGGAAATCGAACCTGTTAACCCCAAGTTTCAGGCCGATCATGGCATCAACTGAGCAACTTAGCTGAGAATTACGCTGATGAAGTTTTGTTTTCTATTTGTTCAGATCTTAAAGAGCGTCATGTTAACGAAAATGGAAGTTATGAGCCCGATCTGACGACTTCAACATACTTTGAGTTATATCACAGGCAATTACCTATGTTTTATTTGAGTTTGTTTAACGGGTCCTTTCCTTTCTACCTTCCCGAATCCTGACACAGAAAATAAGATTGGCCGAGAAATCGAACTATAGACCTTTGGTCAGTGATGCTGAGAGACAGACAGACAGACAGAAAGAGAGAATGTGTTTTTTGATATTTCATGTTTAGGAATCCTTGACACAATCTGATCTTGTAAAGAAGTGATGAAGCAAAGGACTATGTTGCCGAAGTCTACTTTTGAAGTTAATCGATCAATAGACGGGATATCGATAAGGTAAGCGAGAAATATGTTTTATAAGTCTTGTTTGCATTACCTTTAAAAGATCTTGCTATAAAAGGAGAAAGTACTGGTATCATATCCCGAAGGTTGTCACAATATCATGAAAAAGCACTATAATAATAAGTTTTTATTTACTTGTTGTTTACTGATCTTTTGGAAAGAATCAAAACTTCTTAAGATAATAAAAGGAAAAACTGTGGATAAGCAATTTGAAATACTTTGGCCAAGTTGGAAATCGAGTACAGAAATGGAGCTGATTTGTAGAACAAAGATGTTTTTTTCCGATTTCTTTTAACAGTGTTGAAAAGTGAACTAAACTTGTATTGAGTAAAGCTGTTCAAGTTTACGGCAGTTGTGAAGCTTTCTAAGAATTGCTTGGATGATGATGATGATGATGACGATTAAGTTGTTAGTGCTGGATGTTGTAGCGGAGTTAGATTTCTGTGTTTGCATGTTGTTTTTAATGGTGTTTTACCTAGATGTCAGGTAAATGGCGCGGTCAGTGCTCTTGTAACAGTCTTTCCAAACCACTAGCCACTAGACAGAAATTGGTACAGCTTGGGGAGTGGACCTGCGAGTGTATAGGTTATAAGCCATGTACTTTACCGACCAAGCAACTGGGCAATACGATCTGAGAGAGAGAGGGAAGTGAATTTGATTTTTACATGTTTACTTGATTTCTAAAGGGATTTTATGTGCAAGAACAAATTTTAACATTTTGTGCAGAAAAATGATGCACAGGTGCGGATTCAAGAAAATATAAGCTTTTACAGGGAGGATAACTATTTACCAGTACTTCGCACAATGTTGTTCCCTTTGACACTGGCTGCTTTTCTCATATAACATAGTCGAAATAATAATGAGCGCTGAGATAAGATTGCGCCCTGTCAGTATAACAGTCATTAATTCTACAGAGCATATTTTCAGTCTAAGTGATTGTCGTTAGTCCGCAGATTTTACTTTCACAAAGGGAAATACATTTCCAGTCTTTATTATTTATTCCTGGAAGGTTGTTATGCGCAAGAAGACATTGTAACTGTTTGTAAAGAACAATGATGGAAAAAGCAAAATGTGTGAACACTAGATTCTGATGGCCACATATTTAGAATTTTGCAGAAGTGAATTTTAAGAGGCTTGAAAGGCAGAGTTTTTGATTCAATTTAAAGAAAGATACAAGCTATTAGGAGGGAGATCAATGCTTTGCTGTACCAGTACTTCGCACAATATTGTTCCCTTTGGCACTTGCTGCTTTCTTTTTCTGACTGTGTTTGAAGGATTATCAGCACTGAGATGAGAAGATACTTTGCCGCATCAGTTCCATAAAACAAGTAATCTCTGTTTCTTACTGATTGTATCCTCAGTCCACAGGTTGTTCTTTCATATCGGGAAAAATACATTTAGTCCGTATTACTAGCCCATTAGTCCTTACCATCGTCTTTAATCTCATGTAACCCAATCCCAGTATGTACCCTCAATTTGTGAGATGAACTCAATACCATGAGCTGAGTCGACGAACGCTTGAGAATCAACTAGTTCCTTATTTTTCTACTTCATTCAGCTTTAGCCTTAGTCACTGAGATAAACCTTACCTCTGGAAGTTATTCGATATGATTAATCACCTTTTGGTCCCTTGTATGTGTGTTTCTGTAAGATGTATCGTCGGTCTGTCAAATGCAAATGGTCTATAAACTTGTTTTTAATTTCAATTTAAGGAAATGCCATGCATTACCCCTTTCAGTCTGTTTGATTTACCTGTAGTTGAAGAGATGTACCCTCAGTCCGAGAAATATTTATTGTTTTTCTTTGAGTTTACACCTTTAGTTTCGAGCTCCATACCGCTTGAAATTGCCTGCCAATAGGTCCTGAAAGTGTCATTCTACCTTTCTGTTACTGCACAAGTTCCGAAGCCTGTACCCCCAGTCGGCGATTTCATATTCACAGCGCCCCAAACCAACCATGAATTCGTAACAAGCGTATTGAGTCCTTGAGATTGTATCCTCGGTTCGTGGAATGTTTCGCCATTCTATTTCGTATCCTCTAAGACTTTGAAATCGTCCCTTTAGTCAGTTGAACGTAGCCCCCAGGCCCTGAACCACTGCCTCAATCATATGGTGCCTTATGCAGAGATTGTCTATGCACTCTTTTCCTGACATGTACTTTAAATCTGTAAGAGTAATTTCAGAGTATCCCAAATGCAACTTTTCTTCCAGTCTTAAAAGATTAGATCGTTGAACCCAAAGTAAGGAATGGAAAACCCTCAGTCTAAGTCACTCGTATATACCATAAGGCCCTAAAGCTGTGTTCTGTCTTAAAATTTACCCGTTTTCAATTAGACTGTATCCCTTGCCTTCTTGATATGCCCACAGTTCGAAGATGTATCCTCTGTCAATTGGTTACTACAACAGCTTGCTTTATGTTATTTTAAGAATTGAGATGGCAGCCTTGGTGAGTGAGATGTTTGATCAAGCTACAAGCCTGTGTCCTTCCAGAGATTTTACTCCCTTCCTGTTAGCCTGCAACGCCAGTCGGAAATGTGTTCTTTTGGTTCCTTTTACTTTGTCTCAGGCGGTGAAATACGTTCTAAGTTCGATGTTCCCCCAAACCATGAAACAATGTCCTTCTATTATTTCAACCCAATGCTCGATTAGCTTGTTTATTCTGTTTTTTTTCATATTTGAACCTAACTTAATTGAATGTGCCTTCCGATGACGAAACTTATGAACCCTGTGTTTCACCGATAACTCTTCGGCCTCAACGTCTTCTTCATGATCTTAACCCTCAGTCTGAACGATCTGAAAATAATGTAATCACCCTCATTTCTGTAATCTCTCACTCTCTATCTCTTCTTCATTTCGATATCTATTTCTATCTCTGGTTCGCTATTTCTGTCTCTCTACATTTCTCTCCATTTGTCTATCTCTATTGTTTCTCTCTTTTTCTCTCTTTGGCCCTTCTTCTCTATCTACTGCCTTTCGAACTGTTTGTCTTACTCTCTGCTCCTCATTTTATCTTTCTCTCAACACTGACTTCCACTCTCAGTCTCTTGCTGTATCTCTGTCTCTCTCTCTCTCTCGCTTTCTGTCTTCCTCTCGCTCTATATTTCTCTCTCTATCCCTTCCTATTTCCTTTCCTCCCTCTTTCTATCTGTATCTCACTGCCTCCTTTAACACAGTCTCTCTGTCTCTGTTTCTTTCTGTCTCTTTCGCTATTCCACTATCTTCTGTCTCATTTTCTATTTATCTATTCTGTCAAGTTCTCTCTTTCTGTCTCCCTTGACTTCGTTTTCCTTCCTTCAAACTTTCCTCTCGTCTCACTATCCCATCAATTTCTTTCGCTTTTTGTACTTTTAATTCTATCTATCTATCTTTCTTTCACTCTATCTACATATCTATCTACCTATCTATCTTTCTGTATATCTATCTATCTAGTGGCAAACTTGATATTGCAGCTGTGGTATCCTTGTTGTGTGTCTTACGTTTGAAAGACTGTATTCTCTTACCATGATGCCCATACTTTTCCTTTTAAAAAAGTAATTTGCTTCCTTTCTCATATTTTCCTCAGTCTGTATGATCATTTCTTACTTGATATGATGCTCCCCCAGTCCGTAATTTTGAGTGTAATTTTTTGTAGCGGATTCATACAGAGTTGAAAGTGTATTATTTCAGTCATATCAGTTATATGTGCACCATCCATGCTGTGTTGGAATTTCACTTACCAGTACCTTGCACATTATTCCAAAACAAAAAAAATCTGTGAGCGATGAAAATTTAATAGGGCCCCCGCCACTCGGGGCCTTAGAAATAGGTGGCTGCCTTCGCCTCTGTGGCATATGGGTGGTTAAAGTCCCCAGAAACAGAGGAGACCTATAATTATAAAACTAAAATATAACTGGTCTAAAGATGGAAATTAGATATGCTGGGATTCGAACCATAGAACCTTCAGTTTAAAGCCTGGAACGTTACTTTGCCGCTGCCTTGGCTAATGATGGACGGTCTAAAGAGAGAGGGAGTGAGAGCGAGATTGAAGGAAATTAGCTGATTTTGAAGTTTTCACTTTATGCCTTGTGGATTGTTCTATACGAGTAGACATAGTTACATTTTATAAAAAACCAGGTAGGAGTTCTTTTCTGAATTTAAGGGGCAAAATGTGAGCGATGTATAATGAACGACGCTTGTCATGTAATCAAAACTTAAAAAATAGAGTCGAATAGCTGGGGAATCGAACCCGAGAACCCCTAGTTTCAGGCCTCGTTCGTCATCAACTGAGCAACTAAGGTAAAAAATCATGCTGATGAAGATTTTGTGATCGATCATATCTTTAAGGGAGCCATGTTAACGAAAATGAAAGTTATGAGCCCGATCTGACGATTTCAACATAATTTCAGTTATATGGCACGCACCAATCCTGAAAAAGAAAATTAGAATAGCCGGGCTATCGAACTATAGAACCTTGGGTTTTAATCGTGAAACATTACTTTGCCGCTACTTTTATTCCTGGAGGGTTGTTATGTGCGAGAAGAAATGGTAACATTTTTGTAAAGAAAAGTGATGTCCAGTTGTGTTGTGAATTGAAAGAAGGGAAAGAAAATGCGGAGTGACGAGAAAATAATATCAAATCTCGGATAAAAATTGCAACAGCTGGGAAATCGAACCTGTTAACCCCAAGTTTCAGGCCGATCATGGCATCAACTGAGCAACTTAGCTGAGAATTACGCTGATGAAGTTTTGTTTTCTATTTGTTCAGATCTTAAAGAGCGTCATGTTAACGAAAATGGAAGTTATGAGCCCGATCTGACGACTTCAACATACTTTGAGTTATATCACAGGCAATTACCTATGTTTTATTTGAGTTTGTTTAACGGGTCCTTTCCTTTCTACCTTCCCGAATCCTGACACAGAAAATAAGATTGGCCGAGAAATCGAACTATAGACCTTTGGTCAGTGATGCTGAGAGACAGACAGAAAGAGAGAATGTGTTTTTTGATATTTCATGTTTAGGAATCCTTGACACAATCTGATCTTGTAAAGAAGTGATGAAGCAAAGGACTATGTTGCCGAAGTCTACTTTTGAAGTTAATCGATCAATAGACGGGATATCGATAAGGTAAGCGAGAAATATGTTTTATAAGTCTTGTTTGCATTACCTTTAAAAGATCTTGCTATAAAAGGAGAAAGTACTGGTATCATATCCCGAAGGTTGTCACAATATCATGAAAAAGCACTAGAATAATAAGTTTTTATTTACTTGTTGTTTACTGATCTTTTGGAAAGAATCAAAACTTCTTAAGATAATAAAAGGAAAAACTGTGGATAAGCAATTTGAAATACTTTGGCCAAGTTGGAAATCGAGTACAGAAATGGAGCTGATTTGTAGAACAAAGATGTTTTTTCCGATTTCTTTTAACAGTGTTGAAAAGTGAACTAAACTTGTATTGAGTAAAGCTGTTCAAGTTTACGGCAGTTGTGAAGCTTTCTAAGAATTGCTTGGATGATGATGATGATGATGATGATGACGATTAAGTTGGTAGTGCTGGATGTTGTAGCGGAGTTAGATTTCTGTGTTTGCATGTTGTTTTTAATGGTGTTTTACCTAGATGTCAGGTAAATGGCGCGGTCAGTGCTCTTGTAACAGTCTTTCCAAACCACTAGCCACTAGACAGAAATTGGTACAGCTTGGGGAGTGGACCTGCGAGTGTATAGGTTATAAGCCATGTACTTTACCGACCAAGCAACTGGGCAATACGATCTGAGAGAGAGAGGGAAGTGAATTTGATTTTTACATGTTTACTTGATTTCTAAAGGGATTTTATGTGCAAGAACAAATTTTAACATTTTGTGCAGAAAAATGATGCACAGGTGCGGATTCAAGAAAATATAAGCTTTTACAGGGAGGATAACTATTTACCAGTACTTCGCACAATGTTGTTCCCTTTGACACTGGCTGCTTTTCTCATATAACATAGTCGAAATAATAATGAGCGCTGAGATAAGATTGCGCCCTGTCAGTATAACAGTCATTAATTCTACAGAGCATATTTTCAGTCTAAGTGATTGTCGTTAGTCCGCAGATTTTACTTTCACAAAGGGAAATACATTTCCAGTCTGTATTTATTTATTCCTGGAAGGTTGTTATGCGCAAGAAGACATTGTAACTGTTTGTAAAGAACAATGATGGAAAAAGCAAAATGTGTGAACACTAGATTCTGATGGCCACATATTTAGAATTTTGCAGAAGTGAATTTTAAGAGGCTTGAAAGGCAGAGTTTTTGATTCAATTTAAAGAAAGATACAAGCTATTAGGAGGGAGATCAATGCTTTGCTGTACCAGTACTTCGCACAATATTGTTCCCTTTGGCACTTGCTGCTTTCTTTTTCTGACTGTGTTTGAAGGATTATCAGCACTGAGATGAGAAGATACTTTGCCGCATCAGTTCCATAAAACAAGTAATCTCTGTTTCTTACTGATTGTATCCTCAGTCCACAGATTGTTCTTTCATATCGGGAAAAATACATTTAGTCCGTATTACCAGCCCATTAGTCCTTACCATCGTCTTTAATCTCATTTAACCCAATCCCAGTATGTACCCTCAATTTGTGAGATGAACTCAATACCATGAGCTGAGTCGACGAACGCTTGAGAATCAACTAGTTCCTTATTTTTCTACTTCATTCAGCTTTAGCCTTAGTCACTGAGATAAACCTTACCTCTGGAAGTTATTCGATATGATTAATCACCTTTTGGTCCCTTGTATGTGTGTTTCTGTAAGATGTATCGTCGGTCTGTCAAATGCAAATGGTCTATAAACTTGTTTTTAATTTCAATTTAAGGAAATGCCATGCATTACCCCTTTCAGTCTGTTTGATTTACCTGTAGTTGAAGAGATGTACCCTCAGTCCGAGAAATATTTATTGTTTTTCTTTGAGTTTACACCTTTAGTTGCGAGCTCCATACCGCTTGAAATTGCCTGCCAATAGGTCCTGAGAGTGTCATTCTACCTTTCTGTTACTGCACAAGTTCCGAAGCCTGTACCCCCAGTCGGCGATTTCATATTCACAGCGCCCCAAACCAACCATGAATTCGTAACAAGCGTATTGAGTCCTTGAGATTGTATCCTCGGTTCGTGGAATGTTTCGCCATTCTACTTCGTGTATCCTCTAAGACTTTGAAATCGTCCCTTTAGTCAGTTGAACGTAGCCCCCAGGCCCTGAACCACTGCCTCAATCATATGGTGCCTTATGCAGAGATTGTCTATGCACTCTTTTCCTGACATGTACTTTAAATCTGTAAGAGTAGTTTCAGAGTATCCCAAATGCAACTTTTCTTCCAGTCTTAAAAGATTAGATCGTTGAACCCAAAGTAAGGAATGGAAAACCCTCAGTCTAAGTCACTCGTATATACCATAAGGCCCTAAAGCTGTGTTCTGTCTTAAAATTTACCCGTTTTCAATTAGACTGTATCCCTTGCCTTCTTGATATGCCCACAGTTCGAAGATGTATCCTCTGTCCATTGGTTACTACAACAGCTTGCTTTATGTTATTTTAAGAATTGAGATGGCAGCCTTGGTGAGTGAGATGTTTGATCAAGCTACAAGCCTGTGTCCTTCCAGAGATTTTACTCCCTTCCTGTTAGCCTGCAACGCCAGTCGGAAATGTGTTCTTTTGGTTCCTTTTACTTTGTCTCAGGCGGTGAAATACGTTCTAAGTTCGATGTTCCCCCAAACCATGAAACAATGTCCTTCTATTATTTCAACCCAATGCTCGATTAGCTTGCTTATTCTGTTTTTTTTCATATTTGAACCTAACTTAATTGAATGTGCCTTCCGATGACGAAACTTATGAACCCTGTGTTTCACCGATAACTCTTCGGCCTCAACGTCTTCTTCATGATCTTAACCCTCAGTCTGAACGATCTGAAAATAATGTAATCACCCTCATTTCTGTAATCTCTCACTCTCTATCTCTTCTTCATTTCGATATCTATTTCTATCTCTGGTTTCGCTATTTCTGTCTCTCTACATTTCTCTCCATTTGTCTATCTCTATTGTTTCTCTCTTTTTCTCTCTTTGGCCCTTCTTCTCTATCTACTGCCTTTCGAACTGTTTGTCTTACTCTCTGCTCCTCATTTTATCTTTCTCTCAACACTGACTTCCACTCTCAGTCTCTTGCTGTATCTCTGTCTCTCTCTCTCTCTCGCTTTCTGTCTTCCTCTCGCTCTATATTTCTCTCTCTATCCCTTCCTATTTCCTTTCCTCCCTCTTTCTATCTGTATCTCACTGCCTCCTTTAACACAGTCTCTCTGTCTCTGTTTCTTTCTGTCTCTTTCGCTATTCCACTATCTTCTGTCTCATTTTCTATTTATCTATTCTGTCAAGTTCTCTCTTTCTGTCTCCCTTGACTTCGTTTTCCTTCCTTCAAACTTTCCTCTCGTCTCACTATCCCATCAATTTCTTTCGCTTTTTGTACTTTTAATTCTATCTATCTATCTTTCTATCACTCTATCTACATATCTATCTACCTATCTATCTTTCTGTATATCTATCTATCTAGTGGCAAACTTGATATTGCAGCTGTGGTATCCTTGTTGTGTGTCTTACGTTTGAAAGACTGTATTCTCTTACCATGATGCCCATACTTTTCCTTTTAAAAAAGTAATTTGCTTCCTTTCTCATATTTTCCTCAGTCTGTATGATCATTTCTTACTTGATATGATGCTCCCCCAGTCCGTAATTTTGAGTGTAATTTTTTGTAGCGGATTCATACAGAGTTGAAAGTGTATTATTTCAGTCATATCAGTTATATGTGCACCATCCATGCTGTGTTGGAATTTCACTTACCAGTACCTTGCACATTATTCCAAAACAAAAAAATCTGTGAGCGATGAAAATTTAATAGGGCCCCCGCCACTCGGGGCCTTAGAAATAGGTGGCTGCCTTCGCCTCTGTGGCATATGGGTGGTAAAAGTCCCCAGAAACAGAGGAGACCTATAATTATAAAACTAAAATATAACTGGTCTAAAGATGGAAATTAGATATGCTGGGATTCGAACCATAGAACCTTCAGTTTAAAGCCTGGAACGTTACTTTGCCGCTGCCTTGGCTAATGATGGACGGTCTAAAGAGAGAGGGAGTGAGAGCGAGATTGAAGGAAATTAGCTGATTTTGAAGTTTTCACTTTATGCCTTGTGGATTGTTCTATACGAGTAGACATAGTTACATTTTATAAAAAACCAGGTAGGAGTTCTTTTCTGAATTTAAGGGGCAAAATGTGAGCGATGTATAATGAATGACGCTTGTCATGTAATCAAAACTTAAAAAATAGAGTCTATTGGCTGGGAAATCGAACCCGAGAACCCCTAGTTTCAGGCCTCGTTCGTCATCAACTGAGCAACTAAGGTAAAAAATCATGCTGATGAAGATTTTGTGATCGATCATATCTTTAAGGGAGCCATGTTAACGAAAATGAAAGTTATGAGCCCGATCTGACGATTTCAACATAATTTCAGTTATATGGCACGCACCAATCCTGAAAAAGAAAATTCGAATAGCCGGGCTATCGAACTATAGAACCTTGGGTTTTAATCGTGAAACATTACTTTGCCGCTACTTTTATTCCTGGAGGGTTGTTATGTGCGAGAAGAAATGGTAACATTTTTGTAAAGAAAAGTGATGTCCAGTTGTGTTGTGAATTGGAAGAAGGGAAAGAAAATGCGGAGTGACGAGAAAATAATATCAAATCTCGGATAAAAATTGCAACAGCTGGGAAATCGAACCTGTTAACCCCAAGTTTCAGGCCGATCATGGCATCAACTGAGCAACTTAGCTGAGAATTACGCTGATGAAGTTTTGTTTTCTATTTGTTCAGATCTTAAAGAGCGTCATGTTAACGAAAATGGAAGTTATGAGCCCGATCTGACGACTTCAACATACTTTGAGTTATATCACAGGCAATTACCTATGTTTTATTTGAGTTTGTTTAACGGGTCCTTTCCTTTCTACCTTCCCGAATCCTGACACAGAAAATAAGATTGGCCGAGAAATCGAACTATAGACCTTTGGTCAGTGATGCTGAGAGACAGACAGACAGACAGAAAGAGAGAATGTGTTTTTTGATATTTCATGTTTAGGAATCCTTGACACAATCTGATCTTGTAAAGAAGTGATGAAGCAAAGGACTATGTTGCCGAAGTCTACTTTTGAAGTTAATCGATCAATAGACGGGATATCGATAAGGTAAGCGAGAAATATGTTTTATAAGTCTTGTTTGCATTACCTTTAAAAGATCTTGCTATAAAAGGAGAAAGTACTGGTATCATATCCCAAAGGTTGTCACAATATCATGAAAAAAGCACTAGAATAATAAGTTTTTATTTACTTGTTGTTTACTGATCTTTTGGAAAGAATCAAAACTTCTTAAGATAATAAAAGGAAAAACTGTGGATAAGCAATTTGAAATACTTTGGCCAAGTTGGAAATCGAGTACAGAAATGGAGCTGATTTGTAGAACAAAGATGTTTTTTCCGATTTCTTTTAACAGTGTTGAAAAGTGAACTAAACTTGTATTGAGTAAAGCTGTTCAAGTTTACGGCAGTTGTGAAGCTTTCTAAGAATTGCTTGAATGATGATGATGATGATGATGATGATGACGATTAAGTTGGTAGTGCTGGATGTTGTAGCGGAGTTAGATTTCTGTGTTTGCATGTTGTTTTTAATGGTGTTTTACCTAGATGTCAGGTAAATGGCGCGGTCAGTGCTCTTGTAACAGTCTTTCCAAACCACTAGCCACTAGACAGAAATTGGTACAGCTTGGGGAGTGGACCTGCGAGTGTATAGGTTATAAGCCATGTACTTTACCGACCAAGCAACTGGGCAATACGATCTGAGAGAGAGAGGGAGGTGAATTTGATTTTTACATGTTTACTTGATTTCTAAAGGGATTTTATGTGCAAGAACAAATTTTAACATTTTGTGCAGAAAAATGATGCACAGGTGCGGATTCAAGAAAATATAAGCTTTTACAGGGAGGATAACTATTTACCAGTACTTCGCACAATGTTGTTCCCTTTGACACTGGCTGCTTTTCTCATATAACATAGTCGAAATAATAATGAGCGCTGAGATAAGATTGCGCCCTGTCAGTATAACAGTCATTAATTCTACAGAGCATATTTTCAGTCTAAGTGATTGTCGTTAGTCCGCAGATTTTACTTTCACAAAGGGAAATACATTTCCAGTCTGTATTTATTTATTCCTGGAAGGTTGTTATGCGCAAGAAGACATTGTAACTGTTTGTAAAGAACAATGATGGAAAAAGCAAAATGTGTGAACACTAGATTCTGATGGCCACATATTTAGAATTTTGCAGAAGTGAATTTTAAGAGGCTTGAAAGGCAGAGTTTTTGATTCAATTTAAAGAAAGATACAAGCTATTAGGAGGGAGATCAATGCTTTGCTGTACCAGTACTTCGCACAATATTGTTCCCTTTGGCACTTGCTGCTTTCTTTTTCTGACTGTGTTTGAAGGATTATCAGCACTGAGATGAGAAGATACTTTGCCGCATCAGTTCCATAAAACAAGTAATCTCTGTTTCTTACTGATTGTATCCTCAGTCCACAGGTTGTTCTTTCATATCGGGAAAAATACATTTAGTCCGTATTACCAGCCCATTAGTCCTTACCATCGTCGTTAATCTCATTTAACCCAATCCCAGTATGTACCCTCAATTTGTGAGATGAACTCAATACCATGAGCTGAGTCGACGAACGCTTGAGAATCAACTAGTTCCTTATTTTTCTACTTCATTCAGCTTTAGCCTTAGTCACTGAGATAAACCTTACCTCTGGAAGTTATTCGATATGATTAATCACCTTTTGGTCCCTTGTATGTGTGTTTCTGTAAGATGTATCGTCGGTCTGTCAAATGCAAATGGTCTACAAACTTGTTTTTAATTTCAATTTAAGGAAATGCCATGCATTACCCCTTTCAGTCTGTTTGATTTACCTGTAGTTGAAGAGATGTACCCTCAGTCCGAGAAATATTTATTGTTTTTCTTTGAGTTTACACCTTTAGTTTCGAGCTCCATACCGCTTGAAATTGCCTGCCAATAGGTCCTGAAAGTGTCATTCTACCTTTCTGTTACTGCACAAGTTCCGAAGCCTGTACCCCCAGTCGGCGATTTCATATTCACAGCGCCCCAAACCAACCATGAATTCGTAACAAGCGTATTGAGTCCTTGAGATTGTATCCTCGGTTCGTGGAATGTTTCGCCATTCTATTTCGTATCCTCTAAGACTTTGAAATCGTCCCTTTAGTCAGTTGAACGTAGCCCCCAGGCCCTGAACCACTGCCTCAATCATATGGTGCCTTATGCAGAGATTGTCTATGCACTCTTTTCCTGACATGTACTTTAAATCTGTAAGAGTAATTTCAGAGTATCCCAAATGCAACTTTTCTTCCAGTCTTAAAAGATTAGATCGTTGAACCCAAAGTAAGGAATGGAAAACCCTCAGTCTAAGTCACTCGTATATACCATAAGGCCCTAAAGCTGTGTTCTGTCTTAAAATTTACCCGTTTTCAATTAGACTGTATCCCTTGCCTTCTTGATATGCCCACAGTTCGAAGATGTATCCTCTGTCCATTGGTTACTACAACAGCTTGCTTTATGTTATTTTAAGAATTGAGATGGCAGCCTTGGTGAGTGAGATGTTTGATCAAGCTACAAGCCTGTGTCCTTCCAGAGATTTTACTCCCTTCCTGTTAGCCTGCAACGCCAGTCGGAAATGTGTTCTTTTGGTTCCTTTTACTTTGTCTCAGGCGGTGAAATACGTTCTAAGTTCGATGTTCCCCCAAACCATGAAACAATGTCCTTCTATTATTTCAACCCAATGCTCGATTAGCTTGTTTATTCTGTTTTTTTCATATTTGAACCTAACTTAATTGAATGTGCCTTCCGATGACGAAACTTATGAACCCTGTGTTTCACCGATAACTCTTCGGCCTCAACGTCTTCTTCATGATCTTAACCCTCAGTCTGAACGATCTGAAAATAATGTAATCACCCTCATTTCTGTAATCTCTGACTCTCTATCTCTTCTTCATTTCGATATCTATTTCTATCTCTGGTTTCGCTATTTCTGTCTCTCTACATTTCTCTCCATTTGTCTATCTCTATTGTTTCTCTCTTTTTCTCTCTTTGGCCCTTCTTCTCTATCTACTGCCTTTCGAACTGTTTGTCTTACTCTCTGCTCCTCATTTTATCTTTCTCTCAACACTGACTTCCACTCTCAGTCTCTTGCTGTATCTCTGTCTCTCTCTCTCTCTCGCTTTCTGTCTTCCTCTCGCTCTATATTTCTCTCTCTATCCCTTCCTATTTCCTTTCCTCCCTCTTTCTATCTGTATCTCACTGCCTCCTTTAACACAGTCTCTCTGTCTCTGTTTCTTTCTGTCTCTTTCGCTATTCCACTATCTTCTGTCTCATTTTCTATTTATCTATTCTGTCAAGTTCTCTCTTTCTGTCTCCCTTGACTTCGTTTTCCTTCCTTCAAACTTTCCTCTCGTCTCACTATCCCATCAATTTCTTTCGCTTTTTGTACTTTTAATTCTATCTATCTATCTTTCTTTCACTCTATCTACATATCTATCTACCTATCTATCTTTCTGTATATCTATCTATCTAGTGGCAAACTTGATATTGCAGCTGTGGTATCCTTGTTGTGTGTCTTACGTTTGAAAGACTGTATTCTCTTACCATGATGCCCATACTTTTCCTTTTAAAAAAGTAATTTGCTTCCTTTCTCATATTTTCCTCAGTCTGTATGATCATTTCTTACTTGATATGATGCTCCCCCAGTCCGTAATTTTGAGTGTAATTTTTTGTAGCGGATTCATACAGAGTTGAAAGTGTATTATTTCAGTCATATCAGTTATATGTGCACCATCCATGCTGTGTTGGAATTTCACTTACCAGTACCTTGCACATTATTCCAAAACAAAAAAATCTGTGAGCGATGAAAATTTAATAGGGCCCCCGCCACTCGGGGCCTTAGAAATAGGTGGCTGCCTTCGCCTCTGTGGCATATGGGTGGTAAAAGTCCCCAGAAACAGAGGAGACCTATAATTATAAAACTAAAATATAACTGGTCTAAAGATGGAAATTAGATATGCTGGGATTCGAACCATAGAACCTTCAGTTTAAAGCCTGGAACGTTACTTTGCCGCTGCCTTGGCTAATGATGGACGGTCTAAAGAGAGAGGGAGTGAGAGCGAGATTGAAGGAAATTAGCTGATTTTGAAGTTTTCACTTTATGCCTTGTGGATTGTTCTATACGAGTAGACATAGTTACATTTTATAAAAAACCAGGTAGGAGTTCTTTTCTGAATTTAAGGGGCAAAATGTGAGCGATGTATAATGAATGACGCTTGTCATGTAATCAAAACTTAAAAAATAGAGTCTATTGGCTGGGGAATCGAACCCGAGAACCCCTAGTTTCAGGCCTCGTTCGTCATCAACTGAGCAACTAAGGTAAAAAATCATGCTGATGAAGATTTTGTGATCGATCATATCTTTAAGGGAGCCATGTTAACGAAAATGAAAGTTATGAGCCCGATCTGACGATTTCAACATAATTTCAGTTATATGGCACGCACCAATCCTGAAAAAGAAAATTCGAATAGCCGGGCTATCGAACTATAGAACCTTGGGTTTTAATCGTGAAACATTACTTTGCCGCTACTTTTATTCCTGGAGGGTTGTTATGTGCGAGAAGAAATGGTAACATTTTTGTAAAGAAAAGTGATGTCCAGTTGTGTTGTGAATTGGAAGAAGGGAAAGAAAATGCGGAGTGACGAGAAAATAATATCAAATCTCGGATAAAAATTGCAACAGCTGGGAAATCGAACCTGTTAACCCCAAGTTTCAGGCCGATCATGGCATCAACTGAGCAACTTAGCTGAGAATTACGCTGATGAAGTTTTGTTTTCTATTTGTTCAGATCTTAAAGAGCGTCATGTTAACGAAAATGGAAGTTATGAGCCCGATCTGACGACTTCAACATACTTTGAGTTATATCACAGGCAATTACCTATGTTTTATTTGAGTTTGTTTAACGGGTCCTTTCCTTTCTACCTTCCCGAATCCTGACACAGAAAATAAGATTGGCCGAGAAATCGAACTATAGACCTTTGGTCAGTGATGCTGAGAGACAGACAGACAGACAGAAAGAGAGAATGTGTTTTTTGATATTTCATGTTTAGGAATCCTTGACACAATCTGATCTTGTAAAGAAGTGATGAAGCAAAGGACTATGTTGCCGAAGTCTACTTTTGAAGTTAATCGATCAATAGACGGGATATCGATAAGGTAAGCGAGAAATATGTTTTATAAGTCTTGTTTGCATTACCTTTAAAAGATCTTGCTATAAAAGGAGAAAGTACTGGTATCATATCCCGAAGGTTGTCACAATATCATGAAAAAGCACTAGAATAATAAGTTTTTATTTACTTGTTGTTTACTGATCTTTTGGAAAGAATCAAAACTTCTTAAGATAATAAAAGGAAAAACTGTGGATAAGCAATTTGAAATACTTTGGCCAAGTTGGAAATCGAGTACAGAAATGGAGCTGATTTGTAGAACAAAGATGTTTTTTCCGATTTCTTTTAACAGTGTTGAAAAGTGAACTAAACTTGTATTGAGTAAAGCTGTTCAAGTTTACGGCAGTTGTGAAGCTTTCTAAGAATTGCTTGAATGATGATGATGATGATGATGACGATTAAGTTGGTAGTGCTGGATGTTGTAGCGGAGTTAGATTTCTGTGTTTGCATGTTGTTTTTAATGGTGTTTTACCTAGATGTCAGGTAAATGGCGCGGTCAGTGCTCTTGTAACAGTCTTTCCAAACCACTAGCCACTAGACAGAAATTGGTACAGCTTGGGGAGTGGACCTGCGAGTGTATAGGTTATAAGCCATGTACTTTACCGACCAAGCAACTGGGCAATACGATCTGAGAGAGAGAGGGAGGTGAATTTGATTTTTACATGTTTACTTGATTTCTAAAGGGATTTTATGTGCAAGAACAAATTTTAACATTTTGTGCAGAAAAATGATGCACAGGTGCGGATTCAAGAAAATATAAGCTTTTACAGGGAGGATAACTATTTACCAGTACTTCGCACAATGTTGTTCCCTTTGACACTGGCTGCTTTTCTCATATAACATAGTCGAAATAATAATGAGCGCTGAGATAAGATTGCGCCCTGTCAGTATAACAGTCATTAATTCTACAGAGCATATTTTCAGTCTAAGTGATTGTCGTTAGTCCGCAGATTTTACTTTCACAAAGGGAAATACATTTCCAGTCTGTATTTATTTATTCCTGGAAGGTTGTTATGCGCAAGAAGACATTGTAACTGTTTGTAAAGAACAATGATGGAAAAAGCAAAATGTGTGAACACTAGATTCTGATGGCCACATATTTAGAATTTTGCAGAAGTGAATTTTAAGAGGCTTGAAAGGCAGAGTTTTTGATTCAATTTAAAGAAAGATACAAGCTATTAGGAGGGAGATCAATGCTTTGCTGTACCAGTACTTCGCACAATATTGTTCCCTTTGGCACTTGCTGCTTTCTTTTTCTGACTGTGTTTGAAGGATTATCAGCACTGAGATGAGAAGATACTTTGCCGCATCAGTTCCATAAAACAAGTAATCTCTGTTTCTTACTGATTGTATCCTCAGTCCACAGGTTGTTCTTTCATATCGGGAAAAATACATTTAGTCCGTATTACCAGCCCATTAGTCCTTACCATCGTCGTTAATCTCATTTAACCCAATCCCAGTATGTACCCTCAATTTGTGAGATGAACTCAATACCATGAGCTGAGTCGACGAACGCTTGAGAATCAACTAGTTCCTTATTTTTCTACTTCATTCAGCTTTAGCCTTAGTCATTGAGATAAACCTTACCTCTGGAAGTTATTCGATATGATTAATCACCTTTTGGTCCCTTGTATGTGTGTTTCTGTAAGATGTATCGTCGGTCTGTCAAATGCAAATGGTCTACAAACTTGTTTTTAATTTCAATTTAAGGAAATGCCATGCATTACCCCTTTCAGTCTGTTTGATTTACCTGTAGTTGAAGAGATGTACCCTCAGTCCGAGAAATATTTATTGTTTTTCTTTGAGTTTACACCTTTAGTTTCGAGCTCCATACCGCTTGAAATTGCCTGCCAATAGGTCCTGAAAGTGTCATTCTACCTTTCTGTTACTGCACAAGTTCCGAAGCCTGTACCCCCAGTCGGCGATTTCATATTCACAGCGCCCCAAACCAACCATGAATTCGTAACAAGCGTATTGAGTCCTTGAGATTGTATCCTCGGTTCGTGGAATGTTTCGCCATTCTATTTCGTATCCTCTAAGACTTTGAAATCGTCCCTTTAGTCAGTTGAACGTAGCCCCCAGGCCCTGAACCACTGCCTCAATCATATGGTGCCTTATGCAGAGATTGTCTATGCACTCTTTTCCTGACATGTACTTTAAATCTGTAAGAGTAATTTCAGAGTATCCCAAATGCAACTTTTCTTCCAGTCTTAAAAGATTAGATCGTTGAACCCAAAGTAAGGAATGGAAAACCCTCAGTCTAAGTCACTCGTATATACCATAAGGCCCTAAAGCTGTGTTCTGTCTTAAAATTTACCCGTTTTCAATTAGACTGTATCCCTTGCCTTCTTGATATGCCCACAGTTCGAAGATGTATCCTCTGTCCATTGGTTACTACAACAGCTTGCTTTATGTTATTTTAAGAATTGAGATGGCAGCCTTGGTGAGTGAGATGTTTGATCAAGCTACAAGCCTGTGTCCTTCCAGAGATTTTACTCCCTTCCTGTTAGCCTGCAACGCCAGTCGGAAATGTGTTCTTTTGGTTCCTTTTACTTTGTCTCAGGCGGTGAAATACGTTCTAAGTTCGATGTTCCCCCAAACCATGAAACAATGTCCTTCTATTATTTCAACCCAATGCTCGATTAGCTTGTTTATTCTGTTTTTTTCATATTTGAACCTAACTTAATTGAATGTGCCTTCCGATGACGAAACTTATGAACCCTGTGTTTCACCGATAACTCTTCGGCCTCAACGTCTTCTTCATGATCTTAACCCTCAGTCTGAACGATCTGAAAATAATGTAATCACCCTCATTTCTGTAATCTCTGACTCTCTATCTCTTCTTCATTTCGATATCTATTTCTATCTCTGGTTTCGCTATTTCTGTCTCTCTACATTTCTCTCCATTTGTCTATCTCTATTGTTTCTCTCTTTTTCTCTCTTTGGCCCTTCTTCTCTATCTACTGCCTTTCGAACTGTTTGTCTTACTCTCTGCTCCTCATTTTATCTTTCTCTCAACACTGACTTCCACTCTCAGTCTCTTGCTGTATCTCTGTCTCTCTCTCTCTCTCGCTTTCTGTCTTCCTCTCGCTCTATATTTCTCTCTCTATCCCTTCCTATTTCCTTTCCTCCCTCTTTCTATCTGTATCTCACTGCCTCCTTTAACACAGTCTCTCTGTCTCTGTTTCTTTCTGTCTCTTTCGCTATTCCACTATCTTCTGTCTCATTTTCTATTTATCTATTCTGTCAAGTTCTCTCTTTCTGTCTCCCTTGACTTCGTTTTCCTTCCTTCAAACTTTCCTCTCGTCTCACTATCCCATCAATTTCTTTCGCTTTTTGTACTTTTAATTCTATCTATCTATCTTTCTTTCACTCTATCTACATATCTATCTACCTATCTATCTTTCTGTATATCTATCTATCTAGTGGCAAACTTGATATTGCAGCTGTGGTATCCTTGTTGTGTGTCTTACGTTTGAAAGACTGTATTCTCTTACCATGATGCCCATACTTTTCCTTTTAAAAAAGTAATTTGCTTCCTTTCTCATATTTTCCTCAGTCTGTATGATCATTTCTTACTTGATATGATGCTCCCCCAGTCCGTAATTTTGAGTGTAATTTTTTGTAGCGGATTCATACAGAGTTGAAAGTGTATTATTTCAGTCATATCAGTTATATGTGCACCATCCATGCTGTGTTGGAATTTCACTTACCAGTACCTTGCACATTATTCCAAAACAAAAAAATCTGTGAGCGATGAAAATTTAATAGGGCCCCCGCCACTCGGGGCCTTAGAAATAGGTGGCTGCCTTCGCCTCTGTGGCATATGGGTGGTAAAAGTCCCCAGAAACAGAGGAGACCTATAATTATAAAACTAAAATATAACTGGTCTAAAGATGGAAATTAGATATGCTGGGATTCGAACCATAGAACCTTCAGTTTAAAGCCTGGAACGTTACTTTGCCGCTGCCTTGGCTAATGATGGACGGTCTAAAGAGAGAGGGAGTGAGAGCGAGATTGAAGGAAATTAGCTGATTTTGAAGTTTTCACTTTATGCCTTGTGGATTGTTCTATACGAGTAGACATAGTTACATTTTATAAAAAACCAGGTAGGAGTTCTTTTCTGAATTTAAGGGGCAAAATGTGAGCGATGTATAATGAATGACGCTTGTCATGTAATCAAAACTTAAAAAATAGAGTCTATTGGCTGGGGAATCGAACCCGAGAACCCCTAGTTTCAGGCCTCGTTCGTCATCAACTGAGCAACTAAGGTAAAAAATCATGCTGATGAAGATTTTGTGATCGATCATATCTTTAAGGGAGCCATGTTAACGAAAATGAAAGTTATGAGCCCGATCTGACGATTTCAACATAATTTCAGTTATATGGCACGCACCAATCCTGAAAAAGAAAATTCGAATAGCCGGGCTATCGAACTATAGAACCTTGGGTTTTAATCGTGAAACATTACTTTGCCGCTACTTTTATTCCTGGAGGGTTGTTATGTGCGAGAAGAAATGGTAACATTTTTGTAAAGAAAAGTGATGTCCAGTTGTGTTGTGAATTGAAAGAAGGGAAAGAAAATGCGGAGTGACGAGAAAATAATATCAAATCTCGGATAAAAATTGCAACAGCTGGGAAATCGAACCTGTTAACCCCAAGTTTCAGGCCGATCATGGCATCAACTGAGCAACTTAGCTGAGAATTACGCTGATGAAGTTTTGTTTTCTATTTGTTCAGATCTTAAAGAGCGTCATGTTAACGAAAATGGAAGTTATGAGCCCGATCTGACGACTTCAACATACTTTGAGTTATATCACAGGCAATTACCTATGTTTTATTTGAGTTTGTTTAACGGGTCCTTTCCTTTCTACCTTGGTGAGTGAGATGTTTGATCAAGCTACAAGCCTGTGTCCTTCCAGAGATTTTACTCCCTTCCTGTTAGCCTGCAACGCCAGTCGGAAATGTGTTCTTTTGGTTCCTTTTACTTTGTCTCAGGCGGTGAAATACGTTCTAAGTTCGATGTTCCCCCAAACCATGAAACAATGTCCTTCTATTATTTCAACCCAATGCTCGATTAGCTTGTTTATTCTGTTTTTTTCATATTTGAACCTAACTTAATTGAATGTGCCTTCCGATGACGAAACTTATGAACCCTGTGTTTCACCGATAACTCTTCGGCCTCAACGTCTTCTTCATGATCTTAACCCTCAGTCTGAACGATCTGAAAATAATGTAATCACCCTCATTTCTGTAATCTCTGACTCTCTATCTCTTCTTCATTTCGATATCTATTTCTATCTCTGGTTTCGCTATTTCTGTCTCTCTACATTTCTCTCCATTTGTCTATCTCTATTGTTTCTCTCTTTTTCTCTCTTTGGCCCTTCTTCTCTATCTACTGCCTTTCGAACTGTTTGTCTTACTCTCTGCTCCTCATTTTATCTTTCTCTCAACACTGACTTCCACTCTCAGTCTCTTGCTGTATCTCTGTCTCTCTCTCTCTCGCTTTCTGTCTTCCTCTCGCTCTATATTTCTCTCTCTATCCCTTCCTATTTCTTTTCCTCCCTCTTTCTATCTGTATCTCACTGCCTCCTTTAACACAGTCTCTCTGTCTCTGTTTCTTTCTGTCTCTTTCGCTATTCCACTATCTTCTGTCTCATTTTCTATTTATCTATTCTGTCAAGTTCTCTCTTTCTGTCTCCCTTGACTTCGTTTTCCTTCCTTCAAACTTTCCTCTCGTCTCACTATCCCATCAATTTCTTTCGCTTTTTGTACTTTTAATTCTATCTATCTATCTTTCTATCACTCTATCTACATATCTATCTACCTATCTATCTTTCTGTATATCTATCTATCTAGTGGCAAACTTGATATTGCAGCTGTGGTATCCTTGTTGTGTGTCTTACGTTTGAAAGACTGTATTCTCTTACCATGATGCCCATACTTTTCCTTTTAAAAAAGTAATTTGCTTCCTTTCTCATATTTTCCTCAGTCTGTATGATCATTTCTTACTTGATATGATGCTCCCCCAGTCCGTAATTTTGAGTGTAATTTTTTGTAGCGGATTCATACAGAGTTGAAAGTGTATTATTTCAGTCATATCAGTTATATGTGCACCATCCATGCTGTGTTGGAATTTCACTTACCAGTACCTTGCACATTATTCCAAAACAAAAAAATCTGTGAGCGATGAAAATTTAATAGGGCCCCGCCACTCGGGGCCTTAGAAATTGGTGGCTGCCTTCGCCTCTGTGGCATATGGGTGGTAAAAGTCCCCAGAAACAGTGGAGACCTATAATTTTAAAACTAAAATATAACTGGTCTAAAGATGGAAATAAGATATGCTGGGATTCGAACCATAGAACCTTCAGTTTAAAGCCTGGAACGTTACTTTGCCGCTGCCTTGGCTAATGATGGACGGTCTAAAGAGAGAGGGAGTGAGAGCGAGATTGAAGGAAATTAGCTGATTTTGAAGTTGTCACTTTATGCCTTGTGGATTGTTCTATACGAGTAGACATAGTTACATTTTATAAAAAACCAGGTAGGAGTTCTTTTCTGAATTTAAGGGGCAAAATGTGAGCGATGTATAATGAATGACGCTTGTCATGTAATCAAAACTTAAAAAATAGAGTCTATTGGCTGGGGAATCGAACCCGAGAACCCCTAGTTTCAGGCCTCGTTCGTCATCAACTGAGCAACTAAGGTAAAAAATCATGCTGATGAAGATTTTGTGATCGATCATATCTTTAAGGGAGCCATGTTAACGAAAATGAAAGTTATGAGCCCGATCTGACGATTTCAACATAATTTCAGTTATATGGCACGCACCAATCCTGAAAAAGAAAATTCGAATAGCCGGGCTATCGAACTATAGAACCTTGGGTTTTAATCGTGAAACATTACTTTGCCGCTACTTTTATTCCTGGAGGGTTGTTATGTGCGAGAAGAAATGGTAACATTTTTGTAAAGAAAAGTGATGTCCAGTTGAGTTGTGAATTGAAAGAAGGGAAAGAAAATGCGGAGTGACGAGAAAATAATATCAAATCTCGGATAAAAATTGCAACAGCTGGGAAATCGAACCTGTTAACCCCAAGTTTCAGGCCGATCATGGCATCAACTGAGCAACTTAGCTGAGAATTACGCTGATGAAGTTTTGTTTTCTATTTGTTCAGATCTTAAAGAGCGTCATGTTCACGAAAATGGAAGTTATGAGCCCGATCTGACGACTTCAACATACTTTGAGTTATATCACAGGCAATTACCTATGTTTTATTTGAGTTTGTTTAACGGGTCCTTTCCTTTTTACCTTCCCGAATCCTGACACAGAAAATAAGATTGGCCGAGAAATCGAACTATAGACCTTTGGTCAGTGATGCTGAGAGACAGACAGACAGACAGAAAGAGAGAATGTGTTTTTTGATATTTCATGTTTAGGAATCCTTGACACAATCTGATCTTGTAAAGAAGTGATGAAGCAAAGGACTATGTTGCCGAAGTCTACTTTTGAAGTTAATCGATCAATAGACGGGATATCGATAAGGTAAGCGAGAAATATGTTTTATAAGTCTTGTTTGCATTACCTTTAAAAGATCTTGCTATAAAAGGAGAAAGTACTGGTATCATATCCCGAAGGTTGTCACAATATCATGAAAAAGCACTAGAATAATAAGTTTTTATTTACTTGTTGTTTACTGATCTTTTGGAAAGAATCAAAACTTCTTAAGATAATAAAAGGAAAAACTGTGGATAAGCAATTTGAAATACTTTGGCCAAGTTGGAAATCGAGTACAGAAATGGAACTGATTTGTAGAACAAAGATGTTTTTTTCCGATTTCTTTTAACAGTGTTGAAAAGTGAACTAAACTTGTATTGAGTAAAGCTGTTCAAGTTTACGGCAGTTGTGAAGCTTTCTAAAAATTGCTTGGATGATGATGATGATGATGACGATTAAGTTGGTAGTGCTGGATGTTGTAGCGGAGTTAGATTTCTGTGTTTGCATGTTGTTTTTAATGGTGTTTTACCTAGATGTCAGGTAAATGGCGCGGTCAGTGCTCTTGTAACAGTCTTTCCAAACCACTAGCCACTAGACAGAAATTAGTACAGCTTGGGGAGTGGACCTGCGAGTGTATAGGTTATAAGCCATGTACTTTACCGACCAAGCAACTGGGCAATGCGATCTGAGAGAGAGAGGGAAGTGAATTTGATTTTTACATGTTTACTTGATTTCTAAAGGGATTTTATGTGCAAGAACAAATTTTAACATTTTGTGCAGAAAAATGATGCACAGGTGCGGATTCAAGAAAATATAAGCTTTTACAGGGAGGATAACTATTTACCAGTACTTCGCACAATGTTGTTCCCTTTGACACTGGCTGCTTTTCTCATATAACATAGTCGAAATAATAATGAGCGCTGAGATAAGATTGCGCCCTGTCAGTATAACAGTCATTAATTCTACAGAGCATATTTTCAGTCTAAGTGATTGTCGTTAGTCCGCAGATTTTACTTTCACAAAGGGAAATACATTTCCAGTCTGTATTTATTTATTCCTGGAAGGTTGTTATGCGCAAGAAGACATTGTAACTGTTTGTAAAGAACAATGATGGAAAAAGCAAAATGTGTGAACACTAGATTCTGATGGCCACATATTTAGAATTTTGCAGAAGTGAATTTTAAGAGGCTTGAAAGGCAGAGTTTTTGATTCAATTTAAAGAAAGATACAAGCTATTAGGAGGGAGATCAATGCTTTGCTGTACCAGTACTTCGCACAATATTGTTCCCTTTGGCACTTGCTGCTTTCTTTTTCTGACTGTGTTTGAAGGATAATCAGCACTGATATGAGAAGATACTTTGCCGCATCAGTTCCATAAAACAAGTAATCTCTGTTTCTTACTGATTGTATCCTCAGTCCACAGGTTGTTCTTTCATATCGGGAAAAATACATTTAGTCCGTATTACTAGCCCATTAGTCCTTACCATCGTCTTTAATCTCATTTAACCCAATCCCAGTATGTACCCTCAATTTGTGAGATGAACTCAATACCATGAGCTGAGTCGACGAACGCTTGAGAATCAACTAGTTCCTTATTTTTCTACTTCATTCAGCTTTAGCCTTAGTCACTGAGATAAACCTTACCTCTGGAAGTTATTCGATATGATTAATCACCTTTTGGTCCCTTGTGTGTGTGTTTCTGTAAGATGTATCGTCGGTCTGTCAAATGCAAATGGTCTATAAACTTGTTTTTAATTTCAATTTAAGGAAATGCCATGCATTACCCCTTTCAGTCTGTTTGATTTACCTGTAGTTGAAGAGATGTACCCTCAGTCCGAGAAATATTTATTGTTTTTCTTTGAGTTTACACCTTTAGTTTCGAGCTCCATACCGCTTGAAATTGCCTGCCAATAGGTCCTGAAAGTGTCATTCTACCTTTCTGTTACTGCACAAGTTCCGAAGCCTGTACCCCCAGTCGGCGATTTCATATTCACAGCGCCCCAAACCAACCATGAATTCGTAACAAGCGTATTGAGTCCTTGAGATTGTATCCTCGGTTCGTGGAATGTTTCGCCATTCTATTTCGTATCCTCTAAGACTTTGAAATCGTCCCTTTAGTCAGTTGAACGTAGCCCCCAGGCCCTGAACCACTGCCTCAATCATATGGTGCCTTATGCAGAGATTGTCTATGCACTCTTTTACTGACATGTACTTTAAATCTGTAAGAGTAATTTCAGAGTATCGCAAATGCAACTTTTCTTCCAGTCTTAAAAGATTAGATCGTTGAACCCAAAGTAAGGAATGGAAAACCCTCAGTCTAAGTCACTCGTATATACCATAAGGCCCTAAAGCTGTGTTCTGTCTTAAAATTTACCCGTTTTCAATTAGACTGTATCCCTTGCCTTCTTGATATGCCCACAGTTCGAAGATGTATCCTCTGTCCATTGGTTACTACAACAGCTTGCTTTATGTTATTTTAAGAATTGAGATGGCAGCCTTGGTGAGTGAGATGTTTGATTAAGCTTCAAGCCTGTGTCCTTCCAGAGATTTTACTCCCTTCCTGTTAGCCTGCAACGCCAGTCGGAAATGTGTTCTTTTGGTCCCTTTTACTCTGTCTCAGGCGATGAAATACGTTCTAAGTTCGATGTTCCCCCAAACCATGAAACAATGTCCTTCTATTATTTCAACCCAATGCTCGATTAGCTTGTTTATTCTGTTTTTTTCATATTTGAACCTAACTTAATTGAATGTGCCTTCCGATGACGAAACTTATGAACCCTGTGTTTCACCGATAACTCTTCGGCCTCAACGTCTTCTTCATGATCTTAATCCTCAGTCTGAGCGGTCTGAAAATAATGTAATCACCCTCATTTCTGTAATCTCTCACTCTCTATCTCTTCTTCATTTCGATATCTATTTCTATCTCTGGTTTCGCTATTTCTGTCTCTCTACATTTCTCTCCATTTGTCTATCTCTATTGTTTCTCTCTTTTTCTCTCTTTGGCTCCTCTTCTCTATCTACTGCCTTTCGAACTGCTTGTCTTACTCTCTGCTCCTCATTTTATCTTTCTCTCAACACTGACTTCCACTCTCAGTCTCTTGCTGTATCTCTGTCTCTCTCTCTCTCGCTCTCTCTCGCTTTCTGTCTTCCTCTCGCTCTATATTTCTCTCTCTATCCCTTCCTATTTCTTTTCCTCCCTCTTTCTATCTGTATCTCACTGCCTCCTTTAACACAGTCTCTCTGTCTCTGTTTCTTTCTGTCTCTTTCGCTATTCCACTATCTTCTGTCTCATTTTCTATTTATCTATTCTGTCAAGTTCTCTCTTTCTGTCTCCCTTGACTTCGTTTTCCTTCCTTCAAACTTTCCTCTCGTCTCACTATCCCATCAATTTCTTTCGCATTTTGTACTTTTAATTCTATCTATCTATCTTTCTTTCACTCTATCTACATATCTATCTACCTATCTATCTATCTGTATATCTATCTATCTAGTGGCAAACTTGATATTGCAGCTGTGGTATCCTTGTTGTGTGTCTTACGTTTGAAAGACTGTATTCTCTTACCATGATGCCCATACTTTTCCTTTTAAAAAAGTAATTTGCTTCCTTTCTCATATTTTCCTCAGTCTGTATGATCATTTCTTACTTGATATGATGCTCCCCCAGTCCGTAATTTTGAGTGTAATTTTGTAGCGGATTCATACAGAGTTGAAAGTGTATTATTTCAGTCATATCAGTTATATGTGCACCTATCCATGCTGTGTTGGAATTTCACTTACCAGTACTTTGCACATTATTCCAAAACAAGGGGTTGCTTTCCTACATATTTGTTTTCGGAAAAAAAAATCTGTGAGCGATGAAAATTTAATTGGGCCCCCGCCACTCGGGGCCTTAGAAATTGATGGCTGCCTTCGTCTTTGTGGCATATGGGTGGTAAAAGTCCCCAGAAACAGGAGACCTATAATTATAAAACTAAAATATAACTGGTCTAAAGAAGGAAATCAGATATGCTAGGATTCGAACCATAGAACCTTCAGTTTAAAGCCTGGAACATTACTTTGCCGCTGCCTTGGCTAATGATGGACGGTCTAAAGAGAGAGGGAGTGAGAGCGAGATTGAAGGAAATTAGCTGACTTTGAAGTTTTCACTTTATGCCTTGTGGATTGTTCTATACGAGTAGACATAGTTACATTTTATAAAAAACCAGGTAGGAGCTCTTTTCTGAATTTAAGGGGCAAAATGTGAGCGATGTATAATGAATGACGCTTGTCATGTAATCAAAACTTAAAAAATAGAGTCGAATAGCTGGGGAATCGAACCCGAGAACCCCTAGTTTCAGGCCTCGTTCGTCATCAACTGAGCAACTAAGGTAAAAAATCATGCTGATGAAGATTTTGTGATCGATCATATCTTTAAGGGAGCCATGTTAACGAAAATGAAAGTTATGAGCCCGATCTGACGATTTCAACATAATTTCAGTTATACGGCACGCACCAATCCTGAAAAAGAAAATTAGAATAGCCGGGCTATCGAACTATAGAACCTTGGGTTTTAATCGTGAAACATTACTTTGCCGCTACTTTTATTCCTTTAGGGTTGTTATGTGCGAGAAGAAATGGTAACATTTTTGTAAAGAAAAATGATGTCCAGTTGTGTTGTGAATTGAAAGAAGGGAAAGAAAATGCGGAGTGACGAGAAAATAATATCAAATCTCGGATAAAAATTGCAACAGCTGGGAAATCGAACCTGTTAACCCCAAGTTTCAGGCCGATCATGGCATCAACTGAGCAACTTAGCTGAGAATTACGCTGATGAAGTTTTGTTTTCTATTTGTTCAGATCTTAAAGAGAGTCATGTTAACGAAAATGGAAGTTATGAGCCCGATCTGACGACTTCAACATACTTTGAGTTATATCACAAGCAATTACCTATGTTTTATTTGAGTTTGTTTAACGGGTCCTTTCCTTTTTACCTTCCCGAATCCTGACACAGAAAATAAGATTGGCCGAGAAATCGAACTATAGACCTTTGGTCAGTGATGCTGAGAGACAGACAGACAGACAGAAAGAGAGAGACAGAGAGAGAGAACGTGTTTTTGATATTTCATGTTTAGGAATCCTTGACACAATCTGATCTTGTAAAGAAGTGATGAGGCAAAGGACTATGTTGCCGAAGTCTGCTTTTGAAATTAATCGATCAATAGACGGGATATCGATAAGGTAAGCGAGAAATATGTTTTATAAGTCTTGTTTGCATTACCTTTAAAAGATCTTGCTATAATAGGAGAAAGTACTGGTATCATATCCCGAAGGTTATCACAATATCATGAAAAAGCACTAGAATAATAAGTTTTTATTTACTTGTTGTTTACTGATCTTTTGGAAAGAATCAAAACTTCTTAAGATAATAAAAGGAAAAACTATGGATAAGCAATTTGAAATACTTTGGACAAGTTGGAAATCGAGTACAGAAATGGAACTGATTTGTAGAACAAAGATGTTTTTTCCGATTTCTTTTAACAGTGTTGAAAAGTGAACTAAACTTGTATTGAGTAAAGCTGTTCAAGTTTACGGCAGTTGTGAAGCTTTCTAGAAATTGCTTGGATGATGATAACGATTAAGTTGGTTGTGCTGGATGTTGTAGCGGAGTTAGATTTCTGTGTTTGCATGTTGTTTTTAATGGTGTTTTACCTAGATGTCAGGTAAATGGCGCAGTCAGTGCTCTTGTAACAGTCTTTCCAAACCACTAGCCACTAGACAGAAATTGGTATAGCTTGGGGAGTGTACCTGCGAGTGTATAGGTTATAAGCCATGTACTTTACCGACCAAGCAACTGGGCAATACGATCTGAGAGAGAGAGGGAAGTGAATTTGATTTTTACATGTTTACTTGATTTCTAAAGGGATTTTATGTGCAAGAACAAATTTTACCATTTTGTGCAGAAAAATGATGCACAGGTGCGGATTCAAGAAAATATAAGCTTTTACAGGGGGGGATAACTATTTACCAGTACTTCGCACAATGTTGTTCCCTTTGACACTGGCTGCCTTTCTCATATAACATCGTCAAAATAATAATGAGCGCTGAGATAAGATTGCGCCCTGTCAGTATAACAGTCATTAATTCTACAGAGCATATTTTCAGTCTAAGGATTGTATCCTTAGTCGGCAGATTTTACTTTCACAAAGGGAAATACATTTCCAGTCTGTATTTATTTATTCCTGGAAGGTTGTTATGCGCAAGAAGACATTGTAACTGTTTGTAAAGTACAATGATGGAAAAAGCAAAATATGTGAACACTAGATTCTGATGGCCACATACTTAGAATTTTGCAGAAGTGAATTTTAAGAGGCTTGAAAGGCAGAGTTTTTGATTCAATTTAAAGAAAGATACAAGCTATTCGGAGGGAGATCAATGCTTTGCTTTACCAGTACTTCGCACAATATTGTTCCCTTTAGCACTTGCTGCTTTCTTTTTCTGACTGTGTTTGAAGGATTATCAGCAGTTTGTCGCATGAGTTCCATGAAACAAGTATTCTCTATTTCTTATTGATTGTATCCTCAGTCCGCAGGTTGTTCTTTCATATCGGGAAAAATACATTTAGTCCGTATTACTAGCCCATTAGTCCTTACCATCGTCTTTAATCTCATTTAACCCAATCCCAGTATGTACCCTCAATTTGTGAGATGAACTCAATACCATGAGCTGAGCCGACTTGTTTTTAATTTCAATTTAAGGAAATG